>CM018032.1:30677750-31367750 GCA_008638375.1 Nyssa sinensis
CCAAGTATTTTCCCAGTTTGCTTTGATTTTCCATATCCATTTCTTTCTTAGCCCTTACTTTGTGGCCTGTCAATACAACCTAATGAAAGTTCTTTTGATCTCTTATTTTGGTGTTGACTACATTAGTGCAGAGGATTTTTGAAAATTGGACTTATGAGGTTAAGCTTTGAGAGAATTCCTCTTATTTTAGTTGTTCTACTTTTATCAGAGTTTTTGCAGGTCGTTTGGAGTTAAATTGACTATATCACACACAATCAAGGTCTTAGCTTTAGGTTGAAGTAAACGCTTAACTCTTGCTTGACAAATTGCTAAATTTTTTATTGATTTTCCTGCTATCTTTGAAAGCTAATTGTAGATCATGGCTTAGGTGAGTGATGAGAGTTTTCTATGGGGTCTAGTTTTTGTTTGAGGATAAACAAAGTTTTAAGTTTGGGGGTGTTTGATGACTTGCATAATTTAAAATATTTTATCACTCCTTAACTTTAAACTTTAGTCTAATTTGTTTATTTTATGGTTGATTTTAGGTTTAATTGTCATCATTTAAATTTTGTTTCAGATTTGAGGAAATTGAAGATTCTAAGAAAAGAAAAATGAGTTTTTTAGAAGCCCCACATCGGATGACTTAAATAATGGTTAGGGTTTTTTTGCAACATATAAAAAGGCAGCTAAAGAAAAGAAAAGAAAGCAATGTGCGGCGTAGGAGGGCTGAATAGAAAAAGGGCAAGAAAAGAAAAAGGCGGTCCGGGCAGAGAAAATAAGAGAAAGAAACGGCCATTGCTGTATTTAAAAGGGCGCTACGGCTAGAGAAAAAAAAGAGATTGAAGTAGGAAGTGGCTAAACAAAGCAGGAAGAAAAAAATCAGTTGCAGCATGCGGGCTGAAGAAAGGGGAACAAAGGAAGCTGAGCGGCATTGGTAACAGAAAAAAAAAAAAAAAAAAAAAAAAAAAAAAAAAAGAATAGAGAACGATTGTAGTGGGAAAAAAGTGAAAAGCAGAAAAAGACAAAAAGAATAAAGTAAAAGAGAAGCGGCTGCACAAGGCACTGGGCAAGAGAAAAAGAAAAAAACAAAAGAAGAAAGAAAGGGGAGATAACGCAGAACAGCGGCTGGAACAGGAGAAAAATAAAAGATCCAGTGGCTGCGACTTTAACAGTACACTACCGGCTGCGACGATTATTTTTCAGTGTTTAATTTTCTTCCATTCCTCTCAGAAAGAAATCATGGTGAATTCATTTATGTTGAATTTAATTTTTAGTATGAACTAATTTTCTTTATTCTAGGAAAGCGGTGTAGTCTAGTCTCGAACTATGCTTGCTTTTCTATGCTAATTTGAAGTAATTTTTTTTCATGTTTGTCTGATTTATTCTGAGCTTATTGCTTCTAATTAACTGGCCACTAATTAGATGATTTTAATCTTGTGATTTGCTATTAAAAGGGGGAATTACAAGATAGATCTTGGATATTTTGGCATAGGTAAATATAGAGATCGAAAGACTTATATAAACCTATGTAGTATTATAAATCATTGGTCTTATTGCATTCTTGCTTTATTAATGTGCATACTCTTGTGTAAAATGATGAACAAGAATAGTTTCCAATTGGTTGTCAAAAGAGGCTTTTGGATGATTTGGAGATTTTTTAACAAACATAGAGAATTAAATTCAATTAGTTAGATAAGTAAAGCATAGTGAGGGATTAGGTGAAATCGATTTCCTAGAAGTTTTCTCTCCCATTAATTTGATTTTCGAACAACATCTCTCTTTTCCTTTGACTATTTTCTTGCAGTGATTTTATTTGAAATTGCAGTTACAAAAATCGTAGTGACTTTTCTAAATAAAGTCGAGATTAGTTTAATTTCGGTATTTGTTAAAAGTAAGTTACCAATCCCTAAGGACGATACTTTTCTCATCACTTTACTATAAAACTACGAGACTCTACACTTGCAGTTTTGCACCGATCATAATGCCCATTTATCAATTTGAACTCCTCGCTACTTTAAGTATCTTTTTACTAATTTAGGCTTTGATGATTTCCAAATTAAACTAATTTTACCCAAGGGCAAAATGGTCTTTTATGTATCTCTATTTTTTGGGTTCTGTTTTCACAAGTCAGACTTCACTATTGAGTCCATAAGGGTTGAAATAATAAAAATTCACCATTTACTTAACTCAATCGAAGTCCGTTTGACTCATATTTGACTTAGGGGCATTTTGGTCATTTTGGCATTTCTACTGGTATTTTAGTTTTTGGGACTTCGTCTCTTGAAACGGACCTCACCATTGAATCCATAAGGTCCAAAACAGTAAATTTACATTATTTATTTGACTCGTTTGTATATTAGGAATTAATTGAATAATTACTAATTTAATTAATTGTATCTAATATATATATATATATATATATTAATTGAAGCAAAATAGACCACATGTGCCTCAGTGGCACAGTGGTCCATTCTTCCCACCCTTCCTCCTTGGTCATGGGTTCAACACTGTCCCATGCAATTTGTTTTTTTCATTTCATAAGCCAAACACTGGCTAACATATTCAAGTGGGAATAACATATTCCTTTTCAAATTTTAAATTCTTTAAGCCCTCGAGCCAAACACCCCCCATTTCTATTTAAAAACACAACACCACAATGTCACGGTGCTGGGCAGCATCATGCACGGGTGGGTCAGGTCTGACCCGACCTTATTTGGCCCAATCAAAATAACCCAACAACAGCGCATCTTTTGCCCCAACGCAGTGCCGGTGGTCTCTTCCATTAACGGCGACGGCGACTCACCGACAATGGATTTTCTTGCGGTTTCCACTGGATCCGAACTTATGCCTCATGGGCAACTCAAATTTGCCCTCGATTTCCTGATCGAAGTGCCGAATCTCCCCCAAAATAGGAAAAACTACTGCTCTGATGGAGCTGTATAGTTTTCTGGCCAACTCCGGCCAGCTTATTTCCTTCACATTTCCCCCCATTTTCTACACTTTTTTGATCCCATTTTGATCTTATTAATTTCCTATACCTAAAAGGATAAATTCCTCACGATTTAAACAAGGTTTAACGCACAAACTCACCCAAACCAATTCAAACACCACAACCTGTAAATGTTGATTTCTCCCTCATTTCTAACCCTTTTTCCGTCATTTTTTTTAAAATGATCCTCATTCCATGCTCATAAAGACCATACATTCAAATCTATATTTCATGCTTGAAATTTAAAAAGACAGAAAGTGACCCGACTTACCTAGTTTCAAGTTTCCTCTCCGTATTTCCTTCTAAACACGCCTGTTGCGCCTCTTGGATTTCCCAGCCTCAACCCCAGTCTCCCCTCTACTATTTACTCCTCTCTTCCTAGTACTAAATCCACCCACATATAGATACACACATCAGTTCGGCTCCCCCCCTTCTTCAGCGCCCTCATCCTCTCTCTCTCTCTCTCTCTCTCTCTCTCTCTCTCTCTCTCTCTTTTTTCAGGTTTCAAATCCTTATCTGCTGCATTTGTTTTGAAATCAAATCCCCCTGATCCATATCCCACGCCCCTTCATTTATCCTCACTTTAGTGTATATCTAATTAGTTATATGTATATATTACATAAGCTATTTATTATATTTATATATATATCATGCATATACGGCCCATTATAAACATGCACAAATATATATATATATATATATATTACATGTGTGTGCATGTAGCTACCCTTACATATATAAATAATAATTTTTATTTATCCTATTTTGTTATTTTTATCTTCATTTCATAATTTAATTTTTCCTTGCTTTTTATTTTTTTATCAATCTTTTTTTTCATTTATTTATTTTAAATTTATCTTTATTTCGATATCCGTTCATGGCTTGCTCGGGCATCGCTCGGGCATCATCTGTACTTCCGAAACTATTGATTTTTCAATCGTCCATTTTATTCAATATAAAAACAATAGGCTTTATCAATTTGATTTACATGGCTCGACCAGTTACAAATTGGGTCAAGGTATTACATTCTCCCCCCTTAAATAAATTTGTTCCCCAAGCTTGACTAAATTATGGTGCAAATAAATAAGGATGCTGAGCGTGCATTTCATCCTCTCGTTCCCAAGTGGCCTCCTCAAGTCGAGAGTTCCTCCATAAGACCTTTACTAGTGGAATGATCTTGTTCCGTAGAACTTGCTCTGGCTTCTCTAAGATCTGTATTGGCTGCTCAATATAACTCAAGTCCTCTTGAACATCCAGCGGCTCGTGCTCGATTATCTAGTCTGAGTTGTGCACACACTTCTTTAGCATCAAAACATGGAAAACATCATGTACGTGAGCTAACTCAGATGGCAATGCTAACCAATGCCCTGCTGGTCCGACTCGACCAACAATCCTGAACGGTCCAATGTATCGTGGGCCTAGTTTCCCCCTCTTGCCAAATCTGACCATTCCCTTCATCGATGACACCTTCAAGAACATGTAGTCATCTCTCATGAACTCCAACTCTCGTCTCCTAGTGTCAACGTAACTCTTCTGTCGACTCTAAGTTGCTAGTAAACGCTGTCTAATCAAATGGATCTTATCGGTGGTCTGCTCTACTATCTCTGGCCCAAATAACTTCCTATTACCTAAGTCTGTCTAGCATAGTGGGGATCTACACTGCCTACCATATAGTGCCTCATACGATGCCATATAAATACTGGATTGATAGCTGTTGTTATACGTGAACTCTACCAACGGTAGTTGATCCTCCCAACTTCCCTTGAAATCCATGACACAGAATTGTAATAGGTCCTCCAATGTCTGTATCATCCACTATGACTGTCCGTCTGTCTCGGGGTGGTATGCCATGCTAAGACTCAATTCTATACCCATTGCCTTCTGTAAACTCTTCTAAAACTTAGACACAAATCGAAGATCTCGATCGGATACAATGGATACTAGAACTCCATGTAGTCGAACGATCACCCTGATGAACAACATGGTCAATCGGTCTAAAGTCTGAGTCATCTTGGTCGCAAGAAAATGGGCTATCTTTGTCAGTCTATCGACGATCACCCATATAGAATCGTTCCCACATGATGTCTTAGGTAACCTTGATACAAAATCCATTGTAATATGTTCCCATTTCTACTCTGGTATTGGCAGTGACTGTAGTAGTCCTTCTGGCTTCTGGTGCTCAACCTTGATCCGCTGACACTCCATACATCGTGCAATGTGCCTAGTTATATCCTTCTTCATCCCTGACCACTAGTAAGTTCTCCTCATATTATGGTACATTTTTGTATTTCCTAGGTGTATAGCAAATCTAGAACTATATGCCTCATCAAGAATCTCCTTCCTGATCTCGAGTACATCTAGCATGCAGATCCTGTCATAATAATACAACACCCCATCTTGTATAAAGAAATCTTTGTTCCCTCCAGTCTCAGCCTCTTGACGAAGATTAACTAACTTGCTGTCGTGAGCCTGCAATTCCCTGATCTTGTCAACAATCGTAAAACCAATTGTGACGTTAGCACATATTGCCCTAGAACTAGGCAGAATCACCTCAACCTCCATGGCCTCTAAATCCTGTAGTAGCTCTTCTTGTATAGTCAACAGGTAAGCAAAACTCCCTGATGACTTCCTACTAAGAGCATCAGCCACTACATTCGCCTTTCCTAGATGGTACTTTTACTGAGCTCGTAGTCCTTAATCAACTCTAACCAGCATCGTTGACGCATATTGAGCTCCTTCTACGTAAATAAGTACTTGAGACTTTTGTGATCAGTGAAAATCTCACATGTGGCTCTGTACAAATAATGCCTCCAAATTTTAAGGGCAAAGACAATAGCTGCAAGCTCGAGGTCGTGAGTTGGGTAGTTCTTCTCATGTGGCCTCAATTGTCGTGAAGCATAAGCCACCACCTTTCCCTGTTGCAATAGAACACACCCCAAGCCTTGGCGTGAAGCATCACTATAGATCAAAAATCCCTCTATCCCATCTGGTACTGTCAAGATCGGATCTGTAACTAGTCGGTTCTTCAGCTCTTAAAAACTTTGCTCCCTCTCCTCAATCCAAATGAATGGAGTATTCTTCCTGGTCAGCTGGGTAATCGGTATAGCTATCTTGGAAAAATCCTTGACAAATCTCCTATAATAGCCAACTAAACCCATGAAATTGCAAACCTTCGTGACAATAGTCGGTCGGGGCCAACTGGTAATAGGCTCTATCTTTTGGGGGTCCACGAAGATCCCATCCTTATTAATCACATGCCCTAAGAATGAAACACTTGGAAGCTAGAATTCACACTTCTTAAACTTAGCGTGAAATTTCTGCTACCCTAGCATCTGTAGGACCTTCCTCAAATGCACCTCGTGTTCCTCCTAGTTCTTAGAATAAATCAGAATATCATCAACGAATACAATTACAAAATCGTCCAAGTATGGCTTGAACACTGTGTTCATTAAGTCCATGAATGCGACAGGGGCATTAGTCACTCCAAAAGGCATGACCAAAAACTCATAATGTCCATACCGAGTCTTGAACGCCGTCTTTTGAATGTCTGTGGGCCTAACCTTCAACTGGTGGTAATTGGACCTCAAATCAATCTTTGAAAACACCTCAGCCCCCTTCAGTTGGTCAAATAGATCATCTACCCTGGGCAGTGGATACCTATTTTTGATGGTATGTAATACCCTGACCTGGGTTAGCACTAAATCGAGGTAGATCGGGTCGAGTAGAGTACTATCAGTTGTAACCCGAGCTATTAAAGCTCTATATCATGATATCACATGGACTGAACAATTTTGGAATGTGAATGGTGTCAGTTATACAGTTACTATCGAGCAATAACCAAGCAACCCAGAACCGAACATCGTAATACGTGTATGTACTCGATGCATGCATGCATACGTACATATATATACATAGGCTACGAAATATTAGTGTATGTATACTTGTTTAAAAACTAGTGTATACGTGTATATATGAGTATATATATGTACAAAATATGTGTATATACATAGTATGGTATATTATATATATATATATATATATATAAATATCCTATTAAGAAAAGAAAAGAAAACAAAAACAGAAAAAGAAAAGATCAAGGGAAGAAGTCAACAAAGAGGGCTTAAAAGGGGGAGAAACCGAGAGTAAAAAGAGACTAGGGCGGTTATGTGATGATGTGTATATATACGCGTGTGATTAGAGAGTAAACAGCAAAAGAAAGGGTGTAACGGCCCGATCCACATGGCATGATATTGTCCGCTTTGGGCTTAGGTCCCCGCACAGATTTGTTCTTAGCAGTGGGCTTGCCCCACCCTAAAAGGCCTCATACCATTGGAGAGCAGCACCCTTACTTATGAATACCTCCACCCTTCCTTCCCCAAGCGATGTGGGATACCTCTCCCCTCCTTTGGATCGTTATCCGTAGCGAGTTTCTGGTTCCTCACACTTCCGGCTGGGTCAGGCTCTGATACCATCTGTAACGGCCCGATCCACATGGCATGATATTGTCCGTTTTGGGCTTAGGTCCCCGCACAGATTTGTTCTTGGCAGTGGGCTTGCCCCACCCTAAAAGGCCTCATACCATTGGAGAGCAGCACCCTTACTTATGAATACCTTCACCCTTCCTTCCCCAAGCGATGTGGGATACCTCTCCCCTCCTTTGGATCGCTGTCTGCAATGAGGTTCTGGTTCCTCACACTTCCGGCTGGGTCAGGCTCTAATACCATCTATAACGGCCCGATCCACATGGCATGATATTGTCCGCTTTGGGCTTAGGTCCCTGCACGGATTTGTTCTTGGCAATGGGCTTGCCCCACCCCAAAAGGCCTTATACCATTGGAGAGCAGCACCCTTACTTATGAATACCTTCACCCTTCCTTCCCCAGGTGATGTGGGATACCTCTCCCCTCCTTTGGATCGCTGTCCGCAATGAGGTTCTGGTTCTTCACACTTCCGGCTGGGTCAGGCTCTGATACCATCTGTAACGGCCCGATCCACATGGCATGATATTGTCCGCTTTGGGCGTAGGTCCCCGCACGAATTTGTTCTTGGCAGTGGGCTTGCCCCACCCCAAAAGGCCTCACACCATTGGAGAGCAGCACCCTTACTTATGAATACCTTCATGCCTGGGGAAGGAAGGGTGAAGGTATTCATAAGTAAGGGTGCTGCTCTCCAATAGTGTGAGGCCTTTTGGGGTGGGGCAAGCCCACTGCCAAGAACAAATCCGTGCGGGGACCTAAGCCCAAAGCAGATAATATCATGCCATGTGGATCGGGCCGTTACAGATGGTATCAGAGCCTGACCCAGCCGGAAGTGTGAGGAACCAGAACCTCGTTGCAGACAGCGATCCAAATGAGGGGAGAGGTATCCCACATCGCTTGGGGAAGGAAGGGTGAAGGTATTCATAAGTAAGGGTGCTGCTCTCCAATGGTATGAGGCCTTTTAGGGTGGGGCAAGCCCACTGCTAAGAACAAATCTGTGCGGGGACCTAAGCCCAAAGCGGATAATATCATGCCATGTGGATCGGGCCGTTACAGATGGTATCAGAGCCTGACCCAGCCGGAAGTGTGAGGAACCAGAACCTCGCTACGGACAGCGATCCAAAGGAAGGGAGAGGTATCCCACATCGCTTGGAGAAGGATGGGTGAAGGTATTAATAAGTAAGGGTGCTGCTCTCCAATGGTATGAGGCCTTTTGGGGTGGGGCAAGCCCACTACCAATAACAAATCCGTGCGGGGACCTAAGCCTAAAGCAGACAATATCATGCCATATGGATCGGGTCGTTACAGATGGTATCAGAGCCTGACCCAGCCGGAAGTGTGAAGAACCAGAACCTCGCTGCGAACAGCGATCCAAAGGAGGGGAGAGGTATCCCACATCGCTTAGGGAAGGAAGGGTGAAGGTATTCATAAGTAAGGGTGCTGCTCTCCAATGGTATGAGGCCTTTTGGGGTGGGGCAAGCCCACTGCTAAGAACAAATCCGTGTGGGGACCTAAGCCCAAAGCGGACAATATCATGCCATATGGATCGGGCCGTTACAAAAGGGCTGAGTTAGAGAACTGTGAACATTGGGAGAATACAGAAGCATGAACCAAGAAGGAGGAAGAAGAAAATTAAGGAACTGCAGCAAGAAAAATCAGAAAAATAATTGAGTTGGCTTGGGTTCTGTTTTTAAAATTTAAAGGCATGATAGTTGTTTTGAGATATAGGACCTTGTTAAGCATGAAATGTGGATTAAATAGCAAGAAATATCATTGAAAATGATGCAGAATTAAGGTAGAAATTGACAGTTGCACGTCAAGGGAGAAAGAATTGAACTATATAATTTTATGTTTAAAACTTGAATCCAACCATGAGGAATTGATCCTCAGTGGTGCAGAAACTAGTTAACGTTTAAATTAACTTAAAATAGTGAAGGAAAAGGCTCAAAATTGAAAAGTTTCAGTTGGCCGGAGCTATGGTTCCCTCAATTTCGTGTAGATTTAGTGAATAAAATTGAAAATAAATTTTGGAAATGAAATCCCCATGAAAAACTAAAGAAAAAGACATTTTAAAAGCGTTAAAAAAACAACCAAAAAAGGTTGCCATCGCTGGAGATGGAGACGGAACCCTACCGGTCCTTCACTAGAATAACGAGGGGGATGGTGAATAGTGCTATCCGATACGGAACCGTTTGGTGCTTGAATAGAGTGATGCTGCATCATTTTGGTTAAGGATGTTTTAAATTTAAACTAAATTATGAGTGTTTGGTAACACGGATAAGGAATTAAAAGTGGAATTAAATTGGGGACGGGATATCCTATTTCGGTTTAGGACTAGCCACGGTTTAAGGCTACTACCATCTTTGTGTCTAAATATGCAACCAATTTGTATTTAAACCCAATTTAGCCAAGGCCACCTCCCAAATTGGCCAATGGCCATGCATGCAATCCCCACATCATTAGCCCACATTATCTTCTTTCAACTCATATTAGTCACCGAACCCACTAAGTCTGATATACATGCATCTATGTATATGTATAGGTGTATATGTGAGAGAATGCTATAATATATATATATATATATGCATACCACACTCCTTGACCCTAAAAAAAAAATCAGTGTGCTGTCTCAGACTTGCATGTGTGTGTTCGTGAAACTGGGTGAGAGAGTGAGTTAGAGAGAGATAAAGAAAGAGTGAATGTGTGTGGATGCATGCATATGAGTGTCACCGAGTGTACCTGAAGGAGTCTGGGCAACCTTGAGGGACGTTGGGAAGGTCTAAGTCAAACCATAAGAGAGAAGAGCTCACTGTTTCTTGTTTAAATTTTTATATTGTTTTTGGTGTAGTTGAGCTTATTGAACTACATGAATGTTACCTAAGGTGTATAATTTTGAATGAGGCATGAAATTAGAACACTGAAACAGCCCAAAACCCTAAAACCATATACAAACCTCCATAGATGCACCTTGTGATAGCAGGTCTGAGATGATCTATGAGAAACTAAATTTTGACACTTAGAACCTCAAACAGACATCCTAAACATCCAAGAGTACCCAGACTGCGACCTAGAATTTGAAGTTACAGGTCTTGGGTTTGATACCCAGACCATGAAATAGGCCCTTAAACCTTGATGTCTGAATGAGGATAGACGCCCCATGTCACTACGGTCATGATAAAACAAACCACGCAAGAAATGGTGGTGAAACCACCATTTATGAACCACTTGCAGACCGAGGTTATCAAATCTACCATGGTCCATAGAGCTCGATTTGAGCTCTCAAACGAATGCAGAAAGGATCCCTAGACGTTCAGTGGTCGAGACCACTCAAAATAGAAACGGAAGACATCTTGAAAAGTCACAAAATTGGAAGGAAAGAAACCCAGAAATTAGGGCAACACTGGTAAAGATGGTGAGGACGACAACTATTTAACTCGCCATTTGAATTGAGTCGGACGAGTTAACTCGGGACACGTGTTAAGAGGTGGGATGGCCACCGCATTATTGGAACGACGACGTTTGATTAGGTTAAAATATTAAAGCTGACGTCAGTACTCCGTGTTGAACTAGTTAAACCGGTTGGTTCAATGAAATTTTGGACCGGTTCATTTAAATTTGAACTGAACCCTCTGGTTTAGACCGAAATTTAGTGAAATTCTATTTTGACCCTTGAGCTTTTGAACAATTACACTGTGACCTCAACAGTTTGAAATAATTAAGTTATGGCCCAGATTTTTAAAAATTAAATTTAAATATATAGGGAAAATGACCATTTTATCCCTGGGTCATAAATAAGTCAAACGAAGTCCAAATTAAATAAATAAATAGTGGATTTTTACTATTTTGGGCATTTTGGACCCAATGGCGGGGTCTGTTTGATGAGACGAGACTCCGAAAAATTAAGACACGTTAAGGTATAAATTACCAAATTGCCCCTAATGTGCCCGAAGCCAAATAAAAAGTCGAAGGGGTCTAAATTGACTTTCTTCGACGTTCCGAACCCAATGGCGAGGTCCATATTACGAAATAAGGTATGGAAAAATATGACACGACAACACATGAAGTAATAAAATCAAACTTAAAATAATAAAGTTATCAGAGGTGTCTAAATTAGAATGAAATTCCTAACTCGTTAATTTTACGTAGGTGATAATTATAATGGATAAGAAACAGAAGGAATTTACAATTATGACCAAGGCTCAGAGGCCAATAGATAAAAAATAGTAGGAGTTCATGAAAGACTTGTTGTGGCAACAAAAAGTAATTGCCAGGAAAATTAGGATTGCCAAGACAACCGAAATCGTCTCAGTCAGACCATTCATATATAAAACCCCAATTGTAACACCCTGATTTAAATTAGGGATCATTAAGTCATGGATTATAAATTGGTGATTGAGACCTTAAGTAACGAGGTCGGTTTCAAGCCCCAACACATGGACTTTTAGTAAAAGTCTTGAAAACCCAGGATGACTATACATCATTTTCGTTGCAATCACCAATCATGTTGGTTCCATAGTGATTATATGTTTTCACGTCAACTGCTGATCCTTCATACGAGTACAAGATTTAGGCATGAACATTTCGTAAATAAATTAAGCAATAATAATAATATTATAATATCAAAAATATATATATATTGGGTCATATGGCACGCATTACAAGGTTATGAAAAATTAGTGTAAAGATTTTACACTTAAGAGAAAAATTAATTAATTTACTATAATTAATTGATTAAATATAAGAAATTAACTATTAGTTATAATTAATAGAAAATATGATGACACACACATGCACACATTAAAGGTGTAATGTTTATGAGTACATGGCCAAGTATGTATATGTGTAAGTATAAATATATATATATATACATGGTTGTACATAAGAATAATTAAATATATATATATATATATATATATGTAGTATATAAATATCTAAAGGTGTGTAGAAGGGGTGAAATCTATGTGTGTGTGTGTCGGTTGAGAAGTGTGTGTGTGTCTCTCCAAGTGTGTTAGTGTGTGTGAGTTATATTATATGCATATATATATATATATATACAAAATATACACACACACACAGCCAAATGATGGCTTGCCACAAACAGTAAGGAGAAACACTTATTTGGGGTGTTGCAACAAGCAATGGGTAACCTAGTGGTTGGGGCAACCAGGAGGGGTAATAATCATGTGTATAGTTATATACACATATATGCATAATTTTATACACATGCCCACACCACCTTTCAGTCACAAAGAGAGAGAGAGAGAGAGAGAGAGAGAGAGAGAGAGAGTTCTAAGAAGAAAAAGGGATAAGTCAGAAGAAGGGGCAAGAGGGAAAGATATTGTTTTGAGGTAAACCTAAAAAATCTCATATTTTCTCTCTCTAAAAATGTAAGTGTGTAAGTAAACTGTTTTAGTGTTATTCATGCATAAATGATGTTTAAAATAGATAGACTTGATCAAGACATGAAAAATGAATACGAAAACACATCAAGAATACCCAACCGTACATCAAACCTCCATGAATGGACCTCCATGAATGTAGGTCTAAAAGCAATGCAACCAAACCCTATTTGGTTGGTAGAGACCTTAACTAGACTCTATAAGCACCTTAAAAACATTGAACAGCGATCAAAAAGCTTAAGTAATGACCATGAAAATATGAGTTACAGGTTTCGGGTTTGAAACCCAAACCCTCAAACTCGATGTAAAACTCACCTTTGTGAATAGGAGATGAAACCTTAGGGAAAATGAAGCACAACAGAACAAACCACATTGATTTTGGCTCAAAAATGAGCATATGCGACCGAGTTACAAGTTTGATTATCAAACCTTTAACCGAGCTAATGAGACCTGTTTGGTTCCTCAAACGAATGCCAAAACAGTCCTTGATACCTTAGAAATGTTTTAAATTAAAAACAGTAAGATTTCAGTAAGCCATAACCCACGAAATTGAGAAATTTGAAAAGCTGCAATTAGGGCAACAGTAGTCGGGCGTAGGGAAGAAGATGACCCCGCTGAGCCAACTTGTGAGTTGACTCAGCCGAGTCCTGATCGAGATAGATTACCTTTGAGTCAACCCAGACACGTGTCACACTATGGACAGGCCACCGCATTATTAAAACGCTGGCGTTTTGGCTAAAGGTTTTAAAAACCCTACTTACCTTGTTTGGTTACGCGTATAAGGCCCAATTTAATATCCCGTATTAGGATTGCCAAGACAACCGAAATTGTCTCAGTTAGACCAGTCATATATAAAACCCCAATAGTCCCACTGAGCCGATTCGCACAGGAAGCAGCAGCAAGAAGACTTGCTGAGGCAAAACTGAAAGAGGAAGAAGAACGAGAAAACACAGAAACCTTAAATGAATGGCTTCAGAGGTACTATCTATTTATTATTAAAGCGCGTAAGGTAACTAAATATGTAATACAATAATGAGTTAGACTGATTTTTAGAATTAGGCTTACACAGTCTTAGAATAGATCAAGAGCACAAGTTGATTTAATTGCATATGGAAATTTATAAAAAATCTCATAAATTATTTTAGGTTAAGAAGAGAGAAGGGGAAAGGGAAAGCACCTCTTGAGAGCCAGCCTAACATATAAGGTGAGTAACCTTACATTTGAAGTGGAGATTTAAGTCCACGGATTTGAATAATGTTTTAAATATCAAATACAGTCTTTACACAATTCCCGTTTTAAATATTCTGTTATGACATGCTTAATGAATAATTTTACTACTGTTCTTTTAAGATATACTTCAGCATGTCTAAGATTTCAATTTTGAATGTTATTAAATATTCTGAATTTGCATATTTCATGTATTTCAAAATCCTATCATGAGGTTATGAACTATATGTTTTGAATGCTCATAAATGCATTTACGTGAAGAAATTATAGGGTTAAATGTTTTTAAATACAAGATAAATTGTGCATAAGCACTACGGATTTTGTTGAGTATCTTCGAAACTCAACCACGAAACGAATAAATGCCAGGTAGCAGGATCTAATCCCCCAGGCATATGAGATATCTCCACGAAAAGTAAAATGGGAATCTGGTTCGAAACGAATTCCACTAATGAAAGTGATAAGGTGTGTGTTGGAAATGGAAGCAAGTTTTTCCCTCATTTTCACCATGCATATTTACATGATTTGAAATTCATACACTTTACAGTGAAAAGTACATGTTTAGCTTGAATACTTTAAATGTTTCAAAGCTATCTATTTAAAGAATGCATATACTCTATGTTCCAAGTATATGAGCAATTAGTAGTGAGTATTTTATAAACTCTCATATGTGAAACCACTGCCAATTGAAACCCATGACAGATGTTGGAATTACTCACTGGGCTTCTCGAAGCTCACCCCATTCCCTAACATTTTTTCAGGTACCAACGATGAATAGGAGCCCTGCTCCATTTTGGGATAATGAAAAATGGCTCTCTATGATTATGGACTTTTGGAAGTATTAGACCTTGTAGTTAGTTAAATTTTGATGTAATAGACTTTGAACAAATATGTACTAAAGCCGAAAGGAAATCGAATATGTAATGTATATAAAACTTTAGAAATTTATTTATGCTCTGAATGTATATTCATGTGTACCGCTAAGAAGAGCGGCAGTACTGGACAGATGTGTGAAAGTTTTAAATAAGAAAAGTAAAAGTTTTCCACGCTTTCGCAAACCAAGGCCGCACCGCCATCCGATACTGTTGCTTATGTGAGCCTTGCCCTAAGGCCTCCGGGCCGAAGGGTGGTGGTCGTGATATGAGATCTGCACAGGGTGGGTTTCGGGTCGTGACAGCGGCAGCTCTGGGCCTACCATGCTGAGGTGGTACAGTGGTTCTAGGCCTACCGCACCTAGGTGGTGCACGTCTCGGAGGAGTTTTGCTCTGTGGCATGTGTTTACAAGTCCAATAAGAAAAATTTATACCCTTTTTTCACATTAGACATAGGTATTAAAAGAATATTAAGCATGTACTTGTCAACAGTTTACACTTCACAAGCAATAAGTATAATATATCATAACATACACTTAACAAGTTCTTACACAATACACAATATTTACCAAAATTTCAAATCATGTGTCATGGTCCCATTGTGTTCAAGAATACCCCACGGTCCCCAAGTATTGGAACCTATGCTCTGATACCACGTTGTCACACCCCAAATTTTCATAAACCCGGGGAGTGAGTGAAATGAATTAAGAAAAATAAATAAAAGACAATTAAATGGATTTAGTTGATTACACATTAATTTTCCCATGTTTCCCCAAAATTAATAATGAAAATTTATTAACTAGACTCACCCAAGATGAGTTCCAAATAGTAGTCAAACACCTCCCCCAACCAATAGTCAAAATAGTCTAAGTCATGTCCAAGCATGACCTCTAAGATGGCCCCAAAAATGTCTTTAATGTGCCTTGAAACAGTGGCTCAAATGGACCCCAAATGCCCTAAGGCATAGACCAAGAATAGGTCAAAAAACCTACCTAAGGTGGTCTAAGGAAGTGCCCAAACATAGCCCATAAGAGTGACCAAACATGGCCCAATAGGGTGGCCAATCATGGCCCAATAGGGTGGCCAATCATGGCCTAAAAGGGTAGCCAAACATGGCCCAAAAGAGTGGTCAAACATGTCCCAAAAGGGTGGCCAAACATGGCCTAAGGATTGGCCAAACATGGCCCAATAGGTAGCCAAACATGGCCTAAAAATATGGCCAAGGGCTGGTGTCAATAGGGGTGTCAAGTTGGGCGCGCATAGAGGCTGGGCGCGCGAGGGGAGGCATGGCATGGGCATAGGGCGTGCGACAGGCGCTCGTGCGGGGACACATGCAAGGGCGAGTGAGCTGCAGGCTGCTAGGCTACTGGTCTACTGTTCATTGCTACAATAAACCAATAGCTAAAATGTTACAGTGACAAAATTCTAACTTTGGCCTAAAATCTTGATTTTGACATTTTTACACCCATTTCAATTTATTTCATCACCAAACTTGGTGTGGGGTCCTATAACATATAAAATGACCATTTTACCCTTTTTCCCATATTTTTCGACCTCAAGTAATTTTTGGACTAATTGGCCCCTATTTCCATTTCCTTACCTTTCTTTTTCTTCTTAAGTCACTTAATTCCCTACTTAGAAAATATAGGCATGCTCTCCCGCTTCACTCAATCTAGTTGCTATATTTTGAAGAATTCTACAATAATTTTCTTTGTTTTCTAAACTTTTTTCACCTAATATTTCTCAACACAATCGACTACTCTTAAACTAGCAACCAAACTACATCCTTTAATTCAATTAAACATTCATACATCATTTAAAACATACAATCCACCATATATACACATATACTTGAAATTCAAAATGTCACAACTTCATGCTCATCACAAATTTAGGGCCTTGCCCATAGTTTCCATACTATTCAAAGTTTTACAGGTTAATTACACATGTCCTAAGGCTTATGCCCTCATACAACCAAAAATATGCCCCAAGGGCCAAATCTTCTTCAAAGTCCACTTCTCCCTCTATGCTTCAAGACCTCATCAAGTCTCAAGTGTCGGGAGTCTCATCTGTAATATGTAATCTCATATAGGGTAAGCACGACGACCCAGTATAACTTATTGCTAATGTGAAGAAAAAAGTTAAGGCGTGGCATGTGCAAAGTGTACATTTATAATCTATATGCCTTCCAATTCATCAATGTAATGCAATGGAAATATGCATGACTCACACATGCAACTCTATGCCTAACACATATCTCATTTCACGGTCCTTCCCCGTTAGATTCGCGAGTACCACTTATATGTCTCATTTTACGGACGCGCTCCCATTGGATTAACGAGTACCAAATGGACAATTTTGAGTTTTTCACCACAGGATCGACACCCTCATAATGCATAGCACCAAAGTGCTCAACACAAGCCATGTTTCCAAAGATTCACGTATGCCAAGATGCCTTGATTTTTCTATGCAATTTCAGTGAGGCATTTATTAAACACATGGGGTATGCCTTAAATAATGCATCATACATAAAGTAAACTATAACTTTTAAACCATAAAATTTTGTCTACATGAACTTAGCATATAATCCAATCAATTACACATATAATCATGTTACATGTTCACAACTTAAACAAATTCTCAAAGATTACACAAATACACAAAGTACCAATACATTGAGCAACCATAACTTTCAAACTACAAGACTTTGTTTACATAAACATAAGTTAGAATACAATGAATTATACATATATTCAAGTTACGTGTTCATCACTTCACCAAATTCTCAAAGAATACATAAGTATACAAGGTACCAACCCTAGGTTTTCAAAGTAACTATATGCTAGGTGGTTTTCTAACAACAAATAAATATGTAAGTCATACAATCAACATATAAAAACACTCCAAAACTTAACCATATTCTTTACTTAGCAAAATATCATACCTAAAAGGGTTTTTCTCAACCCTAGGGAGTTGTGCTTACTGTACAACTGCACCAATCAGTGAGAATGTATCTCTTGACATGGGGAACAACTTCCTAGATGGAAGCCTTGTGAAATTCCAAGGCTAGAGATGAGTTTTGGAAGCTTGAAAGTTAGAAAACCTAGGTTTTCTTCACCTTTTCTCTCTATGCACGACTTGTTTCTTTTTCTCAAACCAAATTCTGTTATTTTTAATACTAAATAGTCCTATTTATAGTAAAGGGGCGAAGGGGTGAAAAGACCCCTTTGCCCTTAATGAGTTCAGGACCTTGTTACACTACAACCCGTTCCGAAACGCCTCAATTTGACATTATGCTTTAACCAAAGTTCTTACAATTATTTTAAATGATATTTTTCTAAAAAGTTTATTTTCGCCTGTTGGCGAGTGTGGCCGAGTCCACCCGGGATGCCCTTTATAGTCAAATTTTCAAACTATCTCTGATTAGGCTCAAATTCTCACAAGAGGTGTATTATAACATTCTAAGCATATTTCTCCTATATGAAATACTCAAAATATGCTTCTAAACATGAGTTATAACTAAATGGTGCATATGTAGTGCCCTACCGACAAATAGTGCATGAACAGTGCCCTACCGGTAAAAATAAAAAATTTATCCTGATTTTTCAGATCTCTACAAATTTTGTTTTTACTCATGTTCTTGTATTATTTACTTTCTTCATGCATCAGTTTTACTAGCCGTAAATTTATTACTTTTATAGCCTCTATTTTTTTTTATCTAATTTTCCTTAATTATTATTTTTCTTCTTAAAGTCCCTAATATTTAATTAGCAACTGAGTCATCGATAATCGGGTTGGGGTGTTACATAGGGTGTGATAAAGACTGTAATATCTTGACCCGAGATACCGGGTCATATGGCACGTATTACGAGGTTAAGGAAAATTTGTGTAAAAATATTTACAGTCAAGAGAATAATTAATTAATTAATTAATTAAATATAAGAAATAATGATTTTTAATTATAATTAAACATTGTAGCACACATTACACTTACATGGAAGATGTATTGTATGTATGTATATGTGATCAAGTATGTATGCATGTATGTATATAAATAAATTAAATGTGTGTATACATATATGAAAAATCCTAAAGGTGTATTGTATGTGTGTAGTCAAGTGTGTATATTTATACATATACATGCACATGTGTATACATAAGTATAAATGTATATATATACATATATAAAACACAAAAAATATCTTTGTGTGTGTAAGTATGCAAGTAATGGGTGTGTGTGTGTGTCGGCTGTGTGTGTGTGTGTATGTGTGTGTTCACATGTAAGTTAGTGTGTGTGTATATATAATATACATATATGTTACAAATATCCCTCTCGCATTAATGCAAACTAAAAAGAGAAAAAGCAAAATTTATGAGATGGGAAGGGAAGCTGGAAATAGGGGCAGGAGTAGGGTTGAGTCGTGTAGAGAGAGAGAGGGAATGGATGAGAGAGAGAGGTCGGTTGGATGACCTATAAAAGCAGGTCATGCATTTCATGCTTGCTATCATCAAAGGAAAGGAGAAATAAGAAACTTAAGAAGGAAAACCAAAAGTGGAAGAAGGAGAAATCAGGGTGAAAGGTAAACCCATCGAAAAACTCTTAAAATTCTCTCTCTAGAAATTTTGTCTACGTACAAACATTTTGAGTTTTAATTATGCATATATGAAGTTTAGGATGTTTTATTCTCAAACAAAACATGAAAAATGGACATGAAAACATCAAAAAACACCAAATCCAGGAAGACAGCCATGGGAAGACCTTACTTACAACAGGTCTGAACCCATGGCAATCAAACCATGTTTGGTTCATAGGGATCTCAACTAGACCCTCTAAGGGTGTTGAAAACATAGGACCACGATCAAAAATCCTAAGGAAAGCCCTTCAAAACATAACTTGCAAGTTACGGGTTGTTAAACACCATCTTTAAACTTGAATCAAAATTCAAATATTAGAATGGAAAATGAAACCCCATGAAGAGGGGATCACAACAGAACAAATTCCATGGAATTTGGCTAAGAAATAAGCATTTATGACCAACTTACAAGTTTGATTATCAAACCTTCAAATGAGCCAACGAGACCAGTTTGATTCCCCAAATGAATGTCAAACCCTTACACAATGTCCCAGAAGTATATTAGAGTGAAAACAGTGAGAAAACAGCGAGCAAAAATGCACGAATTTGAAGAAAATGAAAACCTGCAACTAGGGCAACATAGGGGGAGAAAGGAAGAAGAAAGTGAATAGTGACGGTTCGGGTCAAATCGGGTTCGGGTTGGAACCCGATCCATCGCATAAAAGGGTTAAGTAGGATGGCCTCGTTTTGATGTTATGTTTTAAATTTTAAAAAAATTAGGGCTGACGTCATCATGACGTCAGCATCACATATTGAACCGACCAAACTGGGTTGGTTCAATTAAAACCGGACCGGTTCACTTACAATAAAACTGAACCAACTGGTTCAAACCAGAATTTTGGAAAATTCTGTTTTGACCCTAGAGTTTCTAGGAAATTTCACTGTGGCCCAACTGAGGGAGATTTTATGCAATTATACCTTTGGAAAAATAGTTAAATAATTAATTTAATTATTTTATAAATAAAAAAATTACTATTTTACCCCTGGGTCATGAATGAAGCAAATGAAGTCCAAATTAAACATATGAATAGTGTATTTTAACTATTTTGGATATTCTGAGACTAATGGCGAGGTCCGTTTTGTGAGATGGGACCCCAAAAAATAAAGACACATATAGGGGTAAAATGACCAAATTACCCCTAGTACCCCTAAAGCCAAATTGAAACCAGAGAGGGTCTAAATTGACTTTCTTCGACATTCCGAACTCAACGGTGAGGTCCAAATTTCAAAATGAAGTACGGAAAAATATGACACGTAAACAGGTAAAATGACCATTTTGCCTTTTTACATACAAAAGTCCAAATTAAATTCTAGGAAAGCCTAAATCAACTTTCTTTGACGCTCCGGACTTAATGGTAGAGTCTATTCGACCAAAAGAGCTGTCTAAAATAAAAAGAAATAAAATTTGATCAATAGCATCTATTAGATAGCTTTGAACTAAAGCATTGGCCGAAGTACTAAACTAAGGCACGTACGAGGAAATGAAATACGAAAAGACACGACACGTAAACATGTGAAGTAATTAAATTTAAATTAAAGTTAATGGAGCTACTAGAAGAGTATAAATTGAAATAAATTAAATTCCTAACACACTAAATCGTGTTGTAGGTTAAGACTACGAGTTAAATCAAGTACGTATGAAATTATGAATTCATGTTAGGACCTAATACGAACTAAGCATAAGTGAAGAAGCATCAATAGGTGATATTGCAGTGATGTGAAGTTAATGAGATTATATATGAATTGTTCTTAGGAACTATAGAGGAAGTGGGAAAGCGCATTATTAGCACTAACCCCAGACGTATAAGGTGAGTAACCCTGCATTTGAAATGGAGATTTAACTCCATGGATTTGAAAAGGTTTTAAGTTCAAAAGATATGAAGTATTTGAATTCCAAATTCAGTATATTACATGATTTCAGTTTTAAATTATTTATGTTCTTATAAACCCTATTGTGACATGCTCAGTAAATGTTTTCTTTACAGTTTTCTTAAAAATGTGCTTTCAGCATGTCTGAGTTAAAATACAAATCTTGTTAAATATTCTAAGTTTTCCTGTTCAAGTATACGAATGTTTATCACGAAGTTATGAATGTTATGTTTTAAAGTGCTCATGAGAAATATCTATTTGACATACTCATGTGTTAAATGTATTTTAAATGCAAGATAAATGGTGCATAAGCACTTAGACAGGATTCTGAGTTTTCAGTTGCCCTGTAAAATAGGCAGGAATTTTGGGTTCTCCGGAATTCAATTGCCTTGTAAAATGATAGGTAGCAGGATCTAATCCCCCAGGCATAAGATATCTTCACTTATAAGTAAAATGGGAGTCTGGTTCGAAACGGATTCCACTAATGAAAGAGATAAGATGACAAATGAGTTTGAAAATGGAAGCAGGTTTTACCCCCATTTTCACTATGCATATGTTTCAAGTTTTATACTCTATTTAAGAAGTACAAGATTAGCTTGAATACTTTAAATGTTTCAAGTTTTATGTTTTAAAGGAATACATATATATATGATGTTATGTTTGAAAATGGAAGCAGGTTTTACCCTCATTTTCATTATGCATATGTAAATGTTTTGAAGTTATATGTACATGTTTTAGCTTGAACACTTAAATTGTTTCAAAGCTATATGTTAAAGGAATGCATATATTCTATGTTCAAAGTATACGAACAATTGGTAGTGATTGTTTTACAAACTCTTATGTTCTAAACCATTACTAATTGAAACCCCATGACGAATGCTGGAATTACTCACAAGCTTAGATTAGCTTACCCGGATTTTATTCGGAACCCCTTTCAGGTGATTAAGGGCAGTTTTGATTAGAAGACGATGATGAAGAATCTGCCATTTTTGGGAAGACGTGTTTAAGTAGTTTTCTTTTGGGAAACACTATGCACTAGTAGACAATGTAAGAATATGTATTAAGCCTTCAAGGCAGTTGACATGTAATGTTTATAAAGTCTTTAAGTTTTAGTTATACTCTGAATGTTAAATCATGTATGCTATGTAAAGAGTGGCAGTCCCGGACGGATGTGCGTAATCTAAAAATAAGAAAAGAAAATAAAAAAATTTTCACGCTTCCGCAATCACATGTCGCACATCTATTCGATACTGCTGCTTATGTGAGCCTTCGTCCTAAAGTCCTCGGGCCTGAGGGTGGCGGTCGCGATGCGAGATCTGCACAGGGTGGGTTTTGGGTCGTGACAAAGACCGTGATTTTCAGCCTCTTGAGTGATAACAACATTGTTGATGCCTCTAAAGCTGGTTGGAAGACATTAGGAGTGCTAGAAAGTGAGTAGGGAGAGGGGGGAATTAGACACATTTTGGTGCGATGGTTGATTGATACGGGCCGTGGACCTTTGAGATGCATTTGTGATTTGTTCACTTTATGTTGATTTCTGCAAATAAAAAAGGCTTGAAGCTTGTATTACTCCCTTCTTTATTCTAAATTAATATATTGGTGTAGAAAGGAAACCTATTATAAAATGCCTAACTCTGACCCATGGTGGCTCATCAAGCCTTGGAAAATGTACACCTCTATGTGAACTTAATGAATAGCTTTTCTTTTAGCTCTTTGTAAAAAGAATAGAGATATCACTAAAAAGTAAAAACACAGCACAATAGAATATCCTCAATGCCAAGGGAAAAAGATCAGACCCTCATAAACAAAAAAAAAAAAAAAGAACTAAACTCGTGTCTAATGGGGATTTTTTCATGGGACATTTCAACTCTTTTCATCAACTGGCATCTTGTTGTCTCTGTTGTTTTTGCTTCCCCATGGTGGTGGTATGGATATATATATATATATGTGTGTGTGTGTGTGTGTGTATTTGTGTGCACTTGAACGGAGAATAGATTTAGAGGATTACCTTCAAAAGAGAAGACCAATCGAGAGAGATGAAGCCACAGTGATCTAACTGATCAAAGCAGTGAGAGATGAAAACGAAGTGGCTCGTAAGCACAAAACGATGTTGAGACATGCGATGGCAATTCTGCAATGATGCTAAAAGGGTGTGGGCGATTCTCCTATGTTGGCAACTGGCGATAGGATACGACGTTTAAGCCTGTTGATCAATGTGTTTTCTGTATTTGTTGTGATAGAAACTACTGCACTCAGATGTTGGAGTTTGCAAAGTTTAAAACTAGTTAGGGATAGAAAAGTGGTTGCAGTTAGTTTTTTATCAGTGCATAGAGATGTAAGTAAGGATGAGATGATGTAAGTATAAATTATGAAAAAGAAGAGAAATGGCTTTCAAGGGTGTGCACATAGGATTTAAAAAAATTTAGTGTTAGGGAGGGAAACAAATCTAGTGGATAAGAAGCATGAAGAAACTTCATGATCATTCAAATCAGTTTTAAATATGTGACATAAATGATGTTATACTAATACTTTAATTTAAATATAAAACATATGTCAAAAGCTGATTTGAACTACCTTACCACTGGACTTTTCTCATGAGATTGGCATTACATTGCTCAATCTAATTGAATTGGCATATAGTTTGTATATCAAGTAGTAAGTATATGTGGTTGGCGATTTCATCTCAGTGAATTCATCAATGGCATACTGAGTGACAAATTCATCAATTGACACGGTTTAGATGGGCTCTTTCATGCAATTGTGTTGTGCCATGCCGACTCGTGCCATCATTCGTCTCGTGTCCATTGAAGAAACCTTAGGCCCAACATGACCTGTTAGTACGACCCATGTCGTGCCATGCCAGGCCATAGGCCCACCAAATTTTTTTTCACTCTTTCATTTTTTTATTAATGACTAATATAGATTGTGAATTTTTTTAAACTTATTTACTTACTTTGAAAATTATCAAATGTTATATTTTTTGTTGGTTTAATTGCGAAGTATCATTATTTTTTACTTTGTTATTTGTTATTATAATATTTTGTTTAACTTTTATATTTTTTTAAGTTTGTTATTTTCTAGTGTAATATTATTATTTTTTACTTCGTTATTTGTTATTACAATATTTTGTTTAATTTTGTATTTTTTTTCTAGAACTGTAATAATTTTTTGCTTGAATATTTTCACATAAGAATAATAAATGACAATAAAATAAAAAATAAACTGGGCCTAACGGGTCATGCCTACGTGTCGGGCTCTTAGGTGTGTCGTTCTGTGCCTGGGCCACGATATAACATCCTTGACATGAATATCTTAATGACTTGTATTAATTAGAGTATGTTCGTGACATTAAATTGTAATTACACAAGGATAATGAGAAGAATTATTCATAAAATAGGAAATTTTAGTGAAGATTTATCAATAAAGAAAAAACCCTAACTAGTGTTAAGAGTACATTAACACATTAGGGAATTTGGGTAAATTAATGCACAAGTACACTTAATTATTGATTAAGAGCTTAAAACGATTTGTTGGTGATAATGTTTAATGACACATGATGGAGTATGATGTAATATGGGTAAGGACGATGCACATGTAATAAAGGACATGAGTAAACATAGAATTTGATATGTTTATGCTATATATGTCACATCTTGAAAGCCATCCTATGCAAATTGCGGAATGCGACTGGCCATAAGGTGTTCGATTCGGTTCTAATTTAAATACATTTCTTTTAACCTTTAGTTTGCAGCGCAATTTCACAGGATAGTATTTTTGTGAAATGCAAATACATTTGGCAGAGCAGAACTAAATTAGAATTATAAATTGTGCATGTCTAATCAAAGTTTATATTAACGTGGGCCCATTACATATAGATTTAAGACTAGTACTTCTAACTATGGACTACTAGTTTTTCTCTCTTCAGATTTGTTCTAAGTTGTCACCTACTCCTTGTAGTGTCGTCCTCTAGCAAGTTTCCTCTAGGCTTACATACTTTCCTTTTTCTTTAGAGTACCTAAAAGTTGTGGGATAAAAACCTTGTGAGATTCATGAAAAGCTCATGAGTAATATCAGCGCCTTATCATGGGTTTTTGGAATCCTAAAACATAGTTTTTATGGACAGTACTTAAAACATTTTAATTGAAAGGCTTGCATTTGTAAACATGCTTGTAACAATATTCAAAATAGGGGTATTAATTTATAAAGACATGGCAGACAATTTTGTTGATCAAATAGACAATTTTAAGGCTACTAGACCAATGAATAAAATTTGTCAAGGAAAATTTAGTTTCAAAAATAATAAGTGGCCAATAGTAATGCCTTAGTTATGTTCTAATACGAAGTTATGTGCATTTGATTTATGGATCTAGGAACTAAAGACAAGGGAAAAGAGATTAAGGAAACAGACTGAGGACTTGAGGTGAGTAATCTTGTGCCCTAAAACAGTGGTATTTTACCTTCTATCTGAAAGATACTTGATTTATTTTATGAGTAATCCGACACCCCGAATCAGTGATATTTTATCTCTATCTGAAAAATGTTTAAGTGTTTTATCTCCATCTGAAAAATGCTAAATTATTTTATGAGTAATCCAGTATCTTAAACCAGTGAATTTCACATCCTACTTTCAAATGTCTATCTTATGAATTTCTATATCTGCTCAAATGTTTATTTGCACTTTAAAAAATATCTGAGAACTATAATCTTCGTAACTATATTTTGAAATGACATTCATGTGTACTGATTTGAAAAATGTCTATAAACCATGGCACCCTTTCAATGAGAAAAATGATTTGTGTGAACCAATTTGACTATGCAACTCGAATCATACTTGTTTTGATCCGATCATATGTCTGTGTGAAACCTACCCATGCAGCACTCTGACACCTATAATGAGACCTACCCACATGGTGCTCTGACTCAATGTGTAATTCGACTCTAGTGTCTGTCTGAGGCTTACCCATGTGGCGCTTCAACTTTTGATGAGACTTACCCACATGACGCTCTGACTTGATTCTTATGTCTGTCCAAGGCCTACACATGTGGCACTCCGACTCTTAATGAGACTTACCCATATGGTGCTCTGACTCGATTCTTGTGTCTACACGAGGTTTACTCATGTGGCACTCTGACTCTTGATGAGACTTACCCACATGGTGCTCTAACTCGTTATGGAATTCATGATTGAGACTTACCTACGTGGCACTCTGACTCTTGATGAGACTTACCCACGTAGTGCTCCGACTCAATATGTGATTCTTCAATGTGTGTAATATGCATCTGTCATCTGTCTCGTGTTATTTGCTATTCGAAATCAGATTTTAAAAGTATCCTCTCGTGTGCATTTGTTATTCGATATTATGTTATCTTTTTTTGCATTAATGATCTGAACTATGTTTTAAGAAATACATGTGCTATTATACATTTTGTGAACAACTCTTCATCATCTGCTTTGTGTCTTGATATTCGAACTCTCTTATTGAAAATGATGTGTTTTAGAAATGCATATGTTATATCTACTTGAACCTTCATTATGATTTATATGTGATCTATTGTGAAAATGTGTTTTAAGATATTCTTGTGGATATGTTATCTATTTGAGGAAACTTGGTGCCATGGTATTTTGTGCAAAACTTTACCTTTGTAAAACCTGTGACAAGATGCAAGAATTACTCACGAGCTTAGTGAAGCTCACATGGATTTATCCATCATATTTCAGGTAATTAAATTAGCAGAGAGGTAGCAAAGTCTACACAGAATAGCTAAAAGCGTGAATGCAATGGATCTTTTGTATAAGGATTTTGGTTGGATGTTATGTGGAATCTTTTTGGTAATCACATGATGTATTTTTGGGCTCAATGACAACTTAGACTTTTGGGAATTAGCATTATGTACCTTTTGTGGACACCCATATGGTTGTGTATATAAATATTGATGAATTATGATGATGATGGTGATCACGATGATTTTACCTTCAGTATCCTTTATAAATGATTGGTGTTAAATTGGTTATCAGATGAGTTGGATATGTGTAGCTTCTGCATTTAATATTAAAAAAATAATTTATCACTCTTGTGCAATTCATTTGATTTTGTACAACATGTCTGAGTGACAATGTCGGTCACTGACCCCTAATCCCCATAGGGTGAGTTTTGGGTCGTGACAAATATCATTTCCCTATTTTAACTATTGTGAGTGCAGGAATTAGAAAGATAAAGAGGAGTGTCAAACAAACCCCCACGACTTTTAAAGTTTGCTCCCTCGAGGTGGGAGAGAAACACGCCCTCTTTTCAAATTAGGGTATACATGAACACACAAAGGAGTCGCCAACTTATTTTAGGCTAAATAATAAGCAAACCTGATACAACCCATGAAGAATACATGTAAAAAGAATAGCAAAGAAAACTAAAATTACAATGCCTTGGTCCTATTTATATTCTAAACCTCTTGACATAGGCTAAAATAAAGTAAAGCAAAACTAGTCTATAATGAACCAAATAATTTCAAATTCGGGAGCTAAGGTATGAGATGGGAAGGGATTAGGCACCCATCTCGCCCAGTCCGAATGGACTGACCTCAAGTATTCATCCACAAGGGTTATATTCCATGACATAAATAAGAAAAAGAGTGAATATTCAAAGATAATCATAATAATGACATGAACGAATAAAATAAACGGAATACATAAAGTAAATAAACCAAAAGAAGGAGTAAAAGTAGAGATTGATGAATTAAAAAAAAAACATAAAGTAAATAAATTAAAGGAAAACAGTAGACTCGGGCCCATGAGGCGTCCTAAATATCTATTCAAATAATAGAATCAAAGCCAAAATAGTTCTCTAACTCAATTTATTCTATCAAGAATGATAGGATGAATTGAATTAGAAAAAAAAGAAAATGATAGGGATTTAGGGAGCTTACCTGATTTATTGGGTTGAATCAAACAAGTCTTTAAGCTTGAACTCCTTGGATTGATTCTTAAAGGGTGTTGAACTACTTCTTCAATGGATTAGAACTATTGTTTGTATGGAATGAGGGTTCAAAAATATGGAAAAAGAAATACGGGAAAAGAAATATAAGGAACTATTACAGGAGCATCTAGCTTCTTGATATTTCTTTCTGTTTCTGTCTTGATTTATGGTGGCCAATGGGTCTTATTTATAAAAAAAAAAAAAAAAAAGTAAGGAGGTTTGATACAAGGGCTCCAAATGAATCTCATGGATGAATGACCAAGATTGAATGCTTAATGAGCAAACAATTAGATATATACTATTTTGTGCACAAATCTAGGGAAAATCCATTAGAATAAGGAAATGAGGGAAATTCGCAAGTATTTGGTACACAAATCTAGGCAAATCCCTTAGGATAAGGAAGGAAGGAAAATAGGCAAGTTTTTGGTAAAAAAACCTATATTTACTATATCGCTCCTAATTTAGTGGATAATTTAGGAACAAAGGAATTACAAAAATGTCACTAAGGCATAAAAAGTCAAAATTGTCCCTAAGGGCTTAAATTACAAAATTGACCCTATATGGGTAAAATGGCATGAAAATTACATGTATGGCCATGAATAACCAAAATAACATATATGAGATAGGAATATGCCATAATTACCAAAGTGCCCTCCAAATGACAAAATGACACTAATATTACAAAAATACCCCTGAAAGGTGAAAAACCTCTAGTATTTACCAAACTACCCCTAAAGGGTTGGAAAATATTAGAAATGATCAAAATTCCCTTAGAGGGCATAATGACCGAAATGCCTGCTATGGGCGAAATGACCAAAATGCCTTCTATTGACAAAATGACTAAAATGTTAAAAAAATCCCCTCTATGGGAAAAATGACAGAAATGCCCTCTACGGACAAAATGACCAAAATTTCCTCTATAGACAAAAGTCAAAAATGGACGGAAATACCCTCTATAGGCGAAATGACCAAAATGGCTTCTATGGACAAAATGACCAAAATGTCAAAAATTTCCTCTATGAAAAAAATAACGAAAATGCCCTCTGTGGGAGAAATTATCAAAATTCCCTCTATTGACAAAATGACCAAAATGCTAAAAATGCCCTTTGGACAAAATGACGTAAATGCCCTCTATGACGCAAAATGACCAAAATGCCCTCTATGGATAAAATGACCAAAATATAAAAAATATCCCTCTATGAGAAAATTGGCGGAAAAGCCTCTAAAGGAAAAATGATCAAAATACCTCTATAGGCAAAATGGCCGGAAATCCCAGCTACGGGCAAAATGACCAAAATGCCCTTTATAGGCAAAATGGCTGAAAATGTTCGCTATGGGTGAAATGACCAAAATTCTCTCTATAGGAAAAAATGGCAGAAATGTTCACTCCAGGCAAAATAACCACAATGCCCTTTATAGGTAAAATGGCCAAAAATGCATACTACGGGCGAAATGATGAAAATTACTAAAATACCCCTAGATAGGACATTGTTGTAACTTCTCAAAAATGGAAAAACTAATCAAGGGTCTCAAAATGAGGTGTTTACAGATAACCCCTCGTTGGTGGATCTTGTAAGCAAGCGAATGTCAATGCAATAAAAGTGATGCCCATTTTGGGACTTTGATTGTGGGATTGAAGTGGTCGGAATCATTCTACATGAGATTCCTACGTATTACCCTAAGGTGAATTAGATCATATATAGTTCATGAACGATGGAAAAGGAGACCAAGAAGGAATGCTATCCTAATAGGTTTAGCTTGAAATTGTGTCCTTAGACGACTTTACCTTAAAGAAATTCTATTTTAACAAGTTTTATGAATTTATGCAAAAGACGACTTCACTTGGAAGAAAATGTGATTCTAATAAGTCTTTCATGGGGATACGCTCTTCATGAGATAGGTAATCTACCTAAAAGGAAATGCGATCCTAATAGGCTTCATGAAATATTGCGATAAACGGCTTATCTGAAAGGAAGGTTATCTTGACATATTTTTGAAATATTGTGATAGACGACTTACGTAAAAGGAAATGCGATCCTAATAGGTTTTAAAATGTTGTGATAGATGGCTTACCTAAAAGGAAATGCGATCTTAATAGGTTTTGAGATTCACTAATAATTTTGACTTTCGGGTGTATCTCATCGGTAAGATGACTTAGATTGGACTCGTCGAAAGGAGCGACTGTTGTGTAACTCTATAGGGAAGAATGGATTCATGTGCCATTCATTGGCATTGAGTGAGAGAATATGGTTTCTTGGAATATCCATGCGATTGGTTTAAGAAAAATGTGACGAATCAGCTTATTTTGACCAAACGAGCTAGACCTTTGTATAAAACCAACATATAGCTGCTTTAATTTTGTTATCGGAATGGATTCATGACGAATTTTTGAAGATATTTTGGCAATCATAGATTGAAAATATAAAAAGGGGCTTCAAATAGGCCAAAAAAACAAAATGGGCCAAAATTGCAAAATGGACTAAAATTAGCCTACCCAGTCACTGTGTGCCGATCAGCACACAGAAGGAGGAATTTCCACCCTCTATGTGCCGACCAACCCCTGCGAGTGCCAATCGGCACAAAGGACCCAAACGCGGGCAGCTTGTTAAATGCAGTGTGGTTTTTATTTTTCTTCACACTTCTCTTGACTTGCTCTCTACCTATCCTCACCCAACTTATGCTAAATTGTATAATGAATTAGATTAAAGATTTTGAAGCTTAAATTGAGCCTCGAGAAGTCCAAACAATGCATCTTTTTCGCAAAAGGATTTGTATTTTTTAAAAGAAATGGCAAGTAAAAGCTTTGACGATTTAGACACTATGTTTGATTTGGACCAAGATTTTGTGGCACCCAGGCTGGTGCTTGGGGCTATTCAAAGTTACAAAGCCCCTCAGAGTGCTCAGAATGACACAAGCTTGGTTCGGGAACCGACCTGGCACTTGTCTCACTGTTACCGTAATGAAGAGGTATGGATTTCTTTTATTTTCTTTCAATTATTTTTGGGCCTTTTTTTTTTCCACCCCTTTGGTTGGATGAAACATTGTGTAAGTGAATTGGATGTAAAAATGGAGGCTGGCCATGCATAGTTACTTCACCCACGTGCCTCTTTGGAGAGTGCACACCATAAGCTTGACAAAATGCCTTAATGGCATCTCTTTGTTATTTTTGGTGTTTTCTAGCATTTTTGCTTCGGGTTTGGCATGTTTATAAGTTTCTAACATCATTCCAATCATTTCCTTTGTAAGAGGAGTTGGAGATTTGGGCTCGTGGCTTAGAAACAGATATTGGTGAATGGTGGGCCAACTTGCCACCATGTTACAAGGGTCACATTACCCAGGCAGGTTTTGCACCATTCCTTGACTAATTCTTTCACATAGATAGAGAGCGAAAGGTTTTCTACGCCTTGGTTGAGTGGGGGTGGGACATTACAAACATATTCCATCTACGCTTCGGGGAGGTCACACTTACTCCCTTGGATTTTTTTATGATCACCGGCATTCCGGTGGGGAGCGAGCGAGTGTCGTAGGATAGTGATATTCACTGCCAGCCGACGGAGATTCAGAGATTGTTGGGATGGGTCCCTCAATTTTCCTAGGGTGGTGCTGCTCGAGTCAAGCATATTTGGGAGGCTTTTCAACACAAGCAATGTCGTGCACGACGGCTCAGGACTAGCTGACTAGAGCTTTTATTCTCTTTGCTTTTGGGCGGACCTTTTTTGCCAATAGTAGGGACACAGTCCACCTTTGGTGTCTTGCCACATTAGATATGTGGCCAACTTTGGCCTGTTCAATTAGGGCAGAACAGTGATGGTGGTGCTTTACCGATGGATGCACTCACTATCCCAAAGGGTGGTGAAGGGACTCGGAAGCTTCAACGTGGTGTGGGAGGTATGCTTTCCCCTTATTGACCTTTGTTTTGTCATTTTTTTTCATTTGTGGACCCTACTTGACCTTGGTTTGTTTTTCTTATATAGATTTGGGCATATTAGGTTTTGGAACTAATCTCGTACTTTTTGGCTACACCAGAGGAGGACGTGTTTTCCCATATGTAATAGTGGAAGAGGGACAACCAGGGGCCTGACGGGGTGCCAATGCGATCCACAAGTTTCGACTTGCCTTGGACCAGATCTAAGCCAGCATGGTTAGACTACTTTCATGACTTATCTTTTTTTTTGTATTATTGGCCTATGACGAGGACTTACATTGTGTGCTTTTTGAAAGGTGTAGTGGAACTCATGAGGCGAGGTCCCTATGTTAGTGGGAAGAAGTACGAGGATATCTCGCAGATGCTTGATTTTGGAGTGCCCCTTCGAGCAAGTTTTTTATTTGGGCGGGTGAGTGGTCTGCCAAGTGGACAATGTAGCTAACCTTTTCCCTCTAGTGGCTTCTTCGAAAAACATGAGAGGACTTGAAAGTTGTAATATCCCGACCTAATTAGACAAGTAATTTATGTTAATGCCCATTTTTATGAAATTAATTATATATTAATTAGACATCTTAAATTGAAATTGGTAGCCTGTAAATATTAAAATTAGTGCATGAAATGCAATTGGGCAAAGTATCGCGATATGCGAGTAAAAAAAAATTTCATCAAGAATTTTCTAGTAAATATAATATATTTTTGGTATAAATAAAACACGATGTAACATGTAAAAAACAAAATTTATGACATGAAAAGGAAGCACACAAAAATCAAAAACATGGTGGGAATACCAAGAGGTTTTTAAGACAATTGATATACAACTTAAAAAAATTTAACAAACACACCCAAAATGCCAAACAAGGCATAAGAAGAGGAAATAAAGTCAAAATGTTAGCCAAAGGGTTTGAACCCTAGACCAAAAATGGGAAGGATTCTAAGCCCAAAAAGATTACCAACTGGGCTACAAGTACTTTTGTTCTATATATCTCAGATGATATGTATATATGTTGTATAACATTTCTTTCCAGCACCCTAACACCCAATCACCTTTCATGCAACACCTCAGCCCTGTGTGTGTGTGTGTGTGTATATATATATATATATATATATATAATGACATGTATATATAAGTTATGCATGTGTGGCAGACAAACATTTCATGCATGTCTAGTGAGCGGTTAGAGAGAGAGAAAGAGAGAAAGAGTAGAGAGAAGTAAAGAAGAAGAAAAACGATGAAGAAGAGGTTGTGCATGCATGCAATTTTGGGAGCTACTCTAGGGAATTCAGTAGCTCAAGCCCAAGAAAAGAACCCCCCCCATTGAAGGTAAAACACTCACCTTAGCTTTTCTCTCTAAAACAAAAAAAAAAAGTAGAATTTACTACTATTTTGTGCTATTAGAATGCATGCATGCAATTTAAATGCATAATGGAAGAGAGTGGCATTAAAATGGGACAATTTAAGCTAAGCAAACCCTAATAAACCCTAAGACCCAAAGTTGTAAAAAAATGAGTTTTTTATCTAACTTGGCTAAAGCTTGAAACAAATTACAAGGCTCAAAAGAGCATGAAATGTGGATCATTCTGCAACTTAAATCAATTAAAATGTTCAAGAGACCAAGGAGAAAAGTCAAGTTGTAGGAACAATCGGGTTTTAGTGAGTGATTAAGTTTTGGGTTAATTCGTGGGGCTTAAGCAACAAGAAAATATTCCTTATAGTTCCAGAAACATATGGGAGAAAATTATAGGCAAAACCAGTAGTGGAACCCCACGAAATAGGAAATTGTGTGTCGCCAAAAAACTGACCCTCGTCGGAACAGCCACTGTGAGTTGTTGTTCGACAGCTAAGGGTTGAACCAAATCGGTTTTAAAAACTAAATATGGAATCCACAGAATATTTAGAATTGAACCCCGTTGGAAAATTCACCAAAGGTGATCAACAACAATTGTCGGTGCTGGAGAAGGTGAGCAGAACCCTCGCCAGAGTCTTGGGGAAGAAGGCACTGTTCGGGTCGGGCCTTGGGTCAGATTCGGGATGGGCCCCAAACCAAACATAAAATGGATTTAGAATTAGTGACACGGCGTCGTTTGGGATGTTTGAGTTTTAATTTTAAATAAGTTGGACTATTTGGCAACGAATGTAGAAATCCCTAATTTGATAACCGGAGATGGAATAAGGATAGCCTATCCCTAATTTAATTCCTTGTTCGCTATTTGGCCTACCAAAAATCAGAAAACTAAAGGGGAGCCACAGTTCCCTAGTTTTGAACCATGGATCTCACACATGTAAGGCTTTTAAACCCCACGCGTGAGCCACTGTGCCACTTTGTTAAAATAATAACCGAATATATATATATAAAATAAAATAATATAATTTAATTTAGTAAAGTATTTCTGATGCCCGAATAAAATAAAAAGACAGTGCAACCCAATATTTTTGGGCATTCTAGTCTCAATGGCGGAGTCCAATTTGTGAAATTAAATCTCCAAAAATATGAACAGACAAACTGGACTAATCCCAAAAATATTCTAAAGGCTAAATGAAGCCATCAAATGACCTCCAAAAATTATAAGGGTACCTACCTAAGGTTTTTCGATGTTTCGGACTCAACAGTGGAGTCCGTTTTGCCAAATAAGATACCTAAAATACTAATATGTGAAATTGACTATTTTTAGGACACTTTAAAGGGATAACGATGCTACCAAGGAAGGGTAAAGGAGTTAATTAGGTTACAACCTAAATCACATAAGTCCATAGATTTAAAATAGACCCATAAAACTAAAAGACCATAAATCCATCAATAAAATCAGATTAAGTCTATGAACTAAATAATATTTCCTGATTTATAGGATTATCAAAAGGAAAGGAGAAGGAAGTCTGATTCCTCTTGAATGGAGGAGAAACCATTTTTGAGGTAAGTAAACTCAAACTCTAATATGTGGTAATTCTTAGCCATATCACAAGTTTATTTCTTCAATGCTGCCAATTTGTACTCTTATACATACCTGACATTTATTGATTCCACAATTTGGTGCTTATTCTTTCTTGTGGATATGTTGAGAAATCAATTGCTAATATCTTAATGTGATTGCTTGCATATTTCTGTACCTTTGATTTAGACATTGGAACAACTGCTATGTTTCTCACCGTTGAGAATTTGATATTCTATGTATATGTACATTCCTTGTGGAATTCTGTTGATCATGATATTATTATGAGTGTCAGGAGTTGTGTCTGTCACAATGTCCATCCTGATTCTATAGATGCTGATGTGGACCTACGGATAGGTGATTGGGAATGATGCCCAACACTTAGTCCATGGAGGACATGATATATGATAAGAGCTCTAGTGCTATTCAGGAACCCGATTGAGGGATGAACCTGAATGAGTGCTTTTGAGGGTAGTCGGGCCCTTCTGATTGATAGCATCTATTCTGTTAGTATCTCATATATTTTATTGAATCATAATCTAATGATGCACTCTTTGGTTGTTGATACGTTTTACAAGCCTATCTTTAGACTCAATTTACTATCTTGTGATTTGTGGCAGCTGATTGTTGTATAGGCCAAATCCCTATTATTGATTTATTAAACTGCTTACATCACTTGTATCAAACTACCTTGGGATGTGCCTTTTGGACCCACGGGTCATTTCTAGTGATTCATTCCCTCGGTGACTGGTTATTGTAATATTGTATCATTTGCTTGCCATTGTTTATATTCTTCTATTTGAACTGACATTGACCCAAGGTAGAGCGAGGGGATTTACTTACTGAGCTAAGTTAGCTCACTCCAAATATATCATTTTTTTCAGGAAAGGATACTCCAACATGACCATAGGGCGTACACTACGAGTAGGCGCTACATTTTGCTCACAGATCGTCCTTCGCAAGTAATGGTGGACACTTTTGATATAATTATAATTAGACTAAGAGTAATGTAGTCTTATCTCTCCCATGTGTCCACGTCCTAGCTATGGTTTTTGTATTAAGGATTTGTTATTTAAACACTTACTTTTATCATGCCATGTATAACTATATTATGATGATGGTACTCAATTAACTAATGTCATGACATATATTAATGATTAAATAAATCAGTGTTTCAGATCCTTTAGAGGGGGATGGCTTATGGGTCGTGCCCCCCGGTCGTGGTCCCCTCATCCACACAGAGCGGGTTTCGGGTCGTGATAAAAGTCTTTCCGATGATGCCTATTTTTTTTCTTTTGAAAGGTATATTGATGGAATGGTTTTCAATTGCTTTACAGTGTTTGGGGCTTATCTAGGGGGACTCACACACTTGGCCTTAAAGAGCTCACGAGGCCTATGGGCATTATTGAGGGACTTCGTCCACTCGACCATATGACTGGGGTAAGATCTAACCATTTGACCCTCTAGATTTCTTGCTAGGAGTTTTAGGTAGCTCGACTAATTTATCCACCTAACCATATGACTGGGGTAAGATCTAACTATTTAACCCTCTAGATTTCTTGCTAGGAGTTTTACTAACCCTTTTGGTGGCTTTTTAGGTAGCTCGACTGATTTATCAAGAGGCCTATGTCTGCATTACGACTTTGAAGCACATGGTGACATAAGTCACAATCGAGTTGTGGCGGAGGGCCACTTGTTAGACTAGCATGGACATTGTAGGGCATCTACCTTTGATGATTTTGCCTTGTCTATATTGCTTCCTAAGTTGTATTTTGATGCTCTTTCAGGCAAGCAGGGTGTCCCGTCTTGATTAAATGGCTCAGTATTTGGTCACGCCCAGTTGGAGGATCTTGACGGGAAAATGAAGAGAAACACTGACCAACTCGAGAGCTCTCAAACTCCAACTCCTAAGCCCAAGAGGAACTCCAGACCTGTTGATGATGATAAGGATACAGAGGAATAAATGGTACCTCCAAGACAATCAATGTGATAAGAAGGTACATGGCGCGGACGCCGTTAGATTTTTGTAGCCTTTTTTGAATTTCATGAACAATGTTTGTTTTCTTTTCTATTTTTGTACAAATATTTTGGAACATATATGTAACCTTTTCCTAATGAAAATACCTAGCTTTTGGCCCAAAATGAGTGATTTTGACATTCGGTATGCCCGAAAAACCAAAACAAAATGCAGAACTGGGAAAAATGACTTAGGAATCCTCTATGTGCCGATTGGCACACTGAAGGGGGTATTTTCTAGGCCCCAGTGCCTGATCGGTACTGTGTGTAAATTTTGTCCACTTTTGGTAACAGTCACGTATTTGCCAAAATTTAACTTCTTAACCCAACTTGGAGACATAATTTTGGATTTTTATGATTATAAAAAGAGCCTTACGTGTATATTTCTCACTTTTCTTTGATTTTCACAACCCCTCGAAGTCTTGTCCTTCTTATGGCTGCCATAACTACTAGCATAGATTCTTTTAATAGCGAGCTCCACTTATAGATGGTCTCTCTTACGCCAATAGAGAGGATCAATTTAGGACCATTCAAGTTGAAATCTCTCATTTTCATGACTGACATTGTGGTGGAGCAAAGCTTTTTGAAAGCTTGTGTGAGATTTTGGGACCCCGTGGATCATGTCTTTCACTTCAACATGGAGGAGCTTTGCCCAACTTTTAAGGAATTCTGTGTAATATCCCGACCTGGGATGTCGGGTCATATGACACGCATTACAAGGCAATGAAAAAAATTGTGTAAAGGTTTTTATACTTAAGAGAAAAATTAATTAATTAAATAACTAATTAATTTAAAATATGAGAATATATTTAATTATTAAAATTAAATTCAAATAAACACACATATACACACATTGTGGTGTATTGTGTGTGTATGTTATCAAGTGTATATAAATATGTATATCTATATCTATGTGTACATGTACACAAGAAAATATATATATGCTTAAAGTGTGAACAGTGCAGTGTGTGAGTGTGTGTGTCGGCTATACATGTATGTGTGTGTCTTGGTGTTAGTGTGAGAACATATATAATATACATATATATATATATATATACATGGAGACAAGGAGGTATGGTGGGAAGTGAGAGAAGGTAAGGCTTGATTTGAAAGAGGGATGGGAGAAGGGATGGCCCAAATCAGAAAGTGAGGCTGATTGAGATAGGGTAAGGGGGTGAAAAGAAAGGAGTTGGTGATGGCCATTGATATGAATACATATGCATATATGCATATATTAGATACACGGACAGAGAGAGAGAGAGAGAGAGAGAGAGAGAGAGAGAACTCGAAAGAGGAGGAAGGAGAATTAGGGCAAGGAGAAGGAGAAAAACAGTGGAAAAAGGTAAGAAAATGCAAATTATCATTTTGATCTCTCTCTAGAATTTCATTATGTTTAAACTGTTTTTAAGCTTTTATGGTGTATACATGACATGTAGAACATGTTTAGACAAGTTTAGGAATGAAATTTCAGCTTGAAAACAACTAAAAATACCAAACCTAGAAGCTACGCCATTGAAGACCTTGCTCATAGCAGGTCTGAATCAACTTCTCCTAAACCATTTTTGGTGTATCAAGGCTTCAAGTAGGTCTCACAAGCATCCTAAAAACACCTACCCGCAATCAAAAATCCCAAAGAAAGCCTTCCAAAAACCAAATTACAGGTTCGGGTTCCCAAAGCAAATCTCAAAAACATGAGATTAAACCTACCCTTGTTAATGAAATACAAAACCCCATGAAGAGGGGATTAAAACGAGCCCAACCTCATAGGAAATGATCAAGAAACAAGCATGAACCCTCGAGTTGCAGGTCCGGTTATCGAGACTTGGACCGAGCACATGAACCAGTTTTAATTCTTCAAACGAATGCCAAATGAATTGTTTATATACTAGAAACATTTTTGATTGAAAACAGTCAAGAGTTCTCGAGCCAAATTCCACGAAAATGGAGGTTTTTAACTTCGGGATTAGGGCAACAGTGATAGAGATGATGGGAAAAACGACGAGTCAACTCGTCACTCAGTTAAAACGGGTGGGTTAACTCGGAACACGTGGCAGCCTCTGGGCTTGCCACCGAATTAAATGGAACGACAGCGTTTTGTTTTCTTTAAAACGATAGGGCTGACATCATCATGACATCAGCAACACGCACAAAACCCACAAGACCGGTTGGTTTACAACCAGACCGGACCGGTTCACTTATGGTTAAACTAAACCACCTGGTTTTCTAATTTTATTTAAACTAAATAAATCCAAATTTTCACTATTTACGGATTGACCCCAACTGTTTTGGGAAATCCCAATGTGGCCCACCTGAGGGAAAACTTATTTAATCTCACCCCTGGAAAATTAATTAAATAATTAATTTAATTATTTAATAAATAAATTAAAATGACTATTATGCCCCTAATTCAAATATTAAGCAAATGAAGTCCAAATTAAACATATGAATAGTGTATCCTTACTATTTTGGATATTCTGAGACTAATGGTAGGGTCCGTTTTACGAGATAGGGTCCCAAAAAATAAAGACACGTAAAGGGGTAAAATGACCAAAATACAAGTTATTAATGTATTCTTACTATCTCAGACCTTCTGAGTCCAATGGTGAGGTCCGAAACACGAGACGAGACCCCAAAAAATAAAGATATGTAAGAGAGTAAAATGACCAAAATACCCCTGGTACCCCTAAAGCCAAAATGAAACCAGAGAAGGTCTAAATTGACTTTCTTCGACCTCCCGGACTCAATAATGGAGTCCAAATTACGAAACGAAGTACAGAAAAATGAGACACGTAAAACAGTAAATGACCATTTTTCCTTTTTCATACAAAAGTCCGAATTAAATTCTAGGAAAGCCTAAACCGATTTTCTTTTACGCTCTAGACTCAATGGTAGAGTCTATTTGACCAAAAGAAATGTCTAAATGAAAAGATATAAAATTTGTTGAATAGCATCTGTCAAATGACTATAATTAAAGTAATGCCAAAGCACGAATCTGAGGCAAGGAAATGAATTACGAAAAGACACGACACGTAAATATGTGAAGTAAATAAATTAAAATTAAAATTTATGGAACTACCAGAAGAGTATAAATTGAAATAAATTCAATTCCTAACACATTAATAGTGTCATAGGTTAAGAGTACGAGTTAAGTTAAGTACATATGGAACTATGAGATCATTTTAGGATCTAATACGATTTAAGCATAAGTTAAGGAATATCGAGATGATATTACAATGAATGTGAAGTTGATGAGATGTTTATGAATTGTTCTTAGGAACTACAAAGAAAGTGGGAAAGCGCATTATTAGCACTAACCCTAAAGGACCAAGGTGAGTAACCCTGTATTTGAAGTGGAGATTTAACTCCATGGATTTGAAAAGGTTTTAAATGCAAAGATATGAAGTGTTTGAAATTTTGAATTCAGTATTTACATGATTCAGTTTTAAATTGTTCTGTTTTATAAACTCTATTATGGCATGCTTAATGAATGGATTCTACCATAGTTTTCTTCAAACATATTTCAGCATGTCTAAAGTTTTAAATGCCAAATTATGTAAAGTGTTCTGAATTTGTTATATCAAATGTTTAAAGGATTTGTTATGAAATTATGTACATGATGTTTTAAATGTTCATGAGAAGCACCTATTTGAAGAAATCATGTATTAAATGTTATGTTTTAAAGTACTCACGAGAAATATCTATTTGACATACTCATATGTTAAATGTATTTGAAATGCAAGATAAATAATAAGCACATAGGTAGTGAGGAAAGTTGTACGGAACCCAACGGACCTATCATGTGCATTATCACATAAGTAGTGAGGAGGGTTGTACGGAACCCAACGGACCTATCATGTGAAATGCCTGGTAGCAGGATCTAATCCCCCAGGCAAATGAGATATCTCCACATATATGTAAAATAGGAGTCTGGTTCGAAACGAATTCCACTAATAAAAGAGATAAGATGACAAATGAGTTTGAAAATGGAAGCAGGTTTTACCCTCATTTTCAATATGCATATGTTTTGAGTTTTATATACTCTATTTAAGAAATACATGTTATGTTATATGTTTTGAAGTTTATATGAAGAAGTATATGTTAGCTTGAATACTTTTAAATATTTCAAAGCTATCTGTTATATGAAATGCATATGTTTTGAGTTTTATATACTCTATTTAAGAAATACATGTTAAGTTATATGTTTTGAAGTTCATAAGTATAAGTGTAGCTTAAATACTTTAAATGTTTCAAAGCTATCTGTTTTAAGAATGCATATACTCTGTATTCTAAAATGTACGAGCAATTGGTAGTGAGTATTTTATAACCTTCATATGGCAAACCACTACCAGTTGAAAACCCCATGACGAATGCAGGAATTACTCACAAGCTTAGATTAGCTTACCCGGACTTTGTTCGGATCCCCCTTTCAGGTGATTGACAATAGAGCTGATTGGAAGACGATGAGGATGAGCCTAGCTGTTTTGGGAAGGGACATCTAAGTAGTTCTTTTGTTAAGTATCATGAACTTAAGTTGTAACCTTTGTTTTAGTAAGGTAGTGAACTGTTATGTATTAAGCCCCAAGGGGCAGCTGAACATGTATTCATTATAAAAGCCTTTAAGTTTTTAGTTATGCTCTGAATGTATGATCATGTGTACCATTGTGAACAGCGGCAGTATCGGACGGATGTGCAAATTTTAAAATGAGAAAAGAAAAGAAAAAGTTTTTCACGCTTCCGCAACCACATGAAACACATCTATTCGATACCGCTGCAGATGGGAGCCTTGTCCCGAGGCCTTCGGGTCTTGGGGCGACGGTCACGATCCGGTAATCTGCCTAGGGTGGGTTTCGGGTCGTGACATTCTATGCTATCCTTGATGTGACTGTCTAAGGCAAGATGATTTTTTCCAAGGTTCAAAGAGGTTATTCTACCTTTTTATCAGACTTGTTGTCATTGAATGTCGTAAAGGCGAGGTTTTTAGTAAAGGTGAGAGCTTTACTCTTTTACCTATCATAGACCACTTTAAGAACTAAAAGCCAAGTCGCGTTAGGCTAGTTGCCTTAGCTTTATGCATGATTTCTTACTTGTTACTCTTAACTAATCTAACTACGGTTGATGCTCGCTTGATTGAATCTATCGATGACCTTAGCATGGAAGGGAACATCATGGGTCTTGTTTTAGTCGAGACTTTGAATGGCTTGGACATAGTGCATAATAGTTTAAGCTATGAATTTGGCGGTAGCCCCTTGTTGGTAATGATGTGGATTAAAGACAAGTTGGCGCTTTTGTAAATTCTATAACTTTGTCCATACTTATCACGCCCCGAATTCCCGACCGAACCCAGGGACGCGACTGAAGGAAACAAAAGAAGAAAATAAATAGACGAGTAAATAAATAAATAAATATTTAACGAATTTTAATTAAGTTTACTAATTTAGATACAAGCCTATTCCACTAACATAACGCTACATCCATATATCTCTGTCAATACACATACATTCCCGTTTTAAAAAAATTTCGGCAGAACCTCCTTTGTTTTTCGAGCCTCTTTTTCCCCCTGATAATCACAATGCATCATATAACATCATATAAATATAAATACATCACAATCCATCCTCACTCAATGGCCACAACCTTATCAAAGTTAAATATACATTGTCTAATTATCCAATCCATCACATCTACTCCTACACTTAAACTAAAAGATCATTTATTACAATATACAATATCATTTCCATTCTTTTTAGAAACACACCAATCCTTTATAAAATCAAAATACGCCCCAAGGGCCCAAATATTCTTCCAAATTTATTTCCCCTCCTTTCTCCAAGACTTCATCAAGTCCCGCGTACCAGAATGCTTCATCTGAAACCTTGTGCCCACGAATGGGTCAGCGCCAACATGCTGGTATGGTACAATACTAATGCAAGGAACAAAATTAAGACGTGGCATGTGCAAGTGTACAGGTATATCTACATGCCTCCCTAATCATGCATACAATATGATGGCAATATACAAACTACACATCTGTATAAAACCCTATATCACGTTCACAAATTCATCAACACAATGCACAGGCAACATGCGTGACACACCCATGCATCTCAATGTCACACCCATGTCTCGCTTCACGGTTCTTCCCCGTTGGCATGCAAGTACCAATATATGTCTCGCTTTACGGTCCGGACCCCGTAGGCCTGCGAGTACCTAATGGCCAATTTTGGGTTTTTCACCACAGGATCTGCACCCTCATAATGCACCAGCACCTCGTGCTGACCCACACTATGCTTTCAAGGAATTACGCAATGCCAAGATGCCATGCTTTCATCATGCAATAATACAGTCCAAATGAAACGTCACTTTCATAAGCATATGCAACATACTTTAAATAATTCATCACAATGAAGATCAAATCACAAGACTTCATTCACAATGCTACGTGTCATACTCAATCAATCTCAACACTTACGCAAACCCACGTATCGCAATATCAATAAACCGTTTAGAACATAAATCACATATGATAATAACTCAAGAAGTAAATCACAATTCCCAAATATCTTAAAGAACACGTAAGCATATAAATAAAGTGTCTCAAAGCATCTCAAAGCAATAACTCCTATGCGATCTTCTATCAGCAAATAAGCACAAGAAGCATTCAAGCAATATGCACATCAATCCTAATTTAATTCTATTCCTTACTTAGTAAAGTACCATACCTGATCGGGTTATCTCAACTCTAAGAAGCTATATCCACTATGCAATCCAATCAACCAAGTTCGTCTTTAGTCCACGGTTCGGAAGTTGAAGAAACACACCGGCATGTTGATCGAGTCGGCCAACCATTTTAAATCCAGTTTCATCAGCTTCTTCAGCCTTGGCCCCATACTCAAATTGGATAATCGAATTACTACATACATTCCTCACCATGCCATCATAACAGATAACATCCCGAAAGATGGCCATTAAGTTTTTGAATAAAGTTCCAGGCTCAATCAACCCTCTAGATGAACGGACAATAACTTCTCTGCTTGAATTCGAGTGAGCCATCTCCATTTGAGGTTCACCTCTGTTCTCAACTGGAGCGACAGAACAGAGGAACCCCCTGATAGGTCAGCCCAGAATTCCTGCTTCTTCATCATAAGTTCTGATCCTACGGACTGCTCCAACAGCCGAAATCAAGATGAACCAGAGAGAAAGAAGTCCTAATCCAAAACTGGGTCGAACCCTTAGCCGTCTCCTCAACTGAATAGGCAGAATTGAATGCATCATTATTGGTTGCGTTGCACCATTGGTTTTTGTTTCCTTTCCATTTCAGTTTGGTTCAGCCGTGATGATCAACGACTAACACCCTTTGGGACGGGACCTGATCGAAGCTGCTGCACCGCCCCATCTTTCCTTCATTTCTTACCTTCCGTAGAATACTTTTCCTATAACTGGAAGATATGATTTTCCCAATAAAATCAAGTACTGCCCATTTTCCTTCTGAGGTAACAGAGTAGCAAGGTGAATTAAATCAAGAAAGCAGTCATGGAACAAGACGAGCAGGAATTGCGTTAGGCGTTCCTATGATGAGAGAAGATTTGATTCATGGTTGATTTTTATAATCATCAATATTATATCCTGATTGCAGCGCTCTAGAATTTTCCTTGATTATCAGAGATTTGGTACACGAACAACAATCCGACCTATACATGAGCATTCGGCTTGGTCATCCTCTTGTTGCCGCAGCGCCGCTTCTGCTGCTTTTGTTGCTGCGCCTTCAGCTATGACGCTTCCATGGCTCGAATTGAAGCTCTGAACCATCCAACACCAAGCATTAAATCACACCTAAACCCCTCAATTCAAACCACAACCAACACAACCCATTCTCCTGTTCGGCGCCGCTACACCCACAAATATATACCTGTTGCACAGCTTACACACTTAACCCCATATATACCTGCTGCACCATTACACTGCTGCACCAACACGCAGACAAGGTATATACATACACATAACTGATGTACCGCCTCTCATTCCTCTGCACTTCCATCGCTACACAACCACACACATATAGCCAATTCCCCCAATTTTCTACTACACCGCTACTGCTCACCTATATATATACACGTCTATTAGCTGTACTGCTCCAACCTGAGTTACTTGCATAGATAACGGTAAATCTGGCCTTACAAGTCTTTGTTGAGTTTGTTGGTGGAACGTTTGTGACTGGCATATGGAGCCGCAGAAGAATGGGCAACTGCCATTGACGAATAGAAACAGAGTCGGCAACCTTTTCCTCCCAATCAACTTATACATATATATATATATATACACACATATATATCTCACACGTGCTGTTGCTTCAAGAAGCTTCTTGCTTCACCGACTTTCTCCCCTTGCTCTAGAAGCTTCACGGTTGGCCCCTTTTTTTCAATTGCTTCCTTTTTTTTTTTTTTCCAGCTTCTTCAAGAAGCTTCTATATAGATATATTCATATATATATATATATATATATATTTATATATTATTTTTTTTTTCTACTTTACCATATTAACTATTTTAGAAATATTACCATATTAACTATTTTATAAATGTTTTATTCCACTCGTTCAGGTCCCATATTATTCTTATAATTTATTTTATTTTATTTTTTTTTATTTTTTTTTCAAATCTCTACAATACTGACCCAAAAACTATCTCTCATAGAAGCTTTTGGTGACTCAATCTGATGAGAAAGCTGTAACGACCCACTTCCACCCAGCACAATATTGTCCGCTTTGAGCTGCTTACGTCCTGGCCCACACGGCTTTGTTCTTCCTGGGCTTGCCCTAGGAAAAGGCCTTGTGCTAGGGAGAGGTGCAGCCTTACTTATGAACACATTCACCCTTCCTTCCCCAGGCGATGTGGGATGGCTGCCTCCTCTCCCCTTTGGACTTCTGCTGTCTGCAGCAAGGCTCCTTGGCCTAGCCACGCCACACTTTTTGGTTGGGTCAGGCTCTAATACCATTTGTAACGACCTACGTCCACCCTAACATAATATTGTCCGCTTTGGGCTGCCTATGGCCTGGCCCGCACGGCTTTGTTCTTCCTGGGCTTGCCCCAGGAAAAGGCCTTATGAGGTCTCAGAGTGCCAGCCGAAGCCTGGGCCTGTTCCTCCACAATATTGTCCTCTTTGGGCTACAAGGTCAGGTCTTGGGCTTGCCCCTCACTGCCTTCGCACACCCTCAAGCTTTTGTTCCTGGCACCCAATTCACTGAGCCCAGAAGGCCTCGTGTAATATCCCAACCCGGGATACCGGGTCATATGACACGTATTACGAGATTAAAGAAAATTAGTGTAAAAACATTTACACTCAAAGAGAATAATTAATTAAATAAATATGGGGTGTGTAGTATGTATGTATATGTGACAAAGCATGTATGTATGCATGTATGTATATGAATAAAGTAAAAAAATAAATAAATAAATATATGTAAAATTGTGAACAGTAGTGTGAATGGGTGTGAGTGTGTGTCGGCAGTGTGTGTGTGTCTTCATGTGTTAGTGTGTGTGCTTATATAATATATATATATATATATGTAACTTACAAAATATCAAGCATGAATTAAATGTAAAGTGGAAGTTGGGAAGAACAAAATTAAATGGAAGAATAGAGAGATTGATGAGATGTGAAGGCTAGTGTAGGGCTATGAAATCAGAGAGAGAGAGAGAGAGAGAGAGAGAGAGAAAATGAGGAGAAAGAGAGAAGTCGATTTTTCTTGCTTTATAAGACAAACCAAAAGCATGCAAATCATGCTTGTATCTCGTGAAAGAAATCTAAGGAGGGGAACTGTGAAGAATACAGAAAGAATCAGAGCAAGAGGAAGGGGGAAAACAGTGACAAAAAGGTGAGAGAACACAAAATCTGTATTTTCTCTCTCTAGAATTTAAGCATAGATACGGGCTATTTTTAAGTTGTTTATGTATATATGATGGTTGGAATATGTTCTAACAATGACAAGCATGAAAATTAGAGCTTAAAAACAGTTAAAAATAGGTAACCCACGAACAACCGCCATTAAAAGACCTTGCTCAAGCAGGTCTGAACCGAGTTCCATCAAACTGGTTTTGGCTTACCAAAACTTCAAACAGAGACTAAGAGGGTTTTAAAAACCCTAACACGTGATCAAAAATCCCAACAAAAGCCTATCAATGCTTGAGTTGCAGGTACGGGTTCAAAATCCCAACCTCACAAACTTACTTTTAAACCCAATTTTCCGAATGTGAAATGAAACTCCATGAAATAGGGATCACAACAGAACCAACCTTGGGTTATTTGGCTCAAAAATGAGCATTTACGACACATGTACAGGTTTGATTATCAAACCTTCGAACGAGCAAATAGAACCTCTATGATTCCTCAAACGAATGCTAAAATATTCCTTGATGACCTAGAAGTGATTTACAATCAAAACAGGGAGGAATCATTGAGTAAAAACGCACGAAATTGAAAGGGAATGAAACCTGCAAATTAGGGCAACGTAGGGGTTAAATGAGGAAGATGACGATGAGTTAACTCGTTTTAAAATAATCGAGTTGACTCGAACACGTGGTAGCATCTGAGCTTGCCACCAAATAAATGAAACGGCAACGTTTTAAATGTTTTAAATGCTAGGGCTGACGTCATCATGACGTCAGCCACATGTAAATAAAACCACTGAACCGGTTGGTTTACAACCAGACCGGACCGGTTCACTTTCAATTAGACTGAACCATTTGGTTTTCTATATTATTTAAAACTAAATAAACCAAACCTTTGGCTATTTACGGATTGACCCCTGAACTTCAGGACAATCCTACTGTGGCCCAACTGATGGAGAAATTATGCAATTACACCCCTGAAAAATAATTAAATAATAAATTTAATTATTTAATAAATAAAGTTAAATTACTATTTTGCCCCTGAGTCATATATGAAGCAAATGAAGTCCAAATTAAACATATGAATAGTGTATCCTTACTATTTTGGATATTCTAAAGCCAATGATAGGGTCCTGTTTTACGAGACAAGGCCCGAAAAATAAAGACACGTAAAGGGGTAAATGACCAAAATACCCCTTGTCCAAAATTAACAAGTTATTAGTGTATTCTTACTATCTCGGACCTTCTGAGTCCAATGGTGAGGTCCACGACACAAGATGAGGTCCCGAACATAAAGACACGTAAGGGCGTAAAATGACCAAATTACCCCTAGTACCTTAAAAGCCAAATTAAAACCAGGGAAGGTCTAAATTAACTTTCTTTGACATCCCGGACTCAATAATGGAGTCCAAATTATGAAACGAAGTACGAAAAAATATGACACAGTAAAACGGTAAATGATCATTTTGCCCTTTTACATACAAAAGTCCAAATTAAATTTTAGGAAAGCCTAAACTGACTTTCTTCAACGCTCTGGACTCAATGGTAGAGTTTATTCGACCAAAAGAAATGTCTAAAATAAAAAGACAAAATTTGTTGAGTAGCATCTGTCAGATGACTATAAATTAAAGCAATGCAAAAGTACTAATCAGAGGCAAGGATGAGAAATGAAATACGAAAAGACACGACACGTAAACATATGAAATAAATAACTTTAATTTAAAGTTAATGGAGCTACCAGAAGAGTATAAATTGAAATAAATTTAATTCCTAACACATTAATTGTGTCATAGGTTAAGAGTACGAGTTAAGTTAAATACATATGAATTTATGAAATCGTTTTAGGATCTAATACGATTTAAGCATAAGTTAAGGAATATCGAAATGATATTACAATGAATGTGAAGTTGATGAGATGTTTATGAATTGTTCTTAGGAACTACAAGGAAAGTGGGAAAGCGCATTATTAGCACTAACCCTAAAGGACCAAGGTGAGTAACCCTACATTCGAAGTGGAGATTTAACTTCATGGAATTTCAAAGAAGTTTTGAGTTCAAGTCATGAAAAGTATTTGAATATCGAATTCAGTTTCATACGTCTTCTGTTTTAAATTATTCTGTTCAGATAACAGATTTACTTACAGTTTCCTTTAAATATACCTTAACATGTTTGAGTTTTAAATTGTAAAATCTCTGAGATATATTCTGAATTCGTATATTCTGAGTATTGAAAGTTCTATTATGAAGTTATATATGTTGTGTTTGAATACTCTTGAAAAGTATTTATTTAAAGAATGGCACGGGAGAAATTATTTAAATGAAATGTATTTAAATACAAGATAACTGTGCATAAGCACGAGACAGGGTATTGGAGTTCGCAAGGGACTCTATTATCCTGTGGAGCTGACAAGCTTTTGGGTTCTACGGAATTCAATGGATTGTCAAATGCCTGGTAGCAAGATCTAATCCCACAGGCAAAGAGATATCTCGACAAGAGTAAAACGGGAGTCTGGTTCGAAACAGATTCCAATAGTAAAAGTGAGAAGAAAAGATATTTGAAAATGAAAGCAGATTTTAATCCTCATTTTCATGTTTACATGTTCGAGTTCACATATGCTCTATTTAAAGAAGAACACATTTTTAGCTTGAACACTTTACATGTTTCAGAGTTATGAGTTTTATGGAATGCATATATTTTGTATTCAGAGTTACAAGTTTTATATGAAAAAAGCATATGTTAGCTTGAATGTTTTAAATGTTTCAAAGCTATGAGTTTTATGGAATGCATATATTTTGTATTCAAAGTTACAAGTTTTATATGAAAAAGCATATGTTAGCTTGAATACTTTACATGTTTCAAAGCTATGAGTTTTATGAATGCATATATTCTGTGTTCAAAAGATACGAACAATTGACAATGATTGATTTATAAACCTTTATGAGCTAAAACCACTGTTGATTGAAAACCCCATGATGAATGTTGGAATTGCTCACAAGCTTAGATTAGCTTACCCGGACTTTGTTCGAATCCCCCTTTCAGGTGACTGACAGCAGTCGAGTTTTGAAAACGGTGAATCTGCCTGCTTATGGAGATATGATTAGATGGTTCTATGTTTCAAAGTTATGTAGAGTTTATTAGCACTTATGTTTAAGATACAGTATGACAATATGTATAAACCCTACGGGGTAATTAATGTTGATGGTTGTATGATTTAAGTCTTTAAAATTTTAGTTATGCTTTGATTATATAACCATGCGTATGCATATGAGTAGAGTGGCAGTATCGGGCGGTGTGCTTAAATTTTAAATGAGAAAAGAAAAAGTTTTCACGCTTCCGCAAAACACGAGTTACACCGCCGTCCGACACCGCTGCTCACAAGACCGTTCCGCGCAATGGCCCCTGGGTCTGAGGGTGGCGGGTCGCGATCCGGGGATCCGCACAGGGTGGATTTCAGGTCGTGACACCTCAAGGCAGCCATCCCACATCGCTTGGGGAAAGAAGGGTGAAGGTGTTCATAAGTAAGGCTACACCTCTCCCTAGCACAAGGCCTTTTCCTTGGGCAAGCTCAGGAAGAACAAAGCCATGCGGGCCAGGCCGTAGGCAACCTAAAGCGGACAATATTGTGCTGGGTGGAAGTGGGTCGTTACACAAGCATGGTGTGGTTTCTTAATAACCTTAAGCACTAGTGATTTTGATTAGACCACTTTGCATTGGCGTTGTAGAGCCCCTATTTTGCGCTTTACAGATTATTCATGTGTGTGCATAGCTGGCCTTAGAGCAACACTCGTTTATTACCCCATTTGCCTTCTTCATCAATTTGGACTTAAGAAAATTAGGCCACGCACTTGGGGCCTACATTATCTTGTGAAGGAATTGACCCCTTTAATTGTAAGTAGGTTGACTAGCCTTTGGAAGGGGTTCATCTTTCCAAGTTCAGTGATAGAAATTTCTATGGGAAGAACACATGATTGAAGATCATTTGAGGTGGCCTTATAAGGGAGTGGGTGATAGAGGATATCTCTGAGCGGGTGTCCTTTGTGGAGAGACGAGGTTTGCTATGGAGCTAGACCTAAGTGAATTGTTTGAGGAAATTATCCTTTTAACAAAGAATCATGATGAGGATTTGATAGAGTTTGAACTTAAAGAAGGAGATACTCGAGAAGTTCGAGGCTTGAAGAAGAATATGGGGCTCTTGAGGGTCCTTCGAGGGTGTTGTGTCGGAAAGGAAAACTGAACTTTGGGCACTTTGACTTGCAAGCTGATAAGAAGAAATGCCTTTTCTACTTTATGGAGAAAAGGGTAGGAAAGGAGTTTGAGTTTGAAGGAAAGTTGGTGGAGAAGAAAAGATAATTCCTTTTTAATGATGAAACTGTTCCCTTAAAAACAATGATCTTTTTTTTTTTGGGTAGTTAGTCTTGTCTAAACATCTTATCACCAAATCGGATTAGGTTTTAACTAATTATGAAATAAAGTATTGAACATCTACTTCGGTTTAGATGAATGAAATTTTATTGCTATTTTTTAGACTGCATTCACAATGACTTCATGAGCTACCTACGTACCCCCGTATTGTTTGTAACATTGTTTGATGGGGGGGTCAGGTCATTGTAGTTCTATTACAATAAATCTAGCCTTTAAACATAGTATGCTTTCAGCTGGTCTAGGTTGGTGGGTGAGGAGAACTCATTTCCATCCATGTTTGTTAGCCAAGCTGCACCTCAGGTGGCGATGGACTTGATGATGAACTAGCTACTCTAGTTGGGCCAGAACTTCCCTCATAGGTCGAGCACTAAGGCCCTGATCTCTTTTAGCAATAGATCTCTTACTTTCAGTCTTTTTTTCCTGAATTTCTTGTTGAAAGCTCGAGCTATCCGATAGTGGTAACCTTGTGTGTGGTAAGGGGCTTTCAACCGCCTTTTATCCAATAATGCTAACTCATCATAGCGATTTTGCAGCCAGTCTATTTCAGCTACTTGAATCTCGAGAAACACCCTTAGTAATGACACTTCTAGTTCAATGGGTAAAAATGCCTCCATCCCGTATTTGAGGGCGTAAAGGTTTCCCTAGTAGGTGTCTTGATAGAGGTTTGATATCCCCATAAGGCAAAAGGCAACTTGTTATGCTAATTCCTACTGGTGTTTGTCACCTTTCTCAGGATATTCTTTAGGGTCTTGTTGGCTGCTTCAACTGCCCCAATGGTCTACGGTTTGTAAAGTGAGGACTTGTGTCTGGTGATTCTGAATTCTTCCACTACTTTTGTAACCTCCCCCTCAAAGTTTAGGTTATTGTCAGAGATCAATTCGTAAGGCACCCTAGATCGAAAAATGATGTTAGTCTAAATGAATTAACCTACCTTCTTTGCATTGAGGACGACATATGAAGCCACCTCTACCCATTTGGTGAAGTAGCCAATAACCACCAGGATGTAATCGTGGTCATTTGTCGCTTTTGGATGATCCTACCAATGATGTCAATTCTCCACGTGGCGATTGGCCATGGAGCTGTTGTGATACCCCGACCCAAAAATACCAGGTCATATGACATGTATTACGAGATTAAAGAAAATTAGTGTAAAAACATTTACACTCAAAGAGAATAATTAATTAAATAAATAAATAATCAATTATTTATATGAAATAATTAGTTTTAATTATAATTAAATAAATTAAGCACATAATTATGATTACATGGAAGATGAATTATATGTATGTATATGTAATCAAGTATGTATGCTTGTATGTATATAAAAGCATGTATGTATGCATGTATGTATATGAATAAAGTAAAAAAATAAATAAATAAATATATGTAAATCATAAAGTGTGTGAACAGTGCAGTGTGTGTGTGTGTGTCGGCTGGTGTGTGTCTCCCAACATGTGTAAGTGTATGTGTATTATATATATATATATATAATACACCAAATATCTTGCAAATTTAATGCAAAGTAGAAAAGAGAAAAAGCAAAATTTATGAGATGGGAGAGGGAGTTATTGAGAAGAGAAAGATGCAGGCTAGAAGTAGGGCTACGATTGGAGAAGGGAGAGAGAGAGAGAGAGAGAGAGAGAGAGAGAGAGAGGTCGTTTGCCTTGTCTTTAAAACCAAAACATGCAAAGCATGTTGTTCTCTTACGAAAGAAACCAAAAGAGGGAGAAACTGAGGAGAATAGAAGAGATTCAGAAGTAGAAGAAAGAGAATAACAGTGAAAAAGGTAAGAGATATTCAAAATTTTCATGTTTCTCTCTCTAAAAATTTGAAGTATTAGGAACTGTTTTTTTGGATTGTATACGGTTATAGGGTGCTAGATATATGTTAACAAGATTGTTAAGTATGATTTTAAGTCTTGCAATGACCAAAAAATATGAAACCCACGAAAAACCTCCATTGAAGACCTTGCTCATAGCAGGTCTGAACCGACTTCTTCTAAACCATTTTTGGTGTATCAAGGCTTCAAGTAGGTCTCTCAAGCATCATGAAAACACTTATACGCGATCAAAAATAAAAAAAAAAAAATGAACCCTGTATGGTGAGTTGCAGGTACGGGTTCTCAAAACAAACCTTACCAACTTGCTTCTAAACTTACCTTTATGAACGAAAACTAAATCCTCATGAATAGGGGATCAAAACAAGCTAAACCCCATGAAAAACCATCAAGAAATGAGCATGAACCGTGGGGTTGCAGGTCTGGTTATCATGGCTTAAACCGAGCGCTTGAGCCATATTCGAAGCCCTAAATCGATACTAAAACATGTTCTAGGGTATTAGGAAATTATTGGAAAGGAAAGCAGAAGAAATGGAATTGAAAAATGCCACAAATATCAAACTGTAAAAACTAGGGTTTACTGTGAACAGTGTCGACTTCATGGGGAAGATGACACTGTCCGGGTCGGGTCTAAAAACGGGTCGGATTCAGGTTTGGGTTATAACCGGATCCAACGGATTATGGGTTTAGTAGAACGGCAACGTTTTGTTTTTAAACTTTAAAACATTAGGGCTGACGTCATCCTGACGTCAGCATTACGTGTAAACCAACTGAACCGGTTGGTTTACAACCAGACCGGACCGGTTCACTTAAGATCAAACTGAACCCTTTGGTTTTCTAAATTATTTAAAATTAAATAAACCAAAGTTTTGGTTATTTTGCGGATTGACCCCAGAACTTCTGGACAATCCTACTGTGGCCTAACTGAGGGAAAATTTATGCAATAAGGCCCCTGAAAAAAATAATTAAATAATTAATTTAATTATTTAATAAATAAAGTAAAATTACTATTTTACCCCTGGGTCATATATGAAGCAAATAAAGTCCAAATTAAACATATGAATAGTGTAACACCCTAATTGCTTGACTGGCATGTTTTGTGTATTGAAAACTGTTTTGGAAATGAAATGTCGAGTTTAGCTAATTTAATGTCTATTTTTAATAGTGATAAAACTTGAATTAGCTAATTATGGGAAACTCGAGAAAATAAAAACTGACATTGGACCTTGGTTAATGAAAGATATTCTGAGTAGGAAGTGACAGAAAGAAACCGCACTGAAAAAGGAGTTACGGATTGGGAGTTAAGGCCAAAACAGTGAAACTGGGATTTTGCGACAACCAAACAGGGCCTTAACCAGAAAAATGGGAGAAAATGGTCACTTGAGAGGCCAAGGGGAATTGAACCCTTGACCTACCAAGGTAGGTAAAATCTGTCCCAAAAAGTTACCAACTAGGCTGTTGGTTACTTTGTGCATATATACAGCAATATATGTATATAACCTATAATCTTGCCCAAGCCACCACCCAAATTGGCCAATGGCCTTGCATGCATTCCCTTCATCATAGCCCTCCATCACCTCCATCAGGTCAGCAGCCACTAACCCCACTAAGGGCAGAGATACACTCACATATATGTATATGTGTATAGCCCTATATGTATATGAACCTATAATATATATAAGCTATAACTTGCATCAAATTCTCTTTTGAGAGAATTCTGAAAATACAGAATTGTGTGAGTGTGTGTGTGCATACGTGAGGGACTGTGAGAGAGTGTGAGAGTGTAGTGAGAGAGAGGGGGAGAAAGCTTTGCATGCAAGGGAGTTTGAGGAAAATTTGGCCATTTGAAGTGCAAGGGGGGACTTGAGGATCACGGTGCATGAACTGAGAAGCTTAAGGGACATTTAGAAAGGTCTGAACCGAGCCAAGAGTGTGAACTACTACTGCTTGAAGGTAAAATTCTAAATTTATCTTCAATTCTTGTTTTGTAAATTTTGGAACTGTTTGATAGAAATGGACTGCATGCATGGTTATTTTTGACCCTAAGAGCTAGTTGGAGCATACTGTGTGTGTTGGAGGTGATAGAATGGTCAAGAACCATGAGAAACCGAAGGTGACCTCCATTAATGGACCTTGGAATACCAGGTCTGAATCGACCATAGCAGAGTGGAACCTTGAGTGTCAAGACCTGAAATAGACCCCAAGAGGATCTCAAACATCTACCTACGCGACCCCAGAACACTGTATGGCCCCACGAATTTCAAAATATTCTTACGGGTTCAAAACTTAAATTGTCGATGCATGTGACTAAACTGAAAAATGAAGATAGGGTCTTGATCCTTATGATTTTTAGATCACATAGCTTCAAAAATCACATGAAATGGTGAAGAATCGAGGATGCTAGGTCGTGTTACAGGTCACGGCTATCGTTTTGAAAACAGAATGGTTTAGAGTGATTCGAAGCTTTAATTGGATGCTAAATGATAGATATGACATGCAGAAACCTGTTAGGATGAAAAACAGAGAGAAACCGTGTATTAAAACTCACGAAATAGAAGCTAAAGATCTGCAGAAATTAGGGCAACACTGTGTAGGGTTTGATGAAGGAGACGACGCTGAGTCGACTCTGTGTCTTTTAAACCGAGTTGGCGGGTTGACTCGGACACGTGTCTGTCCCAGGGACTGCCACTGCATTAATTAAACTGCGTCGTTTTGGGCGTCATATGTGTAAACTGATATGTTTAAAAGAAAAGAAAGGGAAGGAAGGAAAAACGGGACTACGGGGTTTCGAACCCCTGACCTCCAGAACCCACGCGCCCCTTCTTCCCACTCGGCCACCCACCTACGTGTGACCCTTATGAGACAGGATATATATATATTATATATTTAATATAAACCAGAAATAAAAGACGCATTTTGCGCCTTATGGGACTCGAACGTGGTGTCTATTGGAGAGGGAGGTGGCACGCGTCCGCTGTGCCACCCTATTCGACCATTCATTTTTCTGCCAAAAATAATATATATATTATATATATTCCGAAATTAATTTAATTTAATTAAAATCATTTAATTAAATTAAATACTCCAATTAGTCCGTTGTCCAAAAATCATAAGTTATATATGTATTCCTACTGTCTCGGACCTCCTGAGTCCAATGGTGAGGTCCGTGACTGCAAATGAGGTACCGAAAAAAATATGATGTATGAAATTACCATAATACCCCTGACCCTGTACAAGGCCAAATGAAATCCGATTTCAACGGAACTGATACCAGTAGTAGACCTGACACTTGTGAGACTGTATACATGATTAGATGACGAACCCGAGACAGAAATTATGTGACGACAAAATGACCGAAATACCCCTGATATACCCGAACCCAGATTTAAAAGCCGAGAGAGTCTAAATTGACTTTCTCCGACCTTCCGAACTCAACGATTAGGTCCATATTATGAAAATCAGAACCGATAAATGTGTGAAGACACTGAAACCCTAAGCCAAATGCTTAAGAGGTAAAACCTATGAACTAGCCACTATAAGTTAGTTCCATGAAACCCATCATAGGGTAGACTTACTCAGTCTAAGGTCATGAGTTGATAAATCTCTATAAATTGTTTTAGGCTTAAGGAGAAAAGAGGAAGGCTCCGTTCATAGCTTCAAACTCGAATATTGAAGGTGAGTAACTTCTGACACTGTTTAAGTTACTGCTCCTTGATCTGATGAATTGTTTCGAATACCATATGTTTTAAATGCAATTGTTTTAAATGCATGCTTTTATCACCGATGACATGGTTTTTAGTTTCTCAAATGATTAACTATATTTCTGATTGATATGCTAGCACTCTGAACCGTTTATCTGTTTTGATCTATTGAACTTGACTTGGATTTATTGAACTATTAATTCCAAACTGATTTAATTACCATGTGATTTAAGCAAAGATTGAATTCGAAACTCTTGCCTGGATATCTGTGTTACTCACTGGGCTTTTTAAAGCTCATTCCATTATTTTAATAATTTCAGGGGAACTCTCAGATGGACAGGTTTAGCAGGTCCAGAACTTAGGGGGAAAATGTTGGAGACCCCCAGATAAAATGATAACCCATTTTTGTGAATCTATACCATTTTTATACTTTTTGTGTAACTGAACAAATTATGACATTTTGTAGTGAAACTGTTTTGTAAGCTTGATTAAGATAGGACTGACTATGATGTATCCTGAATGCTCTGCCAAGTATATATGTATGCATTCTCTTGTGAAAATTCCGCTGCTTAAATTATATATGTTGAATGCATTATGCTTGGGATTTAGATCGGAATGGCCTGTGGTTAGGATTACCGTCGGGGTTTTGTTTTCAAAAAAAAAAAACTGATAAAACCCGATGGGTGCCTAACTGGCCTTTGTCACGTGCCCCAAATCAGCACAGGGTGGGTCTGGGGGATGTGACAAATAGTGTATCCTTACTATTTTGGATATTCTGGGACTAATGGTAGGGTCCATTTTGCGAGACGGGGTCCTAAAAAATAAAGACACGTAAAAGGGTAAATGACCAAAATACCCTTTGTTCAAAATAAACAAATCATTAGTGTATTCTTACTATCTCGGACCTTCTGAGTCCAATGGTGAGGTCCAAATTACGAAACAAAGTATGAAAAAAATACGACGAGTAAATAGGTAAAATGACCATTTTGCCCTTTACATACAAAAGTCTGAATTAAATTCTAGGGAAGTCTAAACTGACTTTATTTGACACTCCGGACTCAATGGTAGAGTCTATTCGGCCAAAAGAAATGTCTAAAATAAAGACATAAAATTTGTTGAATAGACACGACATAAATTAAAGTAATGCCAAAGTACTAATCTAAGGCGTATACGAGGAAATGAATTGCGAAAAGACACGACACGTAAATATGTGAAGTAAATAAATTTAAATTAAAATTTATGGAGCTACCAGAAGAGTATAAATTGAAATGAATTTAATTTCTAACACATTAAATTGTGTCATAGGTTAAGAGTACGAGTTAAGTTAAGTACATATGAAATTATGAAATCGTTTAGGGATCTAATACGATTTAAGCATAAGTTATGGAATATCGAGATGATATTACAATGAATGTGAAGTTGATGAGATGTTTATGAATTGTTCTTAGGAACTACAAGGAAAGTGGGAAAGCGCATTATTAGCACTAACCCTAAAGGACTAAGGTGAGTAACCCTGTATTTGAAGTGGAGATTTAACTCCATGGATTTGAAAAGGATTTAAATGCAAAGATATGAAGTATTTGAATTTTCAAATTCAATATTTACATGGTTCAGTTTTAAATTGTTTTATCTCTATAAACTCTATTATGACATGCTCAGAAAATGGTTTCTGTCACAATTTTCTTAATACATATTTCTGCATGTCTAAGGTTTTAAATGCCAAATTATGTAAAGTGTTCTGAATTTGTTTATATCAAATGTTTAAAGGATTTGTTATGAAATTATGTACATGATGTTTTAAATGTTCATGAGAAGCACCTATTTGATGAAATCATGTATTAAATGTATTTGAATGTAAGAAAAATTGTGCCTAAGCACCATGGGTTTTTGGTTGGGTTGTACGGAACTCAGCCGACTTTATAAATAACAGATTTTTGGGTTGTACGGAACTCAATTAATTTGTAAACATATGATGGATTTTTGGGTTGTACAGAACTCAATTAATCTATAAAAACATGATGGGATTTTGGGTTGCACGGAACTCAATTGACTGTCAAAATGCCAGGTAGCAGGATCTAATCCCCCAGGCATAAGATATCTTTATTTATAAGTAAAATGGGAGTCTGGTTCGAAACGGATTCCACTAATGAAAGAGATAAGATGACAAATGAGTTTGAAAATGGAAGCAGGTTTTACCCTCATTTTTAATATGCATATGTTTTGAGTTTTATATACTCTATTTAAGAAATACATATTATAGTATATGTTTTGAAGTTTATATGAAGAAGTATATGTTAGCTTGAATACTCTTAAATGTTTCAAAGCTACCTGTTTTATGAAATGCATATGTTTCGAGTTATATACTCTATTTGACGAAGTACGAGTTTAGCTTGAATACTTTAAATGTTTCAAAGCTATCTGTTTTAAAAAAATGCATATGTTCTATGTTCAAGTATACGAGCAATTGGCAGTGAATGTTTTACAAACTCTTATGTACTAAAAACCACTGCTAATTGAAAACCCTCATGACGAATACTGGAATTGCTCACAAGCTTAGATTAGCTTACCTGGACTTTGTTCGGATCCCCCTTTCAGGTGATTAGCAGCAGTCTTGACTTGAGGACGATGATGATGAATCTGCTGTTTTGGGAAGTTATGTTCAAGTAGTTTTTGTCTAGCACTATGAACATCAAGTAGGAAATCTTGTATTAGTAAAATGGTACCTTGTTATGTATAAGCCCCACGGGGCAACAAAACATGTATTGTTTATAAGTTTGTAAGTTTTTAGTTATACTCTGAATGTTAAATCATGTATGCTATGTAAAGAGTGGCAGTACCGGACGGATGTGCGTAATTTAAAAATAAGAAAAGAAAAGAAAAAGTTTTCACGCTTCCGCAATCACATGTCGCACATCTATTCGATACCGCTGCTTATGGGAGCCTTCGCCCAAGGGTCCTCAGGCCTGAGGGTGGCGGTCGCGATGCGAGATCCACACAGGGTGGGTTTCGGGTCGTGACAGCTGTTAAGTTATACAACTCTCTAAGGGGGAGGTTGAAACATCCCAATCCAATTAATTGAAGCAATTAAGCATAATGATGATTATTATAAGATAACTTTCTTAATAATCATGGAAAAATTCTACTTAAAACTAATATTCCATAAATATGGGTACAAATGCATAAATGAAAGTGATTAGCTATGGATTGGAGGCAATCAATTTTAAGAAAGTGATTTAACGACAACGATTATGACTTGATGACAAATTACGATTGGTTTTAATCGAGGATTGACACATGAATAATTTTGAAAGATTAATGCACTAAATGCACTAAGTTAAGACTTGTGACTCATGAATAAAGTATGTTTAATCAAGAAGCTTTGCAAAAATTATAAGAGACTTCTGGGAGATTAAAATGTAAATTTTGGGGGTAAGTAAAATACTCTAAAATGAAAAAAGAAAAAGAGGGAAAAGAGCCAAAAAGGCTCCTACCAAGTCTTGAACCTTTCATTTTGTGCAAGCAAATGTTAAACTCCCAAAAAGGTTACCAACTAGGCTGCAGTACTTTTGTGCTAGAATATCAACCTAAATTTTATATATATATATATATATATATATACATCTAATAAGATAAATATGGGTTGCATACAAAAGTTGAGGTGTCATCACCCTATTGGACCAAAGCCTTAACCAACCACAACACATGCAAACCCATCCCCCATGATGGGTAAACAAACCATGTGCGTGTGAAGTGCTGTGCATTCTTTCAAATCAGACTAGTATGTGAGTGTGTTATGTTAGCTAGAGAGAGAAAGAAAGAGAAAATCTAGAGAGAGAGAACTAGAGAGGGAAAGCCATGGAGAGTGAAGAACAAAGGTTGCATGCCCTATGCAATGCCAGTGATGACCAAAGGTGGGTCTCCGGTTCGTGGTTTGGGACACAAGACAAACATCCAACAAGGATGATCAAGCTACCATTGATAGTGAGTGATACTTGCTCTCTCCTCAAAGATTTTTCCTTTAATTTAGATTTTAAGAATTTTTTAAAGCATGCATGTGATTAAAATAGTAAATGGGAGGAAATGGGAAGAAAATGGGACTGTTTAGGCTAGGAAAACCTTAGACCCGAAATGAAGAAGATTGGGTTTATAACCCATGATGAACCAAACTTCAAACCAATGCCATGGCTCACAAGAGCAATCAAAATGGGACACAAAGCAATTTATATCACAAGAAATGGTCAACAAACTAGTGAGAAATGGCTAGTTACAGTCACGAGGAAGAAAAATCAAACCAAGAAGTTTAGACTTTTTTTACTTGGTTTTATGAATGGGAAAATACACCCTGAGGTCCCAGAAACCCATTAGAATGAAAAATGGATCAAAACCACGTCTGAAACTCCATAAAATAGAAAAACAAAATGGTTGCCAGAAAGTCAGGCTTGACCGGAGCTCTGATTGCAACCCCACATTCAATGGCCTTAACCTAACCCAAACTCCATTTTGACCTTGGATATGAAATCCCAATGGAAATATAGTTCGAACCATGTTGGGATCATCGCTAGAAAATGGTCAACGAAGATCGTCATTCTTGGAGCAAACGATCGGCGCCGGCAAGTTTCTTTGTTGACCAAGTTAATGGTTGACCAGGTCGGTTAACGGGTAAAGTTGGGTCTCAGGTCAAGTCCTCACCCGTTGTAAAATGGATTTTAACTTAAAACAAAACTATCACTACAACAAAAGACACTATTAGCGATGCACACGTGCATCGCTAATAGTGGCCTTGAGCGTCGCTAAAGGTCTTTGGCGACGCACAAATGTGCATCGCTAAGGCGTCACAAATAGTGGCGTCGCTAATAGTATTAGCGACGCACAGCCCTTCGTGCGTCGCTAATGGTGACTTTTAGCGACGCACAATGAGCGTCGCTAAAAATTGGGTATGCGCGTTGCAAAAAAAAAACAAGGACGCACTGAGCGTCGCTAAAAGTCACCATTAGCGATGCTCAGTATGTGCGTCGCTAAAAGTCACTATTACCGACGCACACTGAGCGTCGCTAATAGTAGTCTTTAGCGACGCGCAATGTGCGTTGCTAAGAGTGATTTTTAGCGACGCCCACACTGAGCGTCGTTAATGGTGACTTTTAGCGATGCTCAGTGCGCGTCGCTAATAGTTTTCTTTTAAAAAAAAAACCATATTTGCTTTGTTTTCTTTGTTGTTTCATTCCTGTTTAAACCTGTATCAATCATCCATCCCGATATACAATAAAATCCAAGCATTCTGAAATGAATATATTAAAAAAGAAAAATTAATAATTGTCTCCAAAAAACGTACATTTGTAAAAGTACAATTTAACAATAAATAGAAAAATTAAAAATTGTCTCCTAATTAATGTAACTACACATGTCCATGAAAAGAAAAAAAAAAAAACAAATAAAAATAACAAGTTCCGATGCAAAACATAAGGACGGCGCGGCAATAATCCCGATCAATCTGAAATAAAGATCAAATGATATATATTAAAACAATTATTAAATATATATGAACATAGAATGTGAATAGTTTTTTTTTTTTTTTTGCATGCATCAATAGTAAGAACTTCATAAAGTAGCATAAGTTTATTTTATCATTTTTGAGGTGTGTGATGGGGTTTTAGTGTATTTAGGCCGATATCCGACATTTTGGTTTGCCAAAACCCCAAAATGGGCCTTTTTGGAGCTGAAACTTACATAAGTTTCAAACCGGGCATCCGAACCGAGTGCCGTAAGTTTGTGCAAGTTTATTTTATCATTTTTGAGGTGCGTGATGGGGTTTCGGTGTAGTTAGGCCGATATCCGGCATTTTGGTCTGTCAAAACCCCAAAATGAGCTTTTTTTAGAGCTGAAACTTGCATAAGTTTCAAACCGGGCATCCGAACCGAGTGCTGTAAGTTCGTGCAAGTTTATTTTATCATTTTTGAGGTGTGTGATGGGGTTTCGGTGTAGTTAGGCCAATATCCGACATTTTGGTCTGTCAAAACCCCAAAATGGGCCTTTTTGAAGCTAAAACTTGCATAAGTTTCAAACCGGGCATCCGAACTGAGTGCCGTAAGTTCATGCAAGTTTATTTTATCATTTGTGAGGTGTTTGATGGGGTTTCGGTATATTTAGGCCAATATCCAGCATTTTGGTCTGTCAAAACCCCAAAATGGGCCTTTTTTGAGCTGAAACTTGCATAAGTTTCAAACCGGGCATCCGAACCGAGTGCCGTAAGTTCGTGCAAGTTTATTTTATCATTTTTGAGGTGTGTGATAGGGTTTTGGTGTAGTTAGGCCAATATCTAAAATTTTGGTCTGTCAAACCCCCAAAATGGGACTTTTTGGAGCTGAAACTTGCATAAGTTTCAAACCGGGCATCCGAACCAAGTGCTGTAAGTTCATGAAAGTTTGTTTTATCATTTTTGAGGTGTGTGATGGGGTTTCAGTGTAGTTAGGCTGATATCCAAAATTTTGGTCTGTCAAAACCCCAAAATAGGCCTTTTTGGAACTGAAACTTGCATAAGTTTCAAACCGGGCATCCGAACCGAGTGCCGTAAGTTCGTGCAAGTTTATTTTATAATTTTTGAGGTGTGTGATGGGGTTTCGGTATAGTTAGGCTGATATCCATCATTTTGGTTTGTCAAAACCCCAAAATGGGCCTTTTTTGAGCTGAAACTTGCATAAGTTTCAAACCGGGCATCCGAACCGAGTGTCGTAAGTTCGTGCAAGTTTATTTTATCATTTTTGAGGTGTTTGATGGGGTTTCGGTGTAGTTAGACCGATATCTAACATTCTGGTCTGTCAAAACCTCAAAATGGGCTTTTTTGGAGCTGAAACTTGCATAAGTTTCAAACCGGGCATCCGAACCGAGTGTCGTAAGTTCGTGCAAGTTTATTTTATCATTTTTGAGGTGTGTAATGGGGTTTCAATGTATTTAGGCTGATATCCAGCATTTTGGTCTGTTAAAACCCCAAAATGGGCCTTTTTGGAGCTGAAACTTGTATAAGTTTCAAACCGAGCATCCGAACCTAGTGTCGTAAGTTTGTGCAAGATTATTTTATCATTTTTGAGGTGTGTGATGGGGTTTCGGTGTATTTAGGCTGATATCCGACATTTTGGTCTGTCAAAACCCCAAAATGGGCCTTTTTGGAGCTGAAACTTGCATAAGTTTCAAACCGGGCATCCGAACCGAGTGCCGTAAGTTCGTGTGTGTGTGTGTGTAAACTATGGTGCAGCATATAATATTTATATAAAAGAGGAATATAATGGTATCCGGTGTTGCATGTGGAATACCTTTTGTTCTAGAAGTTGAAGCTTCTAGATCTCATCAGGGTCAAAGGGTTCCCTTTTTATCTCACGATCTGACTCCAGTGGAAACTCTTTCTCGCAAGCACTTGAATCAAACACACATACATTGAAATGCATGTCTCCTATATGCTCAAATACTACAAAATCTCCGAGACAGAGGGCATGGTGTTGCGTAAAATTATCCTAACCTTCTCGGAAGTAAATAAATCCTTCGGCACATTTACCAATTTTAACATGCCATGTCCCTTGACAACTTGTTAGAATTGCTTCTTCCGATTTTACTTCACCTAGTTTTCTACAAAAATCCGGTGGAATGAGCTGTGCAAATTTGAAATTCAAAAAACTATATTAGAGTGTGTGAGTCACTATGAAATGTTGCTACATTAAGAAGAGAAAAGACACTTGGACTGACCACACACACACACACACAAACACAGATATACATAAATATATATATATATAGAGAGAGAGAGAGAGAGAGAGAGAGAACATACAAGTTCTGTAAGGAAATTAGGCATCATGACCTTGAAGAAATGCCTGGAAATAAGAAGCTCCCTTTCCATTGGAGAAGAAGACATATTTTCACCTTATTGGCAAGTATGACAGTCAAAACAAAGAAGAGACATCCTATCAGTGGTATCGGAAATGAAATTTAATTGGTGACGACTTAGGATAAATTATAGTGGCCATCTATCCACATACATGAAACACAAGAGGGGAAAAAACACAGCCATGAAAAAACACATATTGAATGAACACATACATGAAAAAAGGTCCAAATGCACACTACAACAAAAGGCTAAAGACTAAAACATGTGTTAAAAGTTATTATTTTTATAATAGAAGTAGGGTTTTCATGTTAGAAAATTGAAATATTTTATTATTACATAAAACAATTGTCTTAAGGTAAGAATATAATAAAAGAAAAAAAAAACAAATACAATTTTCTTATTCTCTACATTTTAGTTCTTATTTATTGTAAGTACTTTTCTATTCGGTATGCGTACTGTGATGGATTCAAGGGGAGACAAGTGAGGTCATGGCCTCTTCAAAAATTTTAATATTATATTTTTTATTATTAATTTTATTAAAAATTTTTAATAAAATAGGATTTGGTCCTTCTTAATTTTTTAGTTAGCGGATGTAATAGTTTGAGAAACTTATTTTTATCTTCAGTAGCCAAAGGTTTTGTGAATCTTGAATACCTATGTATAAGGGATTGCTTGAATATGGAAGAAGTAGTTGCAAAGGAAGAACAATTAAGAGAAGATTCTGGAGACAAACTTGCATTCCCTTCCATATGCAGTCTGAAACTTGTAAATTTACCAAAGCTCAGGAGTTTCTACTCGGGGAATCTTACTCTTGAATGCCCATCCTTATCTGATCTGTGGTGGAAGAATTGTACAAACATGCATACTTTCTCATCGGGGCTCCTAATCACACCAAAGCTGAGTAATATTTGGGCAGATGGCAAGACGCTGGAGGTGGAAGGTGACCTTAATAGCAGCATCCAACAACATATATTGAGGGGGGCGGGGGTTAAGGTATGTATTAAATTGAAGCCTCCTAAAGTTCTCATAATTATTCCTACTTTAATTCATGTTTTAATTTCATTGTTTTAAATCAAGGGACATCATCACCACATATATTTTATTTTTAAAGCTAATTAAGTTCACAACAATCACAAGTTGGTTGTACTGATTATTAGGATGGAAGAAAGGAAAAAAGTTAAAAATGATTAATTAATTAATTACCTAAAAAGTAACTTGAGTGAAATGCTAAATTGTATAAGGAAATGATGTATGCGTGTGTTTGTGTAATCAACAAATTTATTGGTCTAAAAATGCCATGTAATGCAAGAAACCTTATAAATGGAATTAAAGGGAAAATGGGTCCACAACCGTTAACCAATCAAATCAACAACCACTTAAATTACTAAATCAACCACTTTGGGGCTACTAATCAGTATTAAACCAAAGCAAAAATATAAAAAAGTAAAAATTATTAATTAATTACCTTATAACTTGAGTGAAATCTAAATTGTTTCTTTTATTGTACATCAGAAAGAAAATTAAAAATAAAAAAGTAAAAGTAATAGGGGCACTCTTCTTGCTCTACGCAGTAGGTGGAAACTTTTTTTGAAAAAGTTTCTATTGATATAAGCTTCGGTTGCCATCATGAAATGAACATACTTATAGAGTAGAAATTTTAAAAATCATTGTTAAATAAGCTTGATTTAGGCTAAGAATATTTTTTTTCCCTATTTAATTTTAACTTCTAAATAGTTTAAAAATTTATAGTTCATTTTTTAACATTTGTTTATGGAAATTTATATGACTTCATATTAAATTATATGAATTTTAAGCTTTGTAGTTATGTGTCAAAATTATAAATTATATGAATTTTTTTTATCATCTGAGCGAAAAAGAAAAAAGAGTATGAAAAAAAAGTATCTATTGAAATAAGCTTTGGTTTCCAATTTGGATATTAAACTCGGCAGTGAGCATATTAAATGAGGATACCAATTTGGATATCAGTGAAGTTACTTGTAAACAATTATGTAGAAATCTATAATTAAAAAAAAAATAAAAACAATACCAAAAATGTGCAATATTCCATCTTTTATTCATTTTGGATAAAGTATTGCCTCATTGATACCCCAAAATCATCATACAACAATTACTTGAAAGATAAATCAAATGACAAAATATACTGTTGTACCGAGTAGCATAAGAAGGAAATATTTGTTTGTACTGTAAGCTTAAGTTGAAACAACTAAATCTTGAGAGGAAATTTACCATACTGTGGAATGTGAAGCATTAAAAAAGATTTAAATCTCAAATGCAACCAGCAGTTCCTCAAACTAAGAAATTATTTAGTAGAACAACACCTCTAAAATTAGAAAAGAAAGTTCACTGAAATTGTTAATCTATCCATGTATCCAACCCAAAAATTAACTAAACCTGCTGAAAATTACAGGGGGTAAATATATAAATTAAAAAGTTATATAAATCAAGGTTTTGTATTATATATATATATATAGATATATTGAGAAAAAATCAAAAGATATATATATATATATTGAGAAAAAAATTAGGTTAATCTTTTGAACTTTTTTTTTTAATTTATAAAATTAAGAGAATTTTGATTATTAAATAAAATATCTGAATCATCCTTTGACCATTCAAAACATCAGAAAAAGGAATTTTTAATATTCAGGAAATCAATTGATAGCATCACAAAACATTGAATTTGAGATGTGATGCTATCCAAAATTAGATCATCCATCTACCCAAAATTATTTTAATCTTATTAGGTTTGCATTTTTTTCTAATAGAAATGAAATATGTGATTCAAACAAAAGCATCCTAGCTAGATTGGAGCAAAATACAAGCACGCCAGAGCAACAATCGAAGCACAATGAAATAGATCTGAGTTTGAGAGAGAGAGAAAAGAAAGGACAGTGGCCTACCTGGGCGTCGTTTGCCTCCCCGATGTGCTCCCCCCTTCCTTTTTTAGTTTTTAACCCAACAAAGCGATGGAAATGGCGCCTGAGAGAGAGAGAGAGAGAGAAAGACCGTCTGAGAGAGAGACAGAGCGCGAAAAACGGAAGTAAATATAAGGAGTTATTAGCGACGCACACTGTGCGTCGCTAATAACCCAAATGAGCGTCGCTAATTGTCGTACCCAACTATTTGAGATGCTCAGGCGTGCGTCACTAATACAACCAACTATTAGCGACGCACGTGTGCGTCGCTAATTCCCACGTGGGCGTCGCTAATAGTTTCGCCCTTTTTTTTTAGGCGGGAAGCTAATTTTTTTTTATTTTTTTCTGTATTATTAGCGATGCCTGTTTGTACGTCGCTAAAAGGCACTTTTAGCGACGCACAGTGTGCGTCGCTAATAATGTGCGTCCCTAAAAGTAGGTTTTTTTGTAGTGTATGTCGTTTGGTTTAATGGAGGCTGACATCATCATGACGCATAGAACCGGTTAGACCGATTGGTTCTTAACCAAGGTAAACCGGTTTAGTCTCTTCACCCTTGAACTGGATGGTTTTTTTGAAAGCTTTCTGAAATTAAGTTTTGACCCCCAAAACTTTATGTTAATTACGAAAAGACCCAAAAAAATTAAAAATTATTTTTAAATCTTTTTAAATTATGAGAAATTACCAAAATACCCTTCGGCCAAATGAAGGCCAATTAAAATGAAAGAAGAGTATAACCCAATGTTTTTGGGCATTCCGGACTCAATAACAGTGTCTGATTGATGAAATTAGATCCCAAAAAACATGAATGGGCAAACTGGAATAATTTTAATTATGTCTTTGTAGAGATTTGAAAAATGAGGAAAAAAATTTCGTTTTGCTGGTAGGGCATTGTTCCTTGCACGGTTTGCCAGTAGGACATATCTCATCCACAGTTTTGTTGGTAAAGCATTTCCACGCATTGTTTTCACCGTATGACACGTTTAGAGGCATATTTGGAATGTTTCATAGAAGAGAAATATGCTTAGAATATTATGAGGTAACCGCTGTTCGAAATTAAGCCAAAAAGGGAACCGTTTCAAAATTGGACAAAAAGGGCATCTGGGTGGCCCAGGTGGAAAGGGATAATCCCGACCTCAAAAAAAAATATTTTCTTCTAAGAGTTTTCATTTAAAATAATTTTATGAACATTGGTTAAAACAAAATTTTAAATTGAAGCGTTTAGAAATGAGTTGTAGAGTAACGGGGCTACGGGACTCATTAAAGGCAAAATGGTCATTTGCCCTTAGCCCCTTTGTCCTCCACTATAAATAGAATACTTGGGGCCATTATATACACATATACATTCTGAAATTTCCAGAATTCTCGTCCATATAGAGAGAGAGAGAGAGATAGAAAAGCCCTAGAATTTCATATTTTCAAGCTTCTAGAACACGTATTTAGAGCAGGATTTTGGCCAAAATTCCTTCTGAGAAGTTATTCGTCTCCATGAGTAATATATTCTCACAGAATAGTTTGGCATTCTAGCAAACACAGCCACCACAGTTTAAGAAAAACTGATTTTAGGTATGATGTAGTGCTAAGCTAGCAATAGATTCGAGTTTCTTTGTGTTTTTGCATGTATTTGAACTGATGTAAATGTATATCTAAGGTTAGGAGATCACCTAGGAAGTAGCTCCTTTGAAAAGCCTAGAGTTGGTAGTTTTGGAGTATTTTTGTTCTTGTTGATTTTGGGTGATTTCTTGCTTTGTTTGGTGTGTATTTGATAGATAGAATTATGCCATGAGATTTTCAACCCATGTAATTATTGACACACCTTTTGGTTGGTCCATGTAATGATTTGATGCTTTTATATTTAATAAAATTCTGTGCCCTTATGAATTTGTTGAAAGTGTGAGACTTGTGCTTTACATATGTATGGATATATTCAATTATGATGTATACATGTTGTGAAGGTGATGCCTTGAAGTTTAAATTTAACTTTCATGAAATGAGTTATATGATTTGGGATAAGGGACACCATGTGTTTGATCATTTGTTACATTAAACTTGCATAATGAAAGAATGGCATTTTGACATGGTGTGATTCCTTGGACACATGGTGTGAGTTGAGCACGAGGTGCTATGCATTATGAGGGTGTAGATCCTGTGGTGAAAAACCCAAAATTGGCCATTTGGTACTCGCATGCCAACAGGGTCCGGACCGTGAAGCGAGACATGTATCGGTGCTTGATTGACCCGACGGGGGCGGTCCGTGAAACAGGTGTGGTACTCGATGGACCATCGAATGCGATCCGTAAAACTGAGACATGGGTGTGGCATAGAGTTGACATGGCATAAAGTTGACATGGGTGTGACATAGAGTTGACATGGGTGTGGCATAAAGTTGCGTGGGTGTGTCATGCATAATTTCATTACGTCGTATTAATGAATTCATGGATGTGGTATAGAGTTTGTATAGATGCGTTATGAATATTGTCAGTACATTGTATGGATTGATTAGAAAGACATGTAGAAACGAATGTACACTTGCACTTGCCACGCCTTTGAATTTGTTTCTAGTCTTAGTATTACATTATACCAACAATTGAGCTGACCCATTCGTGGGCAATATATTTCAAATGAGACCCCAGGGTACTTGAGACTTCTTCAAGTCTTGAAGGACGGGAAGACATGGACTAAATTAAAGATTTGGCCCTTGAGGCGTGTTTTGAATGTAAGGGTATAAGCCCATTTTATTTTGTTTCTTATTTGCACAACTTGTAAACATGAGGCCTAGGGCCATTTTTGTAAGGAATATATGATGTTTTTAATTAAACATGTATTACATGGATGTATTGGAAGTAGTTGATAGATGCATATTGAACTATGACTATTGTGGCCACCGAGTAAGGGTGGGTTGCTTGACTATTAAGTATATGAATTTTGTGAGTATTAGGTGGGGGAAACACTTGGAAAAATAGGGGAGGTCATGCCCAAATTTTTGAAAAAACTTGAACACTAAACATATGTGTAAAATACCCTTGAAATGGGGGAGAAGAAGGGCTGCAAAATGAGGGTTTAAAACCTAGAAAAAATGGGCTGAATTTGAGTAGAAAATGACTTGAAAAACTTGGGGAAAAGTGGACTAAAAATGGGTGAAAAAGGGGCTTGAAAAAAAAAAACTTGGAGAAAAATTCAAAAATTGGAAAAATAGGGTGCAGCCATGAACAATAAAGTTTCAGAAAATCAGAAAACCAGAAAAGTAGCTTGCAGTGGCTACAGTGCCTGACCAGCCGCCCGCGCGCGCGCTTATGCGCCCCTACGCCCGCGTGCCTGCCCTGCCTTGGCCTGTTGCCCTGCACGCGTGGCCCCTGTTGCCACCTGCTGTCCCGTCCTTGTTTGGCCACCTTTTGAACTATTTTTGGGACACCTTTTGGGCTATATTTGGACACTATTTTGGGCCATGTTTGGGTCCCATTTTGGGCTGTTTTAGGGACCTTTGTGGGCTATGTTTTGGCCATGTTGTGACTTAGATCTCAAGGCCATGTTTGGCCATCCACTAGGACTAACTTTGGGCTGATATTTGACTATCTTTTGACCATGTCCTAGGACATTTTGGGGTTATCCGAGACATCACTTTAGGGGGATTTTTGGAAATACTTTAAGGCTATTTTAAGGGTCATTTTTAAACATGATTTAAACTAATTGGAGTATTAATTGGGACAAGCATTTAATTGGGGGAAAATTTTGAAGAAAAATAAGGAATATTTCAATTAAATTTACTGGATTGTCATTTCTTTTCTTTTCTTTTATTTCGTTCAGTCGCTCCTCGGGTTCGCTGAAATCCGGGGCATGACAGTCTTAATGATTAAATTGTCACGACCTAAAACCCACCCTATGCGGATTTGGGGTTGGTGACCGACATTGTCACTCAGACAGGCTGTACAAAATCAAATGAAATGCACAAGAGTGAAAATATTTTTTTGATATTAAATGCGGAAGCTACACATGTACAGCTCATCTAATAACTAATTCAACACCAATCATTTATGAAGGATACTCAAGGTAAAATCATCGTGATCACCATCATCATCATAATTCATCAATATTTATGTAAACAACCACATGGATGTCCACAAAAGGTACATAATGCTAATTCCCAAAATTCTAGGTTGTCATTGAGCCTAAAAATACATCATGTGATTACCAAAGAGATTCTACATCACATCCAACCAAGATCCTCGTACAAAAGATCCATTGCATTCACACTCTCAGCTATTCTGTGTAGACTTTGCTACCTCTCTGCTAATTCAATTACCTAAAATATGTTGGACAAATCCATGTGAGCTTTACTAAGCTCATGATTAATTCTTGCATCCTGTCACATGTTTTGCAAAGGTAGAGTTTTTCACAAAATACCATGGGCACCAAGTTTCTTTAAACAGATGGCATATACACAAGAATATCTTAAAACACATTTTCAAAATAGATCACGTATAAAGCATATTGAAGGTTCAAGTAAACATAGCAAATGCATTTCTAAAACACGCAATTTTCAATAACACAGTTCGAATATCAAAACACAAAGCAGATGATGTAGAGTTGTTCTCAAAACGTATAATAGCACATGCATTTTTTAAAACATGATTCAGATAATTAATGTGGAACGACTAACATAATATCGAATAACAAATGCACATGAGAGGGTACTTTTGAAATCTGATTTTAAATAGTGGATAACACGAGACAGATGACAGACACATATTACACACATCGAAAAATCACAAATTGAGTCAGAGCACTACGTGGGTAAGTCTCATCAAGAGTCGAAACACCATGTACGTAAGTCTCAAACATGAATTCCACAATGAGTTAAAGCACTATATGGGTAAGTCTTATCAAGAGTCAGAGCGCCATATGGTTAAACGTTGTATATACACAAGAATTGAGTCAGAGCGCCATGTGGATAAGTCTCATCAAGAGTCAGAGCGCCACATGGGTAGGCCTCGGACAGACACAAGAATCGAGTCAGAGCACCATGTGGGTAAGTCTCATCAAGAGTCGGAGCACCACATAAGTAAGCCTCGGATAGACACAAGAATCGAGTCAGAACGTCATGTGGGTAAGTCCCTATTAAGAGTCAGAGCACCACATGGGTAAGCCTCGGAGAGACACAAAAATTGAATTACACATTGAGTTAGAGCACCATATGGGTAAGTCTTATTATAGGAGTCATAGCGGCACATGGGTAGGTCTCACACAAACACATGATCAAATCAAAACAAGTATGATCCAGGTTGTATAGTCGAATTGGTTCACACAAATCATTTTCTCATTGAAGGGGTGCAATGGTTTACAGACATTTTTTAAATCAGTACATATAAACATCATTTCAAAATATAGTCATGAAGTTCATAGATCTCAGATATTTCATAAGGTGCAAATAGACATTTAAACAAATATAAAAATTCATAAGATAGACATTTGAAAGCAGAATATAAAATCCACTAGTTCGAGATATTGGATTACTCATAAAACACTTAATCATTTTTCAGGTAGAGATAAAATATCACTGCTTCGGGATACAAGATTACTCACAAAACAAATTATGCATTTTTCAAATAAGAGATAAAACTCTTAAGAATTTTTCAACAGGAGTTAAAACATCACTGATTCAGGGTGTCGGATTACTCACAAAATAGATCAAGTATTTTTTAAACAAGAGTTAAACAGCACTGATCCAAGGTATGGGATTACTCACCTCCATTTTTTAGTCTGTTTCCTTAATTTCATTTCCCTTGTCTTTAGTTCCTAGATCCATAAGTCAAATACAAATAACTTCGTATTAGAACATAACTGAGACATTACTATCGGTCACTTTTTTTTTGTAACTAAATTTTCCTTAACAAGTTCTATTCGTTGGTTTAGTAGCCTTAAAACTTTAAGTTAGGTCTTGCCCCCTTTTTAAATTCATTTTATAGCTAAATTAATACTTGGGACGTAACGAATATTATCTCATTGTTGTTCCATATTTTTCATAATTTATTTGGGCTAAACGGACCTCACCATTGAGTTTGGAATGTCTAAAATAGTCAAGATAGACTATTTTTTATATGTAATTGGCTTCGGCCATTATTAAGGGTAAAATGGTAATTTTGACTTTTCACGTGTCTATATGTCTGGGACTTCGTTTCATAAAATGGCTCCTTCCATTGGGTCCAGAATGTCTCAAAATGTTAAAGTATGTATTTTTGTAGTCATTAGAGTTCAATTGGTCACTTAATTAATCATTAGGACATATTTAGAATTATTCCAGTTTGTTCGTTCGTATTTTTTTGAGATTTAATTTCACAAATCGTACTGTGTCATTAAGTTCAAAATGCCCAAAAACATTGGGTTCCACTATTCTTTTATTTTAATTGGCCTTCATTTGGCCTATATTTGGCCTAAGGGTATTTTGGTAACTTTTCTTAAAATTAAAAGGGTTTAAAAGTAATATTTAATTAATTTTTTAGGCCAATCCGTAATTAATCAAAATTGTTGGGGTTATTTTATAATTAACAGAAACTAATGGGGGCCAAAATATAATTTCTGAAAACTATTTAAATAAAACTAATTGGTTTAGTTAGGTTCCAAGTAAACCAGTCCAAAATAGTAAAGAACCAACCGGTTCAGTTTGGTCGTTACATCATGTTGACATCATCATGACATCAGTCCTATTTTATATTTTTTAATCTTTTAGGCAAAACGGCGTCATTCCAATTATCCTTTAAACCCAATTACACACGGGTTAGCCCAAACCTTGTTTCTGACCCTACTTAACCCGCTGACCAACCTGAGTCACTGTTATTCTTCCCCACTTCTCTGATGAGGGTTCCAGTCGCCTTCTCCGACGCCGATGACCATTGTCGACCACTTTTCAGTGACAGATCAACGGGGTTCGAATCCATTTTTGGTGAGGATTCCATATCTAAGGTTATAATTTGATTCTATTGAACCCTAGTCATCGAAATAGTGAGACACAGTTGGTCTCCGGCGAGACCCACTTTTCTAGCGAGGTGCTAAAACTCCTATTTCGTGGAGTTTTACTTGTTGTTTTGGTCCCATTTCTTCCTTATGAGTTTCTAGAAGTTTGGGGGACACATTCCCTGTCACGCCCCGAATTTCCACGAACCTGGGGAGTAAGTGAAATTAATTAAGAAAATAAAATAAAAGATAATTTAATGGATTTAATTGAACATATATTCATTTCCTTCAACATATATACATATACATGTAAGTCACATTCAATAAATATATCCTACAAGTCATTTGGGCTTAAGCTCTTACATCACAAAATATACCCCAATGGCCAAATATACTTCCAAGTCCTTTTCCCCTCCTTCCTCTGAGATTTCATCAAGTCTCACGTACCAGGAGCGTTATCTGTAATATGATATCCCACGAATGGGTCAGCTCAACTGCTGGTATGACACAATGTTAATGCAAAGAACAAAATTAAGGCGTGGCATATGCAAGTGTACATTTATATCTACATGCCATTCAAATCATCCATACATCAATATAATGCATTATCAATATACGTGATGCACCCATGCAAACTCTATGCCACACCCATGTCTCACTTTATGGGCCTTCCCTGTTGGCAAGAGTACTAATCGTATGTCTCACTTCACAGTACGTCCCCGTTGGCATAAGTACCAATGGCTGATTTTGGGTTTTTCACCACAGGATCTACACCCTCATAATGCACAGCACCAAGTGCTCAACCCACACTATGTTTCAAGGAATTACACCATGCCAATATGCTTTGATTCCACCATACCATAATGCAATCTCAATAAAGCATCTTACCAACACATGAAGCATGTTTTAAATAATGCATTATTGTAACACCCCAACCTTGCTAAATTAATAATTAGTTTGCTAATTATTAATTAGAACTGACATAAAGAATAATTAAAAAAGTTAATCGGGAATCTCTCGACAGTCACGATAAACCAATAAAATAATTAAACACGTCAGAAATGAGGGTGTAATACTCGGACCTAATTACTAATTAATTAGGTGAGATGATGTCGTTTTAATACTGTGAAAACTCGAATTAACGAACCATGACGGTCACAAATGAATAATAACCGACACGGGGCCTTTGATATCGAAGCTAACTGAAATACGAAACCCTCTAGAAGAAACCGTTTCATAAAAAGAGCACTGGGAAAGACATTACGAAGGAAAAAGCTAAAACAGAAATTTGTGCCAGCCAAACGAGGCATAAGCCCAAAATGAGGGAAAAATGCCAAAAGTAAGGCCAAGGGAATTTGAACCCTTGACCAAGTAAGGGAAGTGTAAAAGCATTCAAAAATATACCAAGTGGGCTGTCAGCACTTTTGTGCTTAATTATACAACTGAATTATATATGAACCTAAATGAGCCAAGCCCACCTCCCAAATTGGCCAATGGCCATACATGCAAACCCCTCATCATCCACTGAGCCCCCCCTCACATCAGCCCACATCACCCTCTGCCCTAGCCCATATCAGTACACCTAAACCCTACAAGTGTATATACATAAGTATATGTATAGGTGCACTCATATACATAAGTCTTGCATTTCTTTTAGAAAAACACCAAGTGTGAGTGTGCCCAGACAGTGTATGAAGGGAGTTGTGTGGGCGTGAGGTCTGCAAGAGAGAGATAGAGAGTAGAGAGAGAAACATTATGTGACAAATTGTGTGTGTGAGCTTCACTTAAGTGCACCATAAAGAAGAGGACTAAGAATTGTGCATGCAACCAAGAGAGAGACAGAAGAAGAGGGAGAGAAGCTGTTAGAAGAGGAGAGAGAAACCAAGAAGGTAAAATTCTCTCTCTAAATTTTCTTTGTGTACCAACTGTTTTAGAGTATTGTTTTTGCATGCATGTGGAACATACTGTAAGGGGGATAAAGTGGACGAGAAATCATGGTTTTAGAGCAAGCAAACCCTAAGAACAATCCTGAACCGCCATTGACAACCAACCTTAAGGTCGGTCTAAACTTACTTAATGGAAACTGTTTGACATACGTTGGGTCTTAAACTAGATGCCATCTGGTTTACAATGCAACAAAAACCAGACCAAATGGCTCAAAAATGAGCCTTAAAACCTGAGTTACAGGTTTCGGGTATGAAACCCAACCCCTGTTTTAGACTCCTAAACTTGGTTTTGAGAATGGGGGCTTGAACCCCACGATCAATAGATCACCACAGAAGTAATCCCATCTACTTTAGGTCAAAAACCAGCGTGTATAATCGAGTTGTAGGTCCGGTTATTCAATCCCAGACCAAACGTTTGAGCTCGAATTGAGGCACAAAACTAATGCCAAATCCTGTAGTGAACTTCCAAAAACCATTTGGGGTGGAATGCGAAGGATTTAGATGGCTAAATCATCACAAAATTGAAGAGTTTGAAAACTGCAACTAGGGCTACAGTGACCCTAGCGTTGGGGAAGATGAACAGTGGAGGGTCGGGTCATGGACCGGGTCTCGGGTCGGGTCATGGACCGGGTCTCGGGTCGGGTCATGGTCCGGGTCTCGGGTCGGGTCCTGGCCCAACTGCAAAACGGTTTAAGTGAAACTATGTCGTTTCATGAGAATATGTTTTAATTTAAAATCTGTTTCGAGGCTGTTTGGTTACAAGACTATAAAATTAAAATTTGGAACAGGGTTAAACCAAACCATGGATAAGGGGAATAGCAGGTGTATGCTATTCGGTTCTCTGTTATAGCCTAAACCGGTTGGTTCAATGGCTTATTAAGCCAATTTAGGGTTTGACCTAGTAAACCCAACGGTCCAAGGGCTTAATTGAAAAGAAATTAACCGAAACTTTTCCTAATTATATTTTGACCCCAACAGTTTTGAATATTTGTTTTCTGACCCAGATTTTAAAGAATTAATTCAAATAAGCCCATGAAAAATAAATAAATAATAAAATAATTATTTTATTAATTGGGTAAAATTATTATTTTACTCTTGGACACTAAATGACTCAAACAAAGCCTAAATTAAATAAGTAAATAGTGTATTTCTACTATTTTGGGCATTCCGGACTCAATGGTGAAGTCCGATTTGAGAAATTAAGTCTCGAAAAATAAAGACACGCAAATGGTAAATAATTGTACTGCCCCTAATGATACCTAGGGTAAATTAAACATAAAAGATAGTCCATTCTAATTATGTCAGGCATTCTGGACTCTACGGTGGAGTCCGATTTGTGAAACCAAGTTCCGAAAAATACAGACAAGCAAATGATAAATGACTGAATTGCCCCTAATGATACCCAGGGCCAACTAAACATAAACGATAGTCTAATTTAACTATGTCGGACACTCTGGACCTAATAGTGAGGTCCATTTTATGAACCGAGGTCCTGAACAGTTGAGCTATACAACATGTGAAATAACCAAAATGCCCCTGATGCTATACGAAGTCCAAATGGGACGAAATTGATACCGATAGAAGCCCAAACACTTGTGAAACTGTACACATGATTTAATGAAGAATCGGAGTCAGAATCTCACGAAACGTAAAATGACCAAAATGCCCCTGAGCATGATAAGTGCCAAGTAGAGGCCAAATAAAGGCTAATCTGATCTAATAAATTATCATAAGCATAATTATGATAATCAAAGGGCTAAATAAGACTCCGGAACAGTCAATGTATAAAATGAGAAATGATCGATATGTTCCAATGACCAAAAGGAGATACCAAATGAAGTCCAAAAGACTTAAGAATTTATATGTAAGATATGTGGACTATTCTGAGGACCACGACAAGGTCCGGGACAAGAATGGTAAAATTACTATATTGCCCCTAAGGTTAAATAAGTACTTAACTGATAACGATTCGAGTCCAAAAGACTTAGAACTTCATATTTAAGATATGTGGACTATTCTGAGGACCACGACAGGGTTCGAGACAAGAATGATAAAATTACCATTTTGCCCCTAAGGTTGAATAAGTACTTGACTGATAACGATTTAAGACCAAAAGACTTAGAACTTTATATTTAAGATATGTGGACTATTCTAAGGACCACGACAGGGTCCGGGACAAGAATGATAAAATTACCATTTTGCCCCTAAGGTTGAATAAGTACTTGACTGATAACGATTTAAGTCCAAAAGACTTAGAACTTTATATTTAAGATATGTGGACTATTCTAAGGACCACGACAAGGTCCGGGACAAGAATGGTAAAATTACCATTTTACCCCTAAGGTTAGATAAGTGATTAACTAGTAACGATTGAGGTCTAAATGACTTAGGTTTTAATTCTGATAACTACTAAGGCTAATTAAAGAATAAATAGCCTCGGATGAAACCCAATGAAAGGGTAATAGGCTACTAGGCTATCTTAGGTAATCCGATAGACGCCTAAGATGATGAATAAGACATAAATGGATGAATTCTGATTTTTCTATGATTAATGATGATTGTTCAGGATATGCAAGGAGGTGCCTAACGTATCTAGAGGTTATCAGATTATTTGTACAAGGAGATAAGCGAACAGTTTGTGAGTAACTTGGAACTTCTAACTTGGTGTATAAGTTACACTGTCTAGATATTGTATTTTGATACACTGTACTGTCTTGTATGCTATACTGTTCAAATGCATATGCTTAAATGCTTGCCCCCTCGTACTACATCACACATGATATGATTTTGGTCTTCTTGATATATTGCCTATACTCTTGATTGATATGTTAGTATCCCGTACTGTTCTGTCTGTTCTGATATGTTGTTTCATTTAGTTCGGTTCTATTTTATTCTACTTAAACCGTACTTAAAGTGGATTTATTAAACCATTATTTCTGAAGTGATTGAACTATCCATGTGAATTATAGGCAAGAACGGGTTTTGAAACCCTTGACAGGGAACCTGTGTTACTCACTGGGCTTATTTAAGCTCACCCCATTATCCTAACATTTTTTAGGATTTATCTCCATTGGATTAGAAGGCACTACGATATGACATGGATAGGTCGAGTAGCATTCCAAGCAAAGGATCTGATGGCACCGATTCGTGGAGACTTGGATTCTTGTGGATTGAATCTGGTTATTCAGGTAAGTGACATGATTCAATTGACTTCATTGATTCGATTGGCTTCATTGATATGCATTAGATGTATTGGGACATGGCTCATGGTAATGGTACTCTAGAGATTATTTGGTGACTAATGATAGATGTGCTCTGATATCTAGATTAAATATGCTCTGTGTTATATGTTTGATTATAGACGTGCTCTTATTGTGGTTAGAGTTATTAGCTATCTGGTTTTAGACTTGCTTTATAGTACATACCTCTATGGTATTCATAAACGAGTTGCATTCTCAAGATTAAAAAGGTTTTAAATTCCGCTGCTCTGACCCTATATTTGGAATACAATTCGTCGGTAAGTTCAGAAGTTGCCTTTGGTTGGTCGCATTGTCGGTCGGCAAACTGGCAAGGCGGCTAACTGGCATCATGTCCTCGATATCCGCGTAGGGTGGGGTTCAGGATGTGACAATTATACTTAAAACAACAATGGCATTTGAATCACACAACTTCTTCCACATGCATACATGTTATACACAATCAATTTAACACATGCTCAAGTTATATATTCACAATCTTATCAATTCTCGAAGAATACTGTACCAACACATGGAATATACTCATAGTCATGGTTCACGTTTATCACTTTACCAAATTCCCCAAAGAGTAACAAGGAACGCATAAGCACATAAATAATCAACATGAAAATTACTCCTAAACTTAATCATATTCCTTACTTAGCAAAATATCATACCTGGAAGGGTTTGTCTCAATCCTAGGGAGTTGTCTCTGCTACGCAGTCGAACCAATCGGTGATAACGCAGTCCTCTCTACTGTATCTGTCTAGAATATCCTCTCCTTTCCTTTCGGTGTTCCTAAGATTCACAAATTATGTCTTACTATATCGTCACATAAATTTATGTTATTCATCAAATTTTATGTCTCATTACTATTGGTATCTCTCTTACTTGAATAGACAATACCATTGAATCCAGAACGTCGAACAAAGTTGATTTAGGCTTTTGTAGAATTCAATTTGGACATCTGTACTAAAAAGGGAAAAATGGTCATTTTGTACTTTTACGGGTTCTTACTTCTCGAGACCTCTTTTCGTAAATCGAAATCCACGGTTGAGTCTGGAATGCTCGAAATAATAAAATCTACTATCCTTTTATTTTAATCGGAGTCCATTTGACTACTTTTCGACTTAGGGGTATTTTGATAATTTTTCCTCATTAAATTATTTAAATTAAATATTATTTTATTGTTGGGGTCAATTCACAATTAACCATAAATTCTGGGCATAATCATAATTCCACAAAGTTTCATTTTAAATTTAAATTAGCTAAACAATAATTAAATCTAACCTTTGTCTGGTTGCCGTCAATGTTCCACCGGCACTGAAATCATCATTTAACAACTGATCCTGGTTCGGCAAACGCTATACACAACTAACGACCCATCCTTTAAACCATAAATTGCAAGGCCTTAAAATTTCAAAAATTAGCTCCCTAGAATCCCATAGCACAAGGACCCTTCCAACAGTTTCTTTAACTTCTAGTGTCATTGATTTTTTAGACTCCATTTTGATGGATTCCTACAAGATCAGAGGCCCCAATTACCAGCTACATAACGCCTATATCTGTCACTCCTTCAACCCGCCACATGAAGCTCACCTCCAGCTCCTATATTTTCTTTTTCTATTTTTCTCCTGCTCTCAATATCATCAACACCCTTATTCAAATCAGGCCCTCCAATCTCCATTGCTAGACAGCAGTTCCACTGCCGTTGCCAGCCACTACCGCAGCAACTGAATGACCCATATCAGCCTCATTCCTTGCTGAAGTGCTGCAACTGCTGCTACCTCTCTATTCTTCTCATTCTTTTCTCTTTTCTTCAACTTCCAACGGCTCCCAATAGCTTCTACAAGCTGCACCCAAACACACACACACACACACACATATATATATATATACAATACTTCCCTGTTGTCCGCTACTCCTATCACAATTCCAATGGCAGCAACACTCCCTAATTCTCTCCTTCTCTCTCGGCCGCACCGACCTGTTGTTACTTTCTCTTCCCCTCTCTTTTCTCTTTTTTTTTTCTCACTTGCTGCACCGCCCCACATGCTTATACATACATATATATAAATCTTTTTGCCTGCTACACGCCACTCTCTGCTCCCTTTTCTCTTTTCTTTTCTCCTGCTGTACACCACTCCTATACACACATATTTTTGCACATTTTACCTGTTGTAGCTACCTGCACCGCCCTTTTTCTTTTTCTCTATTTTCTTTCACTTCTTCTCCTGCTATATACTTCTGTACTGCACCTATCCGCCCCCTTTCTTCATTTTTTCATTTCTTTCTTTTCTTTTGTTTTCTTTGTTGCTTTCCTTTTTCTTTCTTTACTTTAGTTAAGATATTTGATATGTATACATATTATATAATACACACTCTCACACACACCAACATGTTGCACCGTCCCCTTTGGGGACTTTTCTTCCCTTTTCTTTTTTTTCAATTCTTATCCGGTTTCTTCATTTCTTTTTCTTGCTTTTTCTAGTCCGCTTGATATGTATATATATATATATATATATATATATATATATATGATACAACAACCACACAGCAACATACACTACATACTTTCACTTTTTCTATTCTTTTTCTTTTTCACTTCTTTGCATACTTATATATATATATATATATAATAATTTGCATTTTATTTTATATATATATATATATAATATATATCCATTTTTAATAATACATATATTTATATAATACATGTACATACATAACCGTATATATATTTTTATATTTATTTTTATATATACATATATATATATATATTTTATCTCATATATATATATATATTCTTGCATTTATTAAAATGCACTGTGCACGTATATCGAGGCATGTACTAGCCTACGTACACGATTCTTCGTACCGCTCGAGTTTATCATACGGTACTCTTGGGTACTCGAGATTACTTAAAATTCACTTCTCGTATTTTTAAATATCGTAACTGCTCTATTGGTGACTCACTGTTCGTCTCGAACTACGTGCCCATTACTGTATATTACTCATTGCGATGCTTCGTGTATATTTTGGGATATATTATTCTTGGTCTATTTTTTGTCCCGATTTATTTTTGAACTATGATTCTTGGCTTGTCTAAGGTCGGTATTATTATTTGACTATTTGAACTTACTTAGAATTATTCTATTTTATTCAGAACTCATGTTCGGTTACAACTGGTATTACGCTACTTGTTCCAGTTTACCTCAGTTTACGTGCTAACTCGGGTTAGGGTATTACAATGTGTATGAATAGTATTCTACCGGCAAAACAAAAAATTTATCCTCAATTTTCAGGTTTCTACATCCTTCCCCCTTTAAAAATATTTCATCCCGAAATTTAAAAATGTACCTCTTCAACAAAATTATAAAAGAAATATACAAAATATATTGTAACATGGAGACGTGCAGCTTTACCTATGGATCCTTCACCTCTCTCTTTGCCAGGCGATGTGGAATACATTACCCTCTCCCATTACCCTCTCCCCCAAAGGAACCTTGTCCACTTGGGTGGGCGTGCAGCGGCGTGCAGACATATCCACACTCCCTGCTAGGGTTTGGTTCTGATCCCATCTGTAACGGCCCACTCCACATAGCACAACTCATAATGAATTCCTCCAACATGTTGGCTTATCAATGCCAATTTCCTAAATCCATCCAAGCATCATGACCCACCTCAATAATGCAACATAAAAAAAATTCTCAATGCTCACAAGGATACCTCAAAGTCTCCCACACATGTGATGACCATCTAACTAACCTCAAGTCAAGCTATGCAATCATCTAGTAATTCATCACAATGGCATCAACATATCACCTGCACTTTAAGATCAAACCAATCGAGTACATGTGAAAGGTCAGGCTTATACTTCCTCAACATCGATACATGAAAGACATCATGAACTCCGAATAATTGTGGCGATAACGCCAATTGATAGGCCACTTCTCCAACACTTTTTTCCAATCAAGATCTCGCAAGGATCTATAACACTCACGTTGCGTTCTCGACTAATTAAAGGAACTTGTCAATCATATAGAGCTTATTACCTTAGTTTCAGAAACTATTCTACACATCAGATTCATCATTTAGTCATCTTAGTCATAAGTCCTCAAATTGAGTTTTCAACTCATATAATTTTACAATCATCATAAGATACATCATCAAACCATTCTATGGAGAATTTACTCTTCCTACAATAGTAATTTTCCCAAGTAAATCATCAGAATGTCCCAAACTAATTCATCACTATTAGTGTTCACTCATCATGTAAATTTATGATTATAATCTATCATCTATCAACTAGGAAAAAACAAAACAGGCATACACAGGCCTTACTAACAAAATGACTTCTATCATCAAAGAAATATAATAGGAAACCTTTGTAACACCCCGACCCGATTAAATAATAATTAAGTCACTAATTTTTAATTAGAGACCTAAAAAGGAATGATTAAGAAATTTAATCGGGGAACAAACGATAATCCCAAAAAGTAATTCCAAGACCATAAAAGTCAAGGTCGACTTCGGGGAAAATAAAATACGAATACGATTTATGAAGCCGGTACATGAAGAATAAATATTTAATTTAAAATCATAAAGTGAAAATAATGCCAAAGGTTAAAATAAATAAATTAAATGTCAAACAAGGCACAAAGAGGAAAATAAGCTCAAGTTGGGACCAATGGGTTTTGAACCCTTGACCAAATAACACCAAAGTTTAAAAAGCCCAAAAAATTACCATTGGGCTACCCACTTGTTTGTGACCTAATTTACAACACATATGTATATATATACACATTAAAATATGCCACCTCCCAAATTGCCCAATCACTTTTCATGCAACCAAAAGAATTGATTTTAAATCAAAACAAATAAAATATAAGTAGTATAATATATATATCAGTTGCGTGTGTGCATTTGACATCAGAAATCAGATCTGATGGTGATTGCATAGAGAGAGAAAGTTAGAGAGAGAGAGAGAGTGAAGGAGGAAAGTTGTAATACCCCGACCCGAGAATGTCGGGTAATATGACACGTATTACGAGGATATGAAAAATAGGGGCAAATATTATGCCTTTAAGATAATGATAGAATAAATTAATAAAATTTATTTATTAATATGATGAATCAAGTATTTAATATAAGTAATATAAAATAAAATGTTTAGTTGATAAAGTGAAATTATTAGAATAAATAATTTAATAATAAATTTTAAAAATGGAAGATTAAGTAAAAATATATATGTATATATACATATCAGCCGTGTGTGAGTGTGAGGGGTAATATGTGATGTCATATATATATATATATATATACATGAAGAAACATGAGAATTAATATAGGTAAGGTGGCATGTACTTTATGTGTATATTATATGGCCATTAGGTGAAGATGAATAGGGAGAGGTATGGCTATGGTCTGATGGAGTGAGGGAGTGAAATGAGGGGCAATTAAGTGAGGTGATAGCCATTTAATTTCTCACTTATACAAATGGTCATACATGGCTTACACACAAGATCTCCACCGATCAGCCACAGAGAAAGAGAGGGAGAGTTCTGGGCATTTAGAAGAAGAGAAGAGAGGTCTCAGAGGAAAGAGGAAAGAGAGAGAAAGCCACTGTTAGAGGTAAAACACCAAGAACCATTACTTTCTCTCTCTAGAAAATTTTGCATGCATGAACTGTTTTAGTTCTAGATTTTGTAAATATGATGTTTTAAACATATTTAGGCATGATTAAACATGAAATTAGGTCATAAAAACACCTAGAACTACGTGACCCAACAGTGATCCGCCATTGAAGACCATGCTATAGCAGGTCTGAAATGATGGAAGCCAAACTCTTTTTGGTGCATAGAGACTTCAAGAAGAAGTCATGAGGGTCATGAAAACCTATACCCGCGACCAAAAATCACAAGAAATGACCCTCGACCATTGACTTGCAGGTTTCGGGTTTTCAACCCAAACCCTTAAACTTGCCTTTAAACCTACCTTTATGAACGAAAATTTAATCCCCATGAAGAGGGGATTAAAACAAGCAAAACCTCGTGAAAAACCATCAACAAACGAGCATGAACGACCCATGAACAGCTCGGATTATCGTGACTTAAATCGAGTCATTGAGCTACATTCGAACCTCCAAATCAATGTAGAAGTGTTCTATAATGTATTAGGAGGTGTTTGGGAAAGAAAGCAGAAGAAACGGAGTTGTAGAAATCCACGAAATAGGAAAAAAATGAAAACCTGCAACTAGGGCAACACTGGGAAGAAACGGGGAAGAAGATGAACAGTGGAGGTTCGGGTCAAAACGGGTCAAATCGGGTTCGGGTCGGAACCCGACCCGTCGTATAAATGGTTAAGTGGGACGGCGTCGTTTATGCTTATGTTTAAATTTTAAACTATTAGGGCTGACGTCATCATGACGTCAGCATCACGCAATAAACCCAACCAGACCGGATTGGTTCAATTGAAATTGGACCGGTTCATTTGAGATAGGACTGAACCCACTGGTTCAGTCCGAAAGTTTTGAATATTCGATTTTGACCCCCAACTGTTCTACGGATTTACACTGTGGCCCAAATTTTGGAAAAATTATGCAAATATACCCCTGGAAAAATAATAAAATAATAAAATAATTTATTTAATTATTTTATTAAATAAGTAAAATTACTAAATTACCCTTAGGGTCATAAATAGGGCAAATGAAGTCCAAATTAAATAAACGAATAGTGTATCCTTACTATTTCGGATATTCTGAAGCCAATGGTAGGGTCCGTTTTACGAGACGGGGCCCAAAAATTTAGACACGTTAAGGTATAAATTACCAAAATACCCCTTGACCAAAATTAACAAGTTATTAGTGTAATTTTACTATCTCGGACCTTCTGAGTCCAATGGTGAAGTCCACGACACGAGATGAGGTCCCGAACATAAAGACACGTAAATGAGTAAAATGACCAAATTACCCCTAGTACACTAAAAGCCAAATTAAAACACAGGAAGGTCTGAATTGACTTTCATTGACATCCTGGACTCAATAATGGAGTCCGAACTATGAAACAAAGTACAGAAAAATATGACACGTAAAACGACGAATGACCCTTTTACCCTTTTTCATACTAGAGTCCGAATTAAATCCTAGGGAAGCCCAAACCGACTTTCTTCGACGCCCCAGACTCAATGGTAGAGTCTATTCGACCAAAAGAAATGCCTACAATAAAAATACATAAAATTTGATGAATAGTATCTGTCAGATGACTATAAATTAAAGTAATGCCAAGGTACTAATCTACGGCATATACGAGGACATGAAAACACATCAACCTTAGAATAAAATTTCTAACTCATAAATTGATCTTAGGTGAATTATGGAAGAACAACGACCCAAGTACACGATCATGACCAAGGCCCAAAGGGCCAAGGACCCAAAGCAACAGGCTTTCATGCAAGAACTGTTGCATCGACAGAGAGTGATCGACAGATTCGTCAGGATAGCCAAGGCGACAGAAGTCGTCTCGGTAAACCCCTTCATTTTCAAATCACCCACCAAGGCCATGGTGGCAGAAGCTAAAAAGAAGAAGGAGGAAAAAAGGAAATTGGAGGAGGAAAGAGAGAACACGGAAACCTTAGCCGAATGGCGTCGCAGGTATTATTATTATCATTAAGAACATAAGTTACTAGATTTATAATACAAGCTGTAAGTCGGACCGGTATAAGAATTTAGGCTTCTCACAGTCTACACTTAGTGAGTTATGAAGTTGATTTAGCACATATGAAATTTATGGAATTTTCATAAATCTTGATAGGCTAAGGAAAGAGAAAGGTAAAGGGAAGGCGCCTCTGTAGAGCTAACCCTAAAGGACCGAGGTGAGTAACCCTGTATTTGAACTGGAGATTTAACTCCATATATTTGAAGAAGTTTTAAGCTCAAGTTATTGCAGCCTTTGAATATCAAATTCAGTCTTTATATGATTCCGTTCTTTTAAAATATTTGTTACGGCATGCTTTATAAATGTTTTTATATCCAGCTCTTTTCTTGAAAATAATTAGCATGTCTAAATCAAATGCAAATCTCTTTAATATTCTGAATTTGATTATCACATGTATTCGAAGCTTCATTGTAGAAGTTATACTCTCCATGTTTTAAATGTTCATGAAAAACATCTATCGAAGAAGTCATGTGAAATTATTTTATAAGATAAACGGTACTAAGTGCCACCCCCCTATGATGGTTGAAATCCTCCGGAATTCAACAGTACATGCCCGGTAGAAGGATCTAATCCTCCAGGCAAATGAGATATCTCCATTGTAGCATTGCAGTAAAACGGGAGTCTGGTTCGAAACAGATTCCGCCTAATAAAAGAGAAAAGATGACAAGTGATTTTGAAAATAGAAGTAGGCATTATCCCTATTCTATTTCACGTATTTATATGCTTTTAAATTGCATATGCTCTATTTGAAGAAAATGTGTATTTAGCTTGAATACTTTAATTGTTTCAAAGCTATTGTTTTAAGAATGCATATATTCTGTGTTCTAAAATGTACGAGCAATTGGTAGTGAGTATTTCATAAACCCTCATGTGCTAAAACCACTACCAGTTGAAAACCCCATGACGAATGTAGGAATTACTCACAAGCTTTGATTAGCTTACCCGGATTTTATCCGCCCCCCCTTTCAGGTGACTAATGGCAGATCGATTTTTGAAGATGTTAAGGATGAACCTAGCTTTTGGGAAGATCTGCTTAAGTAGTTCTTTTGGGAAAAATCACATGAACTTGATTAGTATATTTTGTATTTCCAGACAGTTTAAGGACATGTATTAAGCCCCACGGGGCAGTTGAATTAAGATTGTAATTATAAAGTCTTGTAAGTTTTAGTTATGCTCTGAATGTATGATTATACATGTATACCGAAATGTGAAGAGCGGCAGTATCGGACGGATGTGCAAATTTTAAAATGAGAAAAAAAAAAGAAAAAAAAGAAAAAAGTTTTTCACGCTTCCGCAACCATATGGAGCACATCTATTCGGTACCGCTGCAGATGGGAGCCTGGTCTCGAGGCCTTCGGGCCTCGGGGCGGCGGTCGCGATCCGGTAATCCGCACAGGGTGGGTTTCGGGTCGTGACAAAAGTGAGGGAAGAAGAAGCTTGAATCAGACCTTAGAAGCACAAGAAGAAGCAGACTTGGAGCAAAGAAAGGAGAGAGCTACTGTCGAGAAGGTATAACTCTACAAACCCAAAAGAATTTTCTCTCTCTAAATACTCCCCCATGCACGAGCTGTTTTAGTTTCATTCTTGCATGCATGGTAGATAGACCATAAGATCTGGGTTGAATGCATGACTATTGGACCATCGAGAAAACCCAAAACACTAAAACCCGTATACAACCACCATGGATGGACCTTGAGGTGCAGGTCTGAATCGACTTACACCAAACTCATTTTGACTTCTTGAGACTTGAAATAGGTCATTCCAGCACCTCAAAAATAGTAGACCGTGACCCCAACACTCAGGTTAAGGCCATTAAAAATGAGGTTGCAGGTCACGAGTCAAAATCCTAACTCTGAAATTAGAACATTTTCCCACGTTTTTGGAATGAGGATCAAACCTCCTTGCTATTACGGTCATAACAGACCAAACCCCATAGACTTTGGACCAAAAATGGGCATTTGAGAACCAGTTGCAGGTTCGGCTATCGTTTTTGAAACAGAGCCATTGAGCTTGATTCGATGCCCCAAATGAATGTAATATCGTTAGTATAACTTCCAGAAGTCGATTAGAATAGAAAACAGAGGAAAAAGGTAGCTTCAAAACCATGAAATGGAAGAAAAAGATTTTAGGGTTTCGGATGAACAGTGGTCGTCGAGATGGGGAAGACGACACTGTTCATGGGTCGGGTCAGGATCAGGTCGGGACCCGACCGACCAGGCGTATGGATCACACGAAATTACGCCGTTTTGATGTAGCTGATTTTAAAATTTAAATCTTAAGGCTGACGCCACCATGACGTCAGCATTGTGCCTTGGACCGGTTAAAATCGGATTGGTTCAGTCCGGTCCACTTAAGGGAGAACTGAACCCTTTGGTTCAGTTTGATATTTTGGGAAATTCTAGTTTGACCCAAACAGTTTTGGCGAATGCTGTTCTGGCCCAGTTTCTGAAAAGATATTACATTTAAGCCCCTGGAAATTAAATAATTAATAAAATAAATTATTTAATTAATTTATTAATTAAATAAAATGACCAATTTACCCCTAGGTCAAAAATAGATCAAACAAAGTCCGATTAAAGTAAATGAATAGTGTATTTTGACTATTTCGAGCATTCCGGATCAAATGGAAAGGTCCGTTTTATGGGACAAGACTCTAAAAATTAAGACACGTAAAAGTGTAAATTACCATTTTACCCCCAATGATACCCAGGGCCAATTGAATATAAAAGGTAGTCTATCTTGACTATTTTGGGCAATCCGGACTCAACGGTAGAGTCCATTTTGGCAAACGAAGTACCGAAAAATATGACACGTGGAAGCATAAAATCATGAAAACGCCCTAGGATTAAAATAAACTATAAATACGCAAATTTAGATTTAGAAAAACCTAAACCAATTATCTTCGACACTTTGAACCTAACGGAGACATCCTTGTGAGGAAATTGGAATAGAGAGGGCTCTCAATTGACAGTTAAATTATGTGATACTTTGAATAAGAAAGTAATAAGGTTTTGAATTGTGATTATAGGGACCCTCGTTAAGGAAGGATTTTTGGAAATTTCTTTTGGGACTTCAGGTGAGTATTTTCATACCATGTTGAGGTGGATTTTTATTATATATATAAATATCGAACTCTTGTATAATTTGAAAATAGATCATTCTGTTTGAAATCGATTTGAATGACTTATTGACATTGCCTTTCCTGATAGTTTGTAAAATGCTCATGACATTATAACAGTTTTTCTCACCAATCTTTGGTCTGTTTTGATTAAAGGCTAAATATGATATTCTTAATTGAATGATTGAGATTGTTATTGATGTTATTGATTTTGGAAATGATTTTGATGCTTTGAATAATCGAATCTTCTATGATCTGTCATTATCGAATAGATTGTGACTTTATCGAACCCTAACCACGGGGTCTACGAGTGGTACTATTGAATTTGATCTCAGTCAGCGAGGTTCTAATTTGCTGGCATTTGAACCCTAACCACGGGGTATATTGGTGGTACTATTGAATGTGATCTCAGTCAGCGAGGTGCTAATTTACTGGCCATAGAAGATGAATTTTATTGATTTGAACTTTTATGAATATCGAATGTGAACTATGATTGAACCTTGAATCTTTGAATTGAGAACTATTGAACTACGATTTTGATTATCAAACTATGAAATTGTTATCGTGTAAAGATCTAAAATTTTAGAATAAATTTTTTTTTTATGATAAGGCAATATTTGAATTTTTTAAATCTTAATTACTTTTAATTTAATTAAATCACGTTATGTGAATGTGTGTTATTAGTATTGTATATACATGTGTGCCAAAAAATAAATAAATAAAATGAAGCAAAATAAAGTAAAATGAGATAAAACAAGAAAATGAGAAAATAGAAATGAAAAAGTCAAAAAGGAGGGGCTGCATGTGTACATGTGTACGTATGGGCTGTGCGTGTGATATATGAGTGTCAAGTGTGTGTGAAGTATGTACTGTGTGTGTGTAATTGGTGTGTGTTTTCAAGTGGGCTGCCGACAGTGGAGGATGTTGGTATCCTCATCTATGTGTTGTAACATATATTGCATTATATATATAATATCTCATGATGAAATTAGTCAAACAAAGGGGCTGGGTGATGAATAGAGAGAGAGAGAGAGAGAAAAAAAAAGGTAAAGAAAAGGGAGAGTCGGTGAAGTTAGAATCAGGGGAAAAGAAAAGAGGGAAGCAGCCGAAGCTGCTAGAGCATGAGAAAGAGGGAGAAGGTCTCTGCGGCTAAATCGGTTAGTCGGGTTGAGATCGAACGGGCTGGATTTGAGGGTCGACCGTCGTCCGTGCCTGCCGGTGGTGGTGCATTGCAGAGTGATAGAGGTCAGAAAAAGACGACGGAGCAGCGATGGAATTGGGAACAGAGATGGTAGGCGAGACGATCATCAACGGCGTGGTATTGGAGGCCGTTGATCAGACGATGATAGGGGCGGTCGATCTATCATTTAGCCGTCTGCGAATCTTGATATCTTCAAGCTCGATTTCCAGTTCGACGATCGTGACCTTTCTGTAGTTGGCTAGCCACCGAGTGCTGAGTGATTTAATCGGTTATCTTGGGAAGGAAGATTTCTGTCTGGTGATTGTTGTGATGAAATTGTAGCTTCTAGAGTTATATAAAATATATATATCTGTGTGGGTGTGTGTATGTTTGTGTAGCGTTGGAGCAGGGGGGGATTTTGATACGGCTTGGAGTTATGTGTGGTTGTAGCGGTGTAGAACAAGAGAATAGGTTGTGATTGCTGTGATGAATTGGGGGGAAATTACAGAGGGTTTGTATTGATGAATGGAGCTGTGGCGGAATGTATGGATTTCAGGGTGGACTTGCTGATCCGGTTATGTCCGTGTCTGGAGATGACGTTTATTTTTAGTTGTATAACTTGTTGGGTTGTTGATTGAATTGAGGAAAAACTTGAAGGATTATGGGCTGATATCAGGTGATTAAAGCTATGGAGTTTGGGACAGCCCACACCAAATGAATTGGGTCAGTTGGATGCTATTAAAGCATCAAGTATGAGCCGTGCATTTGTTGTAAGCAGATTGGATTGAGGGAACGCGAAACAACAAGGGTAAGACGCTGAATTCTAGTCTTGAATTTTTAGAAGCATGAATAATTAGATTGATTGTAGGATTTCCTTGAGCATGAAAAATTGTTTTAGATGTGCAAATTTAGAACCAAGAAAAATAATCCAGAAACTAGGGGGAAGGAAACACAACTTAGCGGCTGAGTTTTGTGATTTTATTTGGGCCAAACCGGGTTGAGTCTGACCCGACCCACCCCTTCAGATGGCTGCCCAGTACTATTACTTTATGGGTAAAATTTTAAATTTAAGTTTGGAGGGTGTTTGGTTGAAAAGGAGAAGCTATCCAATGATTGGCTTATAATGGAAACGTACAGGAAAAACAATGGAAACTTATAGGAATTGGAAAAATTATGGCAGTGAATAGAACCTTGTGAGATTTTACTTATACCTAGAAAGTTGGGTTAATTGTGAATTGACCCAAGTGAATAAAAATAATGTTTAATAAAATAATAATTTAAAGGGTAAAATTATCAAAGTGCCCCTAAGTCAAAGAGTAGTCAGACGAACTCAGATTAAAATAAAAGAATAGTGAAACTTTATTATTTTGAGCATTTTGGACTCAATAGTAGAGTCCGATTTGCGATGGGAGGCCTCGGGAATTGGGAACTCGTGAAAGGACCAAATGACCATTTTGCCCTTTTTGGTACAAACGTCTAAATTGAATTCTGCGAAAACCTAAACTGACTTTGTTCGGCGTTCCGGATTCAATGGTAGAAGTTAATTGAATGGAAGAAATACCAATCATAAAAAGACATAAAATTTGATGAATAGCATAAATTCAAGTAGAAATAAACTGAGTTGTGTTGCCTGATTTTAGGAACATCGAGGGACAAAGAGGAGGCTGTCTAGACCTTCTAGTCAGATACAATACAGAGACTGTGTAGTGGACACATCTTTCTAGGGTTGAGACACGCCCTAGTCAGGTATGATATTTTGCTAAGTAAGGAATAGAATTGAGTTAGGAATGATTGCCATATTGATTGAATGAAGCATGTATTTAATTGATATTAGAAAATCACATAGGGAATACTTGCTTTGGAACAGAACCTAAACTTGATTGATTTGGCACTTGTGTGTTTTCCTGTTATTCTGTAGAGGTATGACTTGTTCTGTATGTTAGCATAGTATGTGATTGGTACATCTTGTTTGTGAGTTTTTAAGACGTGGATACGTGATTTGGGTATGTGTTTACGTTGGTTATGTATTGCATACATTCATGTGGAAGTGGTTTTTATTATTTTGAGGTTGTGGCTTTTATGATTTCGAGGATGTAGTTTTTGTTATGCAGAGGTTGTGGCTTTTATTATTCAGATGTTGTGATTTTTATTATTCAGATGTTGTGATTTTTATTATTAAGATGTTGTGGTTTTTATTATTCAGAGGTTGTGACTTTTATTGTTCGGATGTTATGGATATTATTATTCAGACGTTGTGGCTATTATTATTCAGATGTTGTGGGTTGAGCACGTGGTGCTGTGTATTATCGGATGTGTTCTGTGAATGAGCATTGGTACCCAGTTTCCATCGGATGTGTTCCTGTAAACGGGGGTTGGTACCCAGTTTCCATCGGATGTGTTCCGTAAACGGGGGTTGGTACCCTAGTTTCCATCGGATGTGTTCCGTAAATGGGGGATGTTACCCAGTGTCCATCGGATGTGTTCCGTAAATGGGGGATGTTACCCAGTGTCCATCGGATGTGTTCCGTGATTGAGACATGGGTGTGATATTGAGTTGCGTGGGTGAGTCACGCATATTTCTATTACATCAAGGTGTGGCATAGAGTTGACATGATATGCATAGAGTTGACATGGATGTGGCATAGAGTTTGCGTGGGTGTGTTATGAGCATTGTCATCACATTGCATAGACAAAGGGATTCTTGCTGTTATATTGTTTGAATGATTGGATGACTTGTGGATTACTGCTGTTACATTATTAGGATGATTGGGATAGCATGTGGATTATTCCTATTGCATTGTTTGAGTAATCTGTAAGGCATGTGGATTATTGTCATTACATTGCTAGGATGATTTAGAAAGCATGTAGAGATAAATGTACACTTGCACATGCCATGCCTTAATTTTGTTCCTTGCATTAGCATTGTATCATACCAGCAGTTGAGCTGACCCATTCGTGGGACACCATATTACAGGTGATGCTCCCGACACTCAAGACTTGAGAAAGTCTAGCTCAGTGGAGGAGACCTGACCATAGAAAGATGTTTGACCCTTGGGGGGGCGTATTATGATATTGTAAAGATTAAGGTGTTTCTGAAAAGAATGGAAATGACATTGTATATTGTAATGAATATGGAACTTGTGAATTTTAAGTTTAAGCATAGGTGTATACATGATGGATTGTATAATTAGCTAACGTATATTTAACTTTGATAAGATTGTGGCCACTGAGTGAGGGTGGGTTGTAATATGTTTATATTTATGAAATGTTATGAAATATATCATGTATATCAAGAGGGAAAAAGGCTTAGAAACAGAGGAGGTTCTGCCGAAATTTTATGAAAATTAAAGAACTCTATTTAATTTGTCGTAAATTCGTAAATCTATTTAATTATCGTTTATTTTATTTACTTTTTGTTCGTCAGTCGCACCTTGGGTTTTGGTCAGAAATTCGGGGCGTGACATATTGAACTATGTTACCGAACCATGAGGTTGATTTTGAACTATGACTATTGAATTTGAAAACGACTTTGAACCGTAACTATGATAGAGTTACAATATTATACTACGATGTTGATTTGATTATGACTATTGATATTGAAAATGACTTTGAACCATAACTATGATTGAGTTACAAAAATTGAACTATAAAGTTGATTTGACTATGACTATTGATATTGAAAACGACTTTGAACCATGTTTGAATTACAATACAAATTATCGTTACCAACTATGTTATTGGATCATTATTTTGATTGTGTTATGTTATCAATTTTGATTTACGAATGTGATTGAACTAAGATTATTGAAATGATTTTGATACTATTCTCTGATCTGTTGTACTTGATATGATGTATTTTAATTCCATATGAGTATAGACATTTCAGACTGTACTACATAGTAGTTTTGAAACCCTTGGCATGTTATGGAAGTACTCATTGGGCTTGTTAAAGCTCACCCCATCCTCCTAACATTTTTCAGGTAAGGACTAGACAAACTTGCTTTCAGGTGATGCAGGATAAGTGCTTAAGTGACGAAGCGAGTTCTTTTGATAAGTCCTTAACCGAGGATAGATTAGATTTTTGGGAACTTATGTATTAAGTTTTGTAATATTATGCTACCCTTTGACTTAGAAACTATGATCTTTGATGATGGTATTTGAATTGACCAATTAAGTGATGTAGCCTATTTTGTGGATGATAAGAAAAAGAAAAAAAAAATATATTTATTCCGCTGCGTAAATGGTATTTAGAAAAGTATTGTGATTATTGAAATAGGCCTCAGTGGCTGATCACGAACCCCTAATCCACATAAGTCGAGTTTCGGGTCATGACAACCTTACCCTTAAAGATCAATCCAACCACTATGTGGCCACAATAGGAAATAGTCATAACAAAATTTATAGCACTTTCATACTCCACTAAAAATTAAAAGCCTTTAAATGCACTATTATACTTCTCAGTAGCCAACCACAGTTCACTATGCATATCTATAAGTCACTCCATCCCCGAGACATACCATCTCTAACTAATCTTACATTCCAAGAGTATCCATCAATATTGGTAGTAAATCATAACCCAATATTAACAATAATCTACCATTTCTGTTCACAAGTCCTTGGGCTTCCACAAGATCCTTCCATTTTCAAATTTAAAATTTTCATTCTCAATTTACATGTTAAGCAAAATTTGAAGTCATACTCACCACCGGCTTGACATAACCATGCCATTCACAGTTCACTCTCTATATCAACAACACTATCATCAACTAATAGTTCAGTAATTTAATTCATCAAGGATAAATTAAAATCTCTTCTACCCCGTATCCAAGGTATAGTCCATACACACTCCCACATATGGTTAAAAAATTTTCCATCTTCGTCCTTTTAAGCTTTCAAGCTTTTAATTTCATGCACTATCTAATGACATGCTCCAAAATGCAACATAAACATGTAAGCACATATGTACCCAATCCTTGGGTGTGTATAAAAACAAAACATGCAATATATATCTCTTACACATTAAAGAATTTAACATTATTCATTTATACCTACATACCTTACACATACATTAAGTAAAAAAAAAATCTCATACTTAACACATATAATAAATCAATCAAACCTTGGCAAATACTAAAGATGCATTAAATTTCCATCATGTATTTAATACATATTCATGCAAGTTCACCTTAGTTTATTTCATTTTTTCTTGCCACCTTAAATCGCCTTATTAGGTATCTTTTACCTTTTTCTTGTATATAACTAGGTGATAACCCTTCATGGATCACAGCTCCTTTAGTTACTTGGTGATGGATTGGTCAGTCCATACACTTGTAACTCAAAACTTGCTATCAATTCAGTATATTCATAATACAATTTCAAGTGATCCTAACCACATGGGTTTATAACCTAGGATATACACTTTACATTATACAGTCATAACAAGTAACATTCATTTAGTCATTCATACATATATAACATGGTTATTATATATTACATAATCATGAAAGAATAGACGTTAAGCACAAAATCATGTATAACAACCAAAACAATCTATATGTACACACTAAACAAGAACATACTCAATGCACACTTACTGTATATATAAGTTTTAAATCCGTTATTCATGTCCTTATCATCTTATCATTTTCAATTAATTCTAAAACACAAAAGTCGGTTTAAGCCATAAGCATGTTAAGCATATTATGTAATTTATACACCTAATCACCCTGCTAGGCATTTTATTTACTTCATCTAGTATTCAAGCATACTAACAGATGTATGCACATTACATGCATCATGATTAAACCAAATCATGCAACGCTAAATCAAGTAAGTCTTCTAGAAAGGTATTTGAAACTCCTCCACAGCTGGTGGTAGCACTACCGATACCGCTTCACTACTGTCATTTCTAAAACTTGCAAAATCCAGCTTCCCCAACTCGGTGAATCACACAGTGGTGGAACAAAGCCATCATCACAAGCTCCTAAATAAAATAAACAATCTCCCAAGTATAATATTTATTTTCTAGGTTTAGATAATACAATCATTTATAACTTCATCCAAACCAATCAAATTCATTCATAACTTTTTACCCACATAGTTTTAAAATGACAAGTGAAAACCACCATTCACTTATAAGTTATATAACAATCCAAGTTCTCAAGTTCTCAAGTTCTACTGCCTCTACCACAATATTTTCACTCCAAGTATATTCACACAATTCGCATCTTAAATACAAAATTCATATTCAAAAATTTGTATCATCCAACTCTTAACTTGATACACAATTTTCTCCAAAATAACAATCAATATTTTTCATTTATTCAATCATAATTACTGGAATCAATCTTATAAACTAAGCTAGAACTAGGTTCATAATTTACACCTCAATTTGGCCCAATTTATGCAACCCATTATTTTCACCAGGCTTATATTCACAAGTTCATTTTATCAATCCCTTATTCTTATAACAACTAGTATCGATCATCTCATAGGACTAGGTAAGTCAATAGTATCCATCACTAGGTTACCTCCATAGACCACCACAAAATAATATATTCCAGTTCAATAAAGAAATCATTTCAATCCCTAACTTTCAGATTCACATCACTTGAATTTATCAATATTCGTCCTGAGCACGAAATCAAAATTCAATTACATCGTAATCTGGATTAATCCACATCAACATTTTCATACTATTCATGTTTATACAATTCTTCTAAGACAAGAGATCATCAATCATTACCTGATAACCAAAAAAAAAATCTCGTAGACATACTTGCTTGATCATAATTTATAAAACTCATGTCAACCACCTCCATCCATTGTTTACAATAAACAAATAACAAGTTTTCACCTAATTCAAACACAGTCTTTCGCCAGAAAATCCATTTAAGCAATACAATATACACATGCCCATAGTATTGCTAGTATTGAACTAGTCCAACTTACCTAAGGTCTAAACCTCATCCATTGTTCCAAGACATTAGATCACATACCATGTTATCACATACTGTCATACCAATATACATATCATCCATATCATACACCACACTGCATCACATCACGTAATCATGCATTATAGTATATCATCAACTAACTCATAATCACAACAAGTTATGCTCCCAGTAAAAATAATCACATAACACACAAGATCCTACCACATACCACCGACAGCTTACACTAAGTCAAATGCTCTCCTCAAGGGTCCCATGGTGTTCAACAACACCTATCATTGCCAAGTATTCTCAAACTAGAACTCTAATACCAAGCTGTCAAAATCTACACATTACACAAGGTTCACACAAATTTCAAATCATGCATCATAGTCCCATTGTGTTCAACAACACCCCACGGTCTCTAGGTATTCGAACCTATGCTTTGATACCACGTTGTCACGCCCCAAATTTCCACGAACCCGGCGAGTGAGTGAAATTAATTAAGAAAAGATAATTTAATGGATTTAATTGGACATAAATTCATTTCCTTCAGCATATATACATATACATGTAAGTCGCATTCAATAAATATATCCTACAAGTCATTTAGGCTTAAGCCCTTAAATCACAAAATATACCCTAAGGGCCAAATATTCTTCCAAGTCCTTTTCCCCTCCTTCCTCCGAGACTTCATCAAGTCTCACGTACCAGAAGCATCATCTGTAATATGATATCCCATGAATAGGTCAGCTCAACTGCTGGTATGACACAATGCTAATGCAAGGAACAAAATTAAGGCATGGCATATGCAAGTCTACATTTATATCTACATGCCATTCAAATCATCCATACATCAATATAATGCATTATCAATATGCGTGATGCACCCATGCAAACTCTATGCCACACCCATGTCTCACTTTATAGTCCTTCCCCGCTGGCATGAGTACTAATCGTATGTCTCACTTCACGGTACGTCCCGTTGGCATAAGTACCAATAGCTGATTTTGGCGTTTTCACCACAGAATCCACACCCTCATAATGCACAGCACCAAGTGCGCAATTTATATTATGTTTCAAGGAATTACACCATGCCAATATGCTTTGATTCCACCATACCATAATGCGATCTCAATGAAGCATCTTACTAACACATGAAGCATGCTTTAAATAATGCATTATGCTTAAAACAACAATGGCATTTGAATCACACAACTTCTTCCACATGCATACATGTTATACACAATCAATTTAACACATGCTCAAGTTATACATTCACAATCTTATCAATTTTCGAAGAACATAAATCACATACTGTACCAACACATGGAATATACACATAGTCATGGTTCACGTTTATCACTTTACCAAATTCCCCAAAGAGTAACAAGGAACACATAAGCATATAAATAATCAACATGAAAGTTACTCCTAAACTTAATCATATTCCTTACTTAGCAAAATATCATACCTGTAAAGGTTTGTCTCAACCCTAGGGAGTTGTGTCCGCTACGCAATCAAACCAATCAGTGATAACGCAGTCCTCTCTACTGTATCTGTCTACAATATCCTCTCTTTTCCTTTCGATGTTCCTAAGATTCACAAATTATGTCTTAGTGTATCGTCACATAAATTTATGCTATTCATTAAATTTTATGTCTCATTACTATTGTTATCTCTCTTACTTGAATAGACCCTACCATTGAATCCAGAACGTCGAACAAAGTTGATTTAGGCTTTCGCGGAATTCAATTCGGACACCTGTACTAAAAAGGGCAAAATGGTCATTTTGTACTTTTACGGGTTCTTACTTCTCGAGACCTCTTTTCGTAAATCAGACTCTACGGTTGACTCCAGAATGCTCGAAATAATAAAATCTACTATCCTTTTATTTTAATCGGAGTCCGTTTGACTACTTTTCGACTTAGGGACATTTTGATAATTTCCCCTCTTTAAATTATTTAAATTAAATATTATTTTATTGCTGGGGTCAATTCATAATTAACCATAAATTTTGGGCATAATCATAATTCCACAAAGTTCCATTTTAAATTTAAATTAGCTAAACAATAATTAAATCTAACCTCTATCTGGTTGCCGTCAATGTTCCACCGGCACTGAAATCATCATTTAACAACTGATCCTGGTTCGGCAAACATTGTACACAACTAACGACCCATCCTCTAAACCATAAATTGCAAAGCCTCAAAATTTCAGAAATTAGCTCCCTAGAATCCCGTAGCACAAGGACCCTTCCAACAGTTTCCTTAACTTCCAGCGTCATTGATTTTTCAGACTCCATTTTGATGGATTCCTACAAGATCAGAAGCCCCAATTACCAGCTACATAATGCCCATGTCTGTCACTCCTTCAGCCCGCCACATGAAGCTCACCTGTAGCTCCTATATTTTCTTTTTCTATTCTTCTCCAGCTCTCAATATCATCAACACCCTTATTCAAATTAGGCCCTCCAATCTCCATTGTTGGACAGCAGTTCCACTGTCACAGCAACTGAACGACCCATATCAACCTCACTCCCTGCTGGAGTGTTGCGGTTGCTGCTACCTCTTTGTTCTTCTCATTTTTTTCTCTTTTCTTCAACTCCTAACGACTCCCAATAGCTTCTATAAGCTGCACCCAAACACACATATATATCTATATACTATACTTCCCTGTTGTCCGCTACTCCTATCACAATTCCAATGGCAGCAACACTCCCTAATTCTCTCCCTCTCTCTCGGCCGCACCGACCTGCTACAACTTTCTCTTCCCCTCTTTTTTCTTTTTTTTTTCTCACTTGCTGCACCGCCCCACACGCTTATACATATATATATAAATCTTTTTGCCTGGTACACGCCACTCTCTGCTCCCTTTTCTCTTTTCTTTTCTCTTGCTGTACACCACTCCTATACACACACACACACATATATATATATATGCACATTTTTCCTATTGTAGCTACCTGCACCACTCTTCTTCTTTTTCTCTCTTTTCTTTCACTTCTTCTCCTGCTGTACGCTTCATGCATTGCGCCTATCCGCCCCCTTTCTTGACTTTTTCATTTCTTTCTTTTCTTTTGTTTTCTTTGCTGCTTTCCTTTTTCTTTCTTTACTTTAGTTAAGATATTTGATATGTATACATATTATATAATACACACTCTCACACACACCAACACGCTACACCGTCCCCTTTGGGGACTTTTCTTCCCTTTTCTTTTTTTTTCAATTCTTATCCTGTTTCTTCATTTCTTTTTCTTGTTTTTTCTAGTCCGCTTGATATGTGTATATATATATATATATATATAATATATGATACAACAACCACACAGCAACACACGTTGCACACTTTCACGTTTTCTATTCTTTTTCTTTTTCACTTCTTTGCATGCTTATATATATATATATATATATAATAATTTGCATTTTATTATATATATATATATATATATCCATTTTTAATAATACATATTTTTATATAATACATGTACATACATAACCGTATATATATTTTTATATTTATTTTTATATATACATATATATATTCTTGTATTTATTAAAATGCACTGTGCACATATATCGAGGCATGAACTGGCCTACATACACGATTCTCTGTACCGCTCGAGTTTATCGTACAGTACTCCTAGGTACTCAGGATTACTTAAAATCCACTTCTCGTATTTTTAAATATCGTAACTGCTCTATTGGTGACTCACTGTTCGTCTCGAACTACGTGTCCCATTACTGTATATTACTTATTGCGATGCTTTGGGTATATTTTGGGATATATTATTCTTGGTCTATTTTTGGTCTCGATTTATTTTTAATCTATGATTCTCGGCTTGTCCAATCTCGGTATTATTATTTGACTCTTTGGACTAAATTGGAAGTATTCTATTTTATTCGAAACTTATGTTCGGTTACAACCGGTATTACGCTACTCGTTCCGGTCTACCTCAGTTTACGTGCTAACTCGGGTCAGGGTATTACAATGTGCATGAATAGTGTTTTACCGGCAAAATGAAAAATTTATCCTCAATTTTTAGGTCTTTACATTCCTATTCCCAAAACGCAGTAAATTAAGACCCAAATTAGGTTTTCATCTTTTTCCTCCCTTAGTTGTAATCCAACAGTTCTCAATGGTTTCTTAATCATTTTTAATGCCACAAATTACAGAACACTCCAATTCTTATGCTTTTTCGAGCCATGCCATTTGTTTTAAGCTTTAATTAAGTTGGGTTAAAAATCCATTTTTCCAACATTTCAGGTTTGGGGTTCTTAGGGTTTTCTTAGCTTAAATTCTTCCATTTCTTTCCTATTTTCATTCTCTTTTCATATTAGATACATGCGTATGTGTTAGCTTCCTCAAATCACACAAAATAGTGGTATATTTTTCCTTAGAGAAATTGAGTTTAAGGGTTTTTACCTTCAAAAGGGTCGGTCTCCTTGCTTGGTTTGGGCCGCTGATTTCCTTAGCTTCTAGGTTGTATACATGGATCTCCTCCTTCTTTCCTTCTTCCTTTTTCTTCTTCTTCACTTTCTCTCTTTACAATTCTCTCTCTCTCTCTCTCTCTCTCTCTCTCTCTCTCTATATCCGTACATCACACACACACTTGCTCTAATTTTCTCTCACATATGTATAGCACACACATTACATATATATATATATATATACCAAGCATCTTCTTGGTTAGGTTCTCACTCATTTTTCAGTAACCTTAACATAAAAATAGTAGGGCAAACTTATGCTCTCAACAAAGACCAAGTAAAATGTCAGTTATTTACCCAATTAACTTTAAGCGAACACATTAAAAAAGGATATAATTTCCTTTACATAGGTTTAGTCCAAGTAGGCATTAACCCTCTCATCCGACAAGGCTAAGAGACTGTTATCCTTACCGGGTATGTACTAGATGTCAAAATCAACAACTGAAAGAATGGCTTGCCATCATGCAAAAATCTGTTTAGATTCAATATTTTTAACAACTTTTTCCAAAATATGTTTTGCACTTTTATAATCAATTTTTACTAAAAATCGTTGATTGAGTAAATCACTTTGAAATTTACTAATGCATAAAACAAGTGATAAAATTTCTTTTTTAATAGTACTATAATTTAACTGAGTGGGATTCGAGATTGAATTCTATCATGTATTTAGTTTCTGTATTTCTTTCAGTTAATCAGGCTTCAAGCCTATAGTTAATTGTAAGTAATTTTCATTTATATAATTCAGGTCATTATATTTTTCTCATTATCTTCCAGTACTAAGGCCTTCCTATATTCATGCATTGTTAATTGTAATACTTTCTCTGCTTCCACCCCCACTGGCTCGGTCTACCCCCTCATGGTATTAGAGCCATGGTATAAGGATCAATTTTTGTTGAGATAAATTACGTCCTTTACGAACACTGTAGTGATCAACAGTATGGTGAGCTTCGCAATGAATGATTCAATTTATTTCAGTCATAATTCTTTAAATTATGTTCAGTTTACTCTTCTATTTCTGTTTATCTATATCTTTTCTTTACCTTTCCTCCTTAGTTGATTCTGCACCTCTCCGGAAGTCCACAGACCACCTAGACTGAGTAAGTCCCGTTAAGCTAAGAGAGTGCATAGGGCAGAGAGTCTTAAGAGTCCTTAATAGCTGAAAAAAAAAGTATGTCAGACCCTCACTTAGGAAGAAGATAATGAATAGTACACCTAAACAGTAAAAAGAATAGTAAATTCTTCGTAATTTAATCAATTATTTCTAAAATGAATAGGTTATTCAGAACCAATTCAACCACCTCTTCTTCTTCTTCTCTTCCTTCTATCCCAGACATAGTTAATAATGAAGACTACCAAGTAAACCAAGATAGTCAACCACTCAGAAACTGGAACATCCCAAAGGTTCCGATCAGTCAGATCTACCAAGTATCCTTTTGGTTAGGTTTTCACTCATTTTTCAGTAACCTTAACGTAAAAACAGTAGAGCAAACTTATGCTCTCAACAAAGACAAAGTAAAACGTCAGTTATTTAACCAATTAACTTTAAGCAACCACATTAAAAAAGGATATAATTTCCTTTACATAGGTTTAGTCCAAGTAGGCATTAACCCTCTCATCCAACGAGGCTTAAATGCTTCAATCCTCTTAGCCTTTAGAGACGCCAGGCATATCAGTTTTCCAGATAGTCTCTTAGGAGTAATAGAGTCACCTTCACATTAGAGACCAGTCCATTTTGAATGTTTCCCAAGCTTCACAATTAGCCTTCATGACCCATATGTCCTGAAGACCCGTACACTCCATATCCAAACTTCTGGCACCAATATTCTAGAAGGAACAAGACAGTTAGCTTTAGTCTATCGCATTTATTATAAGTGCTGTAAGACTAATTTGAATGTTTTAGCAGTAAACAAAAGTCCTAAGGCATAAAACTGTTCTTATCTAGTCATATTCTGAAGGCCCCAACATCCAGGTTACTAAATCCATCCAATGGTTCGACGTAAGCTTTCCTTCTTCATGGATCATTAAAAATGAAAACCATCCCATACCTGGAAACATAGAAACCAACATCGACCTTATTCAGCAATTCCATGATGGATTTGTAAGGATTAGCTTCAATGAACAGAGATTTAGGTCTCTAAACTCTAGTACGACTCTTAGTCATACTAGATCTAAACTCTCAACACTTGGATCTGAAAAGTTAATACCCAGACAAAGGCGAGATCTAAACTTAGATCTCCAAGGACTAAAGTTAAAATCTCAAATTAACACTCCCTATTACATATTGTAGTCATAAGTCATAGAAAACAATGACGATACAGTTACATCTCCTACTCTCACAGACTTTGAGACCCAGGAAACTCACCATGAACTCGATACACTCAATAAAGAGTTCATTATTGACTCAGCCACCCTAAATGCAGATTTTGCCTTTGAGGTCAATAAGGCCAAAAGGGAATAGTATAGAGCTAGTCATACTAAAGAACAAAAGTTAGAAATTTACACTAAGTGGAGAGAATTCAAAAACGAATGACATGAAAACATCCCATTTTTTAGTTATGTAGAAAATCAGTATGAAAGGCACTCCAAGTGTCATACCCTTACCAAAGTTAAATGGATCAAGGACGACAAAACCATAATCCAAGCTAGTCATCCTCCAGCAGGAATAATCATAGTCTAACACTTAGGTTTAGAAGTCGTTGCTTCGTCATTTAAACTACCTCTTGTAGATGAAATGTCTAGAAAGATAGTTGAACAGAACAACTACACTAACCAATGTTTAATTACGATTTGTAACCAGTTAGATAAAATTAAAAAAATAGTTGACAACAAACAGTCATTTTCTTCTCCATCTACATAGTTAGAAAAACCTTTAATTAGGTTACCAGAAGTCAAACCTTCACAAAAACCTCAACCTAAACCTACAATGGCTTTAGCATAGGTTAATAAAATGCTCCAAGATTTAGTCATACCAATAAAAGAGGAACCCCCTAGTTCTTCTAAAACTGTAGTAACGGTAGCCAAAACAGAAGCTGCAAACAATTCTGAATCATCAGCTAATGATGATAACACATTACAAACCCAATATCATGAATTAGATCAGTTACAAGACCAACTTTAAGGTCTTATAGTTAATAAATTCCATCGTCCCCGAGTTAACCCTACCAGCATAACAAATAATAGGTATAGTCGACTAATTCCTCCTGATCTCCAATATGAAAAAAGATTATTCCATAGTCAATTCTCAGTTGCTTCTAACCGCCTCTATGAATGGAATACAGATAGCTATTCAGAATAAGAACTATTAAATAAACTTAGTCACATGGTTATGCCTGCTAACTTTTACTTTTAGAAGAATAGCAATACGTAAAGTAAAGTAGTAAAGTTACTAGTTTTAGGCTTCACAAGCAACCTTCTTACTTGGAGGGAAAAACATCTCACTAAAGAAACCAGAGAAGCCATAGTTCATGCAGTTAAACGAGACCTTGACGGTAACCCAGTCTTTGACGAAACAATAGGCTAAGGTGTACCCGATGGAGTCAATACACTTATTTATACAATTACTAAACATTTCATAGGAACACCTAGTCATATAACCTCTAGGATCCATGATTAGTTAAGTAACCTCAAATGTCCAACACTCAGTGATTTCGAATGGTATGCAGACATCTTCTGCTCAAAAGTCATGCTTAGAGATGACACTGACTCACCATTTTGGAAAGAAAAATTCATTAATGATCTTCTTAGCCTTTTTACCCATAAGATTAGAGAAGTCCTTAGTAAGGACACCGGAGTCATAGATTACCCTAGTTTAACATACGGTGATATCATTTGCATAGCTCGCAGAAAAGGCATACTGGATGTGCATAGACATGAAAATTAGTAACCAAGCCTCTTGGAACAAGAAAAGGGCCAAGTATGAACTTGGTAATTTCTGTGTCCAATATGGCTTACCTTCAATTGCACTGTCACGACCCGAAAACCACCCTATGCGAATTTGGGATCACGGGACCGACCCATTGGCCATCCCTACTTTTTCTTTCCTTGTATCAGTGACATCAATGTGTAATATAAAAACTTAAACAATTACACAGTGAAAGTCATAAATAAGGTTCTATACATATCAAAAGAGAACCAACATTACATCATCCTAAGGTGGTGAATACATGGGAGAACTATAATATCATCTCTATCACATTTCTCAAAATGCTCTCCTATGACTCATAAGCTCCTACTGGTGTCTCGCAGCATCCTTTCTTGAAAAAATGTATATAAATCTGAATGAGCTTACTTAGCTCAATAAGTAAATTCTCTTTACTCTACCATATAGGTCAGGGTCAATATAGAAAGAACATGATCCAAGATGAACAAGGATATAATAACATGATAGCTAGTTATGAAATAGGATGCTACTATAGCCAATAAAAAGGAACATCTCAATAGCCAATAAAATGGAATATCACCATAGCCAATAGAGTAGAATGTCATCATAACTCATAGAATAGAATGTCATCATAGCTCATAGAATAGAATGTCACAGTAGGCAATAAAGTAGGCATGCTTGCAAAACATATCAATGATCAAGAGTGCGTCATATAGGATGTCAATAAATGATATAAGATTCGATCAACTAGGTGTGGTCACTATATAAGGCCTGGCATATCCTTAAGGTGCTTAAAAGTATGAAGTTCTCTATATCATATCGTGTCTTTTATGGACTATATCGTGTGTTGTGTTTATCACAACCACGGGTAGAGCATCCTTCATGGACTATATCGTGCGTTGTATTCCTCACAACCACGGGTAATGCGAGCATCATGATTAGCATAATCTTGTACAGATGTCGTGCATTGTGTTCATCACAACCACGGGTAGAGCGAGCATTATAACTAACATAATCTCATGTAGATATCGTCCGTTGTGTTCTTCACAACCACGGGTGGAGCATCCTTTATGGACTATATCGTGTGTTGCATTCCTCACAACCACAAGTAGTATGAGTATCCTTATTAGCATAATCTCGTATAGATGTTATGCGTTGTGTTCATTACAACCACGGGTAGAGCGAGCATTATAACTAACTTAATCTCGTGTAGATATCGTGTGTTGTGAAACTAAAATAATTCAAAAGCAGAACCCATGTACATGGGATTGGTGGGAGGTATTATTTAATAGAATCAACATGCGTTTGTGGGAGAGACAAATCTCAGATCTAGTCTTGATGGCTTGTGTGTTAATTGATGCTATATTGAGAAGCAATGACTGAAGGATTATTTGTAAGTTGCAAATCAAGAATGCTTATGATCATGTCATGTGCCCTGGGGGCTTTTGTTATATTTAATAGAAGGATGTGGTTTGGGGTTGGAGGAAATGGATTTTTCTTGATTATGACAATCAGATTATCTAATTTTAGGTGCTTCTTGATAAATCAATTAAATGCCTAAAACTGAATTTTTTTAGTGATTTATCTATTGAGTGCACTTGACAATGTGTAATTAGTAGCCACTTAAAAAGGCTCTAAATTTTAAGTTCAAAGAATTGATTTATCTCTTGATGTTGAATGCAGATAACTAAGAAGCACAGATATGGACACGGACACACAGACACATTATTTCTCAAAAAAGTAGGACACGGACACGGACACGTTAGGGACACGTTGAATATATATAAATTTTTTATATTTTTTATATGACCATATAATAAAAACCAAATGTTATTTTAATTAAACTTGGTATAAAAACACACAAATTAAAAAAATATTATTAAGATATTAAAATAACAAAATCATTAAATAAAAATTAAAGAACTTCTTCATTTAATCATCAACATCTATGATTCAAGTATCCGAACACGTGTTCGGAAAGTGTCCGAGAGTGTCGGTGTCCGACACGTGTCTAACAAGGACAAGTGAGCCAAAATAGAGTGTATGTGCTTCTTAGGCAGATTGAAAGGTGGTTTTAAACTTTAATCTTTTTCCCTGATAAGTAAAAGAATTCTAAACTCTTGATGGTCTGTAAAACTTTATTATGCTTTCTGCTGCTTATTTATTTAACTTCACATTATTATTGTTGATCCTTAATCTGAAATTGTTAGGGACGGTCTGAGGGCCGGCCCCGTGATCCTTAATCCCCATAGGGTGGGTTTTGGGTCGTGACAATGTTATCTTCAGACTCAGTACTTCATGAGCGAACAAAACACATAGAAGTCGATATTCACTTCATTAGGAAAAAAGTTCATTCGGGTAGTATTACCCCTAGCTTTGTTCCCTCATCTGATAAAACGACCGATATATTCACCAAGTCAGTGGGTCTGTCGTTACTACAGTCATCTCTTGTCAAGTTGAGGCTCATCAATATCTTTGCCTTAGCTTGAGGGGGAGTGTTAGAATTAGGAAATTTATTCGTTTTTAGGTCATGCTAACCATCTATTATTCTCTCTTTATTTCCTTTATTTTCTTTCGTTCTTTAGCTAGGAATGCATTATATATATATATATATATGAGGTTGAAGTAATTAGAATATACATCTTTTTCCAAATCTCTTTTTATCTATTTTTTCACAACAAATCAATCACAAGATAAAGTAGCATAAAGATCAACCAAATTGTAATATTATTAACTAAGAGAACTTTCTTCAATAATGTTCCATTTTCATTAATTGACAGAACTTTCTTCATTAACCCTATAGATTTCAAAAATTTGGCACTAAATTAGAATATTATTGATATTGGAAATGGAAGTTAGAAATCGAAATTATATCAATACATATACACACTACTTAGAGAACAAACGAACATAAAATTTTTTTCATTGAACAAACCTATTTGGGTCAACCTCGAGCTTTGAATTTTCTAGCAATGGACGACATGTACTAGGTAAATAAGGAGATACACAGTGCTGGTCAAGCTTTCGTAAGGCTTCTCGGGCCTCATCTAGGTCAATCTCGAACTCCAAATCTCGAACTCCAAATCTCTGTCCACTGCATGAGTTCGCAATCGTTCATAACCTCTAGGCAATAGACACTTGCAGTGACGGATGGACGACCGTTAGTTGCTGGCCGCCGGTGATGGTCTATTGTTCACCGCCGCTGCTTGCCTTGCCTTGCCATAGAGCAGAATTGTGAAGAGAATAGAATAGAAGGGGCCCTAATGCGTCATGTGATGCGAGAGAAAATCTTTTATATAAAAGGTGTATTTAGTAATTATACAATATAATAGGAGTGGGTCGGGTCAGGTTTTACCAATGTTTCCCATCCTCGACTTGATCCCGATCGGGTATATAGATATATTTTTGCCTGAACCCATCCGAACCCGTTTACTTATGTTCCCAACCCGTCCTATTCGGGTTGAGGTCGGTCACCCGAAAACCCGACCCACTAACATGCCTGAGTCGGATTGGATTGATCCGGTCGAACTCAACGTTTGGCTACGCATTCAGGAAACGTGGGAATCAGGATTGGTGTGGGAAGTAACTCGAACGGTTTTGAATGCTATCTCTGGCAGACAGAGCTTGTTTTGAAATGCTTTGTCATATCATTAGAACTAACACGAAAGACAGAAAAACGCGTCCGCCCCCTCTCTTCCCATTTACTGCTCTCTGTGGCGGACTCTTTTACCCCTCCAACTCGCTTGCATGTTCAAGCCGAAACACTCCAGGGCTTCTCTCTCTTGATCTACATGGCAGCTTTTCTCTGATTCCATGTGAGTTCTCTCTTGATTCTGTATAGTTTTTGCTTATTATCACGTTCTAGGGTTCTAATACTTGGATTCTCTTTATTTTGGTTAGCTTTTCCTTAATCATAACGGTAATGTTGTACTTCAACTTCAAATTTAGGGTGTTTTAGGGTTACATTGCTTTTCTTGATTTATGGTATTCGGATGATATGTAAAAATGCGTTATTTTGGTGTTTTTTTCAATGTCAGCCTGCTAATTGAACTCCCTCTCAAAGAAGCCCTAATTCCATAACTGTCTCTTTAGTGCCAAGTGGCATTTTATCGGTTTCTGTTACTGATTCTTTCTTTAGGATTTCACCTTGACGAATGGTACCGCGAATTATGTCGGGACATTGGAGGTAATTTGATTCGGATGAATTTGGAGTGGGTAATGCGCGCTTTCACATGGTTGTTTTGATTTGAAATTCTGTCCAGTTGTTAAGTAACTCTCTGATTGGGCAGTGTGCTGAATTTTAATGATAACTTGGGGTCTTCATCCTAGTTCAAGTAGTTGGGCTGTTGCATGGTATAGTAATTACTTCTGCACATGCAATTGGCAATCCATCTTGGTGTTAGGCTATTGTGAAGATTGACATATATGAAAAATTGTAACAACTGAACCAAAGGCAAATAAACAACTCTTGCTGCTTTTCCTTCTTTTCTTTCTTTCCCTATTCATAATTAATAGATCTGCATAAATGTTGAAGTAGGCCATTGTGCAGTTGAGTTTTCTGTACATTGCCTTAATTCTGCTGGCATATTCGCTATGAATTTTTAAGTATTGTGGTTTTATAATGAACCATCTTTCTTATGATTTTTGTTTTGTTTTGTTGTGTTCTAAGGAAGTTCCAAGAGTTAGTTTTCAGGTTGAAGGTTCTGTTCATTTACTTCAAATCTAGTGACCAACTGTAGTGAATCGGCAAGATATTTGCACATTCTAGTCACTTTGGATAACTAGCTATACACACCTGTCACGAGGCATGACCAAGGTCACGGATGTGTTGAAGAATTTATACGGAGAAGTACATTTTATTTGTAACAACATTACAATGTTGCTCGATCTGTTATCTTTCTCGAGTTGTTTAGTCATCTTCAGATTTTGGATATATGTTTGTTTAATTTTTTTACGGGTGTTGTAAAGAGCATTTCACTTTGATGTCTTGTTGAGTAGTTATAGGTTGCCAAAGTCTACCTAGTTTGACTAACATGGGGGAATGTTGAGTGTGCAATTTAAAGGTTAGGGGGTTCGTGGTGAAACATGTGTTTTATTATTGATATTTTGGGCTAATTTTATTTATTTATCAGCTAACTTTATTGTCATGTATTGTTTCTCGTGTGAGATATGTGAGATGGTGGTAGTATTACTTTGGTATGTGATACAAGTTCTGATGAGCTTTCTCTTTCTACTTGAATTTGATTTTGAATGTGAACTTTCCCATACATATCCTACTATGGAATGTTAAGTTTACATATACAACATTTCATGAATGACATATTATAGTTTTGTGCTACTTAGAACAATCAATTAGGCAACCTACAGTGCCTTGTACAAGCTAGTTGTGCAATATATAGTCATGTTATGTATAAATGTTTATCTCTAGCTCTGGGCTTTGTTTTTATTTCCCAGTTTAATGTTTACTTATCTAGAGGCTTGGTGCTAGGGTAGATAAGTCCATTGTGCTTTAGTTCCATGTATATCTATATCATTATGTTTACCTAAACGCTAATATCAGATATAATTTTTCTGCAGTACCTTCATGGGGTTAATGCGTGAAGGGTTTACAAGTGCCATCAGTATTAGCTGATGCAATTATGTTGCAAAATTCTTCCACAAAGAGACACTGAGGCATAATACATGATTGGGTTAATCTTGGAGTTTTAGTGTGGAGATTTGGAGATTGAGTCAGAAGGTTTTGAGAGAGCAACATAACAGCAGCCGCATATTCCAAGATTTGGAAGAACTCATCAGGCTACACATATAAGTTTCATTGAATATTCTGATGCATGTTAAAGATTAATGTCATGGCAAACTGAAGTTGTGTACTTGCAAAGAATGGTTTTGGAAGTTGAAAAGGTCTCTTCTATTGCATAAGAAGGCTGCAGTGCTTATAATTGTTGAGGGATCAACCTTTTTGAGTAATCAAGTTAGTGTTCTAACTCGAGATAGGATTGGTTTTTGGTTTCAGCTAATTGGCAGGGCCTTTCCCAAATGTGGCTTACAGATCACGTGCCTATTCTTGATTGAGGCGGAGTTCAAAGAGGGAAGGGTCTGTTTTACTTTGAGAATTTGTGACTAAAGTTGGAGGGATTTATTGAGATAGTGTGGGTGTGGTGGAATAAGATGTGGTGAAAGGAACTCTGGGTTTTGTGTTGGCTAGGAAGTTGTATTGTTTAAGGAGGATCTCAAGAAATATAAGGAGGTGTTTGGCAAAGTGGGGGTTAGGAAGGCGAGAGTGTTGCAAGATATCCATGATTTGATACTAAGGAGGGGTAGGGCAGGACATGATTTTGGCAGAAGAGAGGTTTCGGATTGATGAATTGAAAGGGGAGTTGGGTAAATTGGCACTGTACGAAGAGATTAGTTGAAGGCAAAAGTCGAGGGCTCTTTGGTTGAAAGAAGGGGATCAGAATACAATTTTTTTTCATCGTTTAGCAAATGCTAATTGTTGGGGTAACTATAAAGAGCAAATATTGGTGGGCGGGGAGGAATTTTTTGGGTATGAGCCTATGAGGATGTGTAGATGGTTATTGTTGAATTCTATGAGGAGTTTTCTATTCTCACTTTGGAGGGGGGGGGGGGGGGGTGGTGGTGGTTGGAGTGATCTTTTGAGGAAGAGGAGGTGGTGGAAACTTTAAAGTCATGTCATGAGGATAAGGCTCCTGAGTTGGATGGTTTTATTATGGTTTTCTTCTAGGTAGGTTGGTTGGTGGTTAAGGATGACATTATGCGAGTTCTATCCTATTTCCATGATCAGGGGTGCTTTGAGAGGAGTCTTAAGTACTTTTTTTATTGCACATTTTGAAGCAAGTAGGAGCGACTAACATTCGGGATTTTCATCTGATTAGTTTAGTGGCAGTGTGTACAAGTTGTTGGTAAAGTTTTGTCTTTGAGGTTCGAACGGGTTCTTGGGACTGTTTTTTCAAATTCTTAGTGTCTTTGTAGCTGGAAGACCGATTTTAGATGCAATTTTTGGTGGCAAATGAGCGTGTTGATTCAATGGAGTGAAGCAATTTCCAGTTGATTTGTAAGTTGGACATTGCTAAGGCATATGATCATGTTAATTGTGCGTTTTTGCTTTATATGTTGGAGATGATGGTTTCGGGAGTAGGTGGTGTATATGGATCGGCCTTTGTGTTTCTACAGTTAAGTTCTTTGTGATAATCTATGAAGCACAGATACTCTATTTTGGCTCACATGTCCGTGTTGGACACCGACACTCTCGGACACTTTCTGAACACGTGTCCGAACACTTGAATCATGAACGTTGACGATAAAATGAAAAAATTCTTTATTTTTTATTTAATAACTTTGTTATTTTAATATCTTAATAATATTTTTTAAATTTTTGTGTTTTTATATCAATTTTAATTAAAATAATATTAGGTTTTTATTATATGGGCATATAAAAATATAAAAAATTTATATATATTCAACGTGTCCCTAACATGCCCGTGTCCTACTTTTTTGAGAAATAACGTGTCTGCGTGTCCGTGTTGTGTCGTATTTGTGTCCCATGTCTGTATCCGTGCTTCTTAGGTGATAATGAATGGATCAGTTGAAGGTTTCTTCCATAGCACTAGGGTGCTCAAGCAAGGGGATCTCCTATTCCCGCTTTTATTTCTCATGGTTATCGAAGCTCTTAGCAGATTCATTGATTGAGCAGTGAATGGGGGTTTTTTGTCGTGTTTTGAAGTTGGGAGGGATGCTGGGAATTAGTTGATTATTTCTTACATGTTTGTGAATGACATTATTGTTTTTTTGTGGGGACAGATGAAGAGAAACTGCAATATTTGAGATATTTCTTTTGTGTTTTGAGGGCAGCTTCTGGTTTACAGGTACATTTGGGAAAGAGTGAGCTGATTTTGGTGGGTTAAGTTAGTGATGTGGTAAGGTTAGAGGGGAGGCTTCTAAAGCATGGAAAATGGATCCTCTATACTTGTTATGGAGCTTGTGGAGGGAACGTAAGAACCGTGTTTTTGAAGGGGAGGAAAAGCCTCCCTGGATCTTCAAGGACAATTTTTTGAAGTAACTATTTTTTTTTTTTGGGTCAAAGAGAATTGCCCTTTTCATGTAAGTGACATTGTCGATTTTTGAGGGATTTAAATCTTTGACTGTAGCTTTTCCATTTTTGTAAATGGGTTCGCCCCCCTTGGGTGCCTTTTATATTACACCTTTACTGATAAAAAAAAGATTTAGTGATGTGGCGAATTCAGCTCTTGTTTTAGGTTCTGCGGTGAGATCTTTTTCTACCAAGTATTTATGTCTACCATGGGGATCCTTTTGTAAGATGAAGTCAGTTTGGGATAATGTGGTGGAATAGTTTCAATGAAGATCAGTGGGATTGAAGCGCCAGTGTCTAGCTTACACTGATTAAAAGTACGTTGGCTAGTCTACCAACATTTTTTCTATCTTTATTACCTATTCTAGCTATGGTGGAGTGGAAGTTAGAGAAGTGTCAAAGGAGATGGTGGACAACTTTCCTTATCGGATAACCCCTTCCACCTCATCATGAAACTATACCATGAAAGACACACCCCCTGCAAAAGTGGCATTCTTTGGATGGACTGCGACACTTGAAGTCATGATAGATAATTTAATGAGACGAGGGTTTCCATTGGTGAAGAGGTGCTGTATGTGTAAACATCAGGAGGAGTCAGTAATCATCTATTTTTTGCATTGCCTTGTGGCGTGTAACTTATGGAGTTTGTTATTTTTACTTTTTGGGTTACAATGGCTTATGCCTGATTCAGTTAAGGCTCTCTTGGTGTGTTGGAAAGGTTGGTGGCAATGCAGGAAGGGGAAGACGTGCGGTATATAGTCCAGCCCCTCTCTGCCTTATGTGGTGTCTTTGGAAGGAACGTAATCAAAGATATTTTGACGGGGAGGAGCATTCCGTGTCTGAGTTAAAGGGATGGTTCTTGAATTTCTTATATTTTTGATTTTACAGTGCTACACTTTCTCTGTGGATTAGTAGAGTTTTTGAGTGATATGAGGCTTATTTAATATCTTGAACTGAGTAATAGGTCTTAGTTTTTCTTTCTTAATCTGTACATCTTTCATGTACACGGTTCATCCTTTTTTTTTTTGGGCATTTGAATAAATTGTTTTTACTTATAAAAAAAGAAGAAGAAAATGTTGAGAGTAAAAAGTTTGTATGAAAAATCTGAACATGTTACAGAAGTTGTTTAGAACATTTAACATTGTTTAATTATATGTAGAACTTTTCCATGAATAGGAAGTGGGGAGCGTGGCCACTGCAAGAAATTTCTTGTGTTCAACTTGTTACAAAACAATTTGTGCTAGTTTAGAGAAGGGACTTGAGTATATCATCCTTGCAGTGCTTGCATAAATTGATCATTATTGGTGTGAGATGAACTCATGCACCCTATTCCAATGTACAACACTATTGGATTTGTTTCACATTAAAACAGTACATTAGAAAGTTATATGATACTTGAGGGCATTGCTGAAAAGTTGATGAGAATTCGGGCCATTGAGGTGGTTGAAATCTGTGAATTCTAATAAGAACTAACTTTTGGCTGTTTTTCATTGAGGTTTTCCATTGTTCTCATCAGTTGTGGCTCTATCTGATCATGTGTGCTGAAGATAGGAGAAGAAGTGCTTGACAATTCAAACTTGAATGCCATCAGAAGAAGTGCTTGACATTTTCTACTTGGATGTCAAGTGACATTTCTTTTAATAATGATGATATTGGAACATAGGCCATGGATTATGGAGCCCCTTTTATGATATGATGTTTCCTCTCTTCTAGCCTCTAGGTGCTAAAGCATATTTTATTGTAAGGCTAAGAAAGTGTTTTACTTATCAAAAAATATTTAAGAAATGTAAATTCAAGTGAAGGAAAGGAAAAATTGAAAGGAGCAGCTTTTCCCATAACCATTTGGTCTATAGGGAAGCTTGTAAGCAAATAAGACTTAACTTTCTTGCAATTAATATTCCCATATTAAATGTAGGGAAGGATCTTTGTGAAAATATTTCTTGTGGAAAACAATTATTAGTGGGGTCCACACTATGCAATAGCCACACACACAAAAAGTGGAGAAAAGTTCTTATTTTTCGTTTCCTGTCAAATAAACAGAGTGTAATAATGCTCTCTGAAGCAGTGGTTCATTGTTTGTGGGTTTTTGAGTGAATAAATATCTATTTGTTTTTTCAAATTATATCTAGTGGTTGTCAACCAATGCATTTATACCACTTTAGAGGTTTATGGTGACATATACTGGAGCTAAGTTCTTTATGATTTGCTTGTAACATCATTAATACTCGTGTGGTTTATCTAATAGTTTGGATATGCTAATAGAAAAATGGAGTGATAATAAAAATGATGATGTAATCTTTCCCTTATTGCTGATATGGTGTGGTATATAGTGCGTAACATTTGGAATGAATTCTTTTGGTCTCTCTCTTTGAGGCATTAAATGTTGAAGTGCCTATTGAAAGAGACAAACATGAAACATCTTATTTGCATTTGATTTCCCTTGAACATTTTGTTGGGTTCCCCTGCCCACTTGGGTTTTCATTGGATTGTGTGCTACTTTTCTCTTTCCTAGTTGAGTACAAAGATTTTTTTGTACATATTTGTGTTAAATTGTTCTTTTTTTTTTAAAAATAGTTTTTAAGGTGAAATGAGATTTGATTGACAAAGTGAAGAAACAGAAGAAAGAGGGTTAGAAGAAATTTCCTCTAGGATATAGAAGAACAGAGAGGAAAAAAATGGTCACTTAAATTAAAAAAATCAAGAAAGATGAAAAACTGAGAAGAGAGGAAAATACTGCTTAGAATGGTTGATACTAATGAGATGCTTGGAAGGAAGATACCCTCATAAGCTTATTAGCCTGAATATTTGTGTCTGCAAATCTATGGTGAGACGTTGGATCATTTGTTTATACATTTCCCCATCACTTATATGTTATGGAAAATATTTATTTCTTTGGCTGACATTACTTGTTTGGCCTCATTGATGGTTCTGTGTGTTCTTTGCTATTTTTTGGAAAGAAATGCTTGAAGTTTTGAACACAGGTCTACCTATGGAGGAAGCCTGGGAAAAAAAATGCAGTTTATGGCTTCTCTTAGGGCTCTAACCACTAAAAGTTCAAAGGTTTCTCCTTGGGGCTCCTTTTTGGCAATTGGAACCTGAATACTCTCACAACACCTTCACCATGGTCCTTCCTAGTACCCAGCACCCAACTCCATTTGCTGACCCTAATTCAATTTTGATGGTTCTTCAATAGGTAATCTAGTCCAACTTGGTATTGGAGGGACCTTAGAGATCAAGAAGGTGATGTTACTTGGGTGTTTTTCCATGTTTATTGGTGAAGACTTGTCATGCCCCGGGCCCAAAGACCTGAGGGTGATTCTGTAAATCAAGGTCAAACTAAATAAATGATTCCTGTATGTCTCAAACCACCTTGGGATATGCATATTCTCACTTGAGTTTTTCATAACAAAAATATTCATTCACATTCTATACACATAACCCAACAAAGTTTCCATACATAAATTTCAAAAGTGTATTCATCCTGTGATTGCTATTTCTAAGCCAAAGGAATACTAGTCTTGTTGAGGTCTCTAAGCCTTCACATCAATATATAAAGACCATAGGGCCTTTTATACTCCTAAAATAACAAAAGACCAATATAGAAGTTGTGAGTTTAATTTCATCCAAAAATAAACATAAAAGTCCAAAAAAGATGTTTTTCTAATCCACGTCATCAAGCGACCGACTCCTTGTCGTTGCCTGCATCTGGTAAGGGTCGATATAACAATCCCAGTAGAGCAACTAAACAAATGGAAGAATAAACGGTGACAAGTGTAGGCATGTGTTAAGTGTAGTGTCAAGCAAGCATCACCAAGCATTTCAATTCAATGAACATTCATAGCATAATCAATTGAAATAAGAACATCAATACAACAATAGTAATATATTTCAAGACTACCTAATGGCCTCCGGTTGAGTTAGAGTGCCTTTTGGGCTACTGACCTAATGGAAACATACAACCACCTAAGCGGGGTTACGGTTTGTAATCGAAGGGAGACAATCCACGTCACAAAAACCCCGGGTAACTATCCATGACTTCTCCTTTCTCAACTTGTAATTTCTTCTTTCATTTCTTCCCCTTTATCAACCCTTCAACAATCTAGATTCTCATTAATTCCTTACAAAGTATTTGTTCAATCTTTTATTCAATCAAGGGTATTCAAAGGGGTAATATTATTCACATCAAAGGAAAAATGTCACATATGCAATACAACCAATAATTTCACCATATAACATCATCACCATCATTTGAACATTTTATCAAATACTTAGTAGGCATGTTAACTTTCTATAAGTTCATGAATAACAAGTAAATAATTATTGAACATTCAAGTAAAGGAATTTTGAGCCGGCGCCATGTATCAGACACATTTCAACATTCTAGACAAGATATATCAAGGGTTAAGCACACAATGTTCATCTACTAGTTCATGTAGAAATTTACATTATTTTCTACACAAATTTTATACGAGATGATCCATGGAAATGTCATGTAATCATGGTGTTAAATCGCGGTCGCGGGATATGACGCGGTCGCGGTGTAACGGTATCAGGAGTATCGGCCCACTCGTAACGGGAATCGGAAACCACTACTATGAATTTTTTTCAAACATTAGCAAACCCCCTAAGATTTACTGATACACATGTTTTTATTTCAGTTTATTACTTTTAAGGGTTTTAAAGTAATTTTTATCATTTTTATGACACTTAAAAAGATGTTTTATAATTTTATATTATTTTTTTAAAGTTAAAATACCGAAAAGTAGCATTTTTATGATTTTTAAGAATAACATTGCAACAAATAATGTAAATAATTACTTCAAATTTCAAAAGCAATTAAAAATTCATAATCAATAACAATTTACAAAAGAAGGCAAATGTAAATATTTAATTAGCTAGTAGCTAGTTGGCACTTTTTGGAACTACCACCAAAATGAATGGCGTGCAGGTTCTTGACAGTCTCTATCATTGTCATCATCATTATATGATCTCTCCAGTACTTGTATATTGAAATAATTAGAACCTCCCATTCCTATTGATGTATTACTGCCACTAGAATCTTCTGGTTGTTGCTGCATGTAATACCCAGTCCCATCCCCATAAGGCATTGTAGACCCAAAGAGGTTATTTGTAAAAGCCTTTGCATCTGAAGGAAGTGGATATGAAGCTACATATTGTGGTGGTGGGAGGGGATAGTAATGAGGTTGTGGTTGGGGGTATCCCTGCTGAGGTGGTGGGTAGTGTGGTTGTAGTGGTAGTGGTAGGCGTCCTCCTGTACCTAGGGGATAGTATAATGGGTATCTAGATTGAATGCCCACTTGATGTCCAACTCCAAGATCTCCAAAACGTTGAGCAATTCCAGAATCATCATCACTGTCATCAACTGGTGGTAAATAATGTCCATGCCTACTTGATTCACCTACATCACGGTGAGGGTGACGTGAGTAATGTCTTGGGGGGGGGGGGGTGGATCTGGAAACTCTCCAATTTCTTCACCAGGGCGAAAACCATTATATCCAGCTTCTCCACGATAAGGTGAATCATGACGAACACCACCTTTAACAATTTGGACTTGTTCTCCAGGTCCAAGGCCTCCATCATTTGAAGGACTTGAGTTGTCATCATTTCCACTACCACTGTTGCCACTAGGAGGAGTCAAACCAGCACCACTACTCGATCCACTATTGGAGGAATTGACATTTTCAGTCTCTTGATGAGCGACATCATCCTCATCATTATCACTTAGGTCCATCCAATTATTTTCTTGACCATCCAAAACTAGTTCTTCCCTTTCTTAGAGCTATGGAGCTAAATGATCATCTTCTTCAAAAATATAATCCAAATTGATGGGTTGAATTGCTCTTCAATCTCCCTTTAGGATTTCCTTGTAGCATGTCTAATCTTTAGCCTCATATTATAATATACATAGACAAGTCTGTTCAATTTGACGTATCGTAGTCGATTCCTTGTCTTTGTATGTATAACGCTAAAGGTACTCCAATTACGCTCACAGTTGGATGATGATGTTGTTTGGCTCAATACTCTGACTGCTATGGTTTGAAGTTCAGGAGTTGACCCGCCATAGTGGATCCACCATTCAGCTGCATTATCAAATGATAAAATTCAATTTTAATTTGATATAAAAATCAAATCTTTATTTATCACTTGGCACTTAGTCACTTACCAGGATTGGTTAGTGATACTGCTCGTTGAACCAATACCATTCCAAATGAATGTTCTTTGTCACGAAATATTAAAATCTGCAAACATTTGAATAGATAAGTGCCCAACCTTTGAACCTTATTTGTATTATTGATTTATTATAAATTAAGAAAACAAACTTCTAATTCAAAAACTTACTTGGTTGATGGCCATTATTTGCTTATCAATGTTTGGCTCCAACTTTTGAATCACTCGCTTAACCCCTTCCATCACTTCTCTATGTTTTGACACGTTTCCACCATATTGGAATTGGGGATTAAGAAAATAACCTAACATAAATAAAGTTGCTAAAGAGTTAGATATTAAGCAACTCAATGAATATATAATAATTGATGTAACAAATTAGAATTGTAGTCTATATTTAGTACTTAGTTATTCACCAGCCGCATGCATGTCGTGATGTAACTGAAAATTCTATCGTTTGTCAATAATCTTCCAATAGTTCAAGTAGTAGCAACGGTCTCTTTGAATGGTTAGTTTTGCTCTATCAATGGCTTCATAAATAAAGCCCATGGCGGGCTTCTCATCCCCATCAATGAGTTGAAGGACTTTCACAAGTGGCTATTGTATTTTTATGATTTCATTCGCTTTGCTCCAGAAATCATTTCCAAGTATTATCTTTTTCACATTATAAGCCTTTTCATGTTTTTTCTTCCCCCATTTGCTCATTTTCCACTCATCAGAATTAAACATATTTCTCAAGCCACTCTTATGTTTGACAATGCTTTCCAATGTAATAAAATTGGTGGCAAATCGTGTGATAGCAGGGCGTAGCAATTCTCGGTCATTAGTGAACCGCTTCATGAAATCAACTACCCAGGTAGAATTATAAATGAAGCTTGTGATTTCTTTGGCCTTAGACAACACTTTGGCAACACTTTTCTTATTTCCAATGTCTTCTAATATAAGATCAATGCAATGTGTTGCACATGATGTCCAATACAGATTTGGCATTTTTTGCATCAACTTCTTACCAGCAAGCTTCAATGCAGCTTCATTGTCAGTCACAATCTGGACAACATATTTCTCACCAATCTCATCAACCACCTTGTCCATGAGGGCAAAATAGTAATCTGAATTCCTTGAGCTCACGTCGGTAGCATCAATTGATTTGTGAAAGATTGTGCCCCGACTACTATATACTAGAAAATTGATGATGTGTTTTCTAGTAGGTCCTGTCCATCCATCACACATAATGGATACACCTCTCTCCTCCCAAATAGGCTTATGTGACTTTATCCAACTTCGCAATTGCTCCAACTCTCTTTTCAAATAAACTTCAGTGATCTCATATGGAGTTGGAAGAGGCACCCCTTTTCCCACCTTAGCTGCAACATCTAACATTGGTTTGAACCACTCATTAAGAACAATCCGCGTAGAAGATTGAGAGAATAAAACAAACTGGCTCACTGCAGTCCCAAGTTTTTTTTTTAAATTCTTCATTGCAGCAGCAGAAATTTTAGGTTGTTTGGAACTTTTACTTCGATGAAGTGCAGGATCCATTGTAGCTAATCGAGCTTCTGGACTATTTGGATCAATCCATTGGCAACCACTGTCTCTAGACTCACGAATAGTAGCAGATCGACCTAATCCCCTAGGCCTGCCACCGCCACCACTACTACCCCCAACATCAAAATGACCCTTAGCATGTGATCTAAATCTTTGTTCCTCCTCCCATTGACGATGTTCACTTAAACTTGCCTGTCGTGCAACTGTCATTTTTGGATCAGAATCATCACTACAGGAGAGAACTACTCCCTCAAATTCATAATCATCTCTCTGCGATTGTCTTATATGTTCTTCAACTTCATCTCTTTGTTTTCTTTTCTCACTTTGTTTCTCTTTGTAACCCTTGAGATGCTTCATCATTTCTTCGCTTATTTCTCGAGAGACATTAAGACATGGTGCGATTTGCCCTCTTACATGTGCCAAGTGTTGCTTCAGTCTAGTTATTCCCCCAGTGACAATTCTCCCACATAACTTACATATCAACTTGTGCTTGTTATCTGGAAATGGAATGGCAAATTGCCATCTAATGTCAGTACTAGGAGCTGTAGGATCACCTCCACCTTCACCTTGAATTCCCTTTCCCTTATCACGGTTAGTACCAGAAGGCTCACCACCAGTGCCACGGGCCATTTTAATCAAAACTGAAATTAAATATTACAAATTGTTAATAAATAAATTAAACATTACAATTAATTTTTTTAAATTTTTTGTCAATCAATAATTTTTTGTCAATATACTTTTTTTTAATTTTTTTGAAACAATTAAGTTTGTTGCTAACATATTTAACACCATGGGGAAAAAAAAGTGACAATAAACAGGTAAATTTTTAGAAAACAATTATAAAACATAATTTAAAAAAATAAATCCATGAATTTAATAACTTATTGTTAATAAATAAATTAATCATTACAAATTGTTAATTTTTTTAGTCATTGATATGTTGTATTTTTTTGCTAGTAAATAATTATTAGTCAATATAATTCTTTTCTAATTTTTTTAAAACAGTTAAGTTTGTTGCTAATAAATTAAAAAAGAGGAAAAAAAAGTGACAATTAACAGGTAAATTTTTAGGAAAAAGTTATAAAACATAATTTTAAAAAATAAATCCATGAATTTAATAACTTTATTGTTAATATTTAATAAATAAATTAAACATTGCAAATTGTTTATTTTTTTAGTCATTGATATGCTGTATTTTTTTGCTAATCAATAATTATTAGTTACTAATTATTTGTCAATATAATTTTTTTTTAAATTTTTTTATAACTAATATTTTTAAAACAATTAAGTTTGTTGTTAATAAATTTAAAAAGTGAAAAAAAAATGACAATAAACAAGTAAATTTTTAAAAAATAATATAACACATGATTTAAAATCTTTCTAGCCAACTACAGGTAAGGAAAACAAATTTCAAACAAAAAAAAAAAAAAAACAAACTACAAACCATTATAGAAGCTATGAAAAAAAAAAATTAAAAAAATAAATAAAAATAAGAAGCAAAATAACGGTGTAAAGATGAAAAAAAATAATAAATAATAAAACTTAAAATATGCCTGCATACAAAACAAACAGGGCAACTGCAAAGACTGAAAAAAAATAAAAAAAGAAAAAAGAAAGAAAGAAAAGACGAGTGAGAGAGTCGTAAAAACAAACAAAGGAAGGCAGCGCAAAGACTTATAAAAAAAAAAAAAAAAAACACACACACACACACAAAGCAGCTTAGAAGTTTCCTGTTTCACTCTTCCAACAGAACCAAACAAACCCCGTAAAAAACCCAAACCACTTCCTCTCTCCTTCGTGTTACAAAACAGAAAAGAAAAGGTAGTCGGCATTTGGCAAAGGTCCGCGACGATGGCGTGATCCGACGACGACGACGACAACGACGACGGACGACCCACCTGGAACTAAGCAGATTGCCAACCACCGACGATCGACGACTACGGATGAAGCGGCGGGGATTCAGGAAAAGAAAAAAAAACAGAAGAAAATGTTTTACGTACCTTTGGCTGGATCGAAAGTTACACAAGTCCAAATCGGAAGCTTTACTGGAAGCAAACAACGATCGGTTCTTCAAGCTATGAAAGAGATTGAAGAGAGACGACTGATTCTTCCAGGTAAGCTTCAGTTCGAACTTTTCTTTGCTTTCTTTCACTTCAAATTTAAATTTTCAGTCGCTTTACTGCTTTAATCTGTCTCTATTGTCTGAATTCTGTCTATATTCTCTGAATAATTTCTGTCTATATTCTCTGAAGAATCTGCTTTTTCTTTTGCTTTCTTGTTTCTGTCTGCTCTTTTTTTTTCTTTCTTGTTTCGGTCCGTAATGGCCGTTACCGTTTCGGAATGAACATCACGGCCATGAAATTTTTCCACTCCGTTTTATCGGTGCGTAACAGTATCGGCACCTCGAAAATCTGTTAGTCGCGGCCGTTACGTAACGTAACGGCCGATATTTAACACTATGCATGTAATGCATGTTTTCTTCCTAACATTCATTCTTCACCTAGGTTAGAAGCCCTACCTCCCAACAAGTGTGGATTTGTGTATAGAGAGAGAGAGAGGTTTCAATTTCAAGCTTCAATCCTTGGCCCCAAAACCTAAGAAATGATTCACACCATTTATTTCACTCAACCAAGCTAGATCTACAAAGAATTTCAACAAATTTGAAAAGGAAATGAAAAGTCCCAAATTTTACTCTGTGTTCTTGAAGAAATCTTGAAATTCTAACTTTTCAATCGGTTGAAATTCTTCTTATACTTGAATCCTTATAGTGATATGTATTTACAAGGCTTGAAGATTCATGAATACCCAAGAAATTCCCTAACCATAACTTTCTCCTTGTTTGGAGACACTTTGGAATAGAAGGGAAAGTGAATTTTATGTCCAAATTGCTTTTCAGCCCGCAACTTTTTGTCACACGTTCGTTCGAATGAACAAATCCTTCGTTCGAACGAAGGTTGAACGAATATCAAACGAAATTTATAGTAGACTTTTTGGTGCTCGTTCAAATGAATAGCCCATTTGTTCGAACAAATGTCAGAAAACCTTATGCTTTTTTCTTATTTTTACTATTTTTCATTTATCACCCATGTATCATTACTCCATATTACGTTGCTTAAATTCTTTCTACCTTATTATTATGTTCATGAGGTTTATTATTATGTAAAAGTAATATTATTCATTATTTATTTCTTTTATATATTTTTCAATTTTATGAAACGTTACAAGACTACTTTTGTGGTGGAGATCATAGCTTTGTTGGAGAGTTTTCTGGATGCTGCCACTTTGGAGTTCTATCACATATGGTGGTAGAAGATTCATTCATGTTGATTATATGGGTTAATTCTTGGAGCTATTTAGACAACCAGAATTCTTGTATAAGTTGAGATGGTGTAGGAATGAGAGTTAATTTTTTACACCCTATTTTGTGAAGCTCTCCCCCCCTCCCTCCCTCCCGTTTCTTTTTATTCTCTTATTTTTTTCTTATTGTAATCCTAAAACCTACAAATCACATATTTCAGCTTGTTATCAGAGCGACGTTCACGCCCCAAACTTCATTAAAAACACAATAGAAGACGCCAGAGAACAAATGAAGGTCATACAGAGGTGCTGATGTCAGCGTACAGATGATGACATCCTGTTGGTGTTAGTATCCAAGGACAGTGAACCCTAGGGCTAGGGTTGCCTGATCGTGGGGAGTCTTTTGGAGCTCTCCTTACACATATCATGACTCAATTGGCTTGAATCATTGTGGGCTGCAATAGAAATGATTCTCCAGGCCTAGAGAGGTCCTTCAGACATCTCATGACTTAATTGGAGCTTTCCTGCACTGCCATTGCTTCCTTCCACATTTGCTCACTCAAGTACCCATGTCAGGGCATTTAGGGCCTCTTTTCTATCTAGTAGTTCCTTTTGGATCATTGATCTAGGTCATCTAATAATATGATTGGCTTGTCAAATTTGTTCTCTTCTTATAACATTTGGTTAGGTAGAGACATAGTTAGGTTAACAGATGGATCTTTATCCTCTATTTCTAGTAAAGGTTCCAATTCAATTCTCTATCAATGTCTCTGACATCTATTTTACACATTCCTAATTTTCCACTAACCTTTTATCTATTAGTATTACCAATTCCTTTAAATTGTAGCATAACTTTCTTTCTTGCTCATTGTGTTTTTCAAGATTTTAAAAAACGATTGGGAGTGGTAGTGAGAAGAGTGGTTTCTACTATTAAACCACCAACTCATCTGAAATCTTGAACTAAAAAAACTTAAGCTGTTAGAGAGTGTAATTTTATTATTATATTTTTTAACATGCCCTCTCATGTGTGGCCAGTTTCAGCCTACACGTGTATCAATTCATATTATGAGGGTGACGGTGAGGTTTGAACACATGACCTTTTGCCCGTTCTGATGTCATGTTAAACCACCAACTCATCTAATAGTTTAAGCTTTTGGAGCAACGAGTGATATAACATGGTATCAGAGCTTTAGTTATGAGAGGTTTTGAGTTCAAGTCTCTTTGTTTGCATTTATTTCCCGGTTTGTATTTGCACTCTCTTTTCCTTTGCATTTGTCTGAGAGCTTGATATACGTTGTTGGCCCATTCTCTAATAGCTTAAGCTTTTAGAGTAATTGGTGATTTAACATCCACCTCTTGAATTCTCCTACTGCAAGACCCCTTGAGAAGAGACAAGTCTTCCATTGTACTAGTTGTGGTATTGCTTCTTTCGTAGAATAGTTAGTGTGATGGCATCAGTGCCTTGGCCATCCTTCTTTTTCTTAATTATTGCTGAGATTGTTTCTTGTCTCAGTTTTATTGTGAACTGTGTAAACTTGCAAAACATAATCGTGTTTCTTCTTCTCCTAGTTTAATAAAAGCACTTCATCTTTTGCTATTATTCATTCTGATGTGAGGGCTTTCTCGTATTCCTACTCCATTTGGTTATCGATGGTTTGTTATTTTTATTGATGATTGTTCTTATGTTATTTGGGTGTACTTGCTTCATGACAAATGTGTGGTTTTCACTTGTTTTAAAAATTTTCATACCACAGTTTCTACTTAGTTTGATGCTAAATTTAAAGTGCTCAGGTCTGACAATGGTGGTAAATATGTTGATGGTGCATTTAATATTATATTTAAATTGCATGACCTTATTTATTAGACTACCTGTTAGTACTCTACAACAAAATCGGATAGTTGAGCGTAAGAATTGTCATTTGTTAGAAGTTGCTTGTGCAATCTTGTTCACTATTCCCAAAATTTATTTTGGGGGGGAGGGGGATGTACTTCTTACGGTTACTCATCTCATTAATTGGATGTCTCATTGTGTTTTGTTCTTTAAATCTTCTTTTGAAGTTCTGGTAGTTTCATCTTCCATGTTCCTTATTCCCCTTGTGTTTTTGGCAGTGTCTATTTTGTTCATATTTATGGTTTGTTTCGAGCCTTGAGGTAAACTTGATCTCAATGCCTTGAAATATATTTTCATGGTTTACTCTGCCATTGAGAAGGGGGTATCAATGTTATCATCTTCGTAACTCGCGTTGCTTTGTTACAATGAATGCCACATTTTTTGAGACTATAACCTATTTTTCTAGTTCGAAGACTCCTCTTCAGGGGGAGAATGGTAATGAGAAGTCATCTTCTGATTCTCCTCTTTCCCAACCTTTACCTCAGTATCTTGTTCGTGAGTCGGACAAGGAGAAATTGGGTGTAAGAACTAAAGAGATGTTGACTTGAGGAAAAGAAAGCGTGAGACTGTTGAACTTTCGCATGCTAGCTGCTAGTTCGATTCTTCGGATCCAGGTTATTTCCCACCCTCTTATAGCACTTTTTTACCTTTCCTGTTATGCATGATACCGATCTTCCTATTGCAATTCATAAAGGAGTTCGATTTGGTGCTCAACATCATATTTCAAATTTTGCATTCTATCTATCACTTTAACCCTCCTATTTTTTCTTTTGTTTTTTCGTTGTCTTTTATATTTGTTACACATGTTACACGACTGGGGAGATGCCTCGGTAGATCTTTAGTGGATGGAAACTAAGTAAAAAAAGACGAGAGCTCTCTAGAAGAATGACATGTAGGACATGGTAACTTGTCAAGAAAAGGACAGTTGGGTGTAGATGAGTATTTACAATAAAGTATTAAGGCCGGTGGATCAATAGAGAGATGTAAGGCTAGATTGGTGGCCAAATGTTTCACTCAAACGTATAACATTGATTACCAAGATACCTTCACACCAATAGCTAAGATGAATTTCATTAAAATGTTACTTTTCTTGGCAGCAAATTTGGGGTCTTCTCTTTAACAACTAGATTGTGAAGATTGTGAAGAATGCCTTCATGGTGATTTCGAAGACAGTGTATATGGATGTTCGTTCTGATTCTCTATCTTTGTCTTCTGAAGGGAAGGTTTTGTAAGTTGAAAAAGTTCCTTTTTGGCTTGAAACAATCTCGTAGAGCTTGATTTGAGAGATGTAGTGAAGTTATATAGAAGAATGGGTATGAGTAGAGTCAGGTTGATCATATGCTCTTCATCAGACATAGGCAAAGGAAGGTTACTTGGCTTATAGTCTATATAGATGATTTTGTCATAATCGGGGATGATGCTAAAGAGGTGCAAGTTTTGAAGTCTTCTTTGGTCAAGGAATTTGAGATGAAGGACTTGGAAGACTTGAAATATTTCCATGAGAGGTTGTAAAATTAGTTAAAAGGAAGTTTTGTTTCTGAGTGGAAGTATGTTTTAAAAGGAGACAAAACGATTTGACTGCAAGCTGTGTGAAACTTTGATTGAGCCTAATCATAGGTTTGATGAGAGTAATTGTGATACAAAGGTATCAGAGATTTGTGGGCAAGTTGATCTACCTCTCACATACTTATCCAAATATCTATGTGATGAGCATGTTAAGTCAATTTATGTATTCTCCACAATCATCCCATTTAGAAGTAGTGAATTCTTCAATATTTAAGGTTAGTTACCATGGGTGGTCTCTTATTTTTCAAATATAGTCATTTGAGGTTGGAGCATGAATTTAAGTATCGATCGGTTTTTTGATCCTTCAAAATTGAGACATGCCGATATATCAGCGAGACCAAAATTCACAGCTATATCGGTTGATACCGTTACGTATCGGTTGATATAGACAATTACAAGACCGTTATATTTGTTACAGGATTGCTGCGACTATTTTGATATATATATATATATATATATATTTGTAGAATCCTTATGATTGTTATTTATATGAGATTGAGTTATCAAAAAATTCGAGCCAAGATGGCCTCAGATAAGGCCTTTTGGCCTAAATTTTATTGCATAATTAATCATACTGAATTGTTTCATGCTTATAACCATTTTTTTTATTATTTGTATTAGTTGTTTCAATTTTATTCAAATCAAATGATACTTTCCTTTTAGTTTAACTTAAAAAAACTATATAAAATAACAAGAAATCTTTGTAGATGTTACTTATAAAAACAAATTCTTTCTAGGTGTTTGAAAATTTGAAAACTATGGATAAAAAACTAAAATGTGATAAATTGTTGTTAAAATATGCGTATCAATGACTTTTCAGAGGTTCACCAGTATTTGAAAAAAATTCACGGTCACAGTTTTCGATTTTTGTTACGGATGACCCGATACTCCCGATACCGTCACATCACGACTCCGATTGAAATCCATAAGTTGGAGTCATATATAGATGGAAATTAGGCAGGGTTAGTTATATAAACGAGCCATGATGACTCATAGTTCCATGATGACTAGCATTAATGAGCCAAAAAAGTACCTCCTGGACTCTGTATATTTGCCTTCAAAGGTTAAGTTAGAAATTTAGGTTTACTTTTCTTTTCTTCTTTTTTTGTTTTTTTGTTTTTTCTTTTTTTTTGGGGGGAGGGTTCCAAATAACTTGTTTATTAGAACTTGGCCTTAACTACGTAGGCTAGAGGGAATTTTTAATCCACGGCTCCCTTTGTATTACCTCTAGTTTTTCCCTTGTTAGGCTTGGAACTGCTCGAGTAATTTAGATTTTGCAGAAAAAGAGTTTTTAACTTTGTGCATGCAAAATTTTAAATACTTTTGTTGTGAAATATTCACCTTTTTTAGAAATGAGAAATATCAAAAAATATTTTGGAGACTAAAGTTTGTAGATTTAAGGAGAAAAATTGTCAATATTAGGATGAGCGTCAAACTCTTTATCTTTAGGGATTTTTTTTTATTCAACTTTTGTTGTTGTAAATTTTTATAAGCCATTCCTTGGTTCAATGGGTTCGAGTATGATAGTTGTTAATTTGTGCAACAATGCGGGTTCGAATATGGTAATTTTGTGCAAAAATAATGCCAAAAATTAAGTTTTATCTCCAATCTACCCCTCACAGCATCCTGCGTAAGTGGGATCAATACTGGATAATAGCCTAAATTTCTAAGACAACAATAATGTTATTGTGCTTTGTAGCTAAGAAGCACGGATATAGACACGGGACACGGATACGATACGACACGACACGGATACGCAGGCACGTTATTTCTCAAAAAAGTAGGACACGGACACGTTAGGGACACATTGAATAAATATAAATTTTTTATATGATCATATAATAAAAACCTAATGTTTTTTCAATTAAACTTGGCATAAAAACACACAAATTTAAAAAATATTATTAAGATATTAAAATAATAAAGTCATTAAATAAAAATTAAAGAATTTCTTCATTTAATTATTAATATCCATGATTTAAGTGTCCGGACACGTGTCCAAGAAGTGTCTGAGAGTGTCGGTGTCCGACACGTGTTCGACACGGACACGTGAGCCAAAATAGAGCGTATGTGCTTCTTAGCTTTGTAGTATAGCATGTTAGCTCTCAATAAAAAAAACATATCGAAAGGTGACTGTAGCCTAAAAAAGGATGTTCTGATGGATGAGTAGCACATCAATAAAAGCTGTAATAAGAAATGAATATATTTGCAAGAAAGCATTATAGGCTCAGATTGAGGACAATCTCAGTGCAACTTGTCAAGATGCTTTGATAATGTGTAAAGGACCAACAAATGGAGTAGTAAGGTGTGATTTTGTTGAATATGGATTATTATTGTATATGATGTAGGATTTATGTGGCCAACTCTAAGTAGTTTGGATTTACATTTTGGTGAATTGAATTGATTATGTTAAAAAATTTCTGTCTAACTTTAAGATGTAAAAGAGAGGACCCTTTTTAGACCCAAAGAAATTAAGCAAATGCCAGCATGTTCTATAAGTAAGACATCTTGTAAGTTGATTTCATAAAAACTGGGGAAAAGCTGCATATCAATTGGCAGTCAATGGATACATGATTAATGATTGTCACTACTTGTGAGCTTAGGTAAGCTCCTCCAGGGCTCCATGAAGTACCAACTTAGGCCTATCTGATTATCTTTGGTTGCAAATTACAATTAGCCAAAGGAATCAATGAACTCAAGTGCTTCTCACCTTCTCTTTGTTGTATTTTCTCTCAACCCAGAAAAGAACAATGGCAATTCATGTAAGCCATCTTCATTGTGTTGTGTACTAGTAAAGGAATTAAGGAACCCGCTCTGCTCAGCTTGGCTTAGTTCTTTTCTCTCTCAGCTAAGGTAATGGGTGAGCTATATTTCAGTAAGGTCTCTATCGTTGCATCCATGTTTGTTTTGTTAAGCTTATGGAAAATTTTTGTGTAATGTTGAGTGCTTGCCTTTATTGTCCCATCACATGATCTATACCCCATATATTGAATTGTGAGGCTAGACATTGAACCTTCTTCGTCTTGGTGCTTAATTTTATAATTTTATTTTTCATATTTGCAAATTATCCGTGGGTTTACTGGAATTAAGGAACTCCGGCTCTGCTCAGATTGGCTTAGTTCTTTTCTCTCTCAGCTAAGGTAATGGGTGAGCTATATTTCAGTAAGGTCTCTATAGTTGCATCCGTGTTATTTTATTAAGATCATGGAGAATTTTTGTGAAATGTTGAGTGCTTGCCGTTATTGTTCCTTCATGTGATCTATACCCCATATGTTGAACTGTGAGGCTAGACACTGAACCTTCTTGGTCTTGGTGCTTAATTATATATTTCATTTTTGCAAATTATCCATGGGTTATTCAAGCATGAATTGGAGGACACACTGACATTCAGTGAATATATTGGTTTATTCACTTATTTGTCCGTAGCGTCAGACCTTAACTTATTGAGATGGACCGTGACATTTCTTGGTGGCACTTGGCAGCAAGTTATGGCATTTTGGTGGCTAGCAGCAATTTATTTGGGTGTATGGCAGATTTTAAGTGGAGGCAGGGTTATTCCTGTTAGAGTAGCAAATCTGTGTGTACCATATATAGGGGAGGGCAGAGTCCCCACAACAGAATTGACATGGTCAGAAATCTAGAGAGGATGTCTCCTCCTGTCAGTTTGGGGATTGTTACTTTAACATATATATGGTACTCCCCCCAACATGAGGAGGGCAAGTCATGGGCGGCATGGCTTGCACAACCCCAAGGTCCAGTCGGTGTTACTTAGTAGGTGCTAGCTCAAAAGGGGTGGCTCGTGTGGGGTTGTTCTGTTGGTTGAACTTGTGGGCTTGACTTTGGAACCTTGTTGCTTGAAATGGGCTAATGTTGCTGGTAGCATGGGCATGGCATGGGTGCAACCCTAACATGCAAGTGGCTTGGTTGGGCAGAGTTGGCCAAGGCATAGGTGCAAGCCTTGGGCACCAGTTGGGCAAGCTAGGGTGCACTAGCCAGTGGTTGGCTTAGATAAGCCTGGGCTAAGGCAATGTGGCTCAGATGTTTGGCGACAGTTAGAGGTGTCATGGCTAAGACATTCTCCAAGTTTGTAGGAAATGTTTGGGGCTTCAGACATGACTGTATGAGTTGTTTATATTGGCGGACATGTGGCTGATGTGGTGCATGACTCATCACATGGCAGTTTGTGGGTAACTGCCATGTCTCTAGTGGCTCATGTGTGGCAGACCCATGCAGTCTAAATGCTTTTGATCATGGGCGCAATGCAGATCATGGTTGCAGTTGAAGAGGGCAACTGAAAGGACAAGTGGCAGTGGCTGGAGCAAGGCAGGTGGCTTGCACAACTGCTGTGCACAGATGACAGCAAAACAGAGGGCTTATGTAACTGCTAGGGCACAGGTGGCAGCATCAGTAGGGAATGACAACTGCGCATGGACAGATGGCATTAGTCTAGGGCTTTTGTGTTGTGTAACTATTGCTGTAGTGTGCTTATATATTTGTATGCATATATGCCAGTGTTAGGCGGAGAGTGGGAGAGAACTGTTGAGTGTAGTGAGAATTTTGTAAAGCATAGTGCCTAGTGCTATTGTAAGCCTTGGTGGCTCGGAGTGTTCCTTTGTATTTAGAAGGAGTGTCTGAATAAAAGGTTTGGGAAGAATTTTCCCTGTAATTTGTGTGCGTTTTAGTGGCTGGTTGCAGGGCAACGCCGTCACAGGCTTAGCCCCAGTTTTCTACACTTCAGAAATTTATCCCGTGACACTTAGTATGTTTGTTAATTAAAAGTGCTCTTTCACTATTAATAAAAAGTACTCTTTCACTATTAATTCTACATGCATGATAAGTCTTGTCTTGTCTTGTCTTCATAATTTGAGTTGTTCATGTTATTGTTGTGCAAAATCATACTATTTTAAAACTTCATCTCCCATGGTTTGAGTTGTTCATGTTATTAATGTGCAAAGTCAGTCATACTCTCTCAATGTCTATGCTTATATTGTTAAATATGATTGAATCACCATATTAATTAATTTCTCTACTCATACTTTGGTTTTTACTTGTCATATTAGTGATACAAAGCAATGCTAAAACTCACTAGATGTGGTATCACTTGGCGTAGTTTGAGGAGAGCTACACTGACCAACTTAAAAGTTATGATCATTTCTATCAAGGGGATTCATATGTAACAATTTATCTAGAAGAGCCCTTACATGATTCTTTGGGTAGTCTTTTGCTTGAATTTGTTGGACAGATCAATTTGGATGAAGTAAATGTTACATAATTCCTTGTCCTTTCTTTTCTTTTTAAACTTCCATTTTTTTTTTTTTAAATTTCAATCAAGTGAAGGTGGATTTTGTTGGCTTTGTTCGGGGTTAAGAAAACCACTTTGTTGTTTACTTGCTCCTGCTTTTTGTTGTAGGGCATAATTTTGTGTTGAAGTGGCAATAACTTCATTCTACTGTGATTTTACAATAATGCAATTACCTCAAATTTTTGTGTGTGTGTATTATTAGTAATATTTTAAATTAGGTTATTTTGGTTTTGAATTGACAATAATTAGATCGGGGTTGAGGAAGATGCAACAAAACCAGCAATGAGAGAGAGAGAGAGAGAGAGAGAGAGAGAGAGAGAGAGAGAGAGAGAGAGATGCAATGGCGAGAGTGGTGTGATGGTGGATGCGGCTCTAGTGGTTGCAATTAGGTAGGAGAGGAGGTTGTGATACCATGTTACTTCCCTAAGAAGATTTACAATTAGAAATCTACTTTTCTATCTTCATCCATGGATATGAGTAAAAGGCTGCAAATAATACTTTCTTCTTATTGAATAAAAGAGCTTACAACAATATATATATATATATATATAGACAAAGAAAAACCCTCGGCTACCTAAAAGACAATAGTACTCCTATTAAAAATAATAATAATATACATAAAATTCGGTAATTTGTGTAAGTTATCTCAATTCTGGAGTTTTAAACCTCATAGTGGACCTGAATTTTCCTGAATGTTGACACTTCTAAAAACAGTAGTGGGTACCAAAGAAATGATGAATGTGGAAAAAAGTGGAAATTGATCTTATTTAATTAGAGATTTATCAATGTATAGTTGTTACCTTTTCCTCCAGATTACGCTGCATTTGATTTAGAGAAGTGGTGCTGCTTTGAGTGAGAGGCATGAGTAGAAGAGGCAGGAAACACATTTCTAAGTGGGACCTGAAAGAAGTGCCTCAACATTCACTAGGAGATGTACAATACGATGATTGGCCCGGGAAAGGCAGCGAGTTCGTTCTTAATAAAGAACCAGAACCTGTTTGTCGCTCTCCGGATATTGCTGGTAGAAATGATCCAAAGTGGTATGGTGTGGAAGCCAACAATAAAGATGGCAGAGAATTTTCAAACGCCACAATGGCATGGGATGAAGATGGAAGTTATAGCACAAAAATGTATCCTGGTCTTGATGACTTGAGACAAAACAGCCGTCACTCCCCTAAAAGTGGTTGGGGCAGATCATACAGGTTCGATTCTCTACTCAGCCCTCCCATAGTAGTACAACTGTCCAATTATAATATCATCCCGAATTCTTCTTACCCTTCTTTCTGGCATGTTGTGCACTGGTCCCTCCACTCAAATGAACCTTGAATATTTCCCCAACTTATTCATGATCACAAATGTACCAATTTCAGTAACGAAGTGCTGAAATCTGAGTTTTTCACTATTGCTTAATCTCAACTATATTGTTTTTCAACTAAAATTGTTTTAATGGATTTATTGTTGTAATCATATGCGAAGAGCCTGTACTTTTTGCTTTTTGAGGTTTAAAGCAACTAGTTTGCTAATTTACTTTGTTCTGGCTTTGATTGTTATTTACAGAAGTAGGAGCAGGAGCCGGAGCAGGACTCCACCACATGGTTTCTACCGGGAATCAGGATTAAATGACAGAAGCATTGTGGCTCAGCCTTGTAAAGATTTTGTTGCTGGGAGATGCAGGAGAGGTGATCATTGTCATTATCTTCACCAGGATGACAGAGATTATGAGGACAGGAGATATTCTGAGGGCAGCCTGAGGGAAAGCTGGGAAAGTAGACACAGGAGGGGTGGAGCTTCTAAATATTCCACTTCTGATGATACCAGGGAGCATCCACTGAGGATTGGAAGATCGAATGCTCTTTGTAATGATTATTTTAAAGGCAAGTGTTGTAGGGGGGCATCCTGCAAATATGCCCATCATACTGCTACTTCAGATGGGTCTGTTAAAGGGTCTGCTCATGAAGTGGTTAGAGACAGGGAAAATGACAGAAGGAATAACGATGCATCATTTGAGCAAAGTTGGGAGCACAAATCCCATAGAAGAAGAGATATTCCTTGCAAATTTTTCGCTGCAGGAAATTGCCGTAATGGGAAATTTTGCAGGTTTTCTCATCATGGCCAGAATCTTATTGACAGGTCACGGGATGATTGGAGGTGCAACCACTCGGATAATATGGACCAATTAAAGGAAGGTTTAAAATGGAGTGATACAACTTCTTCAGATGTTGCAATGTTGCAAGAGTGGAGCGAGGATAGAACCGGAGATGTTGGTGCTCCTGAACAAAGGGCTGCTGCGTCTACAGATGATAGAGGGGCACATACTTCTATTAATGAGAACAGATCTTGGGGTCATCCAACAGAAAGTGGTAAAGCAGTAGGCAGCAATGAGAGGAAATATCTTCAGTTGGAGGAAAATAGTGGTGTTGGCATGGGTGTCTCTGAATCTGGGGGCTGCGAAAATTGGCTAGGTGATATGGAGATCTCACCTGAATGGAATTATAGAGTGCAATCTCCCAACCACATTATTAAACAAGAGCTTGGTCGCTCACAATCTCTAATTCTTAATGGAACCCCCTTACCCTCTTGTGAACAGGATATAACTCGGGAAGCATTACTTCAGAACCATCATGATGCTAGAGCAATACAACCAGTGATATCTGAAAATTCTTGTTTCCAATCAAACCCCAGTTTGAAGGAGGATGCAAGTGATGCATTCTCCTGCAACGATAGGACAGCATCCAGAGATAGTGCAACGCCACTCATAGATCTAAATTTCTCTGCTAATGTTCTGCCAGGACAAACCCTGCATCAAAATGGCCACGGTTCAAGTGCAGTTACTCAACCTCTTTCAAGCTCATATGCAGGAGGACAAAATCAGCATACATTCCCTCTGTTTGCCCCAAGAGGAGAAAGTATAACTAACTTACAAAGTCAACTGTTTCTGGAGGACAAATCATTGAACAAATCTGATATTGGCAATGCAAACAGATCAGAAGTAATCTCTGAAATCCAACCAACTCAAAACATAGTAAGCAGGGAGCAGCTCTCACAACTTACTAATCTTTCAGGCGCTTTGGCTCGGTTATTGGGAAATGGGCAGCAGCTTCCTCAACTGTATGCTGCTCTTAATCCCCAAAATTCAATGGAATTTGTGCACTCTTCCCTTTCCAATTCTGTAGAGCCTGTTGGTTCACTTGCTGCAGCATCTAGTCAGCCAGATCCAGCCACTGGATTCCAAAACCAGTATGATCCCATAAGTGGCAGTATTGAGCCAAGTAAACCTGATATTAATAACCCAGTGCCAGGATTTTCAATAAATTCCATTCAGGGAAAAAGTATTGGGGATGGGAAACCAGAAATATTATCACAAAACTTATTCCTTCCATCTGTTAGTGGTGGACCAAGTGGCAGTGATCCATATAAGACTACTGATTTGGAGCTTGATCTCAATTGTGAGAGTCACCAGTTGAATCAGCCTGATCTGTTGGCTAATTGTGAGGGTGAGGGGAACAATGGAATGGCTGAGGAAACCAAGAAAGCGCAAGATAATGGTCCCTTGGGCAAAATGGATGGAGATGGCAAGGCTGATGACGGCAAGAAGAACAATGATGTGAAAGGCATTCGTGCATTTAAATTTGCACTAGTTGACTTCATAAAGGAGCTTCTGAAACCAACATGGAAGGAAGGTCAAATCAGCAAAGAGACACACAATGCTATAGTGAAGAAAGTTGTTGATAAAGTGACTGGTAGCATCCAAGGGGTTCATATTCCTCAGTCACATGAGAAAATTGATAATTATCTGTCATGTTCAAAACCAAAGCTCACCAAACTTGTACAGGTTAGTTCTGATCCTTTTTGCTTACTGTTAAATAATACTTTTGTAGGGATGTTGTGGCAAATTTTTTTAGGAAGGTTCATTTAAATTTTTTATTTGACAATTTAATTATAGCTGGATATTTCACTCCAAGGCCTGTGTTCCTCTCTAAATATTACTCCAATCAAGGATCAAAATTTCATTTCGCAGTGTTGTTTTGGTCACCCAAAAAAAGGAAACATTCCGAAAACGTTTGGGAAACATAGTTAAAATGATGAAAAAAATTATAATGTGTAGAAATACTTTGAAAACATAAAGTAAAATATATGAATGTGCGAAAATAAATAGTATAATTAATTAATTGTAAATGTTTTAAGGAACATGTCTATCCACACAAGAAGATACTAGGGTGAAATTGAAAAAAAAAAAAAAAAACGTAAATGCAAATGAGTTATTAAAACCAAATAACTATTTATTAATTAAAAATTAGTATAAAAAAATTAGAGCTAATTTTTTATATAATATGAAATTATTATGTATTTATTATAAAATATGTAAAATTATTATAATTAAATATAATATCATAACATAATAGATATATACTATGTAATATCCACAAATTAAACAATTTGACACAAGTTACAACTAAAATAATAAGTAAAACAAGTAGCGACTTAAACCTGTTATAATTAGTAATTAAGTATAAAAAAAATAGCAATTTAAACCTATAATAATTAGTAACTAAGTATTAAAATACTTGTTTATCTACACTTTATTTTCCCTATTACTTTTCTATTAATTTGGAAAAATAATAGAAATATCTTCATTTTGAATCTTAATCCTTGAAAAATAAATGAATATGATCTTTTACTAACTTCTAGAATTATTATTGATAGGAAAGAAATGTTTCCTCTAATTCGGTATGCTTTCATTAGCTTTTGTATGTTTCCACGGAAACATGTGAATTTCGGTATTCCACTGGTATTTTGTTTTAGTTCCGTGAGAAACGGAAACGTTTTGGCCGTTTCGATGGAAAAGAAACGAAATTTTGATCCTTGACTCCAACAGAAAATGTTTTCTGTTTTTTTATTCATAAAATCGGTTTTCTTCTGCTAATTTATTTTGGGCAGTTTGCTGTTTTTTGCTTTTTAATGGAACTCATTGAATATCTTGATCCTTGGGGTTGGATGAGTTGGGAAAAGACTTGGGTAGTATCTCCAATGTCCCAGGTTCAACTCTCACCCCCAAGAGCTACACTTAGCTATAAAAAATAAAATAAAAAAATTGTCATGTGAGAGAGAGAGAGAGAGAGAGAGAGAGAGAGATGCTTGATTTGGTTCTCAAGTAAAATAGAGCAAAGGAAGAAATCTTTTCAACAACTTTTTGGTGTTGGGTTTTTTATTTTTGGTAATTTGTATTCCATTTCTCATGTCCAGTATGTTTTCTTTGGTGGTGAAGTACCCTATGTGGATATAATTATCTAAAAAAAGTACACCTTTAGTTAATTTTAAGGGCCTTTACTAAAATTCTTGGTCCTCAGGTTTAATACACCACGTATGATTCAAGTCTCCAATTTTTCTTCAGTTCATATTAGTAAGTTTGTACATCTCCTTTTTTCTGCCAAATATGTGTATGACATACATGCATTATTGAGGTCATACTTAAATACTTTGTCCAGCTGCTTCCTTACATTCCTCGTTGCCCCATTAATATGTTTCAAATCTTTCCTGACCTATTTTTAAGAAGCATGGTAATATTTTCTTCTTGCGTCAGCTGCTTTCTGAATTTCATTGTTTCTCCACTATTTTTTTTTTCTCTTTGATGATGGGTACATTTTTTTCAGCCAACACCATGAACTTTGGGCCTAGAAGTTGATTAATTTTGGAATATGGTGAACCTGATTTATAGTATTGAAATATTATGTAAAAACACTTGCTCGCACTTATCAGATTACATTGTGGAAGACAAATTTTTTTTTTTTTTTTTTGGGAAGATTCACCATAATATATCTGATCCATGCTATGTGGGGCTGTAGTATGCTCCAAGGGTAGGGCTGATCGCCTAAAATGTCGGGCAATATTTCCCAAGTGATAGCAGCTTCTGTCTGTTTTTTCCCCTCTTATTTGTTTTATTTTAGGGACAAACTTTAAAACTAAAAGCATTGTACAACTCAAAAAAAAAAAAAAAGTTGTTACAGGAATAAAAAATTGCTCACCATCTTAGTATTTGTTTCTTTGCAGGCATATGTGGAAAAGTATCAGAAGAGCTAATTGAAACATGAAACTTCCAGTGTTTTTTTTTTGTCTGCTTTTAATTTGTGTCGTATTACAAGTTGATTAAGTTATTTCTTTTGTATCTAAAGTAATTTTTATAGTTGCTAGAAATGATGTTTTAGCCTTGTGTTTATTGGTTGGAAACAGGTTAGCTAGCCCAAGTCTCCTGTCAATAAATATTCTATAGTGTGTTGTATTTGTGGGATTTGCTTTTAGGTGTTTTAAACCTTTTCCTCTTCCTAGGAAGGCATGAATGCATCATCTTCATTCTCACTCCTCACTTTTCTCGCAATTCTTCATTGGTCCCAGGCAAATGAATAAGGGCCACGAGTGCTTGTTAATATACTTACTTTTTTTTTTCTTTTTTTTTTTTTTGAAAACATGTAGGCAGCTCTTGTCATTTGGCTTGGGACCAATTGTTCCACATTAATGACTAAGTTCTCTCGCTATTGGGATCTGAAAATGTGATTGTTGAGTGCTCCATGTTTTGACACCCGCTTTTTTTCTTATTTTTGCATGCTCTTCCTATTTTTAGTAATTTAATTCCAACCATATTAGAAGACTCTCTCTCTCTCTCTCTCTCACACACACACACACACACACACACACTCAATGGTGCAATTATTTTTCTATTCAATGTATTCTGGTATTGACAATCAGTATTTTCATATTGAGTATACCTTTTTTTTTTTTTTTTAGGGTAAATTACATTTGGACCCCTGTTGTTATTAACAATTGCAGACAATCCTCCTCTTGTTAAAAAAATAACATTGCACTCTTCTATGATATGATACTTTGTAACACATTGCCCCTACATTGAAGGCCCGTTAGTGACGTTACTTTTTGATGACATCAGTAAATTGATATTTGTAAAATGAAATTTACCCGTAATAATAATGCGTAGCCTTTTATAGCCCCACGTTATATTTGCTTTACATTCTTAAATTAAGAGGTATAGGAGAAGTCAAACACAAACTCACAAATCAATACCAATTTACACGGACTTATTCAGATCTTTCTAAAATATTTCAGTGGGCTTGCTCGTCTCTCTCCATGATTGGCAATCGGAGATCGACAAGCTAACTCACTTTATCATATCGCTCCAATATGCAAATGATCATAAACGAAAACATAAAAGAAGAATTGGAGTGACTGGATTTAAATTTTGCTCTAAACTATCCCTCTCTCACTCTCTCTCTCTACTCCCATGTCTGGAATCGTGGAGACTGATATAACCGAAAGTTTCGAATCCTACATGGTGGGTATGGTGAAACAATAGGTAAGGCGATGATGATTTGGTTTGAAGATTTCATGGGGAATGATTTTGATTCGTGATAATATTAGATTCCAAATTTTAGAAACATTCGATCTTGATCCAGATCATCTCCCACTCGAATCTCACCATCGATTTAGTAAAACCCTCAAGTCACCATTGCGATCAGGAGGGAGGCGGCATGAGAGCAAGTTGAAGCATAGTATATTATGAGGCTCATCAAGGGGAAGAAAAAAACACAACGAGACTTGATTGTTTTTTGTAGCAACAAATCCCAGTTGATTGAAATACATTGATTAAACCCAACAATTTAAAAAAAAAAAATCCTAGAACATAATCCAGTCCCTTGTACTTGAGATTAACTTTAGGTCAAATTTCAAAACACACACACACACACACAAAAAACAGTTGGTGAAGGAAGATCAAATCCCCAATTACATGCTTTCCTTCGAATCTAAAGGACTAAGAGTCCGAGTACTTAAATACAATGGGTTTGGAATTTTTTTCTCAATGTGAAAAAGGATGAAAAGAATAAGAAGAGAGATTAAGAGAGAATGCTTTAAAGCAACCGGAGATAATTTGCAGAGTGGGGGGAAATGTGGAGATGATAAATTGTAGGGCGTAAATAAAGTAGAATGCTCAATGATACTCTTGGAATAAAATGCTGCTGTCACAGTCGCACATTAGGTGCTACAAATCTAACGAGAAATTGGTTGACTTTTGACCGAATAAATTACTAAATGGTAATTGTACCATGACTCTTAACGGGGTATATAGTCGAATAATTAGAGTAACACAAATACTGTCTGTCAGTAACAACAATTCAAGTATAATTTACTATTTTTTTTTTTGGTTTACATCTCGATAATTTTAAAAATCTATCAATTAAGAACATTCTTTTTTATCCCACTTTAAAAACTAATAAATATTAAGTTAGCGAAAGACGTCAGCATCACAAACTATGTCTAACAATAGAAAAAGGCAACCACTAAATTAAGGAATCAAGAGTTGGATGGGATCAAGTACAAATCTAATTTTTTACATTATTTTTAAAAATAAAATGTTGTCTAATGGTTAAAATAAAATTAATTAATACCCGTGTTAACATTTCAAACCATTTAAATAGAATTGTGCTTTTGTTTATCTTCATAACTTTGCCCAAAATGTTCTTAAATCAAAAAGTGCCATCTGAAATTTAAATTGCAGAAAATCATTCATAATTATAATGCTAATCCTAACATAATCCACGAACTCCCAAACCACCCTAAAGTCATAAATCATTGTTTTTAGGAGTTTGTGGACCCAATATTTTTAAGTTGAACCTTTTTTTTTTTTTTTCTTTCTTTCTTCCCTCTCCTGGCTGTAGAACCAACATTACTTCAATTCAATTTCTTTAAAATTTAGAATTATGTGTTCTAGTACTGCATCGTCAATCAAGCGGCTCAAAATAAAACAGTTTTAGATAAACACTATTTTATAAAGTCACGAGAGTTCTTCCATCTATATATCTTTGTTCCTAATTTGATTATTTAAACCATTTGCATTGTCTTTCCTTTCAACCAATCTCATCATCTATGATCTCATCTGCAATCAATCTTCACAGAATCAGCTTTCAAAACTCAAAAGAATAAGACCCCTCACTGGGAGAAAACTTGGATATATATATATATATATATATATATATATATAGAATATATGTAGCCTACACACACACACACACACTAGGACTTGAACCCTTTTTGTTAGAAATTTTAGCCAAAGTTGTGGTCACAAAACTATTTTGAGTTGTAGTGTATCCAAGTCTAAGTGAGTCAATTTCTCAAACCTTGTGTTCACTCAAGCAACCGGGCATCATGATCAGATTCAACAAAGTGTAGTGTTCACAATGGTAGACAAATGTAAGCGTTTGGATACATTGACCAGGGTTTATCACACACATATTTCATGCATTCAAATATTTTTAACTTAATTTATTTTAGAGTAAAAGTGTGTTTGGAATTTTGGTATATTTTTTACTCAAGTTTTAATTGAGAATGTTTTCAAAATAATTAAAAATATATATCAAATGGGCAAAGCTCTCATATTCTATCAGCTTCGTTTGAACGACAATTCCAGTGTGGTACTCGTTCGCCTTCGTTCGAACAAAAATTGTAGTGAGTGCTCCAACTTTGTTCAAAGGTTCATTTAAACGAGGACTCTCGTTTGAACAAACTTCCGCCTCATTCGAATGTACAGGAGAAGAAGTCTTTGAATTGGACTATTGTTCTTAAAAATTACTTCAAACCTTATGCCTATATGATGTCTTTGATACATGTGCGTGGATGACTTTTGGCCGTCATACTTTTTTATATACATATTGTTCCAAAAGCTTTTCTATTGCATTCTAATTTACATATAGATCAAAGGCCAATTGTTCAAGAACCTACAATCTTCATACTTGGAGTATAAACTTGTGGAGTTCAAGGTTGTGCAATCGGTAGAGTTCTAGATTGTGTGGACTTGCAATTGTAATTAAGGAGTGCCATTCATGGATTCGAAGCAGTGGACCACTTCAAGAGTGCTTGAGGATTTGAGTTCGAGGAGATTCAGATTGTGAACAAGGATTGAGGACTAAGTCTATGTATTTACGGAGTTTGTAATTACCAAAGCTCATATAGTAGATTGTGTGTATTTGGATTAGTGCCCTAAGATTTTTCAAAGCAGATTCAGTTGATATGGGACAATTTCCTCGTCAACAACTTAGTGTGTCATCTATCTGTTTATCATTATTGCTATATTACTTATGCATGTCCCCAATTGAAATTACACATATAAGAACCATAATATGCACATAATTGAAGTGATAACCTCAATAATCCAAACCAGATTAAAATCTGTTCAAATAATTTTAATTTGTTATATAAACCTATTTACACCCTCTTTAGGTCTATTCTACACCATCTAGATACACATAGGGCCTTTCATATTAGTATTAGAGCAATTATTTTAGGCATTAGATTGATCCTAATCTAGTCTAGATGGATAGTTTTAATGAAGGCAATTTCGTTACCCGACCTCCACTTTTTATAGCTCCAATTATGCCTATTGAAAAGCTAGAATAAAGGCGTTTCTTAGGTCTATAGATGAGCGTGTTTGGTTGATTGTAGAGAGTGACTGGAAACACCTTGTCACCACAACCTTTGATGGTGCTTGTACAAAGAAGCTAACTACAAGTTGGGATGAGAATGATCTTAAGAGTAGTGGATACAATACTAAAGGGTTGAACGCTTTTTTAACGTTGTCACAACTGATGAGTTTCGACGTATCATGAAATGTGAAACTTCAAAAGGAGCTTGGGATATTTTGCAAACTACCTGTGAGGGTACAACTATAGTTAAGAGGTCTAAGCTTCAAATATTGACCTCCAAGTTTGAGACACGTAGGGTGGATGAGTCTAAAACATTCTCTGAATTTTATGCCAAACAAAGTGATGTTGTCAATTTTTCATTTAACCTTGGAGAAAGAATAGAGGAGCCCAAAATTTATAGAAATTTTTTGAGATCTCTACCTGAGAGATTTCAACCCAAGATCACTTCAATTGAAGAGAGTAAAGATATTGGCAAGTTAGTAAGGTCTCTTCAGACGTTTTAGTTGAAATATAGACAAACTAGGAAGCAGAAGAGTCTAGCCCTAAAGTTCGTCCAAGAGAAAGATGAAGAGAGTACTAACATCAAGCCAACACTTCTCAATTATGATGAGCTTTTTATGTTTGTTAAAAGATTTCATAAATTTCGGAAGAACAAAAGACTAAATTCTAAAAATCAAGCAAGCTTAAGTAAAAAGCTCACATCAAGTTCTAGCAGCTTTAAGGGAAAAGCCATTAAATCTTCCTCAAGCGTAAAGGTTCTCTAATTAATCAATAAATTAGTTCTCTAGAAACATAGTTGTTGATTTCCCTAACAAAAGAAAGAAGAGGAAAAACAAGATCGTGCCCATATCTCACGTCTCACAAGATCGTGCCCATATCATAGGAACACTTCTCCTATGATATTCGATTGGGTGCAGTACTGCGGGTACTTGTTCGATTCCCTACACCGATTGCCTAGATACGGGTAGACATTGTATTGTCTTGATTAGTCCTACTTGAGAGGGTCATCGCGATAGAGGATAAACGTGAGACACTCACATATAGACTCTTCGAGTCTCGTGATTGGCTACCTCTACTCACTATTACGGGTCTCGCAAAAGAGACCGTGGTTTGAGAGTTTTACTTGAACCTAGGTTTTTGAGATGCAGATCCCGAATTGCGACTGCCACCCTTAGGCCCGGGGGCCTTAGGGCGAAGCTCACATAAGCAACAGTATCGGACGGCGGTGCGGCCTGTGTTTGCGGAAGAGTGAAAAACTTTTTCTTTTCTTTTCTTATTTTAATTTTTTGCACATCCGCCCGGTACTGCCGTTCTTCAGAACGGTACACATGATTATACATTCAGAGCATAATAAAAACTTAAAGACTTTATAAATAATACATATTCAACTGCCCCGTGGGGCTTAATACATAGCCTTACTATCTTCTAATACAAAAGTGACTACTAAAATTTCATAGTGCTTCCCAAAAAAAAAAGACTGCTAGTCTTGTAAATAGCTGCTTACGCCCTTCCTCAAAATGTGCAAAACTCTAATCATCATCATCATCCAAGTCAGGACTGCTGTCAGTCACCTGAAAGGAGGTCAGATAAAAATTCGGGTAAGCTAATCTAAACTTGTGAGTAATTCCAGCATTTGTCATGGGTTTTCAATTGGCAGTTATTAGTATAAGAGATTTTTTAAAACAATCACTACCAATTGCTCGTATACTTCAAATACATAATATATGCATTCTTTAAAATAGATAGCTTTGAAACATTTAAAGTATTCAAGCTAAACATGTACTTCTTCAAATAGAGTATATGAACTTCAAAACATGTAGATTTGTATAGTAAAATGAGGGTAAAACCTGTTTTCATTTTCAAATATATCATCTTATCACTTTCATTAGTAGAATCCGTTTCGAACCAGATTCCAATTTTACATTTACACTGGAGAATCTCTTGCCTGGGGGATTAGATCCTACTACCTGGCATACATCATGTCAATTGAATTCCGAAGAACCCGAAATCATTTTCATCATGTCAATTGAGTTTCGAAGAACCCAAAATCATTTTCATCATGTCAATTGAGTTTCGAAGAACCCAAAATCATTCTTAGTGCTTATGCACACTTCATCTTGCTTTACCAGTGGCAACAGAAGGTATAAAACATTTATAAATAGATGCTATATTAAAAACATTAAAACATGGCCTCCCCGTAGTTGCATTTTAAAACATGTAACACATAACTTCTTCAATAGAGTTTTCAAATACTTGGAATATGCAAATTCATAATATTTAAAGAGATTTGACATTTTAAACTTAGACATGCTAAAATATATTTTAAAGAGAACTGTAGTAGAAATCATTCGCTGAGCATGTCACAATAGGGTTTATAAGAACATAAATATTTTTAAAAAAAGAATCATGTAATACTGAATTTGATATTCGGATGCTTCAGATATTTTGAACTTAAAACTTCTTCAAATTCATGGAGTTAAATCTCCACTTCAAATATAAGATTACTCACCTTATACTTCTGGGTTGGTATTATCGATATGACTTCCCTTTTCCTTTGTTGAGCCTAAAACAATTTATGAAAAATTTCATAAATTTCACATGTAATCTAATTGTCATTAAATTTGTGATCTTAACCTATTCTTAGACTGTTAGGAATAAAATTTCATTTCAATTTATACTCTTCTGGTAGCTCCATTATTTTTAAGTTTGATTTTATTACTTTACATGTTTACATGTCGTGTCTTTCCGTACCTTATTTCAAAATGCAGACCCTACTATTGAGCCCACAACGTCGGAAAGCGTTTCAGTCTATAGTTACATGAATTTATGCTATTCATCAAATTTTATATCTCTTCATTATAAGTATATCTTTTTGATCAAATAGACTCTACCATTGAGTCCGGAACGTCCGAAGAAAGTCAACTTAGACCCTCTCGGACTTCCATTTGGCTTTAGGGGCACTAGGGGCAATTTGGTCATTTTACACTTTTAAGTGTCTTTATTTTTCGGAGTCCCGTCTCACAAAACGGACCTCACCATTGGTTTCAGAATATCTAAAATAGTTAAAATACACTATTCACATGTTTAATTTGGACATCGGGCCATTTTACCATTATTTAATTAATTAAATTAATTAATTATTACATTTATATAATATATATATATATATATATATATATATATATATTACTGCCCAAATATGTAGCACGTACGTGCCTATCTCAGTGGAAAAATGGGGAGGTTTTAGGGTTCTTGGGTTTAAAGGGTTGGGTGTTCGAGTCACAAGAGCTGCGCCCCTTTTATTTTTTTTCTTAAATTTCACTTTTATATATTATATATATATATTTTTCCATATTTACTACCACGGGCTTGCTTGTCCAAGTGGTAAGAATGAGGGTTTGGTTCAAGGGGTTATGTGTTTGAATCCCAAGGGCTAGCAGCCTCTTTTATTTTTCAATGGATTTAAAATCCAAACGGCGGACAAGCAGTCTAAACCTGGATAAGCCATCTTGTTTGCGCACATGTTATAGAATTGGCCCCCAAACCGTGTAACCAAACAATCTATAATCAGGTTTTAAATTTAAAACCTTTAAGCCCCAAAACGACGTCGTGCTATTTATGCGGTGTCTAACCCGCAAGCCCCCACGTGTTCGAGTCCACACACCCGTTTCAAAAACGAGTTGGCGAGTTGACTCATCGTCTTCTTCATCACTTAGGGTCACTGTTGCCCTAATTTTTGGAATTTTAAACCTTCAATTTCGTGTGTTTTTTATCGACCAAATTCCTCTGTTTCTACTCTAAAACGTTTCTGGGATATCACGAATCATCTTTGCATTCATTTGAGAACTCATATCGAGCTCAACAGTGCGGTTCAAAACTTACACCCCCCACGGTTTCTAGGCTAGTAAATGGCCATTTATCCATGAAAGTTCATGGGATTTGGCTTGTTATGTTCCTTATTTAGGGGACTTCAACTTCCCATTCCAAAAACATGGGTTAAGAGTCTAATGCAGAGGCTGGGTTTCAAACCCGAAACCTGTAACTTAAGTTTTTGGAGTCTTTTCTTAGGTTTCTTGATCGCGTAACAAGCTTTTTGACACCCTCAGGTGACCTACTTTGGGTCTAACATAACCAAGATAGGTTTTGTAAAGGTCGTCTCAGACCTGGTTTAGCCAAAGTCTATTAATGGTGGTTCTTCATGGGTCCAGTGTCTTAGGGTTGTTTTTGGGTTCCATTTTCATGCCTTATTCATGTTTATACATTCTAAACATCATATATGCATCAATAAAGCTTAAACAACTTATAAACATATGTAAAACCTAGAGAGAGAAAATAGTGAGTTTGAAGCTTTCTCACATTTTCTTTCAGTTTTCCTCCCCTTCTTCCTTTGCTTTCCACTTCTGAATACTCCAGTGTCCTCAGCCTCAACTCTCTCCCTTTTAAATGCACATTCAGTGCATGTATACACATATTTATATTGACAGCCTATATGGCCGCTCCTCTCTCTCTTCTTTCCCTCTCTTTTCTCTCTCTTCCTCCATTCCTTGACTTCCTTCTTCTGCTCCATTAAATTTCTCTTTTTCATTTCAGCTTTTCATTAAATTCCTTGGTTGATATTTGGTGTATATATGTATGTTTTACTAAAACACACACTAACACACTCACTTACACACCCATACTAGCACACACACTAGCACCAGACCCCTTCCCATCACTCCTCTCAAATTAGTCCACTTGTGGCTGTGATGAGTGCGCAAAAGTGCACTCTAAATACCTTATTATTAGATTAAAATGCTAAAATGTGAATAGAAATGTTGGGATATAATTGATATTATTTAATTTAATTTTTATTTACAATGAGATATATTTGAGCATTATTTTATAATATTTTAAATCTCAAATATTGTATTAATTGTTGGTCCTGTTTTGAAGGTTGCGGCTGAAGATCAAGAAAGAAAGTTGAAGAAAAGAATTAAAGCTGCGGCTTGGTTTAGCAACAAGCAGAAAAAAAAGAAAAGAAAAAACAGAAGTCAAAGCGCTGAAGCAAGCAAGCCAAGCCAAAACAAGAAGTAAAAGAAAAAAGGAATGAAAAGAAAGCAAGAAGCATGGGGCCCAGGCTCTGGCTTGGGCTTATGCGGCGCGACAGCAAAACAGGGAAAAAAAGAAGTCATGTGTAGGCGCTGGAGAGAGATCAAACAAAGAAAAAAACAAAAAAAAAAAAAAGAGAAAAGGAATCAAGAAGTGGGGCCCGCGCAGGAAAGCAAAGAAAGAAAGAAAAGGCTTGGGCTGATGTGCGGTGCGGCTGGGCTTGTACGGTCTAGGGCGTTGAATGGAGAGAGACGTGGGGCGCTAGGGCATGGGCTGGAAAGGAAGCGTGGCTAAAGTGAGTGGGGCCCAGACGCGTAATCATCTACGGCGCAAGGCTGGATTAAGCGGAGAGCTGCATAGAAAAAAAAGAGAACGGAGGAGGAGAGTGTGCGGCACAGAGGCAAAACGGGTCCTGGCGCAGAGAAAAAACAGCAACAACCACTCCATGGCTCAATTATTCTTCATGAGGTTTATGTTGTCCATTATTCGTATGGGTAACTGAATTTTCAAGTAGGGTTAGGGATGAACTTGCACACGAGATGACACATTTAATTTATTTTTGATTCATGTGCTGGATTTTTATTTATTAAAACTCTTTGTTTTATCATTCTCAATTTATTGTTGTTGAATAATTACAGAGTTTATTCCGTTTATAGATTCAGTCAGGTTTTTTCTATTGAATGGATTAATTCTTTGATTATTTTTGGATCAATTGATTATTTATATTGATTTAATTCTTTGCTGCAATATTGCTTCCTAGGCATATTGTCGTCGTTGGGTTCTTTCAATGTGGATAACAATCTGTGGATTTAAAAGTGATGAATGATTTTTCAAAGGGTTACATTTGGTTTAGTTTTGGTTCATAATTCTATATCTTCTGATTGAGATTTTTGGAATTAAATTCTCAATTGAGTTATCAGTGAATTGAAAATAATTAAAATACCGGATATGTGCAAGGGATTCCCGACGCTCTACTGTTCGTTAATTTGAGTATTTTCTTCTGTTAATCACTTTGTTTAAATTTTAATTTGCATTTTAAAATCACTTTTTATTTTCTCGTTAATCATTTAATATTTTCTTTAATTTCGAAAATTCTTTCTGTTATTCTTTTAATTTTGTCTCCCTGTGGAATCGACACGCCAAAGCTACACTACAACTACCACGTTATTCTTTGGGCATAATCAAATTTTGGCGCCGTTGCTAGGGAGACAGTAGAAGAATCAGTAGATAGTTTTTTCTTTTTAACAGTTTGTAGAGGCGGTAACTTCGTTCCTTTTTTTTACTTGCTGCATTATTATTTTATTTTATTTATTTATTTTTCTTTTTCTTTTTAATTGTTATCTTACAAGGGAGACAGTAGAAGAATCAGTAGATAGTTTTTTCTTTTTAACAGTTTGTAGAGGCGGTAACTTCGTTCCTTTTTTTTACTTGCTGCATTATTATTTTATTTTATTTATTTATTTTTCTTTTTCTTTTTAATTGTTATCTTACATGCATAATAGGTATAGGGACGCATTAAGTCGATTTGCTTGTAGGCCTGTGTTAGAGTTAGATTTAGAGTCTAATTTTTCTATTTTTTCTAATTTTTTTGTTTGATAATTCTTTAAATTTTGAAAATATGAGTGAATACGAAGATCAACCCACTAAGACCCTTTAGGATTACCTCCACCCTACACGCACAGCCACACCATCATGCATCATGTTTCCACTCAATGCTCGTCAAATTGACGTTAAAATGGGGGTGGTACAGTTACTCCTTACATTTCATGGTTTGGAAAATGAAAATCCATATGTGCACATTAGGGAGTTTGAAGAGGTAGTTGCGACTTTCCATAGTCAAAATGCAACAGTTGACATGTGAGACTTATGTTCTTTCCTTTCTCTTTGAAGGACCGAGCTAAGAGTTGGCTATACTCACTGAGACCACGGTCGATTGGATCGTGGAATGAGATGACTCAGATTTTCTTTACTAAATACTTTCCCCAACATAAGACCAATGCTTTAAAAAGACAGATTTGCACCTTTGCACAAAAGGATAGTGAGACTTTGTAAGTCTTGGGAGAGATTTAAAGAGTTATTGAGTATGTGCCCTCACCATGGGTATGAGAGTTGGCGTCTAGTGAGCTACTTCTATGAGGGACTTATACCTAGAGAGCGTTAATTTGTAGAGATGATGTGTAATGGTGAGTTTTTGCATAAAGATCCTGATGAGGCAATAGAGTACCTTAATGAGCTTGTTGAAAAAGCTCACACTTGGACAGGACCTAGTGCTACTAAGAGCACAAATAGGTCTCGACTTATAGGGAACCAAAATGGTGGTGGAATTTACCATCTCAGGGAAGAGGACAACTTGAAGGCTAAGGTAGAGATACTCACTAGGGAGTTATGTAACACCCCGATCCTGTATAATTAATAATTAAATATTAATTATTAATTAATACCGGCTCAGAGAATAATCAAGGGAATTAACCCTAATCTCCCGACGGTCAAGATAGACTGATAAAACAATTAAAGCATGTTCGAGAATAGGGTACAATACCCGAACCTAATTACCAATTAATTAGGTGAAATAATGTCAATTTAACACTGACGGAATTCGAATTAATTAACCACAAAAATCTCGAATGACCAATAAATGACACGGAACCTCTGACACTGAAGAAGACTGAAATAGGAACTGACTGGAAGAAACCGCATCGAAAAAGGAGTTACGGAATGAAAGTTATGAGGCAAACATCAAAAACTGAATTAATGCGCAGCCAAACAGGGCCTTAGCCCAAAATGGTGAAAAATGGCCAAATTGGTGGTCAAGGGGAATTGAACCCTTGACCTATGAAAGGAATGAATCTCACCCAAAAACTTAACCAAGTGGCCATCCAGCACCTTTGTGCATATTTATACAGCTTAATTCTATATATCCCTGAGTTAACCAAGCCCCACCTCAAATTGGACCAATGAGGTTGCATGCAAACCCCATATGATTGCCCCCTTAGCCCACCTCAGCCCTAAGATCCCACTGTTCTCTGATGTATATGCATCTATATATATATATAAGAGATGTATATATATGGGCATATGTAATAATGTATATAGACATATTATATAGCAAGAACTATGATTCATTTGTGGAAGGAGAAAAGGAGGGGGTCCAAAATCAGAAAGGAAGTGTGGGTGTTGTATGCTCGGATAAGAGAGTCCAGAGAGAGAGAGGGCTGTAGAGAAATTGAAGGCCTTGCATGTGTATACACATGTGTCTATGGTGTGTGTATCTTCATTGGAGATGCACCAAAAGGGAACTGAGACATGGTTGAAGCTCTGAAGTGCCCAAGGACTGAACCATGAAGCATGGGAACATGGACAGTGGTCGGTTATGAGGTATATTTTCAAAAATTTGCTTCAATTTTTGATCTGAAGTTTTGGGTACTGTTTTGTGCATTGTAGAACTAGAATTGCATGCATGCTAACTAGTTGATGAGATCTGGGTTATTTAGGCTTGAAATGGACCATCAAACTGCTTGGAATTCAAGCAAAAACACAAAATCTGCCATTAATGGACCTGCACTGAATAGGGTCTGATCAACCTCCACCGAACTTGATTTGAGTTACCCAGACCTGAACTAGACCCCATTAGGTGTTTAAAAATCACCATCCGCGACTGAAACTCACACGGGTAGACCCTCAAAACCGAACCTATAGGTCTCGGCCATGGAACCCAAAATCTGAAATAGGCTCTTAAACTGAAATTGCTAAATGGGATGTTGATCCCCATGGACATACGGTCACAAAGAACCAAACCTTGTGAGATTTGGTTGAGAAATAAGGCCCCACGACCGAACTGAAAACCTGTATGATAATCGGTTATACAGAGCTCCATGCATGGGTTCGAAGCTCAAAATCGATGCCAAGTTGTTGGTCTAGACTCTAGGAACAGTTTGGAACCAAAATCAGTTGAAAACAGCCTTCGAAAACCCACAAAATTGGAAAAACTTGATGACTGCAACTAGGGCAACAATGCCCTGCACGATGGGGAAGACAGAGTCGACTCGGTCGACTCGCGTGTCGACCCAGACACGTGTCGGTCTACGGGCGTGCCACTGCTTTAGTGGAACGGTGCCGTTTGAGGTTAAAGGTTTTAAGTTTAAAACCTGAATTCGATCTGTTTGGCAATCCAAATAATAAATTGAAATCTGAACTGGGCCTATCCAAACCAAGAATAAGAAAGAAATTGGAGTTACCAGGGATATGTTATCCCGGTTTTCTGAGGGACCAGTGAACCGGTTGGTATTGAGGAATCTGGACCGGTCCAACAGTTTGAACCCTAGAACCGTTTGGTTTGAACCCTAATTTTATGTAATTATGTTTTGACCCCTATAGTTTTCTGAATTTACGGATTAACCCCCACTGTTTTGTAATATTGCACAATGGCCCAGACTTTGGAAAAATTATACATTTAAGCCCCTGGTAATTAATTAAATAATAAAATAATTATTTAATTATTTTATTAAATAGGTAAAATTACAATTTTACCCCTGGACATTAAATATGTCAAACGGAGTCCAAATAAATTAAATAAATAGTGTATTTTCACTATTTCAAGCATTCTGGACTCAATGGTACAGTCCGATTTTGGAAATACAGTCCCGAAAAATACAGACCCGTAAGTGATAAATGACCGAACTGCCCCTGATGGTACCCAGACCCAAATGAAAATATCAAATAGCCTATTTTGACTACCTCGGGCATTCTGAACTCAACGGTGAGGTCCGTTTAATGAACTGAGGTCCCGAAAAATACAGACACATAAAGTGTAAATGACCGAATTGCCCTTAATGATACCCAGGGCCGATTAAACATAACAGACAGTCCAATTTCACTATGTTGGACGCTTTGGACCCAATGGTGAGGTCCATTTTATGAACTGACATGCCGAAAAATACGACACATGAAATTACCAAACTACCCCTGATACCGTACGAGACCTAAACAAAGTCCGATTGGGACGAAACTGATACCGGTAGGAGCCCAGACACTGGTGAGACTGTATACTTGATTAGATGACGAATCGGGGTCAGAATTACACAAAACATAAAATGACCAAAATACCCCTGAGCACTATAAGTGCAAAGTAGAGGTCGAATAAAGGTCAAACTGATCTGATAAATTATCATAGGGATAATTATGAACACTGAAGGGCTAAATAAGACTCTGAGACAGTCAACGCATAAAACGAGAAATGACCGATGTGTCCCGACGATCTAAAGCAGATACCAAATTAAGTCCAAGGGACTTATAAATTTATACATGAGATATATGGGACGTTCTGAGGACCATGATAGGGTCCGGGGCAAAAATGACAAAATTACCATTTTGCCCCTAAGACTAAATAAGTACCCAACTGATACCGATTAAAGTCTAAAAGACTTAAAACTTCATATATACGTATATGGGATATTCTGAGGACCATAGCAGGGTCTGGGATAAGAATTGCGAAATTACCATTTTGCCCCTATGGTTAAAATGAGAACCTAACTGATACCGATTAGAGTCCAAAGGACGTAGAACTTTGTACTTAAGATATAAAGACTATTCCGAAGACCACGACAGGGTCAGGGACAAAAATGGTAAAATTACTATTTTGCCCCTTAGGTTGAATGAGTGCCTGACTGATAACAATTGAAGTCTAAATGACTTAGGATATAATCCTAATAATTGCTAAGCCTAATTAAAGAATGAAATAGCCTCGGGTGATACCCAATGGAAGGGCGATAGGCTACTAGGCTATCTTAGGTAATCCGATAGATACCTAAGATGACGAATGAGACCTGAATGGATGAGTTCTGATCTGTCTGTGATTGATGATTATTATTCAGGATATACATGGAGATGCCTGACGTACCTGGAGGTTATCGGATTATTTATGCAAGGAAATAAGCGTAAAGTTTGTGAGTAACTTCTGACACTGTTTTGATACTGTCCCTTGATCTATTGATTTGTTTTGAATGCCATACGGTTTAAATGCAATTATTTAAATGCATGCTTTTCGTACTATATCACTTATGACATAGTTTTAGTCTTTTTAAATAATTGACTATATTCCTGATCCCTGTGCTAGCATTCCGTACTGTTTTGCCCATTTTGAACTGTTGAGATAAAATGGATATATTGAACCATTATTTTCGAAACGATTAAATGAACCATGTGATATAGGCAAAGAACAACATTTTGTTGTATCGTACCGCTTTGTATAGTATACTGTCTGAATGCTATATTGTTTAAATGTATGTACTTAATGTACGCCCTTTGTATCACATTCCACGTGATGTGCTTGTATCCTTCGAATTAGGAATTCCGTTCAGTTCGGTTATGTGCTGTCTGTTAATGATATGTCTGCCTCGATTAATATGTTCCGTCCGGTTCTGACATGTTCCGTCCGTTAATGATGTTAAGTCCGCCTTGATTGATATATGGTCCAGTTCCGTTGTGTACTGTCCATTGATGATACGTCTGTCTTGATTGAACATTGTTCAGTCCAGTTATGATTAGTTCCGACAGTGATGTGTCCCTGACTTGATTGTTATATTGTTTCTACCCAGTTCCGTTATGTTGTCCTGTTCATGATTGCCTGTGTCTTGATTAGTGTATTGTTACCGTTTAGTTCCGTTATAATTTTATCCGTTCGCGATATGCCTTTGCTTGACTGATGTATTGTTTCCGTTCGATTTCGTTATATTCCGTCCGTTGATGATATGTCTGGCCTGATTGATAGATGGTCTAGTTCCGTTATGTTTCCGTCCTGTTATTGGTATGCCTTGTCTTGATTGATCTTGTTCAACTCCGCTATGTTCTAGCCATGGATAATATGCCCATGTCTTGACTGACTTATTGTTCCCACTCAGTCCCGATTGTGATTCGTTCCGTTAATGAAAAGTCTGTGTCTTGATCGATATATTAGCAATAGTTATTGCTCAGACCGATTGGTTATGTCTTGTTCCGATCCGTTTGTATTGTCTATTCGATTCTGTTTTATTGTACTAGACTGCTTATGAAATGGATTTATAAAAATAGTTATTTTTGAAATGACTAGATTATCCATGTGCCTTGGAAGCACAAAACTGGTTTTGAACCCATGATAGGGAACCTGTGTTACTCACTGGGCTTATTTAAGCTCACCCCATTATTCTGACATTTTTCAGGAATTACCTCCATTGGATTAGAAGGTACTATGACATGACGTGAATAGGCCAAGTGGCATCGCAAGTAAGGATCTGACGGCACTGAATTGTAGAGACTGGTTTATTGTGGATTGAACCTAGTTATTCCGGTGAGTGGTATGTTATGACTGACTTGACTGATATATACTAGATAGACATGGCTCATGGAACTAATGGTACTCTAGAGATATTAGATCTGCTCTGTTGTTATATGCTTGATTTTAGATATGCTCTGAGATTAGAATTGTTGACTGACTGGATTTAGTCTTGCTCTGTGATACATATTCTTATGATGGATAAGTGAGTTGCATTCCCGTAACACAAAGAAAAGTTTTAAATTCCGCTGCATCTGACCCTACAGTTGGAGTGCAATTCGTCGGAAAGTTCAGAATTTGCCTTTGGTTGGTCGCGTCGCGACCGACTGGCGGTCACGTCCTCGACATCCGCGTAGGGTGGGGTTCGGGATGTGACAAGTTAGAGGTGTTAAAGGCTAGGGACTTAAAGCCAACACACTTGGCTAATCATGCAGATTCTTTTGGACCATGTTTGGTGTGTGGTGGGGTAGATCACCTCGCCCAAGAGTGTCCCACATTTGCTGAGATGAGAGGGATGTATGATGAACAATGTAATACATTAGGTATGTACAAGAAGCCTTTCACACCCTTTTTTGAGACTTACAATCTGGGGTGGCGCAATCACCCCAATTTTAGCTAGAAGTCTGAAAACCAGCCACCTTGCATAGCCCCCTAGACCATATCATGCATCTTCATCTTCTAGGAATTCTTTAGAAGACACTTTGCATGTTTTTATTGAAGCACAGGGTAAGACTTACCAAAAGTTTGAAGCTTTGATTATGTAGGTTGTGGAAGAAAACAAGGAGATAAAGAGCCTAAGTGTCCAAATTGATAAGCTCTTTGAATGTGAATGAGCTAGGTAGATTCCCTTCCCAAGCTCAGTCCACACCCCATGGTCAACACACGGTGCAAGAAAATTTGAAGGATGTGAACGCCATTATGACTCGAAGTGGTAAGTCATTACACATCCCAACAATGGACAAATCGAAGGATGTAGAAAAGGATCAAGACAATAGTAATGTTGAGCTGCCCAAGGAACCAGAGCTAACAAAGAGCCATGTTAAGGTACCATTCCCACAAGCTTTAAATCAAACAAGCGAACTTTGGATCCTAACAATGAAATCCTAGAGAATCTCGGGTAGTTAAAAATCAATCTTCCTCTTTTGCATGTGATTAAACAAGTTCCCACTTATGCAAAAGTTCTTAAAGATTTGTGTACTGTTAAGAGGAAGCACAATGTGAAGAAGACAACATTCCTGACAGAGCAAGTTAGTGCTCTAATTGAGCAGCGGATTCCTCCCAAGTACAAGGATCCTGGTTGTCCATCCATCGCATGCAGCATTTGAAATCATGAGTTTGGGCAAGCTTTGCTTGATTTAAGAGCTAGTGTGAATTTAATGCCTTATTTTACTTATTTGCAGATGGGGTTGGGAGAAATCAAACCAACTTCTATGGTATTGCAATTGGCTGATCATTTAGTCAGAGCGCCACGGGGTGTGGTAGAGGATGTTCTGATTCAAATTGATAAATTTTATTATCCTGTTGATTTCATAATCCTTGACACTAACTCTATTGTTGACTCTACTTCAAAAATTTCTTTGACTTTAGGTAGGCCTTTCCTTGCCACTGCTAATGCTCTTATTAATTGTAGGAATGGGCTCATGAAGCTATCTTTTGGGAACATGACTCTCGAGGTGAATATATTCCATGTTGCAAAATAGCCAGAGGAGGAGGACAAGTGCCACTAGACGTACATGATTGATTCACTCATAGATAGGGGAGTTGCTGCCACTCATGATTTTGATCCCCTTGAGCATTCTCTTATTAATTCTGAGTTTGATTATATTACTAATCCATCTGATGTGGTTGATATTTGTGCTATTTTTGACAGAACTTAGGATTATGGAGCACAGACATGGCAACCGAAGTTTAAGGAGTTGCCTAAAAAAAGTGAAGAGCAAATTCCTTCAAGTGTGGAAGCACCCAAAGTTGAATTGAAGCCTTTGCCCAAGGGTTTAAAGCATGCCTTCCTTGGTCCAGGTGATACTTTTCTTGTTATTATCTCATTTATATTGTCTGAGTCTCGAGGTGAGAAATTAATTCAGACTCTAAGAAAGCATAGGTCAGCCATAGGTTAGAGCATTGCTAAAATAAAAGGTGTTAGTCCCCTGATCTGTTCTCATAAAATCAATTTGGAGGAAGGAACTAGCCCTCGTAGAGACCCCCAGCGTAAGCTTAACCCCACTATGAAAGAAGTGGTGAAAATGACATCGGAGAGAAGCATTTCAATTTTGACATGGGAGAAGCAAGTAAGCTAAGAAAAGTGCAATTGACCAAGTTAGAGGAATTGAGAAATGATGCTTATGAGAACTCTAGAATCTATAAGGCTAAAATGAAAGCGTTTCATGATAAAAATATTTTAAGAAAAACGTTTAAGCCTAATGATCGAGTGTTATTATATGATTTTAGATTCCATAAGGACCCAGGAAAACTCAGGTCTAGGTGGACAAGCCCCTTTATAGTGAAAAATGTTTTTGAAAATAGGGTAGTAGAAATAGAGGATTCTAAGGATGTTCGGATTTTTAAAGTAAATGGTCAGCGCCTTCAAATTTTAACTGATAGGCAAGTTCCAGAAGTGGAAGACATTCCACTTATGGACCCGGTCTATCAACCTTGATCACACCATGCAGGTATATATATATATATATTTATTTTATTTGTTTTATTTTGTTTTTGTTTTGTTTTATTTAATTTTCGTTCTTTTTTTTTGTCTGCTGCTATTTTTTTTGTTCTTATTCGCAGGTTAATTTCATTTTGTCAGTTCTGGTTGCCATCTTTGGTGCTTAGCGAGCTTCCCACGTCACATCAGGTGTATTATACCCTTTTCAGTACCCTCCATTCAATTTTAATTGTTAAACATTGAGGATAATGTTTCATTTAAGTTGAAGGGTGGTGGTGCAAATTCAACATTTAAAATGCATGCTGGAACTCTGTGACACATGAAATTTTTTTAAAATTTGCATCATACATGCATTTTTTTCACATGAGTACTCATTTTCATTCATAGCCATCTTCGGGAATTCACTGAATCCACCATAATCATTCTGCTGCGGCATTCACAGAACTTTTAATGCAGTTATCCAAACTTTGTGGTAAGATGGTGGTTTGACACATGTAGCTAGAGAACTCTTTTGCTTAAGTTTTCATGTGAGTTTTGGAGAGAATTGAAAGCCTACAAATGTAGAAAATTGTGATAAGCGTTCATTGATCTGTTGAATTGGGCACTTCTTTTGAGAATATCATTACATGGTTGGTGGTATGACGGCGAATATACTTAGGATATGACGAAGGTCAACTTAGGATTAACGTTTGAGCCTTTCAAGCTAGCCCTTCTTATCATAGATCCTTAGTAGCCAACTTTGAGCCAACAAAAACATATAGTCTTTTTTTCATGTGCCCACATCATCCATACTGCTCTACATTGGAGTATAGCCTATACCCTGATTTTCCTACCCTTTTTACTTCCAAGTGTGTACTAGGTGTGGAATTTGCACTTCTTGTCTTTTGTATTGAATTGAAAGAAAGAAGAAAAAGAAAAAAAAAAGAGTACAAGTGCAAAGTGGTCAATTGAGTAAGTATAAAAAAAAAAAAGAATAAAAAAATAGAAAAACAAAAAGAAAAAGAGAGAAGAGAAAGAAAAAGGAGAAGTATTGTTATTCAGTGATCTAAAAAGTGAAAAGTACATCAAGTGAGAAGTTTGGTTTGCTAAAAGTTTTAATGAAATTCTCTAGTATGTATTTGGAAGTTTTTGAATTCTTTTATCCTTTTCTTCATATAGCCCCTAACCCGAGCCACGTTACAACCCTTTTTATGTTGATCATTCTAATCTTAAGTAAGCTTGTGGAAAGAGTGGTGGAAGTCTCATTTGTTAGTGCGCCTATCATAAGATCAATGTTTTCTTGTTGCTTGTACACAATTGCCTAATTCTTCATTGAGCGTGTTCACCCCTTGTCAACTCCATAGAGAGAACCCCTACATGAAACACTTTTATACCCATGAGATATGAAGTTGAACCTTTTGCTTAAGATGTTCTTGATGTTGCATGTGTCATGGTTTGTGGTTAGATGGATGTGGTTTGGAACACACACACACTCTGCGAATTGCTATAAGTGGATTGATTGTCATAGGATTATTGAATTCCTGAAATTGCTTTGATATGCGAATATGAAAAGTGTGATTAAACGCCTTTTGTGTGTGGTCTTCTTTGGTCTCTTTTGCCATTTTTGCATGAAAATTGCTAGGGACTAGCAATGAGCAAGTTGGGGGGTGTGATGAGTGTGCAAAAGTGCACTCTAAATACCGTATTATTAGATTAAAATGCTAAAATGTGAATAGAAATGTTGGGATATAATTGATATTATTTAATTTAATTTCTATTTACAATGAGATATATTTGAGCATTATTTTATAATATTTTAAATCTCAAATATTGTATTAATTGTTGGTCCTATTTTAAAGGTTGCGGTTGAAGATCAAGAAAGAAAGCTGAAGAAAAGAATTAAAGCTGCGGCTTGGCTTGGCAGCAAGAAGAAGTCAAAGTGCTGAAGCAAGCAAGCCAAGCCAAAACAAGAAGTAAAAGAAAAAAAAGGAATGAAAAGAAAGCAAGAAGCGTGGGGCCTAGGCGTTGGCTTGGGCTTATGCTGCGCGACAGCAAAACAGGGAAAAAAAGAAGTCACGTGCAGGCATTGGAGAGAGCTCAAACAAAGAAAAAAAGAAAAAAAAAAGAGAAAAGGAATCAAGAAGTGGGGCTCGTGCAAGAAACCAAAGAAAGAAAGAAAAGGCTTTGGCTGACGTGCGGTGCGGTTGGGCCTTGTGCGGTCTAGGGCGTTGAATGAAGAGAGACGTGGGGCACTGGGGCATGGGCTGGAATGTAATATCCCAACCCGGGATACGTCACGTATACCGAGGTAGGTCGGTTAGAACATGTAACTTGAACGGTAAGATATGAATATCATAGTATTTTCATGGAAATGAATGAATGGAATGATGGGAACGAATAATCAAGGCTGGGTAACACCCGAGCATCACAGGGCATTGCATCAAAATGCGTGCATGCACGTATTTCCATGCATGCATACGTGAACGTAGATACATAGCTTGATTAAAATCAGTGTATGTAAATATGATTTAAAATGGAATTAGACCCCTACATATACATGTATATACAAGTATAAAAGAGGTGTATTTCATGTGTATATATGTATAAGATATAATGTATTGTACATGTATGATGTATTTATGTATATATGTATATCTACATAAGAAACAAAAAGAAAGGAAAAAGGAAAAAGGGAAACTGCCCTTGGGCAGTATGCAGATACACTGCATGTGAGGTGTGTGTGTGTCGGCTAGGTGTGAAGTGTGTGTGTGTTATATATATATATAATATGATATATGTATATATGAGTGCAACACAAGTCTCTCAACCATTTAATGCAAAGGCTGCATTTGGCAGAGAGAATACAGGCCCTAGGTCAAGGAAAGGGGCCATAGAAGGGGGAGGAACCGAGAGAGAGAGAGAGAGAGAAAAGAGAGAGAGGCGGTGGAAACTTCTCTCTCTACAAATATGAACCTACGGGTGTGGGTTTAAAGGCAAAAGAGAGACCATTGTTGGGAGAACACTTTGGCAAAGAACTCAGGAGCATAAACAGGAACTTTGGAGGGTCATAGTGGGCTGAAATCCGAAACCCAGGTAAGTAAATTAAGTTCTGTTTTTGAGATTTAAAGCATGAAGCTTATATATAATTATATAGTTTAAACAAGCATGAAATATAGATTATTTTGCAAAAAGAATCGGGTTGAATGGTTTAGAAACCAAGGAGAGAAACCAAGTTGCAGGTTATAGAGAATAATCGGCCATGTGGTATTTTATGCATCAAACCTTGTTTAAAGTTTGTAGAAACAACCTATACTAGTGCAGAAACACACTAGGAGAATTTTAGAGTCAAAACCGTGCTTAGAACACCATGGAAATGAAAAATGTCACTTGGCCGGAAAGTCGGCCGGAGACATTTAGGCTCTATTTCGTGAAGATTTGGAGGGCTTCAATGGAAACCGAGGGTGGATTTGAGATCCTTGAGGAAAGGGGAAAAGAATGGCATTCGAAATGGGCCGAAATCTCACCGAAAAATACGTGACAGTCACCGGAGAAGACGACTGTTCACGCCGGAACCCTACCGGAGCAGTGGGGAAGACGACCGAAAAAGCGTGGGTCTAATCGGGTTAAGTCTAGACCGGATCCGGGTTCGGGTCGGGTCGGGACCCGACCGGATATGAAAAGGGACCGAAACTGTGTCGTTTGGCTTTTTAATTTAAATGGGTTTTGGGCTGTTTGGTTGCAGGGACAATAAATAGAAATGGGGTTTGGGGGTTATCCAAACCACGGATAAGGATAGGGACTGGATTATTGAAATCCGGTTCTTGAATGAAACTGAACCGTTTGGTTCAAGGGAAGAATGGACCGGTTTAGGGTTTTTAGGTCTGAACCAACTGGTTCAGACCGCAGCTTTTAGAAATTGTGAACCGGCCCCAAATGTTTTGAAAAATTACACTGTTGCCCAAACATAAAAAATTAATTAAATATTAATTTTACAATAATGCCCCTATTTCAAAATTGGGTCAAACGAAGTCCAAATGATACAAATGAATAGTCAAAACCTATTATCTCGGACGTTCTAAGTCCAATGGTGGGGTCCATTTTATGAGACGGAATCTCGAAGGATAAAATACCGTAAAAGTGCAAAATGACCATTTTGCCCTTTTTAGTACGAAAGTCCAAATGGAATTCCGTGAAAGCCTAAACCGACTTTCTTCGGCGTTCCAGACTCAATGGTAAAGTCTAAAATAGTATTTGAAATACTTATGATAGAAAGGCATAAAATTTGATGAATAGCATTTATTCTGAAACGTATTCACTGATATATAGGAAACTCGAAGGGCAAGGGTACACTCAGGGATTTCTGAGGTAGAATCACGATAGAGGTAAGTGGATCACTCTCTCTTACATGTGGTGTTTCCACAAGCCAAGTTTATTCTTTTACTGCCAAACTTGTACTCTTGAAAGTATTGATATCTTTGTGTTCCACATTTCGATATTTGCTATCTTGTGGACGTATCATTGACTGATGTATCACTGTTATCATGTTTCACTGTGCTTTGAAAGCACATATGTTATTGCTATCCACTTGTGATATTGTTCTATCTCGTGGACATTGCTTGACTGTTATATCATTGTTATCATGTTAAACCATGCCTTGAAAGGCCTACTGTTGTATCCTTATTGAATGAATGATATTCCATTTTTATACTCTATGGAATTACTATGATCATGACATGTTTATGGACACGGGAGTTGTGCTCAGTCACAACACCCATCTGATGCTATCTGGTTGAATGGGACCTACGGGTCAAGTCCGTGAACGGACAAATGGCAATTTATTGGAATTGACTGGGGGGTATGCCGGGCCCCAAAAGATCGAGGGTTTGCCGAGCCCTGAAACAGAATAACAGCATCTCTTATGATTAACAAAACTTGATTGTTGAATGGCACTATTCCTTATAATTCTTCAAGTCTCGAAAGACTTGCATTGATTGATTTGATTGTGATCGGTTCATTGTGGCAGTACTTCATTGTTGTTATATTTTCATTTTACACTATTACTTCTAATTGTGTATTGTGATTACTTTTCATTGGCCCTCGTGGAAATTGTTTCCATTGGCCCTCGTGGCAATTATGTTCATTGGCTATCACAAGCATCTCCTTCCTTATGATTGGCTATCATTATCTTATTCATGGATTCACATTGATCATCGATACCAGTGTTGGAGATCTGTTTTACTTACTGAGCTTTGTAGCTCATTCCACCCCATTTACCCCCATTTCAGGTGATGACGCTGCGAGACCCCAGTAGGAGTCTGAGAGCGTAGGGGGACATTTTGAAGTATTGTATCAGTCTATGTTAGTTCTCCCATGTATTCACCACCCCCGGGTGCTGGTTACGGTTTAGTTCTCATTTTGAATTTTGTAGAACTATGTCATGTATTTAATAGATTTCCGTTACTAAATTTATTTTAAAGACTTCCGTTGGATTACTGTAATAGATAAAGACTTCCGCTGTTTAATGTTTAAAAATTTTAGTACATTGCATATTAGTTGTCACATCCCGAACCCCACCCTACGCGGATGTCGAGGACGTGATGCCAGTCAGCCGCCACGCGACCAACCGAAGGCAATTTCTGAACTTTTCAGTGAATTGCACTCCGACTGTAGGGTCAAATGCAGCGGAATTTAAAACTTTTTTTTGTCAGGGGAATGCAACTCATGTATTCACTATAAGGTTATGTACCACAAAGCCAGTCTAAAATCCAACAGCTAACAATTCTAACCTCAGAGCATATCTATAATCCGACATATAACAACAGAGCAGAACTATAATCTCTAGAGTACCGTTTAAATCCATGAGCCATGTCTATATCTAGTACATATCAGTCAAGTCAGTCGTATTACATCACTCACCTGATTAAACAGATTCAATCCTCAGTAATCCAGTCTCCACAGATCAGTGCCGTCAGATCCAACAGATATTATTCCTGAAAAATGTTAGGGAATGGGGTGAGCTTCGAAAAGCCCAATGAGTAACACAGGTTCCCTGTCAAGGGTTTCAAAACCATTTCTTGTTTACAAAGCACAAGGGTAGTTCAGTTGTTTCTGAAATAGCAGTTTTATAAATCTACTTTAAATGCAGTTTCAGTAGAATAAAACAGGACTGAACTAAACTGGAACAACAAATCAGAACAGACGGAACAGTGCATGATGCCAATATCAATGAGAGTATAGGCAATTAATTCAAATATCAGAACAGATCAGTACTGGGCGGAACATAACAGGGCATAACAATAATATATCAGTTAGGCGCGTAATCAAGCCTACTTATGCCAGACCGCTCATAATCAGAATGGTACCCAGAGTCAGACACATCATAGCAGAACAAAATCAGATAGACCATAAAATGGAACAAGACAGATCGAACAAAATAATAGTAGGACGGGACAAAATCATGCCGCGTACAATACAGTATAAAAGTTTGCATTTAAAAACATGCATTCAGACAGTTTAACTTTTAAAACCGTACAGTGCATCAAAATACAGTATCTATGCAGTAACTTATATACCAAGTCAAGAATTCAGACAGATCATAACGGAACTGGACCATATATCAATCAAGACAGACAGATTATTGACGGACGGTACATAACGGGATCAGACGCAACAAAACACCAGATCAAGTCATAGGCATAATCAAGGACAGAGGCATAACAGGACGGATCATAACGGGACAAAACAGAGCAATACATCAATCAGAACAAGACATATCGGAATTGAACATGGCGGATCAAAATGGTACAATATCAATCAGGTCAAGTCGTATCGGAACTGAACATGATGGAACAAAACGAAACAATATCAATCAGGATAAGTCATATCGGAACTGAACATGACGGAACAAAATGAAACAATATCAATCAGGACAAGTCATATCGGAACTGAACATGACGGAACAAAACGAAACAATACATCAATCAGATCAAGACATATCGAAACTGAACATGTCGGAACAAAACGGAACAATACATCTATCAAAACAAGACATATCGGAATTGAACAGGACGGAACAAAACGAAACAATATCAATCAGGACAAGTCATATTGGAACTGAATATGACGGAAGCAAACGAAACAATATCAATCAGGACAAGTCATATCGGAACTGAACATGACGGAACAAAATGAAACAATATCAATCAGGACAAGTCATATCGGAACTGAACATGACGGAAACAAACGAAACAATACATCTATCAGAACAAGACATATCGAAACTGAACAGGACGGAACAAACTGGTACAATATCAATCAGGACAAGTCATATCGGAACTGAATATGACGGAAACAAATGAAACAATATCAATCAGGACAAGTCATATCGGAACTGAACATGACGGAACAAAATGAAACAATATCAATCAGGACAAGTCATATCGGAACTGAACATGACGGAAACAAACGAAACAATACATCTATCAGAACAAGACATATCGGAACTGAACAGGACGGAACAAACTGGAACAATATCAATCATGGACAAGTCATATCGGAACTGAACATGACGAAAACAAACGAAACAATACATCTATCAGAACAAGACATATCGGAACTGAACAGGACGGAACAAACTGGTACAATATCAATCAGGACAAGGCATATGCTACTTTAAATATATGCTTTTTCTTTTAAACAGTATAACGTTCAAAACAGTACAGTGCTTCAAAGTACAGTATCTAGACAGAACTTATACACCAATTCAGGAGTCAGGTTTACTCACGAGACGTAACAGTACAAAATAAAACCATGACAGACCATACAACAGAACAAGACAGACCCGAACTGAACAGGAGAGCAGGACAGTACAAAATCATGTTACGTGTAATACAGTATAAAAAGTATGCATTCAGACTAGTACAGTATACAAAACAGTACAGTAAATCAAAATACAGTAACTAGACGGTGTACTTATATACCAAGTCAGAAGTTCCAGGTTACTCACAAACTGTTATGGTTATCTCCTTGCACAAACAATCCGATAACCTCCAGATACGTCAGGCATCTCCATGTATATCCTGAACAATAATCATCAATCATATACAGATCAGAACTCATCCATTCAGGTCTCATTTGTCATCTTAGGTATCTATCGGTTTACCTAAGATAGCCTAGTAGCCTATCGCCCTCTCATCGGGTTTCATCCGGGGCTATTTTATTCTTAAATTAGGCTCAGTAGTCATCAGGATTATAACCCAAGTCATTTAGACTTCAATCGTTATCAGTCAGTTACTTCTTCAGCCTTAGGGGCAAAACGGTCATTTTATCACTCTTGCCCCGGGCCCTGTCAAGGCCCTCCGAATAGTCTTTATATCTTAAATATAAAGTTCTACGTCTTTTAGACTCCAATTGGTATCAGTTAGGTTCTTATTTTAACCATAGGGGCAAAATGGTAATTTTGTCATTCTTGCTCCGGACCCAGTCGTGGTTCTTAGAATATCCCATATATCGTATACATGAAGTTGTAAGTCTTTTAGACTTGAATCGCTATTAGTTAAGGGCTTACTTAGCCTTAGGGGCAAAATGGTAATTTGTCATTCTTACCCCGGACCCTGTCGTGGTCCTCAGAATGTCCCATATATCTCATATGTAAATTCTTAAGTCCTTTGGACTTCGTTTGGTATCTGCTTTTGATCATCGGGACACATCGGTCATTTCTCATTTTACGCATTACTGTCCCGGAGTCTTATTTAGCCCTTCAGTGTTCATAATTATCCCTATGATAATTTATCAGATCAGTTTGACCTTTATTTGACCTCTACCTTGCACTTACTGTGCTCAGGGGTATTTTGGTCATTTTACGTTTTGTAAGATTCCGACTCCGAATCATTATTTAATCATGTTTACAGTCTCACCAGTATCTGGGCTTCTATCGCTATCAATTTCGTCCCAATCGGACTTCATTTGGGCTTCGTATAGTATCAGGGTTAATTTGGTAATTTCACGTGTCATATTTTTCGGCACGTTAGTTCATAAAATGGACCTCACCATTGGGTCCAGAGCGTTCGACATAATTAAGTTGGACTATCTGTAATGTTTAACTGACCCTGGGAATCATTAGGGGCAGTATGGTCATTTACACTTTATGTGTCTGTATTTTTCGGGACTTCAGTTTGTTAAACGGACCTCACCGTTGAGTTCAGAACGCCCGACATAGTCAAAATAGACTGTCTTTTATTTTTATTTGGGCCTGGGTACCCTCAGGGGCAGTACAGTCATTTGTCACTTACAGGTCTGTATTTTTCGGTACATAATTTCCCAGTTTGGACTGTACCATTGAGTCCAGAATACTTGAAATAGTGAAAATACACTATTTATTTAATTTATTTGGACTCCGTTTGACATATATAATGTCCAAGGGTAAAATTGTAATTTTACCCATTTAATAAAATAATTAAAATAATTATTTTATTATTTAATTAATTTTCCAGGGGCTTAAATGAATAATTTCTCAATGTTCTGGGCCACAGTACAATTTCCCAAATTAGTGGGGGTTAATCCGTAATATCAGAAAACTCCAGGGTTAAAAACTAATTTCATTCTTTAGGGGTTCAAGCCCAAGGGTTCAAGGGTTCAGAAACTGAACCGGTCCAGAACTCCAGTGAACCAACCGGTTCACTGGCCCTCAGAAAACCGGAATTAAATATTCCTGTTATCCCCTAATTGGCCCTTGTCCATGTTCAGGATTAGCCCAATTCCGAATTTTAATTTGTTATCACCGTAACCAAACAGCCGGAATTCAATTTAAAACAAAACAGTAATGCGTAAAACGGTGCCGTTCTATTTAAATCAGTGGCACGCTCGTAGACCAACACGTGTCCGAGTGGACTCGGCCCAACTCGAATGAGTTGGCGAGTCAACTCTATCTTCCCCGTCGACTGCCCCTATGTTGCCCTAATTGACAGCTTCGGTTTCCTCCATTTTCGTGGAGTTTCGAAGGCTGTTTTCAACTGATTTTGGTTCCAAACTGTTCCTAGAGGCTAAAGCAACAACTTGGCATCAATTTTGAGCTTCGAATCCAAGGATTGAGCTCTGTATAACCGATTATCATGCAGGTTTTTAGTTCGGTCGTGGGGCCTTATTTCTCAACCAAATCGCACAATTCTTGTCTTGTTGTGACCGTATATTCATGGGGATCAATATCCCGTTTAGCAATTTTAGTTTAGGAGCCTAATTTGGGAGTTGGGTTTCTTGGCCGAAAAGAAAAATTTTAGTTTTGAGGGCCTTACCATGCGATTTTGGGTCACGGGTCAGTATTTTTAGGACCTTCATGAAGTCTAGATCAGGTTCAGTGTGTCAGAAATCAGTTTGATTGCAGCTGATTCAGACCTGCATATTCGAGGTCATCTATGGCTGCCTGGGCTCGGTTTGGTGTTTCCTACCCTATTCGACCCTTCCAATTAATCTAGAACAGCTCTAGAGTCTCTCAGGAGCATATATATATGGTTTTTATGGACCTAAACTTATCAGAACAGTATTGAAACCTAAACAGGAAATTTTTGCAGTTTTTTGGATTTTTACCTCTTAAGCAGTAGCTGCTCTCCTTGGCTCGGTTCAGGCTTGTTCATGGCTGTTGTTCTAGTGCAGTCGTGCCCTCAGTCCTCCTCTTTGTGCATCACATTGAAGACATACACATGCATGTGTACACCAAGTTGTATATACCATGCTATACACACCATGCTTGACCTCACATGGTTTCTCTCTCTTAACAGATCAGTTCTCACACAGTTTTCTGATTTCTCAATATTCAGCTCACACACTTGGTGTTATAGAGATCCCAAGCTCATGTGTATATTAGTGCACACTTATACACATACATCATCATACATGTAGGGTCTAGGTCTAATTGTAGACACTTGAGATGTGATGATGAGGCTGAAGTGTAGAGGTTTAGGTCATGATGGAGGTTTTGCATGTAACCTCATTGGTCAGTTTGGGAGGTGGCCCCACCAGAATTCTGGGTTATATATCTTTCATTGTATATTTGTACACAAAGACAGTAGTAGCCCAGTTGGTAATTTTTTTTGGATGAGGTTCTTTCTACTCAAAGGTCAAGGGTTCAATTCCCTTGGCCTCCCATTTGGCCATTTTTTCCATATTTTCGGTTAAGGCCACGTTTGGTTGCACAGTAATTCAATTTTCAATGTTTGCTACATAACTTTCATTCCGTAGCTCCTTTTTCAATGCGGTTTCTTCCGAGAGCTTCATAATTCAGTTCGCTTCAGTGTCAGAGGTTCCATGTCATTTATTAATCATTCGGGATTTTCGGGGTTAACTAATTCGGGTTCCGTTAGTGTTAAAACGGCATTATTTTACTGATTTAACCAGAAATTTGGATTCGGGTAAGGTACCCTTCCCACCTGACATTTTCTTTATTTAATCGGTCTATGGCGACCGTCGGGATTATGATTAATTCCCTAAATCATTCTGTAAGTCGGTATTAATTAATAATTATTAATTTCGCGGGATCGGGGTGTTACATTAGTACTATGATACAGGAATGGAAAAAGTAGGGACGGCCTTCGGGACGGCCTTCGGGTCGACCCCGCGACACGAGATCCGCATAGGGTGGGTTTCGGGTCGTGACATGGAAAGGCAGCGCGGCTGAAATGAGTGGGGCCCAGACGCGTAATCATCTAGGCTGCAAGGCTGGATTAAGCGAAGAGTTGCGCAGAAAAAAAAGAGAACAGAGGAGGAGAGTGTGCGGCATAGAGGCAAAACGGGTCCTGACGCAGAGAAAAAATAGTCGTAGCGACTCCATGGCTCAATTCTTCTTCATGAGGTTTATGTTGTCCATTATTCGTATGGGTAACTAAATTTTCAAGTAGGGCTAGGGATGAACTTGCACACGAGATGGTACATTTAATTTATTTTTGATTCATGTGTTGGATTTTTATTTATTAAAACTCTTTGTTTTATCATTCTCAATTTATTGTTGTCGAATAATTATAGAGTTTATTTCGTTTATAGATTCAGTTAGGCTTTTTCTATTGAATGGATTAATTCTTTGATTATTTTTGGATCAATTGATTATTTATATTGATTTAATTCTTTGCTACAATATTGCTTCCTAGGTATATTGTCGTCGTTGGGTTCTTTCAATGTGGATAACAATTTGTGGGATTTAAAAGTGATGAATGATTTTTCAAAGGATTACATTTGGTTTGGTTTTGGTTCATAATTCTATATCTTCCGATTGAGATTTTTGGAATTAAATTCTCAATTGAGTTATCAGTGAATTGAAAATAATTAAAATACCGGATATGTGCAAGAGATTCTCGACGCTCTACTGTTCATTAATTTGAGTATTTTCTTCTGTTAATCACTTTGTTTAAATTTTAATTTGCATTTTAAAATCACTTTTTATTTTCTCGTTAATCATTTAATATTTTCTTTAGTTTCAAAAATTCTTTCTATTATTCTTTTAATTTTGTCTCCCTGTGGAATCGACACCCCAAAGCTACACTACAACTACCGCGTTATTCTTTGGGCATAATCAGGCTGCATATGTGTATGTATGCATGTATATCTTTATATACATATACATATATATATATATACACATATACATATAAACCATGAATGTAATATACATACACTTACACACATACTTAGACACACACTCCCATGGATGCATACATGCTGCATGCATAATATACATATATACTTCATAAATACATATAACTACATAACCTTATATATACATATATATATATATATATACATATATATATATACATATATTTGTTTACACTTTTTATAATTATACTTATACATTTACATATATATATATATACAATAATATATATATGAAATATAAATATACACTCATGTATTCATATATGTACAAATTTACATGGTGCACGTATGTGATATCCCGACCCGGGATACTGGGTCACATGACACGTATTACGAGGGAAAGAAAATTATATATATATATATAATTAATTAATTAATTAATTAATTAATTATAAGAAATGGATGTATATATGTATTAATTAAATGTATATATATATATATTAAATGAATGAAATAGGAAAATGTTAAAAGGTAAAAAGTGAAAAAGTGTGAATGTGAGTGTGTGTGTGTCGGCTGGTGTGTGTGTGTGTGTCTTGTATATATGTGTATATGTATATATATGTATATATTATATGTATAAATATCTATGAAAATTAAATGCAAAGAAGAAAATAGAGAAAGTAGAATTTATGAGATGGGAAGTCTAGAGTAGGGGCTATGAATCAGAAAGAAGAGAGAGAGAAAGGAGAGAGAGAGAATGGAGGAGAGAGAGAGGTCGGTTCTCTTTCCTTTAAAAAGGAACAAACATGCATTGCATGCTTGTTTCGTAAGGAAAGAAAGCCAAGGAACTGAAGGGGAAGAAGAGGAAGGAAATCAGAAAGAAAAGACCTAGAACCCACGACCAAAAAGGTAAGAAATGTTCAAAGTTGTCATTTTCTCTCTCTAGAATATTTTTCATATGTTAAGAGATTAGGTTTTGATTTGTGTATATGATGCTTACATATATATATAGACGTGTATTAAGCATGAAATTTAAGCTTTAAAACGACTCAAAGCATGAAACCCATGAAGAATCGCCATGGGAGGACCTTGCTTGAAGCAGGTCTGAACCCATGGCAATTAAACCAGAAATGATATGTTAAGGCTTCAAGATGAAGTCATGAGGGTCATGGAAAACCCTAGCCGCGATCAAAAATCCCAACAAAAGCCCTTCGAATATTGAGTTGCAGGTTTCGGGTTTTAAACCCAACACCTCAACTGCACCTCAAAACTTGTTTTAAAGAATGGAAATTTAATCCCCATGAAGAGGGGAACAAACCAAGCCAAATTCCATGAAAAACCATCAAGAAATAAGGGTTAACCATGGAGTTGCAGTTCGGGTTATCACAACCAAAACCGAGCACACGAACCATTTTTAATCCTTCAAATGAATGCCAAATCAATTGGTTATGTCTTAGGAATAATTTGGGACCAAAACAGTGGAGAAAGATTGGTTGAAATGTCACGAAATAGAAGAAAAAGGGAAACGGGAATTAGGGTTTTGCAGTGGGTCGAAGTGGGGAAGACGATGATGGGTTGACTCGTTTTAAAATGTGGCCGAGTTGACTCAGACAGGTGGCAGCCTCTGGGCTTGCCACCGATTAATTGAAACGGCGTCGTTTGAATGTCGGTTAAATTTAAAAGAGATCTAGGGCTGACGTCATGACGACGTCAGCCACATGTAAATAAACCGGATAACTGGTTGGTTTATGACTGGACCGGACCGGTTCACTTGGTTTGAAACCGAACCCTTTGGTTTTCTGTTTTATTCAAATAAAATAAAACCAAACCTTTGGTTAATTACGGATTGACCCCAACTGTTTTGGGAAATTCTACTGTGGCCCAGATTTTGAGAATTTTGTTCAAATACACCCCTGGGAAAATATTTAAATAATTATTTAATTATTTAATAAATAAAGTAAAATGACTATTTTGCCCTTGGGTCATAAATAGAGTAAGCGAAGTCCAAATTAAGCATATGAATAGTGTATTTTTACTATTTTGGACATTCTGAGATCAATGGTAGGGTCCGTTTTACGAGACGGGGCCCGAAAAATTAAGACACGTAAGGGGTAAATGACCAAAATACCCCTGGTACCCCTAAAGCCAAAATGAAATCAGAGAAGGTCTAAATTGACTTTCCTTGACATCCCGGACTCAAAAATGGAGTCCAAATTACGAAACGAAGTACAGAAAAATATGACATGTAAAACGGTAAATGACCATTTTGCCCTTTTACATATAACAGTCCGAATTAAATGTTACGAAAGCCTAAACCGACTTTCTTCGACACTCCGGACTCAATGGTAGAGTCTATTGGACCAAAAGAAATGTCTAAAACAAAAAGACATAAAATTTGATGAATAGCATCTGTTAGATGACTATGAACTGAATTGTTGCCAAAGAACCAAACTGAGGCAAGTACGAGAAATGAAATACGAAAAGACACGACACGTAAACATGTCAAATAAATAACTTTAAATTAAAGTTAATAGAACTCCCAGAAGAGTATAAATTGAAGTAGATTCAATTTCTAACACATTAAATTTTGTCATAGGTTACAAGTACGAGTTAAATTAAGTACCTATGAAATTATGAAATCGTTTTAGGATCTAATATGATTTAAGCATAAGTTAAGGAATATCAAAATGATATTACAATGAATATGAAATTGATGAGATGTTTATGAATTGTTTTTAGGAACTATCAGGAAAGTGGGAAAGCGCATTAGTAGCACTAACCCTAAAGAACAAAGGTGAGTAACCCTGTATTTGAAGTGGAGATTTAACTCCATGGATTTGAAAAGGTTTTAAATGCAAAGATATGAAGTGTTTGAAATTTCGAATTCAGTATTTACATGATTCAGTTAAATTGTTCTGTTTTTATAAACTCTATTATGACATGCTTAGTGAATGGTTTCTATCATGGTTTTCTTAAAACATATTTCAGCATGTCTAAAGTTTTAAATGCCAAATTAGGTAAAGTGTTCTGAATTTGTTTATATCAAGCATTTAAAGGATTTGTTATGAAATTATGTACATGATGTTTTAAATGTTTATGAGAAACATCTATTTGAAGAAATCATGTATTAAATGTATTTGAATGTAAGAAAAGCTGTGCCTAAGCACTATGGTTTTTGGTTGGGTTGTACGGAACTCAGCCGACCTTCTAAATAACAGATTTTTGGGTTGTACGGAACTCAATTAATCTGTAAACATATGATGGGATTTTGGGTTACATACGAACTCAATTGACTGTCAAATGCCCGGTAGCAGGATCTAATCCCCCAGGCAAATGAGATATCTCCATTTATAAGTAAGATGGGAGTCCGGTTCGAAACAGATTCCACTAATGAAAGTGATAAGATGATAAATGATTTGAAAATAGAAGCAGGTTTTACCCTCATTTTCAATATGCATATGTTTTGAGTTTTATATACTTTATTTAAGAAATACATGTTATGTTATATGGTTCGAAGTTCATGAGTATAAGTATAGCTTGAATACTTTAAATGTTTCAAAGCTATTGTTTTACGAAATGTATATGTTTTGAGTTACATACTCTATTTGACGAAGTATAAGTATAGCTTGAATACTTTAAATGTTTCAAAGCTATTGTTTTATGAAATGTATATGTTTTGAGTTACATACTCTATTTGACGAAGTATAAGTATAGCTTGAATACTTTAAATGTTTCAAAGCTATTGTTTTACGAAATGTATATGTTTTGAGTTACATACTCTATTTGACGAAGTATAAGTATAGCTTGAATACTTTAAATGTTTCAAAGCTATTGTTTTACGAAATGCATATGTTTTGAGTTATATACTCTATTTGACAAGAATGAGTTTAGCTTGAATACTTTAAAATGTTTCAAAGCTACATGATTTAAGGAATGCATATATTCTATATTCAAAGTATACGAACAATTGGCGGTGATTATTTTACAAACTCTTATGTACTAAACCACTGCTAATTGAAAACCCCATGACAAATACTGGAATTGCTCACAAGCTTAGATTAGCTTACCCGGACTTTGTTCGGACCCCCCTTTTAGGTGATGCAGCAGACAAGGTCTTAAGGACGACGACGATGTGTCTAGCTGTCTTTTTGGAAGGATATGTTAAGTAGTTTCTTTTGAAGAACTTATGAACACTAATAGTACGTTTTGTATTAATAGACAATGCAAGAATATGTAATGAGCCCTCAGGGCCATCGAATATGTATGGTATGAATGTATGAAGTTTTTAAGTTTTAGTTATACTCTGAATGTGTAACCATGTATGCTATGTATGGAGCAGCAGTACCGAACGGATGTGCATAATTTAAAAATGAGAAAAGAAAAGAAAAAGTTTTTCACGCTTCCGCAAAACGTATGTTGCACATCTATTCGATACCGCTGCATATGCGAGCCTTGTCTCGGGGCCCTCGGGTCTCGGGGCGGCGATCGCGATCCAGTGATCCGCTTAGGGTGGGTTTCGGGTCGTGACAACGTACTTCGAGATGTATACTGGAATACGTGCATAATTGACCGTACTGCCTAATCTCTCATATGATTAGTCCTAGGGTACTCAAGGTTCATAGCCTAATTAAACTAAAAAGTTCAAGTTTCGCAATGCGAGTTAATTCACTCAGGTATTTTAGGATCGGGGTATTACAACATTTAACATATGTATCGATAGTTCCCTTGTCTTCTGTATGAAAGAGGCCACCTTAGAGTAGGGTTATCTTCATAAGGGTTATCAGATCCTTAATCTCATTGTATGTAGCGTCTTTCATCCAGTCAGCCACACGAACACGCTGACTATATCCCACGCTACACTACTATATGCCATAAGCGATGCCATTTCGATCGATGCACCTTCCTATATATTAGGAGTCATCGACTCATCCACTATAGGTGTTAGACGTACTGTTACTCTTCTAGTCAGTAGTCTGATCACCTGGAACTATGTTACACATCAGGATCCATTTTATACCGCAGATCTCCTGGTCCTCTTGCCTAGACCTTTCACTCGCAGGACTCTTGCGAGGTCCCAGAGGCATGTTAATGCTCTTCTTGATGAGGATCTAGAGTAGCATGAGTAGTAGCAACTAGAGTAGGATCAGGCAAAGGCACAGGCACAACCTCAAGAGCCTTCTAGGACGCCGCCGTAGCAGCAGACTAGAGAGCATATACGAGTAGAGGACTTTTTAGTTGATTGCACTCTACCACAGTTCCGTACTCCCTTGGGTACCGACCTTCATGAGTTAGCCAGAGCGTCCCCCTCTTTCGCCAGTCTACCTATGACTAGAGATGAGATAGAGGAGAGGCTGGGGTAACATCATGCTAAGATCCATGCAGATATTGATGAGAGGTTACACTAACACTTGTCACGACCCGAAACCCACCCTGTGTGGATCTAGCATTGCGACACTGGCCCGGCCCATTTGCCGAACCAGATTTTTCCTTTTAACTTTAACTTAACATTTATATGTGAGTGTTATTAACATGCTTTTAGAAATTAAATACACAGCGGAAGACTTAATAAAATTTTTGCATTTGTACTATTAGAGTTCTTAAATATACAAACCTAAAAACTCTAAATACAAATGTCCCCAAGACGTATATATATCTTTGTAGTATATATATCTACCTTAACTCTACACCTGTTCGAGATCTCGATCCCTACTTTCAAACTGTGGTGTCCTTACCTGAAATAGTCAGAATAAATCTGTAATGAGCTAACTTAGCTCGGTAAGTTAATTCCCTTCACTCTGCCATGGGTTAGGGTCAGTATAAGAAAGGTCATGATCCAAGATAACCAAGGTTATGCCAATATGATAGTCAATCAAGGAAACGAGATGTCACAATAACAAGGCACAAATGTGAAGTAACTGAACCGACCCTTTGGGCCTAAGGTACATCCCATGATAGCAAAATGATGAATATCTAACAATATCAAGTATATAAATCATCTACAGGTATCTGACCTAACCAGTAAACGTACTGCCACAAATAGATAACTGCTTAATATAAGAGATGCTCCATGCAACCATATGTTCATTGATTGGGAATGCAATATGCTCATCCAAATGAATGAAATAATAGATATGATAATAACCATAGTTGATATATAATAGTAGGACTCGACATACCCTTTCGCAATCAGATTTGTCCACCTGACTTGCTCATGTATACCCAGCCCACAGTAGAACTCGGCATACCATTTCGCAATCAAATCCATTCACCTGACTTGCTTATGTATACCCAGCCTACCCTTTCACTGTAGTAGAACTCGGCATACCTTTTCGCAATCAGATCCATCTACCTAACTTGCTCATGCATACCCAGCCTACACCGTCCACCTGACTTGCTCATGTATACCCAGCCTACCTTTTTATTGTAGTAGAACTCGACATACCTTTTCGCAATCAGATCCATCCACTTGACTTGATGTCACGACCCAAGACCCACCCTATATGGATCTCGTATCACGAACCCGGCCCGACACTGTTGCCGAATCGGATCTCTCAACCTGCTACATAATCAGTGCTACTAACATGAAATAACTATCATAATATAAACAGTGGAAGACTTTAAAATAAAATTTGCATGTAACATATATCTGGTTCTCAAAATACAGACTGTAAAATTTTTTAACTATTGTACATCCCCAAGACTTGGATGACATAGGAGAACTATAAGACTGTACTAAATATTACACTTGCAACTTCAAAAGTAATGTCCACCTCTAGATATCAAGCTCTATCATCTGCTCTCGATATATGTGCCTAAAAATGAATGTAGTATCTGTATGAGCTATGAAAACTCAGTAAGTGATTATCCTTTGCTCTGTCATGTGTACAGGTGTATATAGAAGGCAAAATCCATAAAAGAACTAGGATATATGCAAAAGTAATAGCCAGTCAAAAAGTATAGAACTCATTAATGAATATAAAATGGTAGGAGCTTAAATGATAAAGCAATGAAGATTTGATTTGCTAACAAGTATTATACTGCTACAGTCATGAGCTGTTTCAAGTATAATCATATGTACATAATAAAAAGCTGTGAAATCTCATGATCATTCATAATGGTATAACATGATCAAACTATGATAATCAATAATGATAGTGATATCAACAAAAGTGGATGCACTCTAACTGGGATATGAAATTCCCCCTAAGCTTGTATTCAGTTCCAAACCAGGATACCTGAATAATACTAAGCTCTGTATATAATGTAACTCTACGTCCCATGCCTCACATAGCAACGTAGTTGGTGTTCCTTTTGAAACCTCGACCCGAGGGTCATAGTAAGCATCAAATGGAGTTTGTGACTGAGCAAAAATCTGGCACTAATAATATATCAGGATCATGCTATCTTCCACGAAGAGTATAGTGGAATCATAACTGGTTCTCGGCATATCTGACATAACAATAACTTTTGAGGGCTAAGGTCACGAGACTGTTTCGAACATAACTGTCTGGCCTTCTTGGCCCTAGATACAAGTGTACAAAAAGGAATCTATGTACAAGTGTACAAAATCATGATCGAGATATATGGCAAACAATAACACTTTCCACAAGATAAAACAATATCGAAATGTGGATTCAATAACTGATGGTATGTATGTAATACAATAGATAGTATCTGAAAAACTGTTGACATGGCTAGAAGTATCACATGCATAGATCGGATGTCACTTACCTCTTACTGTATCTCTATGAAAAATTCAAACCTCGTTTTCCTTGCCTTTCGATGTTCCTAAGATTCAGAAAAGGCATCTCAGTTTATAGTTACATGAACTATGCTATTCATCAAATTTTATGTCTCTTTACTATGGTATCTCTTTTACTTAAATAGACTCTACCATTGAATTTGGAATGTCGTAGAAAGTCGGTTTAGGCTTTCGCGGAATTCAATTCGGACATTTGTACTAAAAAGGGCAAAACAGTCATATATATATTTCGGTGGGATTAGATCACATGTGCCTTAGTGGCACAGTGGTCCGTACCTTGGGTTTAAAATCCTCCATTTGGTTTGGTCTAAGCTTCGAATCCTGGGGGCAACAACCCCCTTTATTTTTCCCTATATATGCAAAACAAACAGCGAATAAGAAAATTAAATAGGGATAGGTTATCCCATTTCCCATTCTACATACCGAATTAATTTACAAACCCCATAACCAACCAGTCCATATCTAATTTAAATTTAAAATAGTTTATAACCAAAACGATACAGGTTCATCATAATTTATCACAACACACCGTTTTAGAATCACTGTTCACTGTCTTCTCCGGTGAACATTCCGGCACCTTCTTCGACACCGGCGACATTTTTTGACCATATTTCAACACAAGCTTAATGTGGTTCGATTCATTTTTCTAGAAGGATTTCATATCTAGGTTTGGTTTTTCATTTTAACCTCCCAATCTTCACGAATAAGGGGAAATAGTGGGTCTCCGGTGAGACCTAGTTTTTTTGGCTAGCCCATTTTTCCTTAGTTCGTGGCTTCTCAGCCATTAGTTTGGCCCTATTTTCTTTTTGCACCACAAAGGAACATTTTCCAATTGTTTGTTTCAAGTTTAACACATAAAATGTCAATCTACCCATTATCCCTACCAACCTGTAACTAAGCTTTTCTACTTCGTTTCTGAACCATTTTCAATGGTTCTTTCTGCAAAAGAATCTATAGTCCATGCTCTTTCTGTAACACCCTGACCCAAATAAATCAAACTAATTTCACAAATGCCCAAAAAGGATCAAATAATAATACCGAGACAGGTCGAGCAAATGAATATAATACCACGTAAACCCGAGCTGTTAGGGCTCTATATTGCGATATTGAATGATATGAACAATTTTGGAATGTGAATAGTCTTAAATGTACAGACAGTGTTAAGCAATAACCGAGTAAGCCATGGGCAAACCTCAAAAAGTGTGCACATGCATGTATGCGTATAGGTATGCATGCATATACACATGTATATATATACACACAGTAAAAATGGATATATATATATATATATGTATAATCAAGTATATATAAATATGTCTATATTAAAGTATATACATGGACGTATATGTATGTGTGTATATATATATATATATATACACAAATTAAGTATAAATTATATGTATACACAAGTGTGTGTGTGTATATATATGCCCAGGTGGATAGTGTGCGCGTTTAGAGGGTGTGCTGCGTGCGTTAGGGGAATGGGAGTGAAACTGCTGGCATGGGAGAGGAATGGTGATACAATATAATATATGTATATAGTAAAAAGACCCTCAAGCCATTAACTACTTCAGGAAAGAAAAAAAAGAGAGGACAAAAGTAGAAAGGGCAGGACATAAAGAGTCAAAGAAAGTGGGTAGAAATTAGAAGGAATGAGGAGAAAGAGAGAGAGAGAGAGAGAGAGAGAGAGAGAGAGAGAGAGAGAGAGAGGTGGCCAAACTTATGTGTATATATACATGCACCTAGCATGGATTTTGGAAGAGAAATAAAGGAACTGAGAGGTCATTGGAGCATTCAGAAGTGAAAAATAGAAGAGAAAGAGGAGAAAAATAGCAAGGGAAAAAGGTATGAAACTCTATATTTTTCAAGTTTCATTTTCTCGATTTTTGTAAAAGTTGTATAAAGCTTAGAACGAATTGCATGATGTTAATCTACAAAGAAAATAGAACACGTAAGAAGAAACCGCGAGTGAAATGGTGAAGAAATGAGAGAGAAAAAGAAAATTATCAAAAAGTTAGATGTTTGGGAATTTATAGTTTTATTGAGTTTTAATGGTTTAAAATGCCATTAGAAGGTCTTAAATTATGTTTTTGGGTGTTTAGAGTTGTAAATAGACCTTAAAATTATGAAAAAATACAGGCAAAAAAATTGAAAAAATGTTACAGTTCGGTCACCGACGCCGGAGATAGTGACCAGAGCTGCTGCCAAAAAATCATGAGGGTGGAAGGGCTACCGGGTTGGGCTGAACCGAGTTCGGGTTGGAACCAGCCCAACCGCATGTAATGGGCAACCATGCACGACACCGTTTTGACTTAACCTTCTTTTTAAATACAAACTATTTTAAGTAAAAAGGGTGGAAGGATGCAATTGAGGGGATTTGAACCCTGGATCGCATGGGCATGAAGCTTTATGCCAATCAAAGCTGCAACTAGGGCACTGAGGCACGTGTGACCCAATCTTCACCTAAATAATATATAATTATTAATATAGTTGATTAATTGAATTAATTTAGTAAATTATTGATATTTAATTCTGATGTTGAATTAAGCCAAGTGAATAGTATTTTTCTTATGAAATGGGCATCCTAAAGCCAATGGAAGGGTCTGTTTCAAGAGACGGAGTCCCAAAAAATAAATACCCGTAAAAGTGCCAAATGACCAAAATGCCTCTAAGTCAAATATGAGTCAAACAAATTCTGATTGAAATAAATGAATAGTGGATCTTTATTATTTCAAGCATTCCGGGCTCAAAGGTGAAGTCTGATTTATGAGAATAAGTCCCAAAAAATGTAGACATGTAAAAGTACAAAATGACCATTTTGCCATTTTTGGTATAGAAGTCCAAATTGGAAATCGTGAAAGCCTAAACTGACTTTTTTTGACATTCCGGACTCAATAGTAGAGTCTAAATTAGTAAAAGAGATACTTATAGTAACGAGACATAAAATTTGATGAATAACATTAGAACTGAGACATGTTTACTGATTTATACGCAAGTCAAAGGGAAAGGAGAAAATTACAGAGAACTAAAGTAGATCATACAGATTAAAGGTAAGTAAACCCCTATCTCTTACATGTGGTCTTCCAAGCCATGTTCCTTCTATTATTGCCAATTTTGTACTCTTGAACATACCAACTGTTATTGTTCCACAATTGATATTGTCCTATCTTGTGGATGTTTATTGACTGCTATATTATGATTGCTACGTGGTACCGTGCCTTGAAAGGCCTACAGTTATATGTCGATTGCATGATATTCTATTTTTATACACTTCTTATGGAATCATAAAGGATCATGATTTATTATGAATGCGAGATTTGTGCTCAGTCACAATATCCATCCGATGTTTTCTGAATTGACAGGACCTATGGGTCGAGTCCATGAACAGATATATGGCAATGATAGCATTTTTACGCAGTGAGTTTTAAGGGCATTTTATATGCATTCATGTTAAGGGGGGTATGCCGAGCCCCAAAAGACCGAGGGTCTGCCAAACCTTGAACAGAGTAAATGCATCACTTATGATTGACTGTTATGTTGACGTTATTAGATTCATAGGATGTTGTCATTTCCCTATGAATAATTCTATGTTGATAGTTCACTCATTGATTGTACTTGACTGTGACCGATTTATTGTGATAGTATGTTTATGTTGACTGTTATTATTGAGCTTTCCCATATTCATGCTATACCATTACTTATACTTGCTTATTGTGCCTTACTATTCATTGGCCGTTGCGGCATTTTACCATTAACTACAACTGTTTCCATGATTGGCTATCATGTTCACCCTATGAGTTCATATTTTTCTATATTAACCCTAACTCGTGTCGGAGATGAGCTTTTACTTATTGAGCTTTGTTAGCTCACCCCATTTACTTATTTTTCAAGTGAGAATGCTGTAGGACCACAATAAGAGTCCAGAAGCATAGGGGGACAGTTGAGGAGTATGATAGAAGTGAATATAGTTTCTCTTCTATGTACTCACCACCTAAGAGTGGCATTATGTTAAGTTATGTCGATTTATATTTTTCTGTTGTCAAACAATATTGTATTAAGACTTCCGTTAATCTACTGTTAAGTTTACATTATATATTGTTGTCATGGATACAAAGAATGAAAAAAGTAGGGACAACCATTAGGCAGCCCCACGACACGAGATCTGCATAGGGTGGGTTTTGGGTTATGACACTTTCAGACCCTATTCTTAAACCAAAATTTCATGCTTTGTAATTGAAAAATAGAACTTGGATTTTTCTTACCTGGGTGAGCTTTTGGCTCGTAGGTTCCATACCTTTCCTTTGCTTTTTTTCCTTCTGTTCCACTTCTGAATGTCCAAACTTCAAATTCCAACTCCCAGTTTCTCTTTTTTCTCTTTTATTTTTTTCAATCACCCACATCTCCTTTTATAGCCAAAAAATTAGCCACCCCTTCTCTCTTTCCTCTTTCCTCTCTCTTCCTCTTTAACTTTCTTCCTTGATATTTTCTTTGTTCTGAGTCTTTTAACTTAAGGCATTAATGGCCATGTGATATTTTACATTTCATATACATATTATATACAACACACATACTGACACACACACTCTCACACATAGTGTGCTGCCGACAGCCTTGCTGTCTCCACCCTTTCCCCCACTTGCATGCTTGATAAGAGCATAATATTTAATATTTTTAATTCCTTTTTATTTGGTTTTATTACATATTTTCTGTTTTAGTGAGCTAATTAATTCATTTATTGAATTAGGGAAGCATTGAAGGTAAAAGAATAATATTGTGCAATTTTCAGCTTTTAGGCATTTCGACCTATGGAGCTCTACTTGAGATTTGGATGGTGTTAGATTTCGAGAATGAGGAAGTAGTCTTCATGAAGTTTTTAGAGGACGGCTTGGGATTTCCAGAAAGGTCTGTCTTGAAAAAATTTGAGTTCGTTTAAGCCTCCAAACATTGTTTCAAAATCAGGCCTGGGAAGCTGATCCGTGCAGTGGAATCCTGTCCAACTAGTCAAATTCAACGGGCCATAACTTGAGTTTTAAAAATTCAAATCAGGTGATTCAAAAGCCTACAATTATCAGCTCATCTAGGGCTACAACTTTCATGAAGAGCCTAAGTCAAGATTCAGTCGTGTTTCGAGTAGAAAAATAGCTCAGCAAGATTCAGCCCAATTAAAGTGCGGCTGGAGCATGGAGAAAATAAAAAGAAAGAAAGCTAATCAGGGTAGGCTGGGCTGGTCAAACTTGCAGCACTGGAACGGTTGAAAATAAAAAGAAAGAAAAAGCAAAAGAAGAAAAAGACAAAAGAAATAAAGAAAGGAAGAAGAAAATTCAAGGTGGGCTAGGCTTGCATGATGGCTTGGGCGGCTGAACTAAGTGTGGGGGACTGAACTGTGGGCTAGGGCGCTGACTAGGAAGGTCCAGGTGGTGAAAAATTAAAGGAATATAAAGAGGGAGCTGTGCGGCGAAATTCAGAGGGCAAAAAAAAAAAGAAGCAACCCTGCGGCTGCAACAGAGGCGGCAGAATGGAAGAGATATAGGGACAAATAATTTCTTTGTTTTATTATTTAAGTATGTTAGGTTAGGTTTTCTAATTCAGTTCAAGGGGATTTCAAATCCTTATTGCAGTTTAATGGTTGAATCAATTCAGTAACGTTATTTCTCCCTTTTTTTATGAATCTGTTCATGATAATCTATTTTAATTATTTTATTGATATTTGATTCGATTGATTTAATTAAGGCCTATTAAATTGATCAGATTATTATCAATTGCTAGATTCAGGAAGTATATTACGTAATTGATATGGTTCCTAATCAATTGTGGCAAATAGTAATAGATGATTGTGGACAAGCTTTTGTTTATTATTATGATTATCATGACCTAAGTTAAACAGTCTGAGCTTGTGTGATTGTTGCTTAGAATAATCTAATTTCCTAGATATTAATGCTGCCATTATATTAAATTTAGAGAGCTTGTTCTAAATTGAGTAATGGTTAGAATCTAATGGAGAGCTTGTTTCATTAGTGAGGAATTAAGGGAAATTTCGGGTAGCAGAACTTGTTGTTACCTAGGATTATTAGATTCATTGAAGGGTAGAATAATGTTTTAGTTGATTGATTGTTCCATTGATTGTGAGGGTCATGATTGAACCGAAAAACTGAAATTTTATTGATTTCTGTTATTAATTATATTTAGTTTGATCAAAATTCCAAACCCCCCCTATTTGTTATCTTGTTATAAATTGAATTTTAGTTTAGAATTGGTCAGAATAAATAAAAAAAATAAATTGCGAACACTCTTTGTGGGTTCGACCCTTACTCGTCTAGCTACTGTGTTTATTGTTTAAGAGGTAAGGTTAATTTATTTTTGGAGTGCTAATGATGCGCTTCCAAAAATTTGGCGCCGTTGCTGGGGCGTGTTTTCAGTCATTTTTTATTCTGACTGTTTTCTTATTTTTAATTCGTTACCTTTAGGTCAATTTGTGTTTTTAGTTATTTATTTTTTTTATTTATTTTTTTTCTGATTTATTTTTGCTTATTTTTATTTAGTTTCTGTTTCTTGTTGGTTTATGACTCGATCTTCTCAATCTGATGAATTAAGATTTGATCCAGAAATTGAGAAAACTGCACGAAGGTTGAGAAAAGAGACTCAACAAGCTCGAATTGCAACTACAAATTTTGAAAAAGTTGTTGCTACATCACCTGGCCTGAACGTAGCACTTGAATTACTTTCTAACAGTTCATACAGTGATTCAGAAGAGGAAGATATGGCTGCTCCTAATAAGAATATGGTTGTTAGGACTTTGAAGGAGTTGGCTGCTCCTAATCTAAATCAACAGCCACTGTGTATTGAGTATCCTGATTTAACTGCTGCTTTTGAATTGAAATCAGGACTAATCCATCTTTTGCCTACTTTTCGTGGTCTTACAAGTGAAGATCCATACAAGCATCTGAAGGAATTCCATGTGGTGTGTTCTAGCATGAAGCCTCAAGGAATAACAGAGGAGCAGATAAAGCTTAGAGCTTTTCCGTTCTCATTGGCAGACTTGGCAAAGGATTGGTTATATTACCTTCCTTCCGGATTGATCCAGACATGGAATGAGATGAAGAGGCTATTTTTGGAAAAATATTTTCCTGCTTCTAGAGCTGCTAATATAGGAAAAAGATATGTAGCATCAGACAATATAGTGGAGAATCTCTTTACGAGTATTGGGAGAGGTTTAAGAAGTTATGTTCAAGCTATCCACCACACCAAATTGATGATCAGCATTTAATTCAATATTTTTATGAGGGGCTATTGCCTATGGACAGAAGTATGATAGATGCTGCACGTGGAGTAGCATTGGTTGATAAGACCCCAGAAGTTGCTAGGAATTTGATTTCAAACATGGCAGCAACTCACAACAGTATGGAACCAGAATGGAGCATACACCTAAAAAGGTGAATGAGGTAAGTACTTCTAACATTGAACGTCAAATTTTGATTTAACTGCTATGGTTCGTCAAATGGTTATAGGGAACATGCAAGAAGCAAAAGTGTATGGAATTTGTTCGTTGTCAGGACATAAAACAGATGTGTGTCCAGCATTGCAAGAAGATGAAACTGTTCAGCAAGCTAATGCAGTGGGAAATTTCCCAGGACAACCCCAGCGCCGATATGATCCCTACTCTAACACCTACAATCCAGGATGGAGAGATCATCCCAATTTGAGCTCTGGAAGAAATAGGCAGCCAATGTAAAATGTTTTTCCAAATAACCAGCCTGGTTTTCAACGGGTTCAACAGCGTATCCACCTAAACAAGCAGTTCCTTCCAGTTCTGGAACATCTATTGAGGATATGTTTAAAGCTTTCATGACCCATACATAGCAATTCCAACAAGAGACAAGGACTTCCATACATAATCTGGAGAATCAGGTAAGTCAGCTTGCTACCATAGTTGGTCGATTGGATTCTCAAGGCTCAGGTAAGTTATCTTCTCAAACTGTTATTAATCCAAGAGAGAATGCAAGTGCTATAACATTGAGGAGTGGCAAACAATTGGAAGTTCCAAAATCCACTACTGTAGTTGTTGAGGAGGAGACTAAGAAGGAGGTAGAAATATCTAAGGTAATTCCTAATCCTTCTATTCAAGTTAAGACTAACCCCCTATCTTTTCCATACAGATGTGCAAGGTCTAAGAAGGAGAAGCAAGAGAAAGAAATTTTAGAGACATTCCGCAAGGTAGAGGTAACTATTCCTTTACTAGATGCAATTAATCAAGTGCCAAGGTATGCAAAGTTGTTGAAAGAATTATGCTCTAATAAGCGGAAATTAAGAGATAATGAGAAGTAAGTATGGGGGAGAATGTGTCAACAGTTTTTCAAAGAAAGCTCCCCCCTAAGTGTAAAGATCTAGGTATGTTCACCATTCCATGTAAAATAGGTAATACTAGATTTGAAAGAGCCATGTTAGATTTAGGAGCTTCTATTAATGTCATGCCACGATCTGTTTATGCTTATTTAAATCTAGGTTCTTTGAAAAAAACTGGTGTTATTATACAGTTGGCTGATCGTACTAATGCTTACCCTGAAGGGGTGATTAAGGATGTGTTAGTGCAGGTGAATGAATTAATATTTCCTGCGAATTTTTACATTGTAGATATGGTTGATGATACATCTCCTAATCCTGCACATATTTTATTGGGGAGACCATTCTTAAAAACAGCTAGAACTTTGATTGATGTGCATAATGGTACCTTGACCATGGAATTTGATGGTGAAAAGATTCAATTCAACATTTATGAGGCCATGAGGTACCCTAGTGATATTAATCATGTTTTTTGCTGTTGATGTTATTAACCTTTTAGTACAGGAAGTATTTGACCAAACAAGTAAGGAAAATTTGGAGGTAGGTTGAGGAGCAAGTTGTCGGGCAAACGACGTGAAACAAATGCGCTGCTTGGGAGGCAACCCAAGAAACCAGATTTGTCAATTTCTTTCCCTTTTTTTATTTTTTTATTTTTGTCAATCTTTTTCTTTGCATAATTATCTTACATTGGGGACAATGTAAGGTTTAAGTGTGGGGGAGATGATTTGACACTTTGTTTACTTTGCTTTGTTTACTTTGTTAGTATTGCTGAATTTTTATTTTTATTTTCAAAAAAGAAAAAAAAATATAAACAAATAAAAAATAAAAAAATAAAATATATAAAAAAAAAATGTGTTTGTATGCGAAGTTAGATGGTTTTGTTTGGATTTTATTTGGCTAAGCTCTTGAAGGTCGCCAATGAATGTGTGAGAATTAATGTTGACTTGTAGGTTTTAGTTGATGTTTAATTAATTGATTAATAATGATGACCAAGTCACAATCCACACTTGAACAGTTGAAATCTGATTTTTTTTTGTTTTACAAGCATGAGTGCTTGAATATGAGATGCATGTTTTATTAGCTAAGTTGTATGGGTGTCTAGCTATGTGCATTGGTTTCAAGACTTAGAACTTGCTTAACTACTCATTTTGGTTTTTAATTATGGAGCTATGTTAGAGAAATGAATAAAAAAACAATAAAGCAAGTAAATCATGTGGTGGGTTAAGATGGAGCGTAAAATGCACTCACTTATAAACACATGCGTAAAGTGAGATTGAGCGTAAAATGCACTCACTGTTGGGTTGAGATGGAGCGTAAAATGTACTCAACTAAAAAAATGTATGCAAAAGGTGAGAGGGAGCATAAAATGCACTCACCTAAAAAGAAAAAAAAAAGTAATTGTGTGCAAAGTAATAGTGGAAGAGCTATGTTTCTAGTCTTGGAATGGTATGCATAGTTGTTCTCCCATATGGACTTAGTTGTGTATTCATGTTGATCATAGGAAAGGTACTTGCATGTAGATACTTGAATTTTGAAATTGTTTTGTGGAGAATGATAAGGGTGTTGTTGCGAACTGATTGATGAAGTATTAACCAAATTCCTGCTAGTCTTTGCATTAATTTTCATGGATGAGCTGTTGAACCTAAGACCTTTGAAAGTTTGGTTGAATGGATTCAAGTGAACTTTTTGTTTTGGTCTTAGTTTCTGTTTATACTAGGACGTGTAAAAAACTAAGTGTGGAGGGGGAGAATTTGATAAGAGTATAATATTTAATATTTTTAATTCTTTTATATTTGTTTTTATTACATATTTTCTATTTTAGTGAGCTAATTAATTCATTTATTGAATTAGGGAAGCACTGAAGGTAAAAGAATAATATTGTGCAATTTTCAGTTTTCAGGCATTTCGACTTATGGAGATTTACTTGAGATTTGGATGGTGTTAGATTTTGAGAATGAGGAAGTGGTATTCATGAAGTTTTTAGAGGACGTCTTGGGATTTTCAGAAAGGTCTAGTTTGAAAAAATCCGAGTTCATTTAAGCCTCCAAACATTGTTTCAAAATTAGGCCTAGGAAGCTGATCCGTGCAGTCCTGTCCAACCAGTCAAATTCAATGGGCCATAACTTGAGTTTTAAAAATTCAAATCAGGTGATTCAAAAGTCTAAAATTATCTACTCATCTAGGGCTACAACTTTCATGAAGAGCCTAAGTCAAGATTCAGTCGTTTTTGAGTAGAAAAATAGCGCACAAGATTGAGCCCAATTAAAGTGCGGCTGGAGCATGGAGAAAATAAAAAGAAATAAAGCTAATCAGGGTGGGCTGGGCTGGTCAAACTTGCAGCACTGGATCGGTTGAAAATAAAAAGAAAGAAAAAACAAAAGAAGAAAAAGAGAAAAGAAATAAAGAAAGGAAGAAGAAAAGTCAAGGTGGGCTATGTAACACCCCGGCCCTGATTAAGTAATGATTAGTTACTAATCATTTATCTGAACCAAACATAAAGAATAATTAAGAAGCTAACCTAATTAGGAGTTGACTGAAAGAAACCGCGTCGAAAATTAAGCTACAGATTGAAAGTTAGGAAGAAAACAGTGAAACTGCATTAATGCGCAGCCAAACAGGGCCTAAGCCCGAAATATGGGAAAAAGACCAAAAATGTGGCCAAGAGGATTTGATCCCTTGACCAAACTAGGCCAAATTTAGTTTACCAAAAATTTACCAACTAAGCTAAGAGCACCTTTGTGCATATATAAGCAAAGATATATATTTAATTAGTAATCAGATTTGGCCTCTCCCCAAAGTGACCAATAGCCATGCATGCAACACATCAGCATGCATCACCCTATGCTATAGCCATCATGCCTATTCCACCATGATTACATCTCCTCCTAACCAAATTGCATGCAAACCCATCATGCACTTGGGGGAGATGAAACATCAAGAAAAGAAATCTGATTATTGATATACAATCTCTATGAGACCAGATCTGTATTGAGGGTAGTCTACTGTTTTAGAGAGAGTGTGGGTTAGAGAGAAAGGGAGAGAATCTAGAGAGAGAAAGTGAGACCTTGTGTGTGCATTGGTGATCCATTGAAGAAGCAATAGAAGGGAGCTAAGATCTGGGGGAGCACGGAGGGATCAAAGCAACCTGTTGGAGTTTCTGTTTGAACCTAAACCAGTGAGGAGACCACTGTTTGAAGGTAAGTCATCCAAAAACCTTGAACTTCTCTTTGGAAATTTCGGCTACTGTTTTGATGTTTTTAGGATTGTTAACGCATGTATCATGTTTAAACCATAAAATCTGGATTGAATGCTCACATTTGAACCATCAGAACTGCCCCAAACCATGGAAACAGTGAAATCCGCCATTAGAGGACCTTGACTGAATGGGTCTAGTTCAACCTGCTCCGAACTTGTTTTAGTTACTTGGGACGTAAAATAGACCTTCCTAGGATCACAAAAACCCTAGACCGCGACCTCAATACCTAAGTTTTGACCCTCGAATGCTCGGTTGCAGGTACGGGTTCAAAGTTGTAACTCATGAAAACCTATATTAAAATGGGATTTTAGGGTAGGAACTGAAACCCCATAACCTGTAGCTCACAACGCAAGAAACCCCAAGCGATTTGGACCAAAAATGAACCATCACGAGTCAGTTGCAGGTTTCGGGGTATCACCTTGAAACAGAGCCATTAGAGCTCGATTCGATGCTCTAAATTGATGTTAGATTGTTAATATGACCACTAGAAATCGATTAAGATGGAAAGCAGTGAAAATGGATGCATAAAACTCTACGAAATCGAAGAAGAAAATTCTGAAATTCTAGGGCAACAGTAGCCCTAGACTGTTGGGGACGATGAACAGTACGGGTCGGGCCATGGACCGAGGTCTTACGGGTCGGGCCCCGACCCGACCGAAAAAGGATAACCCGTTAAAACCAAACTGCGTCGTTTTGTTACTGTTAAATTTAAATTTTGAATTGTAGGGCTGACGTCAGCCTGACGTCAGCACATTACCCTGAACCGGTCAAGACCGGATTGGACCGGTCCGGTTTACATTACTTAAGGGCTGAACCCTTTGGTTCAGTTCAAACTTTTGGAAAATTGCAAACCAACCCCCAACAGTTCCGAATATTACACTGTGGCCCAGATTCTGATATTTTATTTCATTTATACCCCTGATAATTTAATAAATAATAAATTAAATTATTTAATTAATTTATTAATTAAATAAAAATGACCAAATTACCCCTAGGTCATAAATAAGTCAAACGGAGTCCGAATAAAGTAAACGAATAGTGGTTTTTGACTATTTTGGACGTTCCGGACTCAATGGTGTGATCCGTTTTACGAGACGAGGCTTCAAAAATTACGATACGTTAAAGTACAAATTACCAAATTGCCCCTAATATAGTCGATGCCCAAATAAGACAAGTTATTAGTGTAATCTTATTTTCTTGGGCCTTCTGAGATCAACAGTGAGGTCTGATTCACGAGACAGGACTCCGAAAAATATGACACGCGAAATGACCAAACTACCCCTATGGTACCCGAAGCCCAAATGAAACTAAAAGATAGTCTATTTTGACTATGTCGGACATTCCAAACCCAACGGTGAAGTCCATAACACCAAAATAGGTACTAAAAATTTAGTCACGTATAAAATAAAACTCATCAAGTCACCACGAGTTGACTAGTAAGACCAATCCTAGGAAGTTAGGATACGTCAGGCCTAAAATTAAATGAAAGAGCATGAATAGGTAACGATTTAAGGTAAATGTGAAGTTAACAAGTTCTTTATAATTTTCTTAGGAAATACAAAGGAAAGGGGAAAGCCCACCAGTAGTGCAAACCCGGGGAATCAAGGTGAGTAACCTCACATTTGAAGTGGAGATTTAATTCTACGGATTTGAATGATGTTTTAAATATCAAATTCTGTCTTTACACAATTCCGTTTTAAATATTCTGTTATGACATGCTTCCTGAATAATTTACTACTGTCCCTTGAGATATACTTCTGCATGTCTAAAATTTCGATTTCAAATGTTATTATATATCCTGATTTACATGTTTCACGTATTTCAATACCCTATCATGAGGTTATGAACTGTATGTTTTGAATGCTTTTAAATGCATCCACACGAAGGAATTATGGGTTAAATGCTTTTAAATGCAAGATAAATTGTGCATAAGCACCACGGATTTCTATCGGGTTTCTTAGGAACCCAACTATGATACGAATAAATGCCAGGTAGGAGGATCTAATCCCCCAGGCATATGAGATATCTCCACGAAAAGTAAAATGGGAATCTGGTTCGAAACGGATTCTGTTAATGAAAGTGATAAGGTGTGTGTTGAAAATGGAAGCAGGCTTTTTCCTCATTTTCACCATGCATATTTACATGATTTGAAATTCACATACTTTATTCCGAAAGTACAAGTTAGCTTGAATACTGTAATGTTTCCAAGCCATTGTTTAAAGAATGCATGTACTCTATGTTCCAAGTATACGAGCAATTGGTAGTGAGTATTTTACAAAATTCTCACGTGCGAAACCACTACCAATTGAAACCCATGACAGATGTTAGAATTACTCACTGGGCTTTTCGAAGCTCACCCCATTCCCTAACATTTTTCAGGTGATGACGATGGGTGGACCCTTGCCCAATTTGGGGAGAAATGATAGGCAGCTCCATTAGGATTCTGGAGATATTTTTGGGAAGTATTAGGGCCTATGGTTGGTCGAATTTTGATGTCGTACTTTTGGGACAATTATGTATTTAAGCCCAAGAGGCAACCACATATGTATTTAAGCCCTTGAGGCATTCGAATATGTATCATGTATAAGACTTTAATTTTTAGTATGCTCTGATGTGAATATTCATGTGTACCGCTATGAAGAGCGACAGTACCGGACGGCTGTGCGAAAGTTTTTAAAAGATTTTTAAAAAAAAAAGAAAAAAAAAAGAAAAGGGTTTTCACGCTTCCGCAAATCAAGGCCGCACCGCTATTCGATACCGTCGCCCATGTTTTGCCTTGCCCTCAGGCTCCCGGGCCTGAAGGCGGCGGTTGCGATCCGAGATCCGCACAGGGTGGGTTTCGGGTCGTGACAGGCTAGGCTTGCGTGATGGCTTTGGGCGGCTGAACTAAGTGTGGGGGACTGAACCGTGGGCTAGGGCGCTGACTAGGAAGGTCTAGGCGGTGGAAAATTAAAGGAATATAGAGAGGGAGCTGTGCGGTGGAATTTAGAGGGCCAAAAACAAAAAAAAAGAAGCAACCCTGCGGCTGCAACAGAGGCGGCAGTACGAAAGAGATACAAGAACAAATAATTTCTTTGTTTTATTATTCAAGTATGTCAGGTTAAGTTTTCTAATTCAGTTCAAGGGGATTTCAAATCCTCATTGCAGTTTAATAGTTGAATCAATTTATTAACGTTATTTTTCTCTTTTCTTATGAATCTGTTCCTGATAATCTATTTTAATTATTTTATTGATATTTGATTCGATTGATTTAATCAAGGCATGTTAAATTGATCAGATTATTATCAATTGCTAGATTCAGGAAGTATATTACGTAATTGATATGGTTCCTAACCAATTGTGACAAATAGTAATAGATGATTGTGGACAAGCTTTTGTTTATTACTATGATTATCATGACCTAAGTTAAACAGTCTGAGCTTGTGTGATTGTTGCTTAGAATAATCTAATTTCCTAGATATTAATGCTGCCATTATATTAAATTTAGGGAGCTTGTTCTAAATTGTGTAATGGTTAGAATCTAATAGAGAGCTTGTTTCATTAGTGAGGAATTACGGGAAATTTCGGGTAGCAGAGCTTGTTGTTACCTAGGATTATTAGATTCATTGAAGGGTAGAATAATGTTTTAGTTGATTGATTGTTCCATTGATTGTGAGGGTGAGATTGAACCGAAGAACTGAAATTTTAATTCATTGATTTATGTTATTAATTATATTTAGTTTATCAAAATTCCAAACCCCCCTAGTTATTATCTTGTTATAAATTGAATTTTAGTTTAGAATTGGTCAGAATAAATAAAAAAAATAAATTGCGAACACTCTCTATAGGTTCGACCCTTACTCATCTAGCTACTGTGTTTTTTGTGTTAAGAGGTAAGGTTAATTTATTTTTGGAGTGCTAATGACACGCTTCCAATGCTCGTGTGCATATATGTATATATATATATATATAAATCTGGTTTTATATATTATAACAACCCGACCCAGTTTTTGGGAATTAATGCACTAATTTAAATGTTAGAGACTTTGAGGGCTAAAATAGAATTAATTATGAAAATTGGATCGGGAAAATAAGAAAAGCCATAAAATAACATCAGGAAAATGAAAGCCATAAAATAATTAAGTCAAAAGTGTTAGCCACAGGATTTGATTCCTAGACCCAAAAAGTGAAAGCGATTTATATGTAAAAGAAATAAGCCAACGTGGCTGAAGCGCACGAGCGTCATATATTTGATCAAATATAAGTCTAAACTCGAACAAGCCCGAGTGTCGGCACGCTCAAAACCGGAATGACAGTGTATCGTTGGGCCCTCCTACATTACAATTATTTTAAGTAAAAATATATATAAACATAAGGTGATATATATATATATATATACACATGTGAGGTGTGTGCTGTATACATATATATAAGTGCAACTGAAGGTATATATGTGAGTGTTGTGTGTGACACGTGCTATGAGGGGTGGCTATACATCAACCGACCAAGAGAATATGTTGTGTTGCATGTGTATGTGCAAGTTGGACAGGTGGAATTTGTGTGAAGTATTGTGAGAAGTGAGTAAGCAGTAAGCCGTCAACTATGAGGGTCGGTTAAAGAGAAAGGATAGAGAGAGAGAGAGAGAAAACAAAAGCTGGACGGAGGGAGACCAAAAAGGGAAAAGGCTAGGAAGAGAAAGTTGGGGTCATGAAATAGGTAAGAAACCTTTCTTTAAGGATCTAACTTGCTATTTTTATTGCAAACTAGAGGTCTTAATGAAGAAATATGAGGAAATAGTAAGGAAAAACCCTAGGAAAACCCAGGCTGCCATTAATAGTAGATTGAAACTGGGTCTGAACTGATTTGGATTAAAGCTTGACTGAGGAATGAGGATTAAAACTAGAGAGCAAAAGGTTAACATCACAACAAAAATCAACTAAAATAATGCAAAAACGAGCTCCAAAACTCATGTTGTAAGTTTTAGGTAGAAAATCGAATTTTATGCTTTTTTGCTCAAAAGTGAAAATAAACCGTTGGGATTTGATCCCTTGAAGTGCATAAATCAAATAGAGGGTAGAATGAACAAAAATGGTGAGGAAATATACATGAAATTAGAAGAAAATCACTTCACCAAGAATTTGGGTCTCGTTGGAGACCCACTGAAATTACGATATTCAAAAAGTCGTGGTAGGTGAAATTAGAAAATGATATTAGATATGAAAACCCCATGGAAATTAGAAGAGAATTTAACTGAGTTTGGCTGAAAATAGTGATCGAAAAAGGTCGCTAGTGCTGGAGAAGACGCGGAGACCCACCAGAGAAGAAGAATAGTGTTAGGTTCTAGGGTTAGGGTTTGGTTCGGGTTCGGGTCAGACCCGAGCCACCCGTATGTGAGGCTAACTCGATACTGTGTCATTTTATCTTATTTTAAAGTGTTTGGGCACAAGGTTTGTAAATTGATTTAAAGCCTAATTGGGAATTGTGATATCTTATCCCTGTTTTATAGTTTATCCACTGTTTGGCTATCCCAACACAGAATAATAAATCCTGAAATTATGGATTGACCCAAAAGTTTAGTAAAATTATAAATTGACACTGAATCTATGGTTAATTATGAAAGGACCCACAGATAAATTAATTAAACATTTATTTAATTAAATTAAATAGGGAGAAATTACTAAAATGCCCCTAAGTCAAATATGAGTCAAACGGACTCCGATTAAAGTAAATGAATAATGAATCTTTATTATTTCAGGCATTCCAAACTCAACGGTGAAGTCCGATTTGTGAAAATAGGTCCCAAAAAGTAAAGACACGTAAAAGTGTAAAATGACCATAGAAGCCTAAACTGACTTTCTTCGACATCTCGGACTCAATAGTAGAGTCTATTTTAGAAAATGAGCTACTTATAGTAATGATGTATAAAATTTGATGAATAACATTAAATTGAGATGTATCTACTGATTATAGGAACTTCAAAGGAAAAGGACAAAGTAACTGAATACTGAAATATAACGGATGACTAAGAGGTAAGTAAATCTTGGATCTCTGACATGCGGTATTTCTTAGCCATGTTAATATTATTCTTGATGTTGCTTCAATTGTACTCTTATACCTATTTGACCTTATTGATTCCACAAACTGATGATTGTTCTATCTTATGGAAACACGTACTTGATATCTATTGGTTTACAGTTTGATGATTGTTCTATATTGAGGGAACTATTAAGAATTGAATCACTATATTTAGACTATGGATTTGATGTTCATGATTGGATGATGGTTCCATATTGTGAGAGTTATTAAGAATTGAATTACTATTTATAGACTATGGACTTGATGTTTACGATTAGATGATTGTGAGAATTATTGAAAGTTGAATTACTATAGCTAGACTATAGGACTTGATTTATAGAGAAAGAAAGGAAACGGTTTAAGGGGTAAGTAATATCCGATCTCTGCATGTGGTACTTCTAGCCCTGTCATCAGTTTTTCATATACTGCGAAGTTGCACTCTTATGTATGCCAGAATGTTATTGAATCCACATATACGATATTGTTCTATTTTGTGGAATATGTCAGTTGACTATTATATATCTTGATCATGAGTTTCTGTACAATTGTACAAAGGACCGTTCTGTAAACTTGTACCCAGGGCCAAATGTTTTATTCTAGCAGCCCAGTTTTACCATGGCCCAAAAGGGGGCAACAGTTATATTCTCCCTGCTGGGAACAGTTATGCTCCATATATATTATTTGTGGAATTTTGATAATCTTGATATATTATGAATGTTGGATTTGTGCTTAGTCACAACATCCATCTGATGCTATACTATGACCTTCGGGTCAGAACCGGGACCTACGAGTTAAACGACCAAACCTACGGGGTAAGGACGGGGCCTACGGGTCAAAGGGTAAGGTGGAGATTGTAACACCCCAACCCTGTATAATTAATGATTAATTATCTAATTATTAATTAATACCGGCTTACAGAATAGTAAAGGGAATTAATCATAATCCCGGCGGTCATGATAGGCCGATGAAATAATTAAATATGTCTCGAGAAAGAGGGTATAATACCCGAACCCAAATTGCTGGTTAAATCGATAAAATAATGCCGTTTTAACACCAACAGAACCCGAATTAGCTAACCCGGGAAATTCTGAATGATTAATAAATGACACGGAACCTCTGACACTGAAGAATACTGAAATACGGAACTCTCGGAAGAAACCGCATCGAAAAAGGAGTTACGAAATGAAAGTTATGAAGGAAACATTGAAATCGAATTAATGCGCAGCCAAACAGGGCTTTAGCCCAAAATGGTGAAAAATGGCCAAATTGGTGGTCAAGGGGAATTGAACCCTTGACCTCTGGTGGAAAGAGATTTTCTCAAAAAACTTACCAACTAGGCTGCAGACCACTTTGTGTGTATATACACCAAGATTTGTATATAACACTGCATCGCCCCAAGTTGCCTCCCAAATTGGCCAATGGCCAAGCATGCAACACATCACCCCTATGAACCCTAGCCCCACCATCACCCTACTCTTAGCATACTTGAGCACCACTCTCCCAATCAGCTCACATGCAACCAAATTGATTAAATAAAATACCCTTGATATATATTGGGTATAGGAATTATGCACACCTTGGGAGGGAAATCAGACCCAAAATAATTCTATATACTGATATTTGAAAGAGAGGCTTAGAGAGAAGGTGAAGTCCATTGTGTGTATGCTTGAAGGTGGAGTTGGCCATTGAAGGAGCAATAGAAGGGAGCTAAGGACCGGGAGTGCACGGAGGGATCAAAGCCAACTTGTTGAGGGTTTTGCTTGAACACAAACCAACGAGGGAACCACTGTACAGAGGTAACAAACCGAGAGAAAAACACCTACTTTCTGATTTACAATTTTGTTTAGTTTTGTGTATTTTAGAACTGCCATTAGATGCACGACATAGATGCCATGAAATCTGGGTTGATTGTGAACATCTTGGACCAACCAAACTGCCCCAAATCACAGAAATCGTGTAAACCACCATGGATGACCTTGCTTGAAGCAGGTCTGAAACGATGTTCACAAAACTCGTTTTGATTGCTTTGAACTTGAACTACGTACTACCAGCATCTCAAAAAACTGACCTGCGCGACCATAAAACCTAGGAATCGACCACCAAATCACAAATGATCGATTCGGGTTAAAACCCAAACTTATGAAAACCTAGATTAAAACGGGATTTAGGTGTAGGGACTGAAACCCCATGACCTGTAGGTCACAACGCGAGAAATCCCGTGAGGTTTGGACCAGAAATGAAGCTATATGGTCGACTTGCAGGTCTGCACAATAATGGAGTGGACCGAGCTCCATGCGTGGATTCGATCCATGAAACTGATGCCAAAATGTTGGCATGACAACCAGGAATCGATTGGAGCCAGAAGCAGTGGGAAATCGTGGCCAAAATGTCACGAAATTGAGAAATTGTGAAAACTGAAATTAGGGCAAAAACGGGGGAGAAGATGAAGAAGACGGAGTCAACTCGCGAGTCGTACCGAGTTGGCCGAGTCGACTCGGACACGCGTCGGCCTGTGAGGCTGCCACCGAAATAATGAAACTGCGTCGTTTCTGTTTTAAATTAAAATCGAATTTGTCTTGTTTGGTTACGGGTTTTAAAAATTAAAATAGGGGAAATTGGAATAAGCTATCCATGAATTAAGGGCCAATTGGGGTTACCAGGAATATGTCATCCCGGTTTTCTGAGGGACCCTGAACCGGTTGGCTTCTTTGAATTGTGGACCGGTTCAACAGTTTAATTCTTGAACCCTACGGTTTGAACCCTTAAATTATGAAATTATGTTTTGACCCCCAAATACTTTCTGAAATTACGGATTTGTCCCCAACTGTTTTAAAGAATTATACAGTGGCCCAAATTTCTGAGAAACTGTTCAATTAAGCCCCTGACAAATTAATTAAATAATAAAATAATTATTTTATTATTTTATTAATTAGGTAAAATTACGATTTTACCCCTGGACATTTAATATGTCAAACGGAGTCCAAATAAATTAAATAAATAGTGTATTTTCACTATTTCAAACATTCCAGACCCAATGGTACAGTCCAATTTTGGAAATACAGTACCGAAAAATACAGACCGGTAAGTGATAAATTACTGTACTGCCCCTGATGACACCAGACCCAAATAAAAAATAAAAGACAGTCTATTTTGACTATGTCGGGCGTTCTGAACTCAACGGTGAGGTCCGTTTAACGAACTGAAGTCCCGAAAAATACAGACACATAAAGTGTAAATGACCATACTGCCCCTGATGCTTCCCAGGGTCAATTGAATATAACAGATAGTCCAACTTAATTATGTCGAACACTCTGGACCCAATGGTGAGGTCCATTTTATGAACTGACGTGCCGAAAAATATGACACGTGAAATTACCAAATTACCCCTGATACTGTACGAAGCCTAAATGAAGTCCGATTGGGACGAAATTGATAGCGATAGAAACTCGAACACTGGTGAAACTGTATATCCGAATAAATGACGAACCGGGGTCAGAATCTTACGAAACGTAAAATGACCAAAATGCCCCTAAGCACATGAAGTGCAAAGTAGAGGTGGAATAAAGGTCAAACTGATCTAATAAATTATCATAGGGATAATTATGAACACTGAAGGGCTAAATAAGACTCCGGGACAGTAATGCGTAAAACGGGAAATGACCGATGTGTCCCGATGGTCAAAAGCAGATACCAAACGAAGACCAAAGGACTTAAGAATTTACATATGAGATATATGGGACATTCTGAGGACCACGACAAGGGTCCGGGGCAAGAATGACAAAATTACCATTTTGCCCCTAAGGCTAAGTAAGCCCTTAACTGATAGCGATTCAAGTCTAAAAGACTTAGAACTTCATGTATACGATATATGGGATATTCTAAGAACCACGACTGGGTCCGGGATAAGAATGGCAAAATTACCATTTTGCCCCTATGGTTAAAATAAGAACCTAACTGATGCCGATTGGAGTCTAAAAGACGTAGAACTTTGTACTTAAGATATAAAGACTATTCCGAAGACCACGACAGGGTCCGGGACAAGAATGATAAAATGACCATTTTGCCCCTAAGGCTGAAGAAGTAACTGACTGATAACGATTGAAGTCTAAATGACTTGGGTTATAACTCTGATGACTGCTAAGCCTAATTTAAGAGTAAAATAGCCCGGATGAAACCCGATGAGAGGACGATAGGCTACTAGGCTATCTTAGGTAAACCGATAGATACCTAAGATGACAAATGAGACCTGAATGGATGAGTTCTGATCTGTATATGATTGATGATTATTGTTCAGGATATACATGGAGATGCCCGACGTATCCGGAGGTTATCGGATTGGTTGCGCAAGGAGATAACCGTAACAGTTTGTGAGTAACCTGGAACTTCTGACTTGGTGTATAAGTACACCGTCTAGTTACTGTATTTTGATTTACTGTACTGTTTTGTATACTGTACTGTCTGAATGCATACTTTTTATATTGCATTACACGTAACATGATTTTGTACTGTCCTGCTCTCCTGTTCAGTTCGGGTCTGTCTTGTTCTGTTGTATGGTCTATCCTGGTTTTATTCTGTACTGTTGCGTCTTGTGAGTAAACTTGACTCCTGAATTGGTGTATAAGTTCTGTCTAGATACTGTATTTTGAAGCACTGTACTGTTTTGAACGTTATACTGTTTAAAAAAAAAAAAAAAAAAAAGAAACATATATTTAAAGTAGCATATGCCTTGTCCTGATTGATATTGTACCAGTTTGTTCCGTCCTGTTCAATTCCGATATGTCTTGTTCTGATAGATGTATTGTTCCGTTTTGTTCCGACATGTTCAGTTTCGATATGTCTTGATCTGATTGATGTATTGTTTCGTTTTGTTCCGTCATGTTCAGTTCCGATATGACTTGTCCTGATTGATATTGTTTCGTTTGTTTCCGTCATATTCAGTTCCGATATGACTTGTCCTGATTGATATTGTTTCATTTTGTTTCGTCATGTTCAGTTTCGATATGACTTGTCCTGATTGATATTGGTTCATTTTGTTCCGTCATGTTCAGTTCCGATATGACTTGTCCTGATTGATATTGTTTCATTTTGTTCCGTCATGTTCAGTTTCGATATGACTTGTCCTGATTGATATTGTTTCATTTTGTTCCGTCATGTTCAGTTTCGATATGACTTGTCCTGATTGATATTGTTTCATTTTGTTCCGTCATGTTCAGTTTCGATATGACTTGTCCTGATTGATATTGTTTCATTTTGTTCCGTCATGTTCAATTCCGATATGACTTGTCCTGATTGATATTGTTTCGTTTTGTTCCGTCATGTTCAGTTTCGATATGACTTGTCCTGATTGATATTGTTTCATTTTGTTCCGTCATGATCAGTTTCGATATGACTTGTCCTGATTGATATTGTTTCATTTTGTTCCGTCATGTTCAGTTCCGATATGACTTGTCCTGATTGATATTGTTTCGTTTTGTTCCGTCATGTTCAGTTCCGATATGACTTGTCCTGATTGATATTGTACCGTTTTGATCCGCCATGTTCAGTTCCGATATGTCTTGTTCTGATTGATGTATTGCTCTGTTTTGTCCCGTTATGATCCGTCCTGTTATGCCTCTGACCTTGATTATGCCTGTGACTTGAACTGGTGTTTTGTTCCGTCTGATCCCGTTATGTACCATCCGTTAATAATCTGTCTATCTTGATTGATATATGGTCCAGTTCCGTTATGATCTGTCCGTATTCTTGACTTGGTATATAAGTTACTGCATAGATACTGTATTTTGATGCACTGTACGGTTTTAAAAGTTAAACTGTCTGAATGCATGTTTTAAATGCAAACTTTTATACTGTATTGTACGCGGCATGATTTTGTCCCGCCCTACTATTATTTTGTTCGGTCTGTCTTGTTCCGTTTTATGGTCTATCTGATTTTGTTCTGCTATGATGTGTCTGACTCTGGGTACCATTCTGATTATGAGCGGTTTGGCATAAGTAGGCTTGATTACGCGCCTATCTGATATATTATTGTTATGCCCTGTTATGTTCCGCCCAGTACTGATCTGTTCTGATATTTGAATTAATTGCCTATACTCTCATTGATATTGGCATCATGCACTGTTCCGTCTATTCTGATTTGTTGTTCCGTTTAGTTCAGTCCTGCTTTATTCTACTGAAACTGCATTTAAAGTAGATTTATAAAACTGCTATTTCAGAAACAACTGAACCACCCTTGTGCTTTGTAAACAAGAAATGGTTTTGAAACCCTTGACAGGGAACCTGTGTTACTCATTGGGCTTTTCGAAGCTCACCCCATTCCCTAACATTTTTCAGGGATGATATATGTTGGATCTAATGGCACTGATTTGTGGAGACTGGATTACTGAGGATTGAATCTGTTTAATCAGGTGAGTGATGTACTATGACTGACTTGACTGATATGTACTGAATATAGTATGGCTCATGGATTTAGATGGTACTCTAGAGATTATAGTTCTGCTCTGTCGTTATATGTCGAATTATAGATATGCTCCGAGGTTGAGTTGTTAGTTGTTGGATTTTAGACTTGCTCTGTGTGGTACATAACCTTATAGTGAATACATGAGTTGCATTCCCTTGACAAAAAAAAAAGTTTTAAATTCCACTGCATCTGACCCTACAGTCGGAGTGCAATTCACTGGAAAGTTCAGAAATTTGCCTTCGGTTGGTCGCGTGGCGACTGACTGGCATCACGTCCTCGACATCCGCGTAGGGTGGGGTTCGGGATGTGACAGAGATGGCTGACCTGCTCGTTCGGGACGTATGTACCCCGGGGAAGGGAAAACTCCATCCCATAAGATTCCATCCCACAGGCCGTAAGGACATGATACATTATGAGAGGTTTGTGCTACAAGCGCGTAGGGTGTATGCCGGGCCCCGAGTTATGATGCATCCACCTTTATTGACATTATTATCTTTTATTGGAATTCATAGGATGATCATATTTTTCTTATGAATAATCATATGTTTTGAAAGCGTGTTCCTTGGTACGATTGATTGGCTGACTTTGATTGTGGCAGTATAGCTATTATTTTTGACAGACCCCTATTGATGATTCATATACCTTTTGCCATTTATTCACTTGGTTATTATTGTGATCTCTATTGTCTTGATTGGCTATTATGACATCCTATTCATTGACTGGCTATTATGTTTCATATCCTTATTACCTTGGATTATGTTTTTTCTATGCTAACCCTGACCCATGGCAGAGAGAAGGGAATTTACTTATTGAGCTAAGTTAGCTCATTCAGATTTATATACATTTTTTTTAGGAAGGGACGCTGTGAGACAATAGTAAAAGCTTAAGGAGCATAGGAGAGCATTTGAAAATGCAATAGAGAAGATGTTATAGTTTATCCCATGTATTCGCCACCTAAGGGTGAATTGATGTTGGTTCCTGTAACACCCCGACTTTGCGTAATTAATAATTAATGTTAATTATTAAGTAATAACCGACTTATAGAATGATTAGGGAATTAATTATGATCCCGACGGTCGCTATGGACCGATTAAATAATCAAATATGTCTGGGGGAAAAGGGTATGATACCCAAACCCAATTACTGATTAAATCGATAAAATAATGCCGTTTTAACACTAACGGAACCCGAATTAGTTAACCCCGAAAATCCCGAATGATTAATAAATGACATGGAACCTCTGACACTGAAGCGAACTGAATTATGAAGCTCTCGGAAGAAACCGCATCGAAAAAGGAGCTACGGAATGAAAGTTATGTAGCAAACATTGAAAATTGAATTACTATGCAACCAAACGTGGTCTTAACCGAAAATATAGGAAAAATGGCCAAATGGGAGGCCAAGGGAATTGAACCCTTGACCTTTGAGTGAAAAGATACCTCATCCAAAAAAATTACCAACTGGGCTACTATTATCTTTGTGTCCATATATACAACAAAAATGTATATAACACTGAATTATCCTAATCTGCCACCAAAACTAGCCAATGGCCATCCATGCAACACCACACCCTTGCATCACCCCTATGCTCCCTAGCTCATCATCACCCTACTTCAGCCATGATGACCTCTCCTCCAACCAAAATACATGCAGATTTATCATGAGGTTGGGAGATGTATTGCATTACAAGTCTCCATATGTGTATGAGGATGGAGAAATTTGAAATGGGTGTGACTGATCTGATATGTGAGAAGGAGAGGGCCATGGCCATGGGTGAAGAGGGTCCATGGTGTGTGTGTGCATGATTATCCATTGGTGATGCACAAAGGAAGGGGGACACTGAAGGGACTGTGAGCATTCTACCTGGACTGAGGCACCACCCAAGATCAAAGCTGAACCATGGGTGCAGCAGTGCCGATCAAAGAGGTAAACACCTCAGAACTATCAAACTGTGAATTTTTCTATCGGATTTTCACTACTGTTTTGAGTTTGCTGAGCCATATAAAATATGTGTATGCACTACTGAGGGGCCTAGGATTGTTATAGAACAATTGGGAAGGTCGGACAGCCCTGAAAACACCAAACCGAGCCCAGGCCGCCATGGACGACCTCCAGTTGCAGGTCTGAATTGACCTCAACTAAATCACATTCTGCATGTTCGGGTCTGTTCTAGACCCTTCGAGGTTCTCAAATATCTAGTTTAGCGACCCAAAATCAAACCGAAAGACCCTCAAAACCGCAGATGCAGGTCTCGGGTTTGAAACCCAGACCTTGTAATCGACTCCTACACTGAATGTTCGTAATGAGGACCTCAAGCCCATGATACAAGGATCATTTGGAGACAAACCGCATCAGTTTTGGTGGAGAAACGAGGGTTTAATAGCCAAATTATTGTTTCGGCTATTCCTCCATATATCAAGCTATTGGGCTTGATTCGAACCGTGAAATCGATGCCAAAGAGTTGGCATGACCATCAGGAACCATTTGGGGCCAAATCAGATTGAAAACAGCCCTTGAAACATCACGAAATAGAAGAAGAAAATCTGCAGAATTAGGGCAACACTGAGTTGTTCATTGGGGACGACAGAGTTGACTCGGCCGAGTTGACCGAGTCGAACCGAGTTGGTGAGTTGACTCTGGACACGTGTCGGCCTGTGAGGATGCCACCGAAATAATGAAACTGCGCCGTTTTAGTGTTAACCGTTTTAATTTTAAATCAAATTCAGCCTGTTTGGCAACGAGGTTAATAAATTAAAATTTGGATTTGGCTAATCCTAAACACGGATAAGGGGGCAATTGAGGTTAAATGGGATATGTTATCCCGGTTTTCAGAGGGTCAGTGAACCGGTTGGTTCACAAAAGTTCTGGACCGGTTCAGCCAGTGAACCCTTAAACCAATGGGTCTGAACCCTAATTTTCTGAATTTATATTTAACCCCCCAAATGTTTCTGAAAATTACGGATTTGTCCCCAACTGTTTTAAAGAATTATACAGTGGCCCAAATTTCTGAGAAACTGTTCAATTAAGCCCCTGACAAATTAATTAAATAATAAAATAATTATATTATTATTTTATCAATTAGGTAAAATTACGATTTTACCCCTGGACATTTAATATGTCAAACGGAGTCCAAATAAATTAAATAAATAGTGTATTTTCACTATTTCAAGCATTCTGGACTCAATGGTACGGTCCAAATTGGGAAATACAGTACCGAAAAATACAGATCCGTAAGTGATAAATTACTGTACTGCCCCTGATGACACCAGACCCAAATAAAAAATAAAAGACAGTCTATTTTGACTATGTCGGGCGTTCTGAACTCAACGGTGAGGTCCGTTTAACGAACTGAAGTCCCGAAAAATACAGACACATAAAGTGTAAATGACCATACTGCCCCTGATGCTTCCCAGGGTCAATTGAACATAACAGATAGTCCAACCTAATTATGTCGAACACTCTGGACCCAATGGTGAGGTCCATTTTATGAACTGACGTGCCGAAAAATATGACACGTGAAATTACCAAATTACCCTTGATACTGTACGAAGCCCAAATGAAGTCCGATTGGGACGAAATTGATAGCGATAGAAGCCCAGATACTGGTGAGACTGTAAACATGATTAAATAATGATTCGGAGTCAGAATCTTACAAAACGTAAAATGACCAAAATACCCCTGAGCACAGTAAGTGCAAATTAGAGGTCAAATAAAGGTCAAACTGATCTGATAAATTATCATAGGGATAATTATGAACACTGAAGGGCTAAATAAGACTCCGGGACAGTAATGCGTAAAACGAGAAATGATCGATGTGTCCTGATGATCAAAAGCAGATACCAAACGAAGTCCAAAGGACTTAAGAATTTCATATGAGATATGTGGGACATTCTGAGGACCACGACAGGGTCCGGGGTAAGAATGACAAATTACCATTTTGCCCCTAAGGCTAAGTAAGCCCTTAACTGATAGCGATTCAAGTCTAAAAGACTTAGAACTTCATGTATACGATATATGAGATATTCTAAGAACCACGACTGGGTCCGGGGCAAGAATGACAAAATTACCATTTTGCCCCTATGGTTAAAATAAGAACCTAACTGATACCGATTGGAGTCTAAAAGACGTAGAACTTTATATTTAAGATATAAAGACTATTCGGAGGGCCTTGACAGGGCCCGGGGCAAGAGTGATAAAATGACCGTTTTGCCCCTAAGGCTGAAGAAGTGACTGACTGATAACGATTGAAGTCTAAATGACTTGGGTTATAATCCTGATGACTGCTGAGCCTAATTTAAGAATAAAATAGCCCCGGATGAAACCCGATGAGAGGGCGATAGGCTACTAGGCTATCTTAGGTAAACCGATAGATACCTAAGATGACAAATGAGACCTGAATGGATGAGTTCTGATCTGTATATGATTGATGATTATTGTTCAGGATATACATGGAGATGCCTGACGTATCTGGAGGTTATCGGATTGTTTGCGCAAGGAGATAACCGTAACAGTTTGTGAGTAACCTGGAACTTCTGACTTGGTGTATAAGTACACCGTCTAGTTACTATATTTTGATTTACTGTACTGTTTTGTATACTGTACTGTCTGAATGCATACTTTTTTATACTGCATTACACGTAACATGATTTTGTACTGTCCTGCTCTCCTGTTCAGTTCGGGTCTGTCTTGTTCTGTTGTATGGTCTGTCCTGGTTTTATTCTGTACTGTTGCGTCTTGTGAGTAAACCTGACTCCTGAATTGGTGTATAAGTTCTGTCTAGATACTGTATTTTGAAGCACTGTACTGTTTTGAATGTTATACTGTTTAAAAAAAAAAACATATATTTAAAGTAGCATATGCCTTGTCCTGATTGATATTGTACCAGTTTGTTCCGTCCTGTTCAATTCTGATATGTCTTGTTCTGATAGATGTATTGTTCCGTTTTGTTCCGACATGTTCAGTTTCGATATGTCTTGATCTGATTGATGTATTGTTTTGTTTTGTTCCATCATGTTCAGTTCCGATGTGACTTGTCCGGATTGATATTGTACCATTTTGTTCCGTCATGTTCAGTTCCGATATGACTTGTCCTGATTGATATTGTTTCGTTTTGTTCCGTCATGTTCAGTTCCGATATGACTTGTCCTGATTGATATTGTTTCGTTTTGTTCCGTTATGTTCAGTTCCGATATGACTCGTCCTGATTGATATTGTACCATTTTGTTCTGTCATGTTCAGTTCCCATCTGACTTCTCCTGATTGATATTGTTTCGTTTTGTTCCGTCATGTTCAGTTCTGATGTGACTTGTCCGGATTGATATTGTACCATTTTGTTCCGTCATGTTCAGTTCCGATATGACTTGTCCTGATTGATATTGTTTCAGTTTTGTTCCGTCATGTTCAGTTCCGATATGACTCGTCCTGATTGATATTGTACCATTTTGTTCTGTCATGTTCAGTTCCCATATGACTTGTCCTGATTGATATTGTTTCGTTTTGTTCCGTCATGTTCAGTTCCGATGTGACTTGTCCGGATTGATATTGTACCATTTTGTTCCGTCATGTTCAGTTCCGATATGACTTGTACCTGATTGATATTGTTTCGTTTTGTTCCGTCATGTTCAGTTCGATATGACTTGCCCTGATTGATATTGTTTCGTTTTGTTCCGCCATGTTCAGTTCCGATATGACTTGTACTGATTGATATTGTTTCGTTTTGTTCCGTCATGTTCAGTTCCGATATGACTTGTCCTGATTGATATTGTTTCGTTTTGTTCCGTCATGTTCAGTTCCGATATGACTTGACCTGATTGATATCGTACCGTTTTGATCCGCCATGTTCAGTTTCGATATGTCTTGTTCTGATTGATGTATTGCTCTGCTTTGTTCCGTTATGATCCGTCCTGTTATGCCTCTGTCCTTGATTATGCCTGTGACTTGAACTAGTGTTTTGTTCCGTCTGATCCTGTTATGTACCGTCCGTTAATCATCTGTCTGTCTTGATTGATATATGGTCCAGTTCCGTTATGATCTGTCCGAATTCTTGACTTGGTTTATAAGTTACTGCATAGATACTGTATTTTGATGCACTGTACGGTTTTAAAAGTTAAACTGTCTGAATGCATGTTTTTAAATGCAAACTTTTATACTGTATTGTACACGGTATGATTTTGTCCCGTCCTACTATTATTTTGTTCGGTCTGTCTTGTTCCGTTTTATGGTCTATCTGATTTTGTTCTGCTATGATGTGTCTGACTCGGGGTACCATTCTGATTATGAGCGGTCTGGCATAAGTAGGCTTGATTACGCGCCTAACTGATATATTATTGTTATGCCCTGTTATGTTCCGCCCAGTACTGATCTGTTCTGATATTTGAATTAATTGCCTATACTCTCATTGATATTGGCATCATGCACTGTTCCGTCTGTTCTGATTTGTTGTTCCGTTTAGTTCAGTCCTGTTTTATTCTACTGAAACTGCATTTAAAGTAGATTTATAAAACTGCTATTTCAGAAACAACTAAACTACCCTTGTGCTTTGTAAACAAGAAATGGTTTTGAAACCCTTGACAGGGAACCTGTGTTACTCATTGGGCTCTTCGAAGCTCACCCCATTCCCTAACATTTTTCAGGAATAATATCTGTTGGATCTGATGGCACTGATCTGTGGAGACTGGATTACTGAGGATTGAATCTGTTTAATCAGGTGAGTGATGTAATACGACTGACTTAACTGATATGTACTAGATATAGACATGGCTCATGGATTTAAACGGTACTCTAGAGATTATCGTTCTGCTCTGTTGTTATATGTCGAATTATAGATATGCTCTGAGGTTGAGTTGTTAGTTGTTGGATTTTAGACTTGCTCTGTCTGATACATATCCTACGGTGGATACATGAGTTGCATTCCCGTGATAAAAAAAAGAAGTTTTAAATTCCGCTGCATCTGACCCTACAGTCGGAGTGCAATTCACTGGAAAGTTCAGAAATTGCCTTCGGTTGGTCGCGTGGCGGCTGACTGGCATCACGTCCTCGACATCCGTGTAGGGTGGGGTTCAGGATGTGACAGTTCCCATTTTGATATATGTAGAACCATATTATGTTTAAATAAAGACTTTCGCTGATTTAATGTTAAGTTTTATATATTACACATTGTTGTCATTGATACAAGGAAAGAAAAAAAAGGAACGGACACAAGGTCGGCTCCGCGATACGAAATCCGCATAGGGTGGGTTTCGGGTTGTGACATATATATATACACTATAATACATATATACATAATTTATACATATATCATATATATTCACACCTAATATGTATATATATATATATAATTCTTATATATATACATACCCATGTGTATATATATCTATATCATTATATACAGATAATGTATACATACACTTACATACTCATATACACATTTGTATACATAGTGTATGTATGTCTGCGATGTACGTTCTTGCGTACACGTTTTTTTCATACTGTCTGGTCCCTCGTACGGGTAGTCCCAGGATACTCGAAATCATTTGTAATTGCATTCGTGTGTTCAACATCGTCGTGTGTTTCCAAAACTGTACATCTATCATTACAATATATGTTTGAGTTACAAGTCAGTTTTACACTGGTTGACCTGGTTTACCCTGGGTTGGGTGTTATACTTCGGGTTAGGGTGTTACAAGCACTGTCACGCCCCAAAATTTAAAAGCCAATAACACAAGCTAATTGACATCTTAATTAGTCAAAATAATAATATTTTATTGATTTTTACAAATATTAATCTTCACTTTTCAATTACATCATTACCTTATCATAGTATGAGTATGTTAATAAATGAGATCTAAGTTCTCAACTTGTAACCTTTCAAAGTTCTCCAAAAGATAAATATTAAGTTCTTAGTTTTACAAATTTTAAATTTAAATAGCATTAAATAAATTATATTCCATCATAACAAAAGAGCACATACTACAAAATAAGTACTCCAAAAAAAAAAGGTTGTCAAGTCATCAAGCTTTGGACTCCTTGCCATGTCCTAAAACTAGTAAAGGTTAGAACCACCCCTGGTAGGAGAATCTAACAAAAGAAAAAATATAAATGGTGAAAGTGGATGCTCGTGCTCATGTAATGATGTTTAACATGTCAATTCTAATACGCACACAATTTATTAGCACTAAATAAAATATATAATTTATATCAAATCATGAGAAGCTATCACAAGATCAACACAAGCATATACTAACTTTTTTCACTCAAATTTTATATTTATTTATTTATTCACTAAGACATCTTATTACCAACCAAATTGCTACTAAATATTTAGGATCAACCCCAATATTGACACAATACAGACTCGTAATATCAAATCAGTCGTTCTTGGGCTACTAACCTAAAGGACCAAGGAAACCTCTCGTGCGGGTTTACGGATAAACCCGAAGGGAGACACAATCCCAAACACAATGTATATTCTGAGTCTTGGGCATTAATTTTTTATTTGGTATATCAAGTCCAAAAAAAAAAAATTCTATATTGACACACCAAATCTCTCTTTAATATTTAAGTTTAATGAGTCACAATAAAATATTCACATAAGATACATTATAAAAAAATAATTAGTAGCTAACATCAAACTAAGAATAATCAAATGAATTTATATTGGCATTTTAATAAGCACTTGGTATGCATGCTTCAACATTTATAGTCATATAATCAACATATGTGAGAATAGCTACCATTTATTCAACATAATGTATTTTTAATCTACTTTGAACACAAAAGACATTTATAAGAGATAAAAATAACATTAGCATGAATTAGATCAAGATTATACATCACTAATTGAATGAAAAGCATATCAAATATTTTTAATATCAACAACTACAAATAAAATTATAATAACATAAAATAGTATCCTAGACATTCTATTTTCAACCTTAAGTTAGAAACCCCTAGCTCTTAGTTGATGTAGTGAAGCTCTACAAAAATCTCCTCTTAGGCTCCTTGTATTTTTTTAATATTTCACTAACCAAGAGTAATAAGCTTGATATAGGAGTTAATAATAAATGGTGTTTCAACCCTTCATAATTTCTCCAGCACTTTAAAAGATTTTTAATAGAGAAAGTTGAGAGAGGTAGAAGGAAAGTGATGCTGCACTTTTTGACTCGCAACACGTGAGGGCTCCGTGACCTGTAGAACACTCAGAAAGATGATCAGAGGACCACCGGATTGGCTCCGGCGGTAGCCGCTCCGATGCTTAAGTAAGTAAGGGAATTGAAAGACTGTATTGAAAGTCAAAGAATGAGCATAAGAATCCAAAGCGTACCTCTAGGGTTCAATATATAAGCCGTGGTTCTCCTAATTCTGATTAGGTTTTGCCGCCACGAATATCGGGATTTGATCATCAGAGATTTGCAGTTACCTTGTGGAGCATTGAATCGTAGATGGAGATAACCATAGATAGTAGTTTCCGTGTTGAAGGCTGTTTCCTTATTCCCCGCTTAACGGCTGTTAAGGAAACCATATATGCAGTGTCGAATAAATACTGTCCAGAACAGGAGGTCTGGACGATGTACATGAGAATATCCTGAATGCTTCATCTGTACTGTATGACCGAGTTCATCGGTTCTGAATGATATATAAATAAGAATGCTCCGAAGGCTTATGGCTGCTTTGTATGATAGATATATATGAGAATACCCCGAAAGCTTATAGCTGTTCTGTATGACCGACATATATGAGCTCTGTAGGATCGAGATTTGTTAATCTGGTAGGCACACGTGTCTCAAACTGATTGGTGTGTCTGTTTATGGTATATCAGCTACTCCCCTCCTGAGCCCTTGTCAAAAGCTAGGGTTTTAACTAGGGTTGAGGGCTTTGTGAAGAGTCATACGTTTTGCCTTCCCATTTCTCAAGAAGCCGGTTTAACGCGCCATTTATTGCGCAGCCTATACTCGAGAACTCATCATTACTTTCAACCGTTGTGTCGGCTCGTCTTGGAAGGCTCATATTTCGAATGCGTATATAGAGAGAGGGAAAGGTCTTTCATACCTTTCTTCTGCATTTACTTCTACAATACCAGATCGCCATTTGACATATCTTGGAGTTTTGGAGGATCTCCGGTGTTCATAACCCTTTCTTGATCTCAGGTTCGACTTTTAGTCCCCTTCTTCATCCCTTCTTATCTGTTTCGTCTCTTTCTCTTGTTTGTCATGTCTGGCTATATAACTCAAAGATATGCACGAATGCTACAGAACAATATAACCAAAGAGGCGAGTATTAACCAAAAGACTGTTCCATTAAACAAATGTATGTCTCAAGTACATTGAAAAATAACAAAATATGGATCCTAAGCCTGATCAGCAGGAACAGGATCAACGACAGGAGAAGGTTCGGCAGGTACAGTATCGACCACCTCAGTCGGTACAACCACTTCCGTGGGATCGGCCGGGAGGACATCAGCCACTTCGTCCTGATTGACCTCTGGAGGTTCAGACCCAGGCGGCACAATGGAGGAAACGTCTAGGTTAGGAAACTTGGCAAGAAGCCGAGAGCGGAAGTTATTAAACCCAAACGTAATCAAACGATGGGCCATTCCTTCCAGCTTCGACCTCATCTCTTCCTCATTGTCCACTAATGCCTGCTCCACGGCTGCATCGAGTTGCCTACTGTGCTGGTACCGCAAGCCGGTCATCTCCACCTGCAACCTCCTCGCCCGATCAACGGCAAGGTTCCTCTCCGATTCCATCACTATCAAGGAGTCCTGACACTCCTTCAACTTCTCCGCAGAATCGTGAGCCTCCGACCGAGCAGTACCCAACTGGAGCCCCAGTTCGTCCAGATTGGCCCTAAGTTGGTCGAGCTCCTCTACAGATGGAGAAACCTCCACCAAAGCAGAAAGGGTATGCAAGGTCTGCATAACACAAGGAAAACGACTCAAACACCAGTAGAAACGCTTAAAGGTAAGGAAAATATGGTTCTAACGAGCTCACCTTAACCTGAAGAGCGGTCAAGTCAGCAAGCAGCTTCCCAGACGCCTGAGGCTTAATTTTAATTGAGCCTTTGGCCCAGAACTCACTCAGAATCTTCTTGGCTCCCTGACCAGCAACGTCAGGAGCCACCGATGATGATGCCTCCTTACCCGCTCGACGAGACGGGATTGGAGGAACCACCGTAATAGGGACGGGAGCCTCTTCCTCCCTCTCAGCAGGCCCGGGAGAGGACGAAATCAGCCTCCGCTTCTTCGGAACTGGAGGGACCACTGGAGAAAAAGCCTCCCCCACCGCAGGCGGTGATGGCCCGGACTCCCACTGAGCCATCACATTATCAGCTATCTCCTCGACACTACCCCTGGCAGCCATTAATCTATCAGGGTTGACAATGGAAGAATGATCCCTAATGCTGGGCTTCAAAAGCTTCTTATACTGTTTCTGAATTACGGGAGAGAAATCTGGTCTCTTCCACACACTCTTAACTGCAAAGCAAACATAGAAATTGATCAGTTCAACAAATTGGCAAACAAAACAGAGTCAACGCAGCCACGGAAAAGTTAAACCTCACCCCTTGGCCCAGTGGTTCGAGGGAATGTGGAAGGTTGACCCTCGAAATTCTTGAATTCCCATCCTCCTTTAATAAAGAAGTACCATTTCTTCCAGGTCTTGTTGAAGGAGGGCACAGAAGTAAGGGGTCTGAACCCACTATCAAAAGACATGTAATAAAGGCCTTCCGCCTTTTGAAGTTTTAGATCCATATTGCTACGGATCAAGTCAAGGGACACCTTGACATTATTCATATGCCCTAATACGATAAAGCTCAACAGATGTCTCCAACTGTTAAGGTTCAGGTCTGCGGGGCACAGATCAAACCAACAAAAGAATTGTTTTATTATATCAGGAAAGGGGAGTGTAAGACCCAGTTCAAACCAGGCCAGATAGGCACAGATTTCTCCATCTCTAACATCGCCCGGGCGATCTTGAGAATCTGGGACCCTGAAAGCGACATTTTTGGGAAGTTTGAACTTTGCCCATAACTCCTTCAGCATACTTTCAGTAATTACACTCTCACCCTCTTCTCTGCGATCAGACCGACCAGAGGTTTCGCCAGCCCTGTTCGGGGGATCATCAAAAGCATCGACAATCCTGACCCCCGGACTAGAGGGAGGAACTACCATTCTATTTTCATCAACATTCACTAATTGCATTTGAGGATCAGTCTCAGAAGGACTCCCCAAACCAGAATGTGATTCTAAGCCAGACATGACGAACAAGAGAAAGAGACGAAACAGATAAGAAGGGATGAAGAAGGGGACTAAAAGTCGAACCTGAGATCAAGAAAGGGTTATGAACACCGGAGATCCTCCAAAACTCCAAGATATGTCAAATGGCGATCTGGTATTGTAGAAGTAAATGCAGAAGAAAGGTATGAAAGACCTTTCCCTCTCTCTATATACGCATTCGAAATATGAGCCTTCCAAGACGAGCCGACACAACGGTTGAAAGTAATGATGAGTTCTCGAGTATAGGCTGCGCAATAAATGGCGCGTTAAACCGGCTTCTTGAGAAATGGGAAGGCAAAACGTATGACTCTTCACAAAGCCCTCAACCCTAGTTAAAACCCTAGCTTTTGACAAGGGCTCAGGGGGGGAGTAGCTGATATACCATAAACAGACACACCAATCAGTTTGAGACACGTGTGCCTACCAGATTAACAAATCTCGATCCTACAGAGCTCATATATGTCGGTCATACAGAACAGCTATAAGCTTTCGGGGTATTCTCATATATATCTATCATACAGAACAGCCATAAGCCTTCGGAGCATTCTTATTTATATATCATTCAGAACCGATGAACTCGGTCATACAGTACAGATGAAGCATTCAGGATATTCTCATGTACATCGTCCAGACCTCCTGTTCTGGACAGTATTTATTCGACACTGCATATATGGTTTCCTTAACAGCCGTTAAGCGGGGAATAAGGAAACAGCCTTCAACACGGAAACTACTATCTATGGTTATCTCCATCTACGATTCAATGCTCCACAAGGTAACTGCAAATCTCTGATGATCAAATCCCGATATTCGTGGCGGCAAAACCTAATCAGAATTAGGAGAACCACGGCTTATATATTGAACCCTAGAGGTACGCTTTGGATTCTTATGCTCATTCTTTGACTTTCAATACAGTCTTTCAATTCCCTTACTTACTTAAGCATCGGAGCGGCTACCGCCGGAGCCAATCCGGTGGTCCTCTGATCATCTTTCTGAGTGTTCTACAGGTCACGGAGCCCTCACGTGTTGCGAGTCAAAAAGTGCAGCATCAGTTTGGCGCCGTCTGTGGGAATCGACTAATCTCTACGTGCTTTATTCGTAAACTCATCTTTTTCCCCACCGAAAAACCATGGCACCAAATCTCCGACCCCGACAGAATACTCAGAATTCGCAAAACGCTCAGCGTCAGCCGCCTGCTCCGCGCACAAGGGGACCAGCGGCCAACCCTATGCGACAAGAGATCGAAGCAATAAAACGACACAATGAACTGGTACAGGAGCAGTTGCTAGCCATTACTAGAACGCTGGCAACGCTCACGCAGAACCAAGCGGCGGCTTCTCCTAGCCCGCCGGTCAACTTCGTTGCAGGAACGCAACCCCCAGTTGCCACGGGGAATGAAGAATTTCGTGGGCAGGCCCCCACTAACCAGCCTGAGCACCCTTCAGGCGTTGCTCACGCTGGCCGAGATCCACAGCCATCAACAGTTCCTGGCTGGGGAACATCCGCTTTTGTCCCCGACGTGCATTACCGGAGCACTACTCGAGCCCCAACTCCTAGGGTTTCGGGAGCACCCCCGGCACCACAGGAACCTTATCATGCAGCGCCAGTCCCATCGGTTCGGATTCCTCCTCCATCCAAAGGGCGCACTCCACCCTACTACCCTGAAGCCGAGGCTGTCAGGCAGGGTTCACAAGATGTCAGACTCAGAGACCCGCGAAGGGTAGAGGAGATTGCCGAGTCTATGGACCGGACAATCGGCTTAAGAGGACCTCAGAACCCTCCAGAGCAAGACGAACTGGCCAGGCTGCTCGGAAGACTAGCCACACCGTTCACCCACGCCATCATGTCCGAAGAGAGGCCTAGAAAGTTCGTGGTGCCCAAATTCACTCTCTATGACGGATCTGGAGATCCAGGGGATCACCTATCTCATTATCAGCATACGATGGCCCTTCACGGAGCTTCAGATGCTTTCATGTGCCGAACGTTCATCACCAGCTTGAAGGGAACAGCTCTGAAGTGGTTTCACAACCTCCCTCCGAACTCAATTCCCAGCTTTTACGAGCTCGGTAGACAGTTCTTGGATAGATTTATGACCAGCAGGAGGCTCAGAAGGGGGCCAGAATTCATGCTGAATGTTAAGCAGACCAGGGAGGAATCCCTCCGGGCCTACATTGCCCGCTTCAACACCGAGCTTACTGAGATCACGGATTGCAGCCCGAAATTCCTTGTTGCGGCCCTTACTGCCGGGCTTGCCCAAGGCGGCTTCAGAGATTCCTTGACAAAGAGCCCCCCGGCTGATATGGCAGCATTGATGGATTGGGCCAAAAAATACATCAACCTGGAAGAAGCCAACCGCTCAGCCCAAAAGGGCAAGGATCAGACCCAGAGGGATAATCCGAAGCGGGAGGACCATAAGAAGGAGGATCACAGAAAAGACTCCAACAAAAAGAGGGTCAGAAGCCCAGAGAAGAAAATAGCTCACAGAGCTGTGTACAACTCCGCACCAAGGGAGTTCACCAACTTCATGCCTTTGAACACTACTCCGAACCAGGTACTCTGGCAGATCCGAGATCGGGAGAACCTGAGGTGGCCAGAGCCGATCAAAGGAGATCCCAGCCTGCGGGACCAAAGTAAGTATTGCAATTTCCATAAAGATCATGGGCATACTACTAACACCTGCAGGACCCTCCGATACGAGATAGAACAGCTCATAAAGAAGGGACGTCTTCGGGAGTTCGTCAAACAAGACGGAAGGCAGAACCCCCAAGAAGACAAGCCTCAGCAGCGGCCAGATCAGAGGCCCGAACACAGGCAAGAGCAGCGGGAAGGACGAAACGAGCCTCAGAGGCAGAACAACCATGTTATCTACGTCCTCCATGCTGACTCCCCTGTTACAGGAATGTCCAACAGGGCAAGAAAAAGATATGCTCGGGAGGCCAGAACCGCCCCAAACATCTCGCAGGTCTCCAACGTCGAAAAGAGGCTCAAGCCAGGGCCAGAGATCCAATTTACCGAGCAAGATCTAGCAGGGGTACATTGCCCTCACAGTGATGCCCTTGTTATCACCCTCAGAATCGCCAACTTCGAAACTAGAAGAGTCCTAGTCGACACTGTCAGCTCAGTCAACATTCTATTCTATGAACCGCTTAAGCGGATGGGCATAGACCAGGACAGCATCAAGCCCACCACTGCCGTAATGGCAGCTTTTGATGGCAACCTCAGCACCCCCTTGGGGAGAGTTGACCTTCCTACCACTATTGGGGAAGGTGAAGGGCAGAAAACCGCCATCTCTGAATACATGGTGTTGAACATGAAGTCTCCATACAACGTCATCATCGGGAGACCCTGGTTACACCAGATAGGGGCGGTCACTTCGACCCTTCATCAGTGTCTGAAGTACGTCCACAACCAGAGCGTGCATTCGGTCCGAGGATGTCAGCCGACCTCACGAGAATGTCACGCTATTGCCCTCAAGGAGACAGCTCCAAAATAGCAATTACAGTACACTCGGGACTGTGTAGATCCGGTTTTCACTCACACTCCCGAGGTGGAAGATTGCCCATCCGGCGTTGAAGAGCCCCTGAGCCCAAGGGGACGTGATAGCTGAGCCAAGCCTGTTGGCGAGCCCATCAAGGTACTGGTCAGTTCAGAAGCAGAGGGGCGTTATTTGTACATCGGCCCAGACCTCACGCCGGCCGAGCAGGAAAAGATAGTCAGGTTTCTGAAGAACAACCTTTCTATCTTTGCTTGGGAAACCAGGGACATGGAGGGGATAGATCCTAATCTAATAACTCATAAACTGATGGTAGATCCAGATCACCCCCCAGTCAGGCAGAAGAGAAGACCGACCGCTCCCGAACGGCATCGGGTTATAGACGAAGAAGTCCAGAGGCTGCTAGACGCCAGGATGATACGGGAAGTTTTCTATCCCGAGTGGCTAGCCAACACTGTGCTCGTCAAGAAGAAGAACGGCAAGTGGAGAGTCTGTGTCGACTATACAGACCTCAACAAAGCATGCCCCAAGGACAGCTTTCCACTGCCGAGAATAGATCAACTGGTTGACGCCACTGCAGGGCATGAGCTTATGAGTTTCATGGACGCCTACTCTGGATACAACCAGATCCAGATGTACCCTCCAGATTAGGAAAAGACTGCCTTCATAACCGAAAGAGGACTCTACTGCTACAGAGTGATGCCTTTCAGTTTGAAGAATGTTGGAGCCACTTACCAACGGTTGGTGAACAAGATGTTCAGCCCACTGCTTGGCAGCACCATGGAGGTATATATCGACGACATGCTGGTAAAGAGCCTCCAGAAAGGCAACCATCTCCAACACTTAGCCCAGACCTTCGATATCCTCAGACAACACAAGATGAAGCTCAACCCCTCGAAATGTACCTTCGGAGTTACGAAGGGAAAATTCTTGGGGTACATCGTCTCTCAAAGAGGTATCGAAGCAGATCCCACTCAGATCCAAGCCCTGATTGGACTGAAGTCACCAAAGACCAGAAAGGAGATTCAGGCACTGAACGGCAGAGTCGCCGCATTGAGCAGATTTATATCCAAGTCCACCGATCATTGCCTACCTTTCTTTAGAGCCCTAAAGGGCAGCAAGGCTTTGCAATGGACAGAAGAATGCGAGCATTCCTTCCAAGAACTAAAGCAGTACCTGGCCTCTCCAGAGCTCCTGTCAAAACCTATACAAGGGGAAAAGCTGCTCCTGTATCTAGCAGTTTCTGAGAACGCGGTCAGTTCCGCACTAATCAGACAGGACAAAGGAGTACAGAGGCCTATATTCTACGTCAGTAGGGCACTCCTTGACACGGAGAAAAGATACCCAGAAGTAGAGAAGCTGGCCTATGCCTTGGTCATATCAGCCCGGAAGCTTCGACCTTACTTCCAGGCCCATCCAATTGAGATTCCAACTGCCTATCCTTTAAAGTCAATACTGAGGAAACCCGAGGTATCGGGAAGATTGGTCAAGTGGTCTGTGGAGCTAGGGGAGTTTGACATAGCATATGTACCCCGAAACTCCATTAAAGGGCAGGCCTTAGCTGACTTTGTAGCCGAGTTCACCCCGGCACTGCAGAACGAAGCACAAATCGCCGAAACTACAGGAACCTGGCTGCTGTATATTGATGGTTCGTCAACCGATCAAGGATCAGGGGTAGGACTGGTACTACAGTCCCCTGATGGACTTACATCGGAAAAAGCAGTCAGCTTGGGATTTAGGGCTTCTAATAATGAAGCTGAATACGAGGCCCTAATCTTAGGGATGAAGCTTGCCCTGAAATGCGAGGCTCAGAACCTCGATGTCTTCTCTGACTCCCAACTGGTAGTAAGCCAAGTTTTGGGAGAGTTTGCCATTAAGGATGACAGGATGCTTCGGTACTCCGAACTGGTAAACCGTTTAAAGTATTCCTTCCAAACTTTCACTATTCAGAAGATTGAGAGAAGTCAGAACTGCAGAGCAGATGCTCTGGCTAACATGGCCTCCCGCCTCAAATCTGAAGCAGATTCCACCATTAAAATCTCTTTTCAATCAGGATCCAGCATTGAGGAAGCATCAGTTGCTCAAATTGATGAACAGACCCAGAGCTAGATGACCCCAATCCTCCAATATCTGAGATCCGGGCTCCTCCCAGAGGATAAAAACAAAGCCAGGAGGATCCGAATCAGAGCGGCCTGGTACCTGATCCTGAACGACAAACTTTACAGAAGGTCATACTCTCAACCTCTGTTAAAGTGTTTGGCTCCAGACGAGTCACAATATGTTTTGGCTGAAATTCACGAGGGAATTTGCGGGAATCACAATGGGGGCAGAACTATAGCCCACCGAGCTCTATCACAGGGCTACTACTGGCCCGGCATGCTGAAGCAGGCTAAAGAATATGTTCAGAAGTGTGACAAATGTCAGAGATTCGCCTCGTACCAACACTAGCCTCAGCACGAGCTCATCCCGATTCCTAGTCCTTGGCCCTTTGCTCAATGGGGAATGGACATTGTGGGCCCGTTACCACGAGCACCTCCAAACAGGAAGTACCTTTTGGTGGCTATCGACTACTTCTCTAAATGGGCCGAAGCCGAGCCTTTAACGCATATTACAGAAAAGGAAGTCGAAAGCTTCACCTGGAAGAACATTGTCTGCAGGTTTGGCATACCACGTGTAATTATCTCAGATAATGGGACACAATTTACTGGTAAAGGCTTCAAGGCATTCTGCGAAAATCTCAACATCAGGCAAGCACTTTGCCTCTCCAGGCCATCCACAAGCAAATGGGCAGGCAGAGGTCACCAACCGAACAATCCTTGATGGGTTAAAGAAAAGGTTGGAACAAGCCAAAGGGAAGTGGGCAGAAGAGCTCCCAGGAGTCCTTTGGGCCTACCGTACAACCAGAAGAACTCCCACCTCTGAAACACCCTTCTCATTAGCCTATGGGACAGAAGCAGTAATTCCGGTTGAAATCGGTATGCCAACTCTGAGGACTGAGGCCTTTGAGCAAGAATCCAATGATCAGTAGCTGATGGAGAACTTGGATTTCCTCGAAGAAAAAAGGGATCAGGCCAGCATCAGGATGGAAGCCTACCAACAAAGAATGATCAATAAATCCAGGATAGGACTCAAGACAGTCAGCTTTCAAGTAGGAGACTTCGTCTTAAGAAGAGTCTTTCAGAACACCAAGGATCCCACCATGGGAAAGTTGTCACCAAATTGGGAAGGCCCCTACAAAGTAACGAAGGTCGTTCGACCTACCACTTACTGGCTTGAAGACACGACTAGGGAAACCTGTTCCTAGGCCATGGAACGTAGAACACTTGCGGAAGTATTATCAATGAAGATTTTTTTTTTTCTTTTACTTCCAGAGCCTGGTCCATCTATTAATGCACAAGTCTTATGACTTGGTCCATCTATTAATGCACAGGCCTCCAGAGCCTGGTCCATCTATTAATGCACAGGCCTCTAGAGCCTGGTCCATCTATTAATGCACAAGTCTTATGACTTGGTCCATCTATTAATGCACAGGCCTCCAGAGCCTGGTCCATCTATTAATGCACAGGCCTCCAGAGCCTGGTCCATCTATTAATGCACAAGTCTTATGACTTGGTCCATCTATTAATGCACAGGCCTCCAGAGCCTGGTCCATCTATTAATGCACAAGTCTTATGACTTGGTCCATCTATTAATGCACAGGCCTCCAGAGCCTGGTCCATCTATTAATGCACAGGCCTCCAGAGCCTGGTCCATCTATTAATGCACAAGTCTTATGACTTGGTCCATCTATTAATGCACAGGCCTCCAGAGCCTGGTCCATCTATTAATGCACAAGTCTTATGACTTGGTCCATCTATTATGCACAGGCCTTCAGAGCCTGGACCATCTTCAACTAGCGGGTTCTGTAATCCAGTCTATCCCAAAGGCAGAAGTTCCGAGCACCTGTCAACTCAAGTTTACTAGAACGGAATACCTCGGATCTGACATTTACATTATTTGACTTATCTGTCAAACAAACCAGCACCATGGTTTCAACCAAAGGTGAAGTACTTCGATTCTGGCATTTATCTAAGTTTTTGATTTATTTTCAGAACAATCGGCAACGCATTAGAAGATGCTTAAGTTTCAAAAGAGCACATTCACAGAAAATATCAGATCTGAGAAGAAGAAATTCAACTTTATTAATAACTCAAAAAGATTTACATCAGTACCAAGACACTACTACAGAAGCTATTACAGAAGCTACTACAGAAGCTATTACAGAAGCTATTACAGAAGCTACGCTTGGCAACATAATGGCTCTTCTCTTGGGATGATAAAGGGGCACAAGATCCAAAACCTTCAAAACCGCCTTCATCGGCTCCATTTGAAAGGAAGGAACCCTGAACCCCAGTCTGCATCACGCAGTGCCCAGGCCATTTCATCATCACTATCACTGGTCCCATGACCAACGGATGATGAGGGCTCTGAGCCTCAGGAGACTTTTCATTCTCCACCTTTGTAATCGGCATAACGCCCCAGCCAATTGGAGCAAGGGTTCCTGCCAAGTCACAAAGGGGAGGAGGTGGCCCCCATTCATCTCCCTCAGAGCAGTTGTCACTGCCGAGTTATAAGCGGGAGGAGGCAACCCACCTTCAATCTTCTTCTTCACACCGTCTGTTTCACCCCAGCCACTTGGAGCAAGGGTCTCTGACAGGGCGTGAGGAAGAGAAGGCAACTCACCTTCGTCTTCATCACCAACGCTCCAGGCCTCGGTTGAATCGAGGAGGGGCCACCACCAGTCGGAGAAATCTCGACTAGATATCAGAGGAAACAAGAAGACTTGTGCCTCATTCAATCCTTCCTTGGAGACTGAAAATAGGGGAGGGTTAACTTTTGGCCACAGTTTAATTATTCCTAACTCAGGCAAGGAATCATCCATCATCTCCGGACGAGTGGAAGAACTCCGGCAGCATATAAAGACCTCTCTTACAAACAATTCGGGGAGCAAAAGGGTTGAGCACAACCATATGCCCTCGTTTCCATATATATAGACGCTGGAAGACCAAAGGCCACCCAGTTGAACCGTCACAATGATTAAGCGAAGTACTAGCTTCGAAATCCCAAACGGCGGAGGTGCAATAAATGGAGTATTAAACCACCTTCTCGGGAGAAACAAAAGGCAGGACCATACACGTAATACACAGGCTTTTAATCTTTCCCATACATGTGACGTGACGGTTTCTCCATGTCATTGACACTTACAGGACCACATGTACAGCAGAGGTCCATCAACTATGACGTTTCTTGATTTCTAACAGATCTGGAGACAGAAGATCTGATCAACCAAACTACAACCGCAAAGATATCCACTTATTATTGTCCCCGAATTCAGAACAGTTAGCTTTGAAATACTTCAAAACAGCAGTCTCCAATTACTGGCCTAAGGCAAGTAAAGAAGTTCGGAACACAGCTCCCTGCAGAAGAAAATCTGATCTGGTGTACACTAAACTCCAGAGCAGGGTAACTTGCAACAATTATTACCATCAACTACACGTTAAGGCACTACAGAGCTATATAACTCAAAGATATGCACGAATGCTACAGAACAATATAACCAAAGAGGCGAGTATTAACCAAAAGACTGTTCCATTAAACAAATGTATGTCTCAAGTACATTGAAAAAATAACAAAATATGGATCCTAAGCCTGATCAGCAGGAACAGGATCAACGACAGGAGAATGGTTCGGCAGGTACAGTATCGACCACCTCAGTCGGTACAACCACTTCCGTGGGATCGGCCGGGAGGACATCAGCCACTTCGTCCTGATTGACCTCTGGAGGTTCAGACCCAGGCGGCACAATGGAGGAAACGTCTTGGTCAGGAAACTTGGCAAGAAGCCGAGAGCGGAAGTTATTAAACCCAAACGTAATCAAACGATGGGCCATTCCTTCCAGCTTCGACCTCATCTCTTCCTCATTGTCCACTAATGCCTGCTCCACGGCTGCATCGAGCTGCCTACTGTGCTGGTATCGCAAGCCGGTCATCTCCACCTACAACCTCCTCGCCCGCTCAACGGCAAGGTTCCTCTACGATTCCATCACTATCAAGGAGTTTTGACACTCCTTCAACTTCTCCGCAGAATCGTGAGCCTCCGACCGAGCAGTACCCAACTGGAGCCCCAGTTCGTCCAAATTGGCCCTAAGTTGGTCGAGCTCCTCTACAGATGGAGAAACCTCCACCAAAGCAGAAAGGGTATGCAAGGTCTGCATAACATAAGGAAAACGACTCAAACACCAGTAGAAACGCTTAAAGGTAAGGAAAATATGGTTCTAACGAGCTCACCTTAACCTGAAGAGCGGTCAAGTCAGCAAGTAGCTTCCCAGATGCCTGAGGCTTAATTTTAACTGAGCCTTTGGCCCAGAACTCACTCAGAATCTTCTTGGCTCCCTGACCAGCAACGTCAGGAGCCACCGATGATGATGCCTCCTTACCCGCTCGACGAGATGGGATTGGAGGAACCACCGTAATAGGGACGGGAGCCTCTTCTTCCCTCTCAGCAGGCCCGGGAGAGGACGAAATCAGCCTCCGCTTCTTCGGAACTGGAGGGACCACTGGAGAAAAAGCCTCCCCCACCACAGGCGGTGATGGCCCGGACTCCCACTGAGCCATCACATTATCAGCTATCTCCTCGACACTACCCCTGGCAGCCATTAATCTATCGGGGTTGACAATGGAAGAATGATCCCTAATGCTGGGCTTCAAAAGCTTCTTATACTGTTTCTGAATTACGGGAGAGAAATCTGGTCTCTTCCACGCACTCTTAACTGTAAAGCAAACACAGAAATTGATCAGTTCAACAAATTGGCAAACAAAACAGAGTCAACGCAGCCACGAAAAAGTTAAACCTCACCCCTTGGCCCAGTGGTTCGAGGGAATGTGGAAGGTTGACCCTCGAAATTCTTGAATTCCCATCCTCCTTTAATAAAGAAGTACCATTTCTTCCAGGTCTTGTTGGAGGAGGGCACAGAAGTAAGGGGTCTGAACCCACTATCAAAAGACATAGTAATAAAGGCCTTCCGCCTTTTGAAGTTTTAGATCCATATTGCTACGGATCAAGTCAAGGGATACCTTGACATTATTCATATGCCCTAATACGATAAAGCTCAACAGATGTCTCCAACTGTTATGGTTCAGGTCTGCGGGGCACAGATGCTGCACTTTTTGACTCGCAACACGTGAGGGCTCCGTGACCTGTAGAACACTCAGAAAGATGATCAGAGGACCACCGGATTGGCTCCGGCGGTAGCCGCTCCGATGCTTAAGTAAGTAAGGGAATTGAAAGACTGTATTGAAAGTCAAAGAATGAGCATAAGAATCCAAAGCGTACCTCTAGGGTTCAATATATAAGCCGTGGTTCTCCTAATTCTGATTAGGTTTTGCCGCCACGAATATCTGGATTTGATCATCAGAGATTTGCAGTTACCTTGTGGAGCATTGAATCGTAGATGGAGATAACCATAGATAGTAGTTTCCGTGTTGAAGGCTGTTTCCTTATTCCCCGCTTAACGGCTGTTAAGGAAACCATATATGCAGTGTCGAATAAATACTGTCCAGAAGCAGGAGGTCTGGACGATGTACATGAGAATATCCTGAATGCTTCATCTGTACTGTATGACCGAGTTCATCGGTTCTGAATGATATATAAATAAGAATGCTCCGAAGGCTTATGGCTGCTCTGTATGATAGATATATATGAGAATACCCCGAAAGCTTATAGCTGTTCTGTATGACCGACATATATGAGCTCTGTAGGATCGAGATTTGTTAATCTGGTAGGCACACGTGTCTCAAACTGATTGGTGTGTCTGTTTATGGTATATCAGCTACTCCCCCCCCTGAGCCCTTGTCAAAAGCTAGGGTTTTAACTAGGGTTGAGGGCTTTGTGAAGAGTCATACGTTTTGCCTTCCCATTTCTCAAGAAGCCGGTTTAACGTGCCATTTATTACGCAGCCTATACTCGAGAACTCATCATTACTTTCAACCGTTGTGTCGGCTCGTCTTGGAAGGCTCATATTTCGAATGCGTATATAGAGAGAGGGAAAGGTCTTTCATACCTTTCTTCTGCATTTACTTCTACAATACCAGATCGCCATTTGACATATCTTGGAGTTTTGGAGGATCTCCGGTGTTCATAACCCTTTCTTGATCTCAGGTTCGACTTTTAGTCCCCTTCTTCATCCCTTCTTATCTGTTTCGTCTCTTTCTCTTGTTCGTCATGTCTGGCTTAGAATCACATTCTGGTTTGGGGAGTCCTTCTGAGACTGATCCTCAAATGCAATTAGTGAATGTTGATGAACATAGAATGGTAGTTCCTCCCTCTAGTCCGGGGGTCAGGATTGTCGATGCTTTTGATGATCCCCCGAACAGGGCTGGCGAAACCTCTGGTCGGTCTGATCGCAGAGAAGAGGGTGAGAGTGTAATTACTGAAAGTATACTGAAGGAGTTATGGGCGAAGTTCAAACTTCCCAAAAATGTCGCTTTCAGGGTCCCAGATTCTCAAGATCGCCCGGGCGATGTTAGAGATGGAGAAATCTGTGCCTATCTGGCCTGGTTTGAACTGGGTCTTACACTCCCCTTTCCTGATATAATAAAACAATTCTTTTGTTGGTTTGATCTGTGCCCCGCAGACCTGAACCTTAACAGTTGGAGACATCTGTTGAGCTTTATCGTATTAGGGCATATGAATAATGTCAAGGTGTCCCTTGACTTGATCCGTAGCAATATGGATCTAAAACTTCAAAAGGCGGAAGGCCTTTATTACATGTCTTTTGATAGTAGGTTCAGACCCCTTACTTCTGTGCCCTCCTCCAACAAGACCTAGAAGAAATGGTACTTCTTTATTAAAGGAGGATGGGAATTCAAGAATTTCGAGGGTCAACCTTCCACATTCCCTCGAACCACTGGGCCAAGGGGTGAGGTTTAACTTTTCCGTGGCTGCGTTGACTCTGTTTTGTTTGCCAATTTGTTGAACTGATCAATTTCTGTGTTTGCTTTGCAGTTAAGAGTGCGTGGAAGAGACCAGATTTCTCTCCCGTAATTCAGAAACAGTATAAGAAGCTTTTGAAGCCCAGCATTAGGGATCATTCTTCCATTGTCCACCCTGATAGATTAATGGCTGCCAGGGGTAGTGTCGAGGAGATAGCTGATAATGTGATGGCTCAGTGGGAGTCCGGGCCATCACCGCCTGCGGTGGGGGAGGCTTTTTCTCCAGTGGTCCCTCCAGTTCCGAAGAAGCGGAGGCTGATTTCGTCCTCTCCCGGGCCTGCTGAGAGGGAGGAAGAGGCTCCCGTCCCTATTACGGTGGTTCCTCCAATCCCGTCTCGTCGAGCGGGTAAGGAGGCATCATCATCGGTGGCTCCTGACGTTGCTGGTCAGGGAGCCAAGAAGATTCTGAGTGAGTTCTGGGCCAAAGGCTCAGTTAAAATTAAGCCTCAGGCGTCTGGGAAGCTGCTTGTTGACTTGACCGCTCTTCAGGTTAAGGTGAGCTCGTTAGAACCATATTTTCCTTACCTTTAAGCGTTTCTACTGGTGTTTGAGTCGTTTTCCTTGTGTTATGCAGACCTTGCATACCCTTTCTGCTTTGGTGGAGGTTTCTCCATCTGTAGAGGAGCTCGACCAACTTAGGGCCAATCTGGACGAACTGGGGCTCCAGTTGGGTACTGCTCGGTCGGAGGCTCACGATTCTGCGGAGAAGTTGAAGGAGTGTCAGAACTCCTTGATAGTGATGGAATCGGAGAGGAACCTTGCCGTTGAGCGGGCGAGGAGGTTGCAGGTGGAGATGACCGGCTTGCGGTACCAGCACAGTAGGCAGCTCGATGCAGCCGTGGAGCAGGCATTAGTGGACAATGAGGAAGAGATGAGGTCGAAGCTGGAAGGAATGGCCCATCGTTTGATTACGTTTGGGTTTAATAACTTCCGCTCTCGGCTTCTTGCCAAGTTTCCTGACCTAGACGTTTCCTCCATTGTGCCGCCTGGGTCTGAACCTCCAGAGGTCAATCAGGACGAAGTGGCTGATGTCCTCCCGGCCGATCCCACGGAAGTGGTTGTACCGACTGAGGTGGTCGATACTGTACCTGCCGAACCATCTCCTGTCGTTGATCCTGTTCCTGCTGATCAGGCTTAGGATCCATATTTTGTTATTTTTTCAATGTACTTGAGACATACATTTGTTTAATGGAACAGTCTTTTGGTTAATACTCGCCTCTTTGGTTATATTGTTCTGTAGCATTCGTGCATATCTTTGAGTTATATAGCTCTGTAGTGCCTTAACGTGTAGTTGATGGTAATAATTGTTGCAAGTTACCCTGCTCTGGAGTTTAGTGTACACCAGATCAGATTTTCTTCTGCAGGGAGCTGTGTTCCGAACTTCTTTACTTGCCTTAGGCCAGTAATTGGAGACTGCTGTTTTGAAGTATTTCAAAGCTAACTGTTCTGAATTCGGGGACAATAATAAGTGGATATCTTTGCGATTGTAGTTTGGTTGATCAGATCTTCTGTCTCCAGATCTGTTAGAAATCAAGAAACGTCATAGTTGATGGACCTCTGCTGTACATGTGGTCCTGTAAGTGTCAATGACATGGAGAAACCGTCACGTCACATGTATGGGAAAGATTAAAAGCCTGTGTATTATGTGTATGGTCCTGCCTTTTGTTTCTCCCGAGAAGGTGGTTTAATACTCCATTTATTGCACCTCCGCCGTTTGGGATTTCGAAGCTAGTACTTCGCTTAATCGTTGTGACGGTTCAACTGGGTGGCCTAGTACTTCGCTTAATCGTTGTGACGGTTCAACTGGGTGGCCTTTGGTCTTCCAGCGTCTATATATATGGAAACGAGGGCATATGGTTGTGCTCAACCCTTTTACTCCCCGAATTGTTTGTAAGAGAGGTTTTTATATGCTGCCGGAGTTCTTCCACTCGTCCGGAGATGATGGATGATTCCTTGCCTGAGTTAGGAATAATTAAACTGTGGCCAAAAGTTAACCCTCCCCTATTTTCAGTCTCCAAGGAAGGATTGAATGAGGCACAAGTCTTCTTGTTTCCTCTAATATCTAGTCGAGATTTCTCCGACTGGTGGTGGCCCCTCCTCGATTCAACCGAGGCCTGGAGCGTTGGTGATGAAGACGAAGGTGAGTTGCCTTCTCTTCCTCACGCCCTGTCAGAGACCCTTGCTCCAAGTGGCTGGGGTGAAACAGACGGTGTGAAGAAGAAGATTGAAGGTGGGTTGCCTCCTCCCGCTTATAACTCGGCAGTGACAACTGCTCTGAGGGAGATGAATGGGGGCCGCCTCCTCCCCTTTGTGACTTGGCAGGAACCCTTGCTCCAATTGGCTGGGGCGTTATGCCGATTACAAAGGTGGAGAATGAAAAGTCTCCTGAGGCTCAGAGCCCTCATCATCCGTTGGTCATGGGACCAGTGATAGTGATGATGAAATGGCCTGGGCACTACGTGATGCAGACTGGGGTTCAGGGTTCCTTCCTTTCAAATGGAGCCGATGAAGGCGGTTTTGAAGGTTTTGGATCTTGTGCCCCTTTATCATCCCAGGAGAAGAGCCATTATGTTGCCAAGTGTAGCTTCTGTTAATAGCTTCTGTGATAGCTTCTGTAATAGCTTCTGTAGTAGCTTCTGTAATAGCTTCTGTAGTAGTGTCTTGGTACTGATGTAAATCTTTTTGAGTTATTAATAAAGTTGAATTTCTTCTTCTCAGATCTGATATTTTCTGTGAATGTGCTCTTTTGAAACTTAAGCATCTTCTAATGCGTTGCCGATTGTTCTGAAAATAAATCAAAAACTTAGATAAATGCCAGAATCGAAGTACTTCACCTTTGGTTGAAACCATGGTGCTGGTTTGTTTGACAGATAAGTCAAATAATGTAAATGTCAGATCCGAGGTATTCCGTTCTAGTAAACTTGAGTTGACAGGTGCTCGGAACTTCTGCCTTTGGGATAGACTGGATTACAGAACCCGCTAGTTGAAGATGGTCCAGGCTCTGAAGGCCTGTGCATAATAGATGGACCAAGTCATAAGACTTGTGCATTAATAGATGGACCAGGCTCTGGAGGCCTGTGCATTAATAGATGGACCAGGCTCTGGAGGCCTGTGCATTAATAGATGGACCAAGTCATAAGACTTGTGCATTAATAGATGGACCAGGCTCTGGAGGCCTGTGCATTAATAGATGGACCAGGCTCTGGAGGCCTGTGCATTAATAAATGGACTAAGTCATAAGACTTGTGCGTTAATAGATGGACCAGGCTCTGGAGGCCTGTGCATTAATAGATGGACCAAGTCATAAGACTTGTGCATTAATAGATGGACCAGGCTCTGGAAGTAAAAGAAAAAAAAAATCTTCATTGATAATACTTCCGCAAGTGTTCTACGTTCCATGGCCTAGGAACAGGTTTTCCAGTCGTGTCTTCAAGCCAGTAAGTGGTAGGTCGAACGACCTTCGTTACTTTGTAGGGGCCTTCCTAATTTGGTGACAACTTTCCCATGGTGGGATCCTTGGTGTTCTGAAAGACTCTTCTTAAGACGAAGTCTCCTACTTGAAAGCTGACTGTCTTGAGTCCTATCCTGGATTTATTGATCATTCTTTGTTGGTAGGCTTCCATCCTGATGCTGGCCTGATCCCTTTTTTCTTCGAGCAAATCCAAGTTCTCCATCAGCTGCTGATCATTGGATTCTTGCTCAAAGGCCTCAGTCCTCAGAGTTGGCATACCGATTTCAACCGGAATTACCGCTTCTGTCCCATAGGCTAATGAGAAGGGTGTTTCAGAGGTGGGAGTTCTTCTGGTTGTACGGTAGGCCCAAAGGACTCCTGGGAGCTCTTCTGCCCACTTCCCTTTGGCTTGTTCCAACCTTTTCTTTAACCCATCAAGGATTGTTCGGTTGGTGACCTCTGCCTGCCCATTTGCTTGTGGATGGCCTGGAGAGGCAAAGTGCTGCCTGATGTTGAGATTTTCGCAGAATGCCTTGAAGCCTTTACCAGTAAATTGTGTCCCATTATCTGAGATAATTACACGTGGTATGCCAAACCTGCAGACAATGTTCTTCCAGGTGAAGCTTTCGACTTCCTTTTCTGTAATATGCGTTAAAGGCTCGGCTTCGGCCCATTTAGAGAAGTAGTCGATAGCCACCAAAAGGTACTTCCTGTTTGGAGGTGCTCGTGGTAACGGGCCCACAATGTCCATTCCCCATTGAGCAAAGGGCCAAGGACTAGGAATCAGGATGAGCTCGTGCTGAGGCTGGTGTTGGTACGAGGCGAATCTCTGACATTTGTCACACTTCCGAACATATTCTTTAGCCTGCTTCAGCATGCCGGGCCAGTAGTAGCCCTGTGATAGAGCTCGGTGGGCTATAGTTCTGCCCCCATTGTGATTCCCGTAAATTCCCTCGTGAATTTCAGCCAAAACATATTGTGACTCGTCTGGAGCCAAACACTTTAATAGAGGTTGAGAGTATGACCTTCTGTAAAGTTTGTCGTTCAGGATCAGGTACCGGGCCGCTCTGATTCGGATCCTCCTGGCTTTGTTTTTATCCTCTAGGAGGAGCCCGGATCTCAGATATTGGAGGATTGGGGTCATCCAGCTCTGGGTCTGTTCATCAATTTGAGCAACTGATGCTTCCTCAATGCTGGATCCTGATTGAAAAGAGATTTTAATGGTGGAATCTGCTTCAGATTTGAGGCGGGAGGCCATGTTAGCCAGAGCATCTGCTCTGCAGTTCTGACTTCTCTCAATCTTCTGAATAGTGAAAGTTTGGAAGGAATGCTTTAAACGGTTTACCAGTTCGGAGTACCGAAGCATCCTGTCATCCTTAATGGCAAACTCTCCCAAAACTTGGCTTACTACCAGTTGGGAGTCAGAGAAGACATCGAGGTTCTGAGCCTCGCATTTCAGGGCAAGCTTCATCCCTAAGATTAGGGCCTCGTATTCAGCTTCATTATTAGAAGCCCTAAATCCCAAGGCTGACTGCTTTTTCCGATGTAAGTCCATCAGGGGACTGTAGTACCAGTCCTACCCCTGATCCTTGATCGGTTGACGAACCATCAATATACAGCAGCCAGGTTCCTGTAGTTTCGGCGATTTGTGCTTCGTTCTGCAGTGCCGGGGTGAACTCGGCTACAAAGTCAGCTAAGGCCTGCCCTTTAATGGAGTTTCGGGGTACATATGCTATGTCAAACTCCCCTAGCTCCACAGACCACTTGACCAATCTTCCCGATACCTCGGGTTTCCTCAGTATTGACTTTAAAGGATAGGCAGTTGGAATCTCAATTGGATGGGCCTGGAAGTAAGGTCGAAGCTTCCGGGCTGATATGACCAAGGCATAGGCCAGCTTCTCTACTTCTGGGTATCTTTTCTCCGTGTCAAGGAGTGCCCTACTGACGTAGAATATAGGCCTCTGTACTCCTTTGTCCTGTCTGATTAGTGCGGAACTGACCGCGTTCTCAGAAACTGCTAGATACAGGAGCAGCTTTTCCCCTTGTATAGGTTTTGACAGGAGCTCTGGAGAGGCCAGGTACTGCTTTAGTTCTTGGAAGGAATGCTCGCATTCTTCTGTCCATTGCAAAGCCTTGCTGCCCTTTAGGGCTCTAAAGAAAGGTAGGCAACGATCGGTGGACTTGGATATAAATCTGCTCAATGCGGCGACTCTGCCGTTCAGTGCCTGAATCTCCTTCCTGGTCTTTGGTGACTTCAGTCCAATCAGGGCTTGGATCTGAGTGGGATCTGCTTCGATACCTCTTTGAGAGACGATGTACCCCAAGAATTTTCCCTTCGTAACTCCGAAGGTACATTTCGAGGGGTTGAGCTTCATCTTGTGTTGTCTGAGGATATCGAAGGTCTGGGCTAAGTGTTGGAGATGGTTGCCTTTCTGGAGGCTCTTTACCAGCATGTCGTCGATATATACCTCCATGGTGCTGCCAAGCAGTGGGCTGAACATCTTGTTCACCAACCGTTGGTAAGTGGCTCCAACATTCTTCAAACCGAAAGGCATCACTCTGTAGCAGTAGAGTCCTCTTTCGGTTATGAAGGCAGTCTTTTCCTGATCTGGAGGGTACATCTGGATCTGGTTGTATCCAGAGTAGGCGTCCATGAAACTCATAAGCTCATGCCCTGCAGTGGCGTCAACCAGTTGATCTATTCTCGGCAGTGGAAAGCTGTCCTTGGGGCATGCTTTGTTGAGGTCTGTATAGTCGACACAGACTCTCCACTTGCCGTTCTTCTTCTTGACGAGCACAGTGTTGGCTAGCCACTCGGGATAGAAAACTTCCCGTATCATCCTGGCGTCTAGCAGCCTCTGGACTTCTTCGTCTATAACCCGATGCCGTTCGGGAGCGGTCGGTCTTCTCTTCTGCCTGACTGGGGGGTGATCTGGATCTACCATCAGTTTATGAGTTATTAGATTAGGATCTATCCCCTCCATGTCCCTGGTTTCCCAAGCAAAGATAGAAAGGTTGTTCTTCAGAAACCTGACTATCTTTTCCTGCTCGGCCGGCGTGAGGTCTGGGCCGATGTACAAATAACGCCCCTCTGCTTCTGAACTGACCAGTACCTTGATGGGCTCGCCAACAGGCTTGGCTCAGCTATCACGTCCCCTTGGGCTCAGGGGCTCTTCAACGCCGGATGGGCAATCTTCCACCTCGGGAGTGTGAGTGAAAACCGGATCTACACAGTCCCGAGTGTACTGTAATTGCTATTTTGGAGCTGTCTCCTTGAGGGCAATAGCGTGACATTCTCGTGAGGTCGGCTGACATCCTCGGACCGAGTGCACGCTCTGGTTGTGGACGTACTTCAGACACTGATGAAGGGTCGAAGTGACCGCCCCTATCTGGTGTAACCAGGGTCTCCCGATGATGACGTTGTATGGAGACTTCATGTTCAACACCATGTATTCAGAGATGGCGGTTTTCTGCCCTTCACCTTCCCCAATAGTGGTAGGAAGGTCAACTCTCCCCAGGGGGGTGCTGAGGTTGCCATCAAAAGCTGCCATTACGGCAGTGGTGGGCTTGATGCTGTCCTGGTCTATGCCCATCCGCTTAAGCGGTTCATAGAATAGAATGTTGACTGAGCTGACAGTGTCGACTAGGACTCTTCTAGTTTCGAAGTTGGCGATTCTGAGGGTGATAACAAGGGCATCACTGTGAGGGCAATGTACCCTTGCTAGATCTTGCTCGGTAAACTGGATCTCTGGCCCTGGCTTGAGCCTCTTTTCGACGTTGGAGACCTGCGAGATGTTTGGGGCGGTTCTGGCCTCCCGAGCATATCTTTTTCTTGCCCTGTTGGACATTCCTGTAACAGGGGAGTCAGCATGGAGGACGTAGATAACATGGTTGTTCTGCCTCTGAGGCTCGTTTCGTCCTTCCCGCTGCTCTTGCCTGTGTTCGGGCCTCTGATCTGGCCGCTGCTGAGGCTTGTCTTCTTGGGGGTTCTGCCTTCCGTCTTGTTTGACGAACTCCCGAAGACGTCCCTTCTTTATGAGCTGTTCTATCTTGTATCGGAGGGTCCTGCAGGTGTTAGTAGTATGCCCATGATCTTTATGGAAATTGCAATACTTACTTTGGTCCCGCAGGCTGGGATCTCCTTTGATCGGCTCTGGCCACCTCAGGTTCTCCCGATCTCGGATCTGCCGGAGTACCTGGTTCGGAGTAGTGTTCAAAGGCGTGAAGTTGGTGAACTCCCTTGGTGCGGAGTTGTACACAGCTCTGTGAGCTGTTTTCTTCTCTGGGCTTCTGACCCTCTTTTTGTTGGAGTCTTTTCTGTGATCCTCCTTCTTATGGTCCTCCCGCTTCGGATTATCCCTCTGGGTCTGATCCTTGCCCTTTTGGGCTGAGCGGTTGGCTTCTTCCAGGTTGATGTATTTTTTGGGCCGATCCATCAATGCTGCCATATCGGCCGGGGGGCTCTTTGTCAAGGAATCTCTGAAGCCGCCTTGGGCAAGCCCGGCAGTAAGGGCCGCAACAAGGAATTTCGGGCTGCAATCCGTGATCTCAGTAAGCTCGGTGTTGAAGCGGGCAATGTAGGCCCGGAGGGATTCCTCCCTGGTCTGCTTAACATTCAGCAGGAATTCGGGCCCCCTTCTGAGCCTCCTGCTGGTCATAAATCTATCCAAGAACTGTCTACCGAGCTCGTAAAAGCTGGGAATTGAGTTCGGAGGGAGGTTGTGAAACCACTTCAGAGCTGTTCCCTTCAAGCTGGTGATGAACGTTCGGCACATGAAAGCATCTGAAGCTCTGTGAAGGGCCATCGTATGCTGATAATGAGATAGGTGATCCCCTGGATCTCCAGATCCGTCGTAGAGAGTGAATTTGGGCACCACGAACTTTCTAGGCCTCTCTTCGGACATGATGGCGTGGGTGAACGGTGTGGCTAGTCTTCCGAGCAGCCTGGCCAGTTCGTCTTGCTCTAGAGGGTTCTGAGGTCCTCTTAAGCCGATTGTCCGGTCCATAGACTCGGCAATCTCCTCTACCCTTCGCGGGTCTCTGAGTCTGACATCTTGTGAACCCTGCCTGACAGCCTCGGCTTCAGGGTAGTAGGGTGGAGTGCGCCCTTCGGATGGAGGAGGAATCCGAACCGGTGGGACTGGCGCTGCATGATAAGGTTCCTGTGGTGCCGGGGGTGCTCCCGAAACCCTAGGAGTTGGGGCTCGAGTAGTGCTCCGGTAATACACGTCGGGGACAAAAGCGGATGTTCCCCAGCCAGGAACTGTTGATGGCTGTGGATCTCGGCCAGCGTGAGCAACGCCTGAAGGGTGCTCAGGCTGGTTAGTGGGGGCCTGCCCACGAAATTCTTCATTCCCCGTGGCAACTGGGGGTTGCGTTCCTGCAACGAAGTTGACCGGCGGACTAGGAGAAGCCGCCGCTTGGTTCTGCGTGAGCGTTGCCAGCGTTCTAGTAATGGCTAGCAACTGCTCCTGTACCAGTTCATTGTGTCGTTTTATTGCTTCGATCTCTTGTGGCATAGGGTTGGCCGCTGGTCCCCTTGTGCGCGGAGCAGGCGGCTGACGCTGAGCGTTTTGCGAATTCTGAGTATTCTGTCGGGGTCGGAGATTTGGTGCCATGGTTTTCCGGTGGGGAAAAAGATGAGTTTACGAATAAAGCACGTAGAGATTAGTCGATTCCCACAGACGGCGCCAAACTAATGCTGCACTTTTTGACTCGCAACACGTGAGGGCTCCGTGACCTGTAGAACACTCAGAAAGATGATCAGAGGACCACCGGATTGGCTCCGGCGGTAGCCGCTCCGATGCTTAAGTAAGTAAGGGAATTGAAAGACTGTATTGAAAGTCAAAGAATGAGCATAAGAATCCAAAGCGTACCTCTAGGGTTCAATATATAAGCCGTGGTTCTCCTAATTCTGATTAGGTTTTGCCGCCACGAATATCGGGATTTGATCATCAGAGATTTGCAGTTACCTTGTGGAGCATTGAATCGTAGATGGAGATAACCATAGATAGTAGTTTCCGTGTTGAAGGCTGTTTCCTTATTCCCCGCTTAATGGCTGTTAAGGAAACCATATATGCAGTGTCGAATAAATACTGTCCAGAACAGGAGGTCTGGACGATGTACATGAGAATATCCTGAATGCTTCATCTGTACTGTATGACCGAGTTCATCGGTTCTGAATGATATATAAATAAGAATGCTCCGAAGGCTTATGGCTGCTCTGTATGATAGATATATATGAGAATACCCCGAAAGCTTATAGCTGTTCTGTATGACCGACATATATGAGCTCTGTAGGATCGAGATTTGTTAATCTGGTAGGCACACGTGTCTCAAACTGATTGGTGTGTCTGTTTATGGTATATCAGAAAGAATGAAGAATCAAGGGAAACCTACTGCCAAGAGAGAAGAAGGTGAAAAATATCTTAAGTCTGAAAGTCCATCAAATCATATGTATATAAAATGGAACACCCTTCACGGTCCAATGAGATTTCTAAATAATGAAAGGCTCAGTCAACTTGTAAAAGGAAAAGAAAAGAAGCTTTTTCCCTTTTCTCTCATATTTCTACCTCTTGCCGCAACGGGATTCTCTTTTTTTTTTTTTTTTTTTTTTCCACTGATTTATTCTTGGGACATGGGTCTGCTCATTTCTTGTCCAACGCAGACCCCTTGAATACTCTTATCTTCTTTTTTTTTTTTAACCCTTCATCATATATCTATATATTCATAGTAGGGATGCTCCAACGAGCAGCTCTCAAGCATTGAATTCTATATATCTTTCCTTCCTTTTTTTATTATTTTTTATTTTTTATCTTATTTTTTTTTACACACTCACACAAGTATGTATGAGACCATAAGAGTCAAGGGCTCCACCCCTTTCTTTCCTGCGTCACAGGCTGCACAAGCAGCCCAATTTTATTTATTTATTTATTTATTATTTTTTCACTAACTTGGTGATTTCTTGTGAGGTGGTTTCTGCCACCATTAATTCACATCCACACGTCATTTTTTTTTTTTCTCTTTACCTTTCTTTGTACAATATATATTTATATGTATGTATGTATGTATATATATATCCCTACACATACTCAAATATATATATATATATATATATATATAAATTATGCACATGTGCTATAGTCGCTATTATTATCAAACTTAATTCATCATTAATTGTGTATCTGTTAATACTTATGTTCACACACGTTACTTAATTTATGAACTAATTACTTATTTATTGATTTAATCATGTCACTCTGTAAAGTTTCTAACACGAAAATATATAATACATAATTAAATAAAAGAAATATCACATGAGAAAAAGAAATATATTTCATCTAATAATAAAATTTAACCACTAATATTAACATATCATATTTATATTGTTCACTATATTAATTATTTTTAATTAGCACATAACAAATAATTATAAAATATTTTATTAATTATTAAAATTATCCGGGACATTACATTTTATCCAGCTAAAAAACAATTTTTACCCTCGAAATTTAACACATACCTTGTTCAACAAATAATTTTGGATACTTTGTGCGAAACTTTGGCTCTCGCTTCCATGTAGCTTCCTCGACTCTGTGGTGTCTCCAAAGGACTAACTAAAGGAATAGTCTTACCCCGTAAGACTTGTTCCCTAGAGTCTAGAATCCTCACCGATCGCTCCTCGTAGCATGCATCATTCTCTATATCCAACTTGGCCTAATCTAGTACATGTGAAGGATCTAGCTCATATTTTTGATGCATAGACCCATGAATACATTGTGGACACCCGACAATCGTGGCGGTAAGGCTAACCGAGAAGCTACTTCCCCGATCTTGTCAAGGATCTCCAAAAGGTCCAATGAATCGCGGTGCCAACTTTCTGCTACGCCCAAAGCAAGTTAACCCCTTTCGCGGTGCGACTTTCAAGAACACGTGGTCTCTAACCTCGAATGTTTAACGTTGTTGCCTCCTGTCTGCATAGCTCTTCTGGTGGCTCTGTGCTGTCATCTACCACTATTTAATCACTTTGATCCTCTCAATAGTCTCCTGTACTAAGTCTGGTCCCAATGTAGTAGACTCTCTTGTCTCAATCCAACAAATAGGTGATCTACACGGTCTCCCGTACAGTGCCTCGAATGGTGCCATCTCAATACTCGATTCGTAGCTTTTGTTATAGGCAAACTCAACCAATGAAAAGTGGTCCTCCCAACAACCCCAAAAATCCATAACACAAGAACGTAACATATCCTCAAGAATCTAAATAGTGCGCTCGGACTGACCATTGGTCTTTGGGTGAAAAGATGTGCTGAGTAACAACTCAGTTCCTAAGGCTGCCTGTAGACTGCCAAAATTGAGCTATAAAACGTGGATTTCGATCTGAGATGATAGACACTAGAATACCATGAAGGCGTACTATCTCCCAGATATACAGTCGACTAAGTGTATCAATTGAATCTGTAGTCTAAATGGGTAGGAAGTGGATGAACTTGGTCAATCGATCCACAATAACCCATACAACATCATGTCCTCGTGGTGATTTTGGCAAACCTATCACAAAGTCCATGGTCACGTTCTCCCACTTTCACTTGGCCATTGACAATGGTTGGAGTAATTCCACCGCTCTCTGGTGCCCGGCTTTAATCTACTGACATGTCAAGCATCTACTCACAAAACTGACCACATCACCCTTCATCCTTTTCCACGAATATTGACGGCGTAAGTCACGATATATCTTTGTACTATCCGGATGAACTACAAGTCGTGAATGGTGAAATTTCTGAAGTACATCCTCTCAAAAAGTAAGTGGAACATACAATCTGCCTTGAAATCTCAAACCATGATCGATATGAAGCACCTAATCCTTGACTATCTCGCCTCCAAGAATGTGACTACGAATGGTATCAGCCTCGGTATCAACCTACTGTGACTCAACCACTCTACTCACAAGTGTAGGTAGTGCTACCATAGAATATAGGGTAGCGCATTCCCTAGTTTCCTCAAGGATCAAATCAAACTCTATAACTGCTCCAAGCATTTCCCACTCTCGAATGACAATGTTGGCTAAATTTCCCTACGCCTTCCTAGTAAGTGCGTTTGCCACTACATTTGCCTTCCCCGGATGGTACTGTAAGTCAAAGTTATAATTATCCATGTACTCTATCCACCATCATTGCCTCATGTTCAAGTCCTTTTTGGGAGAAAAGGTACTTGAGGCTCTTGTGATCTGAGAATACCTCGAATCACTTGCCATACAAGTAGTGCCTCCAACTTTTCAAGGCAAATATCACTGCTGCTAACTCTAAATCATGTGTTGGGTAGTTCTTCTCGTGAGGCTCCAATTGTCGTGAACCATAGGCAATGACCCTGCCTTGCTGCATAAGCACACACCTTAATCCATCCCGCGAAGCATTACAATAAACTGTATACCCTATCCCACTCTCGGGAATGGTAAGAATTGGTGTGGTGGTGAATCGAGTCTTCGATTTCTGAAAGGAATGCTCATATGCATCATCCCATACAAATTGGACACCCTTTCTGGTAAGGTGTGTCATAGGCATCGCTAACTGATAAAATCCCTCAATGAACCTACGGTAATAACCAGCTAGGCCCAATAAGCTACGGATCTCAAACACATTCTTCAACCTCTCCTAAGTCATCACAGACTCTATCTTGGAAGGATCGATGGATACACTACCTTGTGAGACAACATGTCCCAAAAATTTCACCTCAGTAAGCCAAAACTCACACTTCTCCAGTTTGGCATACAATTGATGCTCCCTTAGAATCTGTAGTGCAAGGTGAAGTTGTTCCTTATGCTTCTCCTTCGATGGTGAATATATCAAAATGTCATCCACAAAGACAATGACAAATATGTCTAGGTACTCTCGAAAGACATGGTTCATTAGGCCCATGAATGCCGCAAGGGCATTCATCAACCCAAATAGCATAACAAGGTACTCGTAGTGGCCATACCGAGTACGGAGCGCTGTCTTTTAGATATCCTCCTCCTTTACCCTCAACTGGTGATAACCTAATCTCAAATCAATCTTGGAAAAGCATACAGATCTGCTCAACTGATCAAATAAGTTACTGATGCGTGGTAAGGGGTACTTGTTCTTCATAGTCACCCAATTTAGCCTACAATAATTGATACATAATCGAAGTGATACATCTTTTTTCTTCGCGAAGAGTGTTGGAGCTCCCCACGGTGAAGTGCTAGGTCAAATGAAACCTTTCCCCAATAGTTCCTCTATTTGCACCTTTAGTTCCTGTTACTCAGTAGGTGCCATACGATAAGGTGCCATCGAAATAGGTGTGGTGCCTGGTATCAAATCAATGAAAAACTCTATCTCACGGTGAGGCGATAACTTAAATAGATCATCAAAAAATACATCAGGAAAGTCTTGTATTACTAATGGTAACTCTTCGCAGCCACTATTTTTGTCACCTAATGCCCAACTAGCAAACATGCAACTGAGTTCACGTAAGTTGTGAAATCTTGACCTAGGATACGACACGTATACCGAGGTAAGTCAACTGAATAGTGTAATCTGAGCAGTTTCAAGCTCTATATCATGGTATTTCATGGAACCGTGTGATTGTGGAATGTGAATGGTTTGTTTAAGTATACCTAGTGCCGAGCAACATCGAGCACCCCAGGACATAGTATCGAAATGCATGCATGCACGTGTTTCCATGCATATGAACATTTGCATGCATGCATAATTTAACAAAAATCAGTGTATACATGCGCTGTTAGAAATGGATTTATATACACGTATATAAATATAATTACATGTATAAAATATGTACTTTATGTGTATGTATATATGTAGGATACCATAAAATACATATACATGAGTGTTTATGTGTGTGTACATATATATATATATATATATATATATATATATAAGAAAAGTAAAAGGGAGGGGGACTGCATGTATATCAAGTGACCAGTGTGTGTGTCACTCTGTGTGTGTATGTTAGGGAACAGCACCAAGGCTGCCGACCTTGGAGCAAGTGGGGTGAATATATATATATATATATACATATATATATATATATATTGTATAAATCATGCATGAATGGTGGGCATTGAATGGGTGGTTCACAGCAGTCAAGGCTAACTGCAAGAGAGAGAAAGTAGAGAGAGAAAGAGGCGGTGGCATATATTTATATATATATATATATATGTATATATGTGAGTTGAGAAAAATAGAAGGAAAACAAAAAGAAGAGGAACTGAGAGCAATTGGAAGAGATAGAAGTTGATTCAGAAGCAGAAGCAGAGAGGTTCAGAAGGTTACTGAGAGCAAAACAAGAAACCCAAGTGAGTATTTTAGGTTCTGTTATTTAAATTTAAAGCATGAAAGCTTGATTTGATTTTAGGGTCTGATAGAGTAAGAAAAATGGTAGAAATTTCAAATCGAATCGAAAAAAAATGATCAAGGATTGAACTAAAAATCATCATTTGCAGGTTTTAGAGAATAATTGGAATTCTAGCATATTATGTGTTAAACTTAAAATGGATAATGGGGAATGGTTGTTGTAAGGTGCAGAAAGCAATTAGAAAAAGAAATGAGGAGAAACAGTGAAGGAAACACCACAAATCCAACTCGCCAGAAAATCATGAGTTCGATTGTAACTCATTATTTCGACACCCAACAAAAGATGAAACCCAATTTTGATAGGATATATGAAATCCTCACATGATTAGGTATCGGACCATGTTAAAATTAGGCAAAAATATGATCAAAAAATGGTGACCGTCGCCGGAGAAGAACCGGAACCCTACCGGTGTATTACTGGAGAAGAAGAAGATTGTTTAGGGTTCGGGTTCGGGTCATGGGTTGGATCCGGGTCGGGACCCGACCGAAACAGAAACGGGTATATTAAAACGGCACAGTATTGATTAAGTTAAAAAGTTTTTAAAATTTAATTGGGAGTGTTTGGTGACATGGATAAGAAATTGAAATTGGGGCTGAAATAGGAATAGGGATATCCTATCCCTGTTTCGTAGATATCCACTGTTTCACTATCCTTAGTTAGGATAGGATTTTCTGAAATTACAAATGAACCTAGAAGTTATGGAAATTATATTTAGACCCTCAACTTTTAGTTATTATGATTTGACCCACAGAATATAATATTAATTAAATATTAATTTAATTAATTAAAATAAAAATAAAAGAGAAATTACTAAATTGCCCCTAAGTCAAAAAGTAGTCAAACAAACTCCGATTAAAATAAAAGAATAGTAAATTTTTATAATTTCGAGCATTCCGGACTCAAATGTGGAGTCTAATTTTCAAAAAGAGGTCTCGAGAAGTGAGAACCCGTGAAAGTACAAATGACCATTTTACCCTTTATAGTAATGATGTCCAAATTAAACACATGAATAGTGTATTCTAACTATTTCGGACATTCTGAGACCAATGGTGAGGTTCGTGTTATGAGAAAAGGTCCCAAAAAATAAAAGACCCGTAAAAGTGCAAAATGACCATTTTGCCCTTTTTAGCCCACATGTCCGAATTGAGTTACGCGAAAACCTAAACCGACTTTCTTCGACGTTCCAGACTCAATGGTAGAATTTATTTTAGTAAAATAGAAACCAATAGTAAATTTGATGAATAGCATAAATTATAAAAAGGTGAACTGAGATATATTATCTATTGATGAATAGGGATTTCAAAGAGGAGGGAACAGTGACTTGATTTTATTGTGAAAGAACGGAAACGGTTTAAGAGGTAAGTAAATGTCTGATCTCTGCATGTGTTACATTTCCAGCCATGTCAACAGTTTTTCTTATATTATCTATTGTACTCTATACATGCTAGAACAATTATTGAGTCCACATTGATATTGCTCTATCTTGTGGAAAGTGTTTATTGACTGTTATATATCTTGATCATGATTTCTGTACGCTCTGTACATAGGCCTCAAGGGGCAAGACTTATGATCTCAGTAGCCCAGCTTACATTGGCCTATTAAGGCAACAGTTCCATTTCGCTGCTGAGATAGTGTTATTGCATTTACTGTTTATGGGATTTAGCATGATCTCGATATATTATATTGTAGCCAGATTTGTGCTCAGTTACAAATTCCATTTGATGCTTACTAGACCTACGGGTCGAGAAAACGAAATCAAAAGTGGGAATTAAAATGGCAGCTAAAGTGGGATCTGCGAGGCGAGTACTGAACCGATGAGTTAGTGCTTGGCTGAGAGATCGAGGAAAAAGGGAATAAAATGAATTAAGGGGTATGCCGGGCCCCAAGTTAAAGTGCATCCACATTTGTTGTTATCAGTATCTATTATTGATTTCCATAGCTTGATCATATCATTTCAGTATGAATGATCATGAGTTTTCATAGCTTTTTATTGAGAGTATACAATTTATGCTTGAGACAGCTCATGACTGTAGCAGTACAATATTGTCAACAGAACAAATTTCATTTCCTTATCATTTTGACTTCTATAAATTGATATTGAGTTATATATTCATTAACTGGCTAGCATCTTTATATATACTAGTACACTCATCAAATACTACACAACATTTGACTTTTAGGCACAGATATTGAGAACAGACAGTACAGTCTAATAGTTAGGAGGTGGACATTTGCTTTTGAAGTTGTAGTGTAATACTTAGTACAGATAGTCTTACAGCTCTCCTATGTTATCCACGTCTTGGGGATGAACAGTTGTATTAAGAAATTTTATATTCCGCATTTTGTAAACATTATATATATCACATGCAGCTTTTATTTACTTTCTTCCGCGTTTTAGTTGTTGCATGTTAGTAGCACTGATTGTGTTACAAGTTAAGACCCTTGGTTTGACAAGCAGTGTGGAATCAGGTGCGCAACATGAGATGCGCATAGGGTGGGTCTCGGGTCGTTACAAGTCATGCGTATTTAATGGTCCTGGAGTAGTCAAGTCACTCTTGTCACCCAAGAAATAAAATCAGTCTCCCTTTGGGGTATACACTGTCACTCTCTGTCTATAGCAATCAATAGTCACACGGTAAGTAGTCAACCAATCCATGTCCAGGATAATATTGAATCCCATCATATCTAGTACAAAAAAGTCAAAGAAAAATCGACGATCTACTACCTTAATCTCAAATGAGCTACAAACTCTCCTAAGCACAACCCTACCCCCAACTACAGTCTCTACTCGGAGTAAATGGTCTAACATGTCCACATCTAAACTTAGTATGAAAGCAAATGATACAGAAATAAAGGAATGAGAGGCACCATAATCAATCAATACACTAGCCCATGAATTGAACAATAAAATAGTACCTCTAAAAATTGATGGTCCTGTTGATGCTTCAGTTGCTGTGATTACGAATACCCTGCCTTAAGTTTGCTGACGGCTTTTCTGTCCTGTGCCACGTTGTGAAGCCTATGAAGCTACTGCTAATAAAGTAGCCCCCTGAGTTGGCCTAGAGCTCTGCGCAGAAAATGCAGGCACTAGAGGAAAAAACGGTAGCCTGAAGCTCTGATGTGACTGGGCAGTCTGAGAAGGACGAGGTTGCTGAAAACCCGATGAAGCCTAGACTCCCTATGATAAAAGACAATGGCAAACGGTATGGCCTAGCTCTCCGTACTAATAGCAGACAACTCTCTGTCCACATCCCTGGGACTAGCCTCTACCCTGTCTCTGACTCTAGCCCTAAGTCTGAGTGGGTCCCCTTCTTTGTGCCCATGTTCTCTATGGATAGTTTGCCTATGGTGTCCAGTCTGACAATGGTGACAAATAATCCCTCCCTGAGGAGACCTCCCTAGCGCAGAAAATGATGAGGTTGCAGGGTATAGATGTTGTTGTATTTGGGCTTGTGAATGTGGAACGACTTCTCTCTATCTCTTCCTATCCATCCTTTCAAGGTAAGAACTTGAACTGGCACCTCAAGCTTGGAATCTAATATCCCGAATCTTCTACGTATTCTCTGCCTCCTTTTCTATCAGTAGTGCTCTCTCATAAAGCTCAGAGTATACCCGGATCTTGAGAGATACTACCTTAGTGAAAATAGATGGTTTCAGTCCGAACTCAAGAGCAGAGGCCTTAGAGGCCTCATCAGAAACAAGTTGTGGGGCGAACTGGGAAAATGTAAAGAATCTGGACTCATACAGAGTGTAACACCCCGACCTCGGTTAATTAATAATTAGTTTGCTAATTATTAATTAGGAACAACATAAAGAATAATTAAGAAAATGAATCATGAATTTCTCGACAGTCACGGTAGAACAATAAAATAACTTAATACGTTAAGAGGGGAGGGCTTAATTTAGACATTTTAGTCTCGTTTAACACCATTGAAACTCAAACTAGCTAACTACAAAAAACACAAAGAAATAATAATCGACACGAGGCATTCGACATCAAAGCTAACCGAAATAGGAAGCGACCAGAAGAAGCCATTTGGTAAAAAGAGCAATGGAAAAGAAAATATAATGGAAATAGCTAAAACAAAAATCTGTACCAGCCAAACAAGGCATAAGCACAAAATAGAAGAAAAATGCCAAAAGTGAGGCCAAAGGGTTTTGAACCCTTGACCAAGAGAGGCAAGGTTTTAAAGTCCCAAAAATTTAACCACTTGACCACAAGCACTTTTGTGCTTTATTTTACATAAGATATATATATATATATATATATATCTATATGTATGTATATATTATAATGCTCAATTTATGAATATCAAAAATGAGGTGGCAGCCCTTCATTGGACCACTACCCCCACCAATCAAATTTCATGCAGGAAATATAAAATGTAAAAATATGCATACAGTTTCCATTATATATATATATATATATATATTAGGTGTACTAAAGTACCCATTGTGTGCGTAAGCTTCCAAGCTCAAATCAGTAATAAATGTGTGCTTTGACAGACCATGCTCTGTGTGTGTGTGTGCATATGAGTGCATGCGGCAGGGAGAGAGTAGGGTGAGCTAGAGAGAGAATGAGAGTCACATAGAGAGATAAAAGAGAAGAAGGAGGTGAAGCCTCAATGCATGCTGCATGCAAGGAAAGTGAGATAAAGAAGGACTTGACGTGCGTGAGGAAGAAAGAGGAGCAGTGGCGACTGTGACAAGAAAAACTGCTGCAGCCACCATGGATGGAAGAGAGGAGAGCTTTCGAAATTGGGCAAGAGACCAAGGTAAGATGTCAACTCCTTTTATTATGTTGTACTTGTGATTAGGCATCAAAATTAGTGAGAAAAATTGAAAGAAAAATCGAAGGAAACCCTAGAAAACTGCCTCAGCAACTCATTGTTAAACATGAGGAAAATTGGAATGCATTTTAATCTGATTTTGTGAGTAAAATAAGGTAGATAATGGTTTCAGAATCCAAAACAGTTGGAATGGGGCAAAACGGTCAAGAAATGACCATATTAGGATAAAAAATACAGTGGCCGAAAATCTTAGTGGGTGTGCTAAAAGGTGAGAGATTGAAGCTTAAAAAACCGTCTTAAACGAGTCCCTAATGTGTTTAGAAACAATTTGATACGAAAAACACTAAAAATTGACTTCAGAATTATAAGAAAAGTGAAAACAAAACCAGTGGTTTCGGTGCCTAGAGCCAGAAACGATGCAAGAACAGTGGCCGGAAAGTCAGGTGAGGGAGATGAATTTGTTGGGCCGAACTTTGGGTCGGGTCGGGTCAAAACACGACCAAACACAAATAACGGTACTACAGCGACATCGTTTAAGAGTTTCAATTTAAGTTGATTTTCCCTATTTGGCCACAGGAATAGAAAATCAGAAATTGAATAGAGGTTAGCCTGAAACCGGAATAAGGTGAATAACTGGGATATGCTGTACCGGTTCTTTGAACTAACCTGAACTAGCTGGTTCAAGGGTTGTTGGGTTCGGTCTAGGGTTTACTAGGGTAAACCCAATGGTTCAATGAGTTTATTAAAATAAAGAAAACCAGAAGTTTAGTAAATTATACTTTGACCCCAACGGTCCTAAAGAATGCTGTTTTGGCCTAGCCTCTAGAAAATTAATGCATATGACCCCGTGGAAAATAATTTAATAATTAAATTATTTTATAAATAGGGTAAAATTACCATATTACCCCTAGGTCATAAATAAAGCAAATGGAGTCCAAACTGAGATTCGAAAAAGGCTATCTTAATAGTTTTGAACGTTCCAAACACAATGAAAATATCAGATTGGACATTCGGGAACCCCGGAGTGGTCCCACCATAAGATACAAAATTACCCAAATGCCCCTAATATGATATAAGGTCCAAATGAAGTTCAAATTGGACGAAATTGATACTAATGGAAGCCCAAACAGCTATGAACTCGTATATATGACTAAATAATAATTCAAGGTCAGAATATCATAAAATATAATATGACCAAAACACCCCTGAGTATAGAAAATACAAAATCAAGGCCAAATAAAGGCCAATCTGATATAAGTATCTGTCATAAGCATAAGTATTAACATTAAGGAGCTAAATAAGACTCCGGAACAGTCAGAATATAAAATAAAAAATGATTGATATGTCCTAATGATAAAAAAACAGATACCAAATGAAGTCCAAAAGGCTTAAAAATTTATATATACGATATGTGGACTATTCTGAGGACCATGATAAAGTCCGAGCAAGAATAAAAAATTACCATTTTGCCCTTAAGGTTAAATAAGTGTTTAATTGATAATGATTGGAGTCCAAATGACTTAGATTATAATCCTGATAACTACTATGCCTAATTAAAGAATGTAATAGCCTCAAATGAAACCCAATGAAAGGGTAATAGGCTATTAGGCTATCTTAGGTAATCCGATAGACGCCTAAGATGATGAATAAGTCATGAATGGTTAAATTCTGATCTATCTATGACTGATGATGATTATTCAGGATATCCATGGAGGTGCCTAATTTATCTGGAGGTTATCAGATTATCTGTACAAGGAGATAAACGTAATAGTTTGTGAATAACTCGAACTCCTAACTTGGTCTATATTTACTATACTATCTAGATTCATATATTGTACTATTTGTACACTATACTATTTTAATGCATATGATTTCATGCATACCCTTTGTACTGTATTACATGTGGCATGATTCTATTCTGTCCTGCCTTTTGATATACCCTGATTCTGTTCAGGTCTGTTCTGTTCTGTTATACGTCATTCGGAGTCTGTTTCGATTTTGTTTTGTTATGTTGTGTCTACTCTTGGGCCCACTCCAGGATTGAGCAGTTTGGTTTATGCTAGAGCATGACCCAGAGGGTAGTGGCCCCACGAGTAATCCACGATGGGCAGTTGGGAAAGGCTCATATGCTTGATTGGCATCCTATTCTGTTTATGTTCTGCTCAATTCTGTCCTGTTCCGTTCTGATTTGATCCCAGAGGGTAGAGACCCCTCGATTAGTCCGCTCATGGGTAGTTGGGAGAAGTTCAGACACATTTGATGATATGCCTTTGACTGATTGATACCCAGTCTAGTTCTATTATGTTCTGATCTGTTCTGATCTATTATGTCTGTTTTGTTCTGTTCTATTTTAATCTGGTTTGTTTGTTCTACTTAAGCTGCATTTGATCATGTATTTTATTTGATATCATGTATATAAGAATTGGTTTGAAACCCATGGCACTAACTGAGCTTGTTTAAGCTCATTCTATTTATCTAACAATTTTTAGGATTTATCTCCATTGGGTTAGAAGGCACAAGGATATGACATTAGTAGACTAGGAGGCATTCCAAGTAAGGTTTTGATGGCACTAATTTATGGAGTCTTGGATTATTATGGTCTGAATCATGCTATTCAGGTTCGTGGTATTATGTTACTAAATTCATTTATATAGAATAGATGCATTGGGACATGGCTCATGTATATTGGTACTCTAGAGATATTACTGATTATAGACGTGCTCTGTGGTATATAGCTCTGTAGTACATAAATGAGTAGTATCTATATGAGTTGCATTCCCGATTGAGAAAATGTTTTAAATTTCGCTGCTACATTTGGAATACATTTGGAATGTAATTCATCATAAAGTTTGGAAGTTCGCCTTTGGTTGGTCGCATTGTCGGTAGAGAGATTGGCAAGGTGGCCAACTGGCATTATGTCCTCGGCATCCGCATAGGGTGGGGTGTCGGGATGTGACAGAGTGGTATCAGAGCTAAGATTTGTAAATAGTAGAGATCCTTGGTACCACAGAGTGGTATCAAAGTTAAAGGTTAAGATTATCGGTTATAGGTTCAGAATGAGTTACCAAAAATGATAACTTTAGGAGAATAAGTTATGAAATGGTTCGAAAACCATTGTCCACATCAGAGCATTTAATCATGGATTAAGGACCATAAAGTACCTGAGCTTACCAAGTGATGAGTCCCAATTGAGGAAATTGGAAATGAAGTTATAGAATTCTCAGAAATGGAGAAATGGACACCAGACGTCAAGATGAATGTATGATTCTAGATATTCTAAAGACTAAGGCCTATTAGTTAAGAGATTAAAGATCTAAGTTAAGTAAGGACTAGATCTAGCAGGGTTAAATGCTTAATGATTGACGGTCAATACGGCAACTCATAAGAGACAATAGACTGTGATATGAGTTGGATAGTTCACTTAGTATGACTAATGATAGATGGATGCTTCCGAATCACTTGAGAATGATCGCGAAGTAGAGTTAATAGAGGTCTAATAATCAAATCTTAATAAGATCATACATTATGGTTGTAAATCAGACTTATTGGGGATTTTCAGTATCTGATATAAAATTTTGTGTGAAACTTGTATAAAAATATTTTCAGGTTTGGAGAAGCAGTATCTAAACTACAATGATAGACCGAGAGACAAATCAAAAGGGAAAACTATGATGATGGGATTAGCATGAAGAGAGGTTAGAGCCTTCTAGCTATGAATGACTAAGTTTTGAGGACAAAACTTCTTTAAGGGGGGTAGGATGTAACATCTCGACCTCGATTAATTAATAATTAGTTCATTAATTATTAATTAGGAACAACATAAAGAATAATTAAGAAAATGAATCGTAAATTTCTCGAAGATCACGGTAGACCAATAAAATAACTTAATACGTCAAGAGGGGAGCGCTTAATTTAGCCACTTTAGCCTCGTTTAACACCATTGAAACTCGAATTAGCTAACTATGAAAAACACAAAGAAACAATAACCGACACGAGGCATTCGACATGGAAGCTAACCAAAATAGGAAGCGGCCAGAAGAAGCCGCTTCGTAAAAAGAGCAATGGAAAAGAAAATATAATGGAAATAGCTAAAACAGAAATATGCACTAGCCAAACAAGGCATAAGCACAAAATAGAAGAAAAATGCCAAAAGTGAGGCCAAAGGGTTTTGAACTCTTGACAGAGAGAGGCAAGGTTTTAAAGTCCCAAAAATTTAACCACTTGACCGCAAGCACTTTTTTGCTTTATTTTACATAAGATATATATATGTATATCATATAATGCTTAATTTCTAAATATCAAAAATAAGGTGGCAGCCCCTTATTGAACCACCACCCCCACCAACCAAATTTCGTGCAGGAAGTATAAAATGTAAAAATATGCATACGATTTCCATTATATATATATATATATATATATATATATTAGGTGTACTAAAGTACCCATTATGTGTGTGAGCTTCCAAGCTCAAATCAGTAATAAGTGTGTGCTATGACAGACCATGCTGTGTGTGAGTGTGCATATGAGTGCATGTGGCAGAGAGAGAGTAGAGTGAGCTAGAGAGAGAAGAGAGAAGAAGGAGGTGAAGCCTCAATGCATGCTGCATGCAAGGAAAGAAATAGGAGTAGGAAAGTGAGATAAAGAAGGACTTGACGTGTGTGAGGAAGAAAAGGGAGTAGTGGCAACTGTGACAAGAAAAATTGCCGCAGCCACCATGGATGGAGGAGAGGAGTGCTTCCGAAATTGGGCAAGAGACCAAGGTAAGATGTCAACTCCTTTTATTCTACTGTACTTGTGATTAGGCATCAAAATTAGTGAGAAAAATTGAAAGAAAAACCAAAGGAAACCCTAGAAAATTGCCTCTATAACTCACTGTTAAACATGAGGAAAATTGGAATGCATCTAAATCTGATTTTGTTAATAAAATAAGGTAGATAATGGTTCCAGAAATCCAAAATAGTTGGAATGGAGCAAAATGGTCAAGAAATGACCATATTAGGATAAAAAATACAGTGGCCAGAAATCTTAGTGGGTGTGCCGAAAGGTGAGAGATTAAAGCTTAAAAAACTATCCTAAACGAGTCCCTGATGTGTTTAGAAACAATTTGATACAAAAAACACTAAAAACTGACGTCAGAATTATAAGAAAAGTGAAAAAAACCTGCGGTTCCAGTGACCGGCGCCGGAGATGATGCAGGAACAGTGGCCGGAAAGTCGGGTGAAGGAGATGACTCTGTTGGGCTAGAATTTGGGTCGGGTCAGTACCCGACCAAACATAAATAATGGTACTACAACGACGTCGTTTAAGAGTTTCAATTTAAGTTAATTTTCCCTGTTTGGCTATAAGAATAGAAAATCAGAAATTAAATAGAGGTTAGGCTGAAACCGGAATAAGGTGAATAATTGGGATATGCTATACCTGGTTCTCTGAACTAACCCGAACCGACTGGTTCAGGGGTTGTTGGGTTCGGTCTAGGGTTTACTAGGGTAAACCCAATGGTTCAATGTGTTTATTGAAATAAAGAAAACCAGAAGTTTAGTAAATTATACTTTGACCCCAACAGTCCTAAAGAATGCGGTTCTGGCCCAGCCTCTAGAAAATTAATGCATATGATCCCCTTGGAAAATAATTTAATAATTAAATAATTAATTAAATTATTTTATAAATAGGGTAAAATGACCATATTACCCCTGGGCCATAAATAAAGCAAATGAAGTCCAAACTGAGATTCGAAAAAGGCTATCTTAATAGTTTCAAACGTTCCAAAGACAATGAAAATATCAAATTGGACATTTGGGGACTCCGGATGGTCCCACCATAGGATACAAAATTACTAAAATGCCCCTAATATGATACAATGTGATATCCCGACCCGGGATACGACACGTATACCGAGGCAAGTTGATTGAATATTATAATATGGGCTATTTAGAGCTCTAAATTGCTTTATTGTATGTACAGAATAGTATCAGTAATATGGCCAGTGTCGGGTGACACCCGAGCAACTCGGAACCTTACCTCTGAAAAGCGTGCATGCATGCAACCCATGCATGCATACGTACGTACACATGCAAAGTTCACGAAATATTAGTGTATGTGTACGTGATTAAAAATACAATTATACGTATATATATGATTATAATGACATGTATAAAACTATGTATTTTATATGTATATATATGTATAATGTAAATGTATTATGTGTATAAATTAAAATAAAGAGAAAAAGGAAAGGAAGCTTCCAAGCAACAAAAATCAGTGTGTGTGCATCACTGTGTGTTTGTGTGTGTTTGGGAAACCCACCAACCGACCTTGATAAAGGTGGTGGGTGTGTATATATGTATGTATATGAGGTACGTGGATGGAGGAGATTTAAGGGGCAGCTCTCTGCAGTCAAGGATGACTGCAAGAGAGAGAGAGAGAGAGAGAGAGAGAAGAGGCGGTGGGTGAATGTCTCTTTATATATGTATACGGGTTTAAGAGATGAGAGGTTAGAAAAGAAGGGAAAGGTCAGGAACTGAAGGGGAGAAGAAGAGAGAAAGATTGAAGCAGAAATAAGGAAGTTTGGAGGGTCACACAGGGCAAAAATCCGAACACCCAGGTAAGCCATTTAGTTCTGTTTTTACGATTTAAAGCATGAGGCTTGTATATAATTAGAGGGTCGAAACAAGCATGAAATATAGAATTTATTGCAAAAAAGAATGAGGTTAAAAGGTTGAGAAACCATAGAGAAATTTGGAGTTACAGGTTCGGGAGGATAATCGGGTTCCATGAATTTTACGTTTAAAACTTGTTTTAAAGTTTATAAAAATAGTCTTTATACATGCAGAAAACTGTTAGAAATAATTAGAGGTCAAAGCAGTGGCTAAACGAGCATGAAATAGAGGAATTTCAGTTGGCCGGAGATGTTTAAGCTCTATTTCGTGAAGATGGGGAGGGTTTTAGGGCAAGCCGAGGCTAGGGTCGAGATCCTTGAAGTGAAGGGAATAAAACTGCATTGAAAATGGGTTTAAAAACCATCGGATTTAGGTTGCCGTCACCGGAGATGGTGACGGAACCCTAATGTCCTCTCACCGGAATATCGAGAAAGACGACTGTTAAGTCGTGGGTTTATTCGGGTTAAAAGAAACGGGTTTGGGTTGGATCCGGGTCGGGACCCGACCGGATATGAATGGGGCATGACAATGTGTCGTTTTGGGTTTTGAATTTAAATGGATTTTGTGCTGTTTGGTTGCAGGGACAATAAATAGAAATGGGGTTTGGGGGTTATCCAAACCATGGATAAGGTAGTTAGGGTGGATATGTTAATCCGGTTCCTTGAATTGAACTGAACCGTTTGGTTCAGGAGAAAGACTGACCGGTTTAGGGTTTTTAGGTCTGAACCAACTGGTTCAGACCGCAGCTTTTGAAATTTATGAACCGGCCCCAAAAGTTTTGAGAAATTTCACTGTTGCCCAAATATAAAAATTAATTAAATATTAATTTTTACAATAATGCCCCTATTTCAAAATTGGGTCAAACGAAGTCCAAACAATACGAATGAATAGTCAAAACCTATTATCTCGAACGTTCTGAGTCCAATGGTAGGATCCGTTTTACAAGACGGAACCCCGAAGGATAAATACCGTAAAAGTGTAAAATGACCATTTTGCCCTTTTTAGTACAAAAGTCCAAATGGAATTCCGCGAAAGCCTAAACCGACTTTCTTCGGCATTCCGGACTCAATGGTAAAGTCTAAAATAGTATTTGAAATACTTATGATAGAAAGGCATAAAATTTGATGAATAGCATTTATTCTGAAACGTATTCACTGATATATAGGGAACTCAAAAGGCAAGGGTATACTCACGGATTTCTGAGGTAGAATCGCGATAGAGGTAAGTGGATCACTTTCTCTTCCATGTGGTGTTTCTAAAGCCAAGTTTATTCTTTACTGCCAAACTTGTACTCTTGAAAGTACCTCACGTTATTGCTATCCACAATGCGATATTGTTCTATCTTGTGGACATTGATTGACTATTGTACTATTGTTATCATATTGAACCATGCCTTGAAAGGCTTACTGTTATGCTTTACTATATATATGATATTCCATTTTCATACTCCTTATGAAATCACAAATGATAATGCTATGTTTATAAATGCTGGAATTGTGCTCAGTCACAATATCCATCTGATGCTTCTGTGACGAACTAGTCCGTGAACGGACGTGTGGCAAAAGATGTGAGTTTAACTGAGAGGTATGCCGGGCCTCGAATTACGCAGAGGGGTTGCCATTCCCTACTACAGATTATAAGCATCTCCATTGGATTATTGTTATGGATATATTGTTGAATGGCTACTGTACCTTATAGATTACTGTTTCTTATGGATTATCTTACGTTGTTCATTGGTTTGATTGACATCGTTTATTGTGGCAGTACTTTTATTGTGACAGGTTATTGTTAAGAAATCTTATCACTGCTTATTCATTACTTCTGATTGTATATTGTGCCCCACTATTTATTGGCCATCGTGGCAACTGTTCTCATTGGTTATCACAGCATCTCCTTTCTTATGATTGGCTATCATATTTTATTCATGGATTCATGCTCTTTATAATCATCGATACCAGTGTCGGAGATCTGGTTTACTTGCTGAGCTTCATAGCTCATTCCACCCCATTTACCCCCATTTCAGGTGATGACGCTGCGAGACCCCAGTAGGAGTCTGAGAGCGTAGGGGGACATTTTGAAGTACTGTTCAGTCTATGTTAGTTCTCCCATGTATTCACCACCCCCGGGTGCTGGTTATGTTTTAGTTCTCATTTTGAATTATGTAGAACTATGTCATGTATTTAATAGACTTCCGCTGTTTAATGTTATTTAAAAGACTTCCGCTGGATTACTGTAATTGAAAAAGACTTCCGCTGTTCATTGTTTAAAATTTTTAGTACATTGCATATTAGTATTATGATACTGGAACGGAAAAAGTAGGGACGGCCTTCGGGTCGGCCCCGCGACACCAGATCTGCATAGGGTGGGTTTCGGGTCGTGACATACAAGGTCTAAATGAAGTTCAAATTGGCCAAAATTGATACTAATGGAAGCCTAAACAGCTATGAACTCGTATATGTGACTAAATAATAATTCGGGGTCAGAATATCATAAAACATAATATGACCAAATCACCCCTGAGTATAGAAAATACAAAATGAAGGCCAAATAAAGGCCAATCTGATATAAGTATCTGTCATAAGCATAAGTATGAACATTAAGGGGCTAAATAAGACTCCGAAATAGTCAAAATGTAAAATAGAAAATGATCGATATGTCACAATGATCAAAAGAAGATACCAAATGAAGTCCAAAAGACTTAAAAATTTATATATACGATATGTGTACTATTCTGAGGACCATGATAGGGTCCAGGCAAGAATGACAAATTATCATTTTGCCCTAAGGTTAAATAAGTGCTTAATTGATAACGATTGGAGTCTAAATGACTTAGATTATAATCCTGATAACTACTAAGCCTAAGTAAAGAATGTAATAGCCTCGGCTGAAACCCAATGAAAGGGTAATAGGCTATTAGACTATCTTAGGTAATCCGATAAACGCCTAAGATGATGAATAAGTCATGAATGGTTAAATTCTAATCTGTCTGTGATTGATGATGATTATTCAGGATATGCATGGAGGTGCCTAACGTATCTGGAGGTTATCAGATTATATGTACAAGGAGATCAGCGTAACAATTTGTGAGTAACTCGGACTCTTGGCTTGGTGTATATTTACTATACTATCTAGATTCATATATTGTACTGTTTGTACACTATACTATTTTAACGCATTTGCTTTCATGCATACCCTTTGTACTGCATTACATGTGGCATGATTCTATTCTGTCATGCCTTTTGATATATCCTGATTCTGTTCGGGTCTGTTCTGTTCTGTTATACGTCATTCAGAGTCTGTTTCGATTCTGTTTTGTTATGTTGTGTCTACTCCTGGGCCCACTCCAGGATTGAGTGGTTTGGCTTTTGCCAGAGCATGACTCAGATGGTAGTGGCTCCACGAGTAGTCCACGATTGGCAACTGTGAAAGGCTCATATGCCTGATTGACATCCTATTCTATTTCTGTTCCGCTCAATTCTATCCACTTCCGTTCTGATCCTTAGTCCTTAGATGCTTTAGAATCATAGATTCATCATCTATTACAAAGACTTCCACAATTTCATGTCTAATCTCCACAATTGGGACTCATCAGTTTGATACTTTCACTGTTAATATCCATGGCTCAAGTACTCTGTGTTGCTTAATCCATGTCTTAGTGATCTGATGTGGACAATGATTCCCAAACCATTGTACACTTTATTGTCCTCAAGTTCCCATCTTTTATAGGTAACCTTAACCTTTTTTTCTCTAATCTTACTCTGTAGTATCAATAGATCTTCAAGATTCACGAACCTTAGCTCTAATGATCTTAACTATTTCCTCTAGCACACCTATAGATCTTCACTATTTACAAATCTTAGCTCTGATACCACTCTGTCACATCCCGTACCCCACCCTATGCGGATGCCGAAGATGTGATGCTAGTTAGCCGCCTTGCCGTATTCTGAGCTATTTCAAATCATTCATGTCACATAATTCATTTTTTTACTAGATCGGAGTGTAGTCTGGGTCAGGTCAAATTTTTGGGGTATTACATCTACTCTCCCCAACTTGAGGTTGGGATTATGCCTTATTTTGATAAGCCTGCATAAACTGCTTCATGAACTCCATCATACCCCTTGCGATTTCTGCCCCATCCACTTGAATTTATAGGGGCTCTAGGAGGCGAGGGAGCTTGTGGTCTTCCTCTGCCTCGACCTCTACCTCTACCTCGACCTCGACCTCGACCTCTCGGTAGTATCCTAAAAAAGATACAATAAAAATAAGGGTGAATATTTAGTATTTTTTTTTCCATGCTTCGTTATGTTCTAGAATATCATGTTTCATGACCCGTCAAATAACTCCAAAATCAAATATGAAGACAATGTAGGCTATAAGATATGTTAAAAAGATGATGTTACAAAATAACTCTACATAAGTATATAAGACATACACTATATGATTTAAGTCAACAATTTTCAAGTAACTGCATATAATTTCACAAGATACACACAAAATCATCATGTTATAAACAACATAAAGTTTATGTCACAAATTTACAAAAATCAAGTCTCATTATATTTATTATATATATATATTTTTTCAAGTATATTTAATGTTACCCTATGCCGTCGTCCCTAGGTGTTCTAAACCTAGAGCTCTGATACCAATTTGTCACGTCCCGAAATTTAAAAGCTAATAATACAAGCTAATTGGCATCTTAATTAGTCAAAATAATAATATTTTATTAATTTTTCAAATATTAATCTTTACTTTTCAATTACATTATCAACTTCTCATAGTATGAGTAAGTTAATAAATGAGATCTAAGTTCTCAACTTGTAACCTCTCATAGTCCTCCAAAGATAAATATTAAGTTCTTAGTTTTACAAATTTCAAATTTAAATAGCATGAAATAAATTATATCCCCTCATGACAAAAGAGAACATGCTACAAAATAAGTACCCCAAAAAAAAAGGGTCGTCAAGTCTTCAAGCTTCGGACTCCTTGCCATGTCCTGAATTGATAGGGGTTAGAACAACGCCCCATAGGAGAATCTAACAAAAGGAAAAATATGAATGGTGAAAGTGGATGCTTGTGCTAAAGTAGTGATGTTCAACATATCAATTCTAATATGCACACAATATATTAGCACCATATAAACATTTAATTTATATCAAATCATGAGAAGCTGTCACAAGATCGTCATAAGCATATACTAACTTCTTCCTCTCAAATTATATATTTATTTATTTATTTATTAGGCCATCTTACTACCAATCAAATTGCTACTAAAAATCTAGGATCAACCCCAATATTGACACAATACGGACCCATAGTATCAAATCAGCCATTCTCAGGCTACTATCCGAAAGGACCAAGGCATTGTCCCGCGCGGGTTTACGGATAAGGTCGAGGGGAGACACAATCCCAAACACAATGTATATTCTGGGTCTTAAGCACTAATTTTTTATTTGTCATATCAAGTCAAAACAAATATATATATATATATATCTATGTTAACACACCAAATCTTCCTTTAATATTTAAATTTAATGAGCCACAACAAAATATTCACACAAGATACGATATCAAAAAAAAAAAAAAAATCAGTAGATAACATCAAGGTAAGAATAATCAAATGAATTTACATTGGCATTTTAATAAGCACTTGGTATGCATGCTTCGACATTTATAGTCATATAATCAACATATGTGAGAATAGCTACCATTTATGCAACATAATGCATTTTTAATCTACTTGGAATACAAAAGACATTTATAAGAGATAAAAATAATATTAAAATGAATTAGATCAAGATTATACATCACTAATGGAATGTAAATTATATCAAATATTTTTAATATAAACAAGTGCAAATAAAATTATAATAATATGAAATAGTATCATAGACATTCCATTTTCAACCATAGGTTAGAAAACCCTATCTCTTAGTTGATGTAGTGAAGCTCTACAAAAATCTCCTCTTAGGCTCCTTGTATTCTTGTAATATTTCACCAACCAAGAGTAATAAGCTTGATATAAGAGTTAATAATAAATGGTGTTTTAATCCTACATAATTTCTTTAGCACTTAAAGAGATTTTTTAATGGAAAAAGGCGAGGGAGGTAGAAGGAAAGAAGGAAGAATCAAGGGAAACTTACTGCCACGAGGGAAGAAGGTGAAAAATATCTTAAGTCTGAAAGTCCTTCAAAATCATATGTATATAAAATGGAACACCCTTCACGGTCAAATAAGATTTCTAAATAATGAAAAGCTCAGACAACTTGTAAAAGAAAAAGAAAAGAAGCTTTTTCCCTTTTCTCTCATATCTCTACCTCCTGCCGTAGCAAGATTCTCTCTGATTCTTTTTTTTCCCCACTGATTTAGTATTCTTCGGACATGGGTTTGCTCCTATCTTGTCCTACGCAGACCCCTTGAATACTCTTATTTTCTTTTTTTTACCCTCCATCATATATCTATATATTCATGGTACGGATGTTGCAATGAGCAGTTCTCAAGCATTGAATTCTATATATCTTTCCTTTCTTTTTTACACACTCACATAAGCATGTATGTGACCATAAGAGTCAAGGGTCCTACTGTCACGACCCAAAACCCACCCTCTGCGGATTATCGGATCGCGATCGCCGCCCCGAGACCCGAAGGCCCCGAGACAAGGCTCGCATCTGCAGCGGTATCGAATAGATATGCTACACATGGTTGCGGAAGCGTGAAAAACTTTTTTCTTTCTTTTCTCATTTTTAAATTAGGCACATCCGTCCGATACTGCTGTTTCCATATATAGCACACATGGTTACACATTCAGAGTATAACTAAAACTTAAAAACTTCATACACTAATACAGTACATATCTGATTGCCCTGAGGGCTTATTACACATCCTTACTATGTCTGATAATACAAAAGTACTATTAAAGTTCATAGACTTATCAAAAGAAGCTATTTAACAGATCCTTCCAAAACAGCTAGACTCATCGTTGTAGTTCTTTAAAACCCTGTCTGCTGCATCACCTGAAAGGGGGGGTCCGAACAAAGTCCGGGTAAGCTAATCTAAGCTTGTGAGCAATTCCAGTGTTCGTCATGGGGTTTTTCAATTAGCAGTGGTTTTTAGTACATAAAAGTTGTAAAACATTCACTGCCAATTGCTTATACAAATCAGAATACAGAGTATATGCATTCTTAAAACAGATAGCTTTGAAACATTTTAAGTATTCAAGCTAAACACGTACTTTGTCAAATAGAGTATATAACTCAAACATATGCATTTCAAATAACTTGGAAACATTTAAAATATCCAAGCAAAACTCGTACTTCATCAGATAGAGTATATAAACTTAAATCACATAAATATGTATTTGAAAATGAGGGTAAAACCTGCTTCATTTCCAAAATCACTTGTCATCTTTTCTCTTTAATTAGGTGGAATCTGTTTCGAACCAGACTCCCATTTTACTGCCAATACTGTCGATCTCATTTGCCTGGGGGATTAGATCCTGCTATCGGGCATTTACTGTTGAATCCCGAAGGATTTCAACATCACATAGGGTGGTACTTAGTACCGTTTATCTTGTAAAACATTTATCACAATAACTTCTTCAATAGATACTTCATGACTATTTAAAACATGAAATGTATAATTTCTACAATAGGACTTCAAATACTTGTAACTATCAAATTCAGGATATTTAACATAATTTGGCATTTAAAACTTTAGACATGCTGAAATGTGTTTTAAGAAAACTATGATAAATACCAATCACTGAGCATGTCATATAGAGTTATAAAAACAGTACTATTAAAGCTGAATCATGTAAATACTGAATTTGAAACTTCAAATACTTCACATCTTTGAACTTAAACTTTTTCAAATCCATGGAGTTAAATCTCCAATTCAAACACAGGGTTACTCACCTTGATTCTTTAGGGTTAGGGCTAAAATGCATTTTCCCACTTCCTTGTAGTTCCTAAGAACAATTTATAAACATCTCATCAACTTCACATTCATTGAAATATCATCTCGATATTCCTTAACTTATGCTTAAACCGTAGTAGATCCTAAAACGATTTCACAATTTCATAGGTACTTAATTTAACTCGTACTTGTAACCTATGACATAATTTAACGTGTTAGAAATTGAATTTATTTCAATTTATACTCTTCTGGGAGTTCCATTAACTTTAATTTAAAGTTATTTATTTGACATGTTTACATGTCGTGTCTTTTCGTATTTCGTTTCTCGTACTTGCCTTAGTATTTGTACTTTGGCATCATTTCAATCCACAGTCATCTAACAGATGCTATTCATCAAATTTTATGTCTTTTTATTTTTAGACATTCTTTTGGTTAAATAGACTCTACCATTGAGTCCGGAGTGTCGAAGAAAGTCAGTTTAGGCTTTCCAATCATTTAATTCGGACTGTTATATGTAAAAGGACAAAATGGTCATTTTATCATTTTACGTGTCACATTTTTTTGTACTCTGTTTCGTAATTTGGACTCCATTTTTGAGTCCGGGATGTCAGAGAAAGTTAATTTAGACCTTTTCTGATCTCATTTCGGCTTTAGGGGTACTAGGGGTATTTTGGTCTTTTTACCCCTTTACGTGTCTTTATTTTTTTCGGGACTCCATTTCGTGTTGTGGACCTCACCATTGGACTCAGAAGGTCCAAGATAGTAAGAATACACTAAAAACTTGTAAAGTTTGGGCCAGGGGTATTTTGGTCATTTACCCCTTACGTGTATTTATTTTTTTGGGCTCCGTCTCGTAAAACGGACCCTACCATTGATCTCAGAATGTCCAAAATAGTAAAATTACACTATTCATATGTCTAATTTGGACTTCGTTTGCTCTATTTATGCCACAAGGGCAAAATAGTAATTTAACCTCATTTATTAAATAATTAAATTAATTATTTAATTATTTAAATATTTTCCCAGGGGTGTATTTGTACAAAATTCCCAAAATCTGGGCCACAGTAGAATTCCCCAAAACAGTTGGGGTCAATCCGTAATTAACCAAAGGTTTGGTTTATTTCATTTTAGTTAAAATAGAAAAACCAAAGGGTTTAGTTAAAAGGTAAGTGAACCGGTCTGGTTCAGTGATTACCCAACCGGTCTATCCGGTTTATTACGTGTGGCTGACGTCATCATGACGTCAGCCCTAGGTCTCTTTTTAAATCAACCGACAATCAAAACGGTGGCGTTTTAATTAATCGGTGGCAAGCCCAGAGGCTGCCACCTGTCCGAGTCAACTCAGCCCTCTTTTTAAAACGAGTTGACTCGTCTTCATCTTCCCCACTCCACCGACTGAAAAACCCTAGTTTCAGTCTCCCTTTTTCTTCCATTTCGTGCGTTTCTACTCCACCAATCACTACTGTTTTGGTCCCAATTTAATCCTAAGACACAAACGAGTAGATTGGCATTCGTTTTGGAGTTTAAAACCCTCACATAAGTTCGGTTTTGAAGTGGATAACCCAAACTGTTATTTCTATGGTTCATGCATATTTCTCGATGGTTTTTCATAAAATTTGGCTTGTTTTGCTCCTCTATTCATGGGGTTCTATTCCCCATTTGTAAAGGTGAATTTAATACAGAGTTTAGAGGCTTGGGTTCCAAACCCGTAGCCTGCAACTCACCACATGGGGTCGATTTCTTGAGCCTTTTGATCGCGGCTGATGATTTTTATAACCCTCGTAACTTCTTCTTGAAGTCTTGATAAGCTAAGACAAGTTTAAAGGAACTCGGTTCAGACCTGCCATGGGCAAGGTCTTTAATGGCTGTCTCAACTGGGTTCTTTGTTTTTATGTATTTTGAAGCTCAAAATCCATTCTTAAACTGATCTAAACATGTTTTCCATGTCATATGTACAATATAAAAGCTTAAAAACAGATCATACATGGAGAGATTTTAGAGAGAGAAAAAATGAAACTTGAGTTTTCTCACCTTCTTTCTCTCGGTTTCCTCCTCTTTCTTGCTCTAAGACCCTTCTTCTATCCCCTCAATTCTTCTTCTTTTAGTTTCTTTTGCAAGAGATCAACATGCATTGAAATTTTGGCTTTTAAAGCAAGGTAGCCGACCTCTCTCTCTCTTCATGTTCTCTCTCTCTCTACAGCTATCTCTCTCTCTCTCTACATTCTGAATTGTAGCCCTACACTAGCCCCTCACTTCTCATCAATTTTGTTTTTTCTCTTTTCCATTTTACATTAAATTTTTGTAAGATATTTCACATATATATATACATATAATATAACACACACACTTACATGTGAAGAAACACACACTACACTGTTCACCTACTGTTCATATATATATACATTATATATATAGATATTCTTCCTTATATACATGTATTTATATATATATATATATTTTTATACACATTTCATAATATACACACACAATACACCATAATGTGTGTGTATGTGTGCTTATTTATATTTAATTCTAACAATTAAATATATTCCAATATCATACATTAATTAATTATTTAATTAATCAATTTTTCTCTTTAGTGTAAATACCTTTACACAACTTTTTCATTGCCTCGTAATACGTGCCATGTGGCCCGGTATCCCGGGTCGGGGTATTACACCTACCCCTTTCTTTCCTGCGTCAAAGGCTACACAAGCAGCCCTATTTTATTTATTTATTTTTTCACTAACTTGGTGATTTCTTGGGAGGTGGTTTCCGCCACCATTAATTCACATCCACACATGTCACTTTTTTTTTTTGCTCTTTACCTTTCTTTGTACAATATATATATATATATATATATATATATATATCCTTACACATACACAAATATATTATATATATAAATTATGCACATGTGCTATAGTCGCTATTATTTATCGAACTTAATTCTTCAACTGTGTATGTGTTAATACTTATGTTCACACACATTATTTAATTTATGAACTAATTACTTATTTATTGATTTAATCATGCCATTCTATAAAATTTCTAACATGAGAATATAAAATACATAACTAAATAAAAGAAATATCACATGAGATAAGAAATATATTTCATCTAATAATAAAATTGAACCACTAATACTAACATATCAAATTTATATTGTTCACTGTAATACCTTGACCCGGGTTAACACGTAAACCGAGGTAGATCGGGTCGAGTAGTGTACTATCAGTTGTAACCCGAGTTGTTAAAGCTCTATATCATGATATTATATGAACTGAACGATTTTGGAATGTGAATGGTGTCAATTATTCAGTCAGTGTCGGGCAATACCCGAGCAACCCAGAACTAAGCGTCGTAATGCGTGTACGTATGCTGATGCATGCATGTGTACGTATATGTATATGTATAGACTGTTAAAAATAAGTGTTTTTGTGTGTCCTCAGAACCTAATACACGTGTATTTATAAATATATATATATATATGTGTGTGTATAGCTATGTATAAATAATGTATATATATATAAGTGTAAACATACGGTATATATATATGCATGTATATAACTGATATTATATATATACGCTGATGCATGCAAGATTTGCATGCATTAGAATGCCCTAGAGGCTATCGGCTAGTGTGTGTGTAGCAGTGTGTGTCACGCCCTGAATTCCAGCGAATTCGAGGCGCGAGTAACGAGACAAAATAAAATAAAAATAATAAAGAAATAAAGACGATTAAGTATAATTACAAACATTCCGTACACCATTCTGATACATACACAAGATTTAGTCCATTAATTCACAATATATAACATAAGATACAATCTCGGGCTTATGCCCTTATACAATATAAAAAAAAAACGCCCCTTGGGCCTAACATAGTCCCTAATCAGATCATCTCCACGTCTTATACAGCTGGGACATCATCTGAAATGTTTGCCCCATTAAAGGGGTCAGCTCAACATGCTGGTACAATATAATGCTAATGCAAGAAACAAAACTAAGGTCGTGGCATGTGCAAGTGTACAGTTATTTCTATATGGCATTCAATATCATAATGGCAGTATATGAACATTATGCAATATATGAACAGGATGCGTGACACACCCATGCAACTCTATGCCCACCCATGTCTCATGATACCGTCATTCTCCGCTGGCATGAGTACCGCCACGTATGTCTCGCTTCACGGTCCGGAATCCGTCAGGCTCGCAAGTACCTAATGGCCGATTTTGGGTTTTTCACCACAGGATCTGCACCCTCATAATGCAAAGCACCAAGTGCTTAACTCACGCCATGTCCAAGGAATCACACTATGCCAATATGCTCTGATTTCATCATATCATGATATAATCTCAATGATGCACCTCATTCATATATAAAGCAAGCTTTTAATCACATGTTTCATAATGTCAACAGTTCTCAAAACATATAATTCTCACACTACACTAACACATGCAATATACAAGTAATCATCATCCAAGTTTAGCAAAACAGCAGGAAACACATAAGCATGTGAACACTCAATCAAACATGTAAACAATCAAGGCAGCAGGACAAGTATTCCTAATCTCAGTTCTATTTCTTACTTAGCACGATATATCGTACCTAGTAGTCGACCTCAATCTGAAAAAGTGTACTCGTGGTATGGTAGGATCACTGTGAAAGTACTGAAGGTCAGAGCACCTTCTCCTTACCCTTTCGTGTTCCTATAATCATAACATGAGATTCAGTTCATTTGTTTCCTAAATGATGCTATTCAACAAATTTTATGTCTTTAATTCATAAGTTTCTATTTTGCTAATTTAGATTCCACTATTGAGTCCGGGACGTCGAAGAAACTAAGTTTAGGTTTTCGTAGAGTTCAATTCGGACACCTGGGTTAAAAAGGGCAAAACAGTCATTTTGCACTTTTCACGGGTCCTCACATTTCGAGACCTCTCTTCACAAATTGGACTCCATGGTTGAGTCCGGAATGCTTGAGATAATAAAGTTTCACTATTTGTTTACTTAATTTGAAGTTCGTTTGACTGTGTTTCAATTCAGGGGCATTTTGGTAATTTTAAAGGTTACTACGGGTATTTTATTTTTTGGGACCTCGTCTCATAAAATGGACCTCACCATTGGTCTCAGAATGGTCGAGATAGTCAAAATACACTAATGACTTGTCCCATTTGGACTCCGGATTATTTTAGGATATTTAATTAATTAAATTAATTAATTAATTAATTAATTAATTTAATTAATAATTTATTAATTTAATTAATAATTTATTAATTTAATTAATAATTTTTTAATATTTTAATTCAGGTGGGTCTAAGCGTAATTTCTCCAAAGTTTAGGGGTTAAAGGGTAATTTTCGAAAGTTCAGGGTCAGTTGGTAATTTATTAAAGTCTAGGGGCAATTCTGTAATTTTGGAAAACCCTTATTCTTAATTTGGATAGCCAAAGAGTGGCTAATCCAAAACAGGGATAAGATATCCCTGTTCCCATTTAATTCAAATTTCCAATTTCTTATCTTTGTAGCCAAACACTCCTAACCCATTTTTAATTTAAAACAAGAATGCGACACGTGGCAGGGGCAGACCGGCCCAAGCCCGACCCGACCCTACCCAAGCCCGGAACAGTTCCCTTCTTCCCCCCGTTTTTTCGGTGACGCACAGTAGGGTTCCGGCGCCTTCTCCGGCGCTGGCGACCGATCTCCGGCGACTTTTCAAGGTTTTTAAAATGCAGTTTTCCTTGGTTTTTCACGTAGATCCCATATCTAAGGTCGGTTATGGATTCAAATCATCAGGTTTTCACGAAATAGAGGGTCAAACCCTCGGTCAAACTTCCGGCCGATTCTATTTCTCCATTTTTGTGACAGTTTGGGTCACGGTTTTTCTCCCATTTTTATCCTAAATGATTTCTGCATCTCCTAGGTTCCATTCTATATCATTTAAACCAAGCTTTACACATAAAATGACAAGTTCCAATTTTCACAACCGAGACCTGCAACCTAGGTTTTCTCCCTAGTTTCTCAACCATTTAACCTCATTCTTTTTGCAAAACAATCTCTACAATATGCTCTTTAAGACTCAATGCATCAAATAAATTATCATGCTTTAAAAAAAAATAAAACAGAAGGGTTCACTTACGGGTTTTCTGAATTCTCTCTCTCTAGCCGTGCCCTCTTTCACCCTCTTGTTCCGAGCTCAAACCAGGCTTCAAGACTCTCCTTCAGAACTCTATTTCTCTCTCTCGCTTTCTGTTTCTTTCCTTCTCTTCTCTTCCCACCCGAGACCACACTTATACACACACACATCAAATCTCTCACGTCTCTCCCGTACAGCCACTATCCTTGACCTCCTCCCCACCGTTCAGCCACCTTTTGCTTCCCCCAAATGCAGCTTTGCATTTAATGCAAAGCTGCTCCTATATACCTACACATATATATATCATCATCACACACACACTAATCTCACACATTGCCAACCGGTTGCCCATCTAGTTTGGTTGCAAACACACACACACACACACGTCCAGTTACACAGACACACAGTGCACTACCATATCTCCTTCCACATATCCATATACACATGCATGCACACATAATATTCTACACATACCTACACATACATACTAAGCATATATATATAATCCCAATGCATCAAATTTAATAATAATAATAACAATAATAATTTAATTAACCAAGAATAATAATAAAATAAATAAATAAAAAAAAATTTCCATGTCATAACAGTGTGTAACAATGTGTGTATATATAGTATGTAGGCATATTATATAGAAATATCTTGAAATTAAAAAAAGTAAGAAAATAGGTGTCAAGCCATCAAAAATCAAGCCAAAAAGAAGTCCTGAATTGCGGTAGAAATAGGAGGAAGAGAAAGAGAAATAGTGGCTGCAAGTGGGGGGCAAGTGGATGAAAAATCCTCTATATATAGAGTTGCTCACTTAGAGGAATTTAGAAACAGAAAGAAAGAAAATCAAAGGAAGCAAAGGGAGAAGCTGTGAAGATATTCAGAAGATAGAAAGAGTGGAAACCGAAGAGGAAAATAGGGTACTGCCAGTAGAAAATTTAGAAATAAGGTATATGGGTTAGATTCTGTTTTTAATTTTTAAAAGCATGATAATTAATTTGGAATATAGGACCTTATAGCATATAGAAAGAAGATTTATTTGCAAGAAGAATCAAGTTAAATGGTTAAGAACTGACCTAGAAATAGGCAGTTGCAGGTTCTATGATAGTTTTGGGTTGGTAAAAAATTATGCATGAAACTTAACTTAAATGGTGGGAAATTGTTTATACGAAGTGCAGGAAATGATTTAAAAAATAATGGTAGGAAAAAAATTAAGAAATGAGCTCGAAATAACAAGAACTCAGTTGGCCGGAGCTACTGTTCTTCGTTATTTTGTGAAGCTATAGTAGACCAAATGAGAAAGAAAACCTAGAAATGAAATCCCTAAGGAAAACTGAATAGAACCCCATTGAAATTTGGGGAGAAAATCAACCAAAAAAGGTTATTGTTGCCGAAGAAGGCGACGGAACCCTACCGGAGCTCCGCTTGAAAGTCAAGAGTGACAATGAATAGTGGCCAAGTGAAACGGCACCGTTTGGGGCTTATTTGGCTTGATACTGTGTCATTTAGGTAAAGGCTATTTTAAATTTAAAATGTAATTGGAACTGTTTGGTTCTGAAGTTAAGAAATTGAAATAGGAATTAAATTGGGGATTAGCCACTGTTTGGCTTCAACAGTTTAAGAAATAAATGCGTGGGGGTGCTACCCCTACGGTTCGAATGCATAACCTCTTGAGAGAGGGGCCAACCCAAACCACTGGGCCACTAAGGCCCTTGTATCATATTTTACCATAATATATAAATAATTTATAATTAATTTAAATTATTAAATTAATTAATTTAATTAAAGAAAATAAAGATATAGTCAAAAATTTATAAATGAATAATATTTTTCTTATGTGTTGGACATTATGAAAACTGGTAGAAGGGTCCATTTTATGAGACGGGGTCACAAAAAATAAAGACACGTAAAAGTACAAAATGACCGTTTTGCCCTTTTCAGTACAGATGTCCGAATTGAGTTCCGCGAAAGCCTAAATCGACTTTCTTTGACATTCTGGATTCAATAGTAGAGTTTGTTTTAGTAAAAGAGAAACTTATAGCATAGAGACATAAAATTTGATGAATAACATAATTCATGTAGCGATAGACTAAGACGTATTTTATTAATCTTAGGAACACCGAAGGGCAAGGAGAAGGTAGTCTAAACCTTCTAGATAGAGACAGTAAAAGGTAAGCAAAATCTAATCTCTGTGTGTGTTACTTTCGAAGCCATTTTAATAGTTCTTGTACATATTGCCTATTGTATTCTATACATACCAGTGTTTATTGAGCCACATTGATATTACCCTATCATGTGGGAAGCATTTATTGATTTTTATATATATGTCGATCATGATTGTATAATTGTGCATAGATTCCTTTTTGTACACTTGTACCTAGGGCCGTGAGGGCCAGATAGTTATATTTGAAGCAGTCTAGTAACCATAGCCTCGAAAACTATCGTTATGTCAGATTTCCTAGAACCAGTTATGATTCCACTATACTCTTCATGGAAGATAGCATGATCCTGATATATTATTAGTGTCGGATTGTGCTCAGTCACAACTTCATCTGATGCTATTTATTACGACCTATGGGTCAAGGTTCCGAGTGGAACATTTGCTACGTTGCTGTATGAGGCATGGGACGTAGAGTCACATTGTATATACAGAGCAGTATTTCAGAGAGCCCGTGTGGAACTGAATACGAGCTCAGGGGATTTTCAGGCCCTACGAGTGCATCTCTTTTTGTTGATATCATTGTCATTATTGATTATCATAGCTTGATCATATTATTTTATTATGAATGATCATGAGACTTTACAGTTTTCCTTTGAGTGCTTACATTTCATACTTGATATAGCTCATAATTGTAGCAGTATGACATTGTTAGCAGAGCAGATTCATTTCTTTGTCATTTGAGTTTTATCATCTGATATTGAGTTATATATTCATTGACTGGCTAGCATTTCTTTATACAGTTGTACACATAGCAGAGCAAAGGACTACTTACTGAGTTTTCATAGCTCATACAGATACTACATTCATTTTCAGGCACAGACGTCGAGAACAGACCATAGAGCTTGATAGTTAGAGGTGGATATTTCTTTTGAAGTTGCAGTGTAATACTTAGTACAAGTCTTGTAGCTTTCCCATGTCATCCACATCTTGGGGATGAACAGTTGTTTAAGAATTTTATAACCTGTATTTTGAGAACCTTATATATCACATGCAGCTTTTATTTATTTATTTGTTTAAGTCTTCTGCTATTTAGTTGTTGCATGTTAGTAGCACTGATTGTATAGCAAGTTGAGACCCTTGGTTCGACAACAGTGTAGGATTGGGTGCGCGACACAAGATCCACGTAGGGTGGGTCTCGGGTTATGACATTCACTATATTAATTATTTTTAAGTAGTACATAACAAATAATTATCAAATATTTAATTAATTATTAAAATTATCCGAGACATTACAAGCACTACACACAGATCCATACTGATTTCTATCTACCGATGATAGCGGAGATGGCTTATCATCGATGAGCCATTCAGAGTCTGACTCAAGCACTTACACAAGCTTTTCCTCTTCCACTACCACCACCTAGGAGACGATCAATGATGCTATCACAGTCTACATAAGTGATGAGTGATATATTATAGTGAGGTTTACATGTATTTCTTTTACCCACTTATCAGTCTCATGTACTATTTTGAAACAACATGTTCCCTAATTTTTTTTACATATATTACTATCATATTTTGGGATTGATCTTAGACACATTATATGTTATGATATTTGATATTTGTTTACACTGTGTCTATTATCCTTGTTTTTTGGTTGTTATCTCATTATGCATGAGTGTTTTTCATCTTATACCTTATACCTCAATTTCTTCATTGTTTGGTTCCCTCCTTTGTCATCGTGACAAAAAATGGGAGACGTTGTGTGAGCACTTAGGAAGGGGGAGTTACTTAGTGCATATATTTCACATATTGAGGGGGAATATAAAGGGAGTACATTTTTTTGCATATGATTGAGATAACATATATTTTTACTTGTTATGCTCACAGGACTTGATTTCATGGTTAATGTGTTTACTACACATTGTCTTTACTTCGATATTCATCTATTTCATGATTTCATTAGATTCATTTTGATATATTTTTTGATGTGATCTCACATGGTATAGTTAAGGGTGTTATGCAGGAAATAGGTTGACTACATTTGAGTATTGCTAAGTGATATGTATAATATAGAATACTAGATCAAAATGTATAATTTATGTTTATTTGGCTCTTTGGGGGTTATGTATTTCGATGTATTGTATTATTGTACTAGCATAATAGTTTTGTCACGGATTGCCAAATGAAGAGTCTGTTAGGACCACGGGATCCATTGTTGTAATTGGCTAATTTGATTTTTGACAAAACGTGCTTTCAATGTAATCGCTACATTAGTCCTAGGCTTAGTGTACTTCAATGCCCGTTCTTAGCCAAGAAAGTGCAAGCTTTATTGCCGTGATCATTTACCAGCCGCCTTGGTTCTTGAAGGGTAATTGAGTAATTTGGACTTTGTTGTGATTTGGATCTCATACACTCACGCATTGCATGCATAGCATATAGTAAACTTTATATCATCATGTGTGTGTAGTGGTCTTGTGATTGTGAAACAATCTTCCCAAACATGCATATTTCAAAACCTTAGGAAAATTGATTTCATAAGACAAGATGAGAATGAACAACTTTCTGTTACTCATTCGAACGAACAACATAAGCTTGTTTTACTTGTTCTTATTCGTTTGAATAGTCCGAATCAAATGAAGGACTACAACCTCTAATGTTTGCTCGCTTGATGTTTGTTTCATACTCGTTTGAACGAGCATCTTTCGTTCAAACGAACACTACGTAAAAAATAAAAAAATTTCTATTTTCAAGCTTATTTTGAGATCTGATCTCATTCATATTAACTGATGAAAATTCAGTTTTATGAACAGAAAATATAGTGAGAGAGAGTTCATATTTGTGAGAGCTTTGTATTTGACAGATCTACAACCTTTCATGAGTGAACAACCAAAATTGTATATCATGCATTTTTCTACTTATTACATACATTGATTTTGATCAATTCACAAGATCCAAATCATGTCAAAGAGCCCCAATTTCATGTGTTCTCACCATTAAATAGAGAGAAGTTCAACCTTGAGGATTCGATGTTGAGTGATTAGTAAATACTGAGATTGTGTGGATTCGTAATTGTAAAGTGGCCAATAGGAGGATTCTGAGACCAAGAGGAGAATCAATTGTATGAAGGTTTCCTCTGTAGAGCTTATGGATTCAAGGGAGGTTAACAGTGTGAACTCGTAGAATGGTGCTTGTTGTACGTAAACCGTATCTTATTTACGTGTATTTCAATCTCGGTCATAGTGAAATTCTTCCCTAAGCATGGCCGGCTCCAAAGTTTTCCACCGCAGATAGTTTTTCATGGTAATTTCTTCGTCATTATCTTGGTTTGCACTTTCTACTCTCTGTCTTTATAATTCCTAATTTGCTTGTTTTAATTGCTTTCGCTATCTTAATAATTAAGTTTTCATGATTGTGATAATTGTTTATGAATTTGATAATTGAAAAACTTATTTGAGCAAATTGCATCGTATTAGAAAATTGCTAATTGATTACTTAGTTTAATTGAGAGCTGAATTGTGAAATTGACACAAAAATTAGACTAATTAATCAATTGGGCAATGTTTAATGGTATGTATTGATAAACCCTACTTGATAGCTTAATTGAATATCTTAAGTTAATTGGTTGAATAGTAGATGATTGTTGAACATTGATTGGAATTGTTATTCGCACATTTAGCCAATTACAATAATCATTAGTGTTGTGGTGTTAAAATTGAAAATACCAAAAAATTTGTACATACCTATTCAACCCCCCCTCTAGATTAGTATCACACTTGGACCTAAGCACAAACATGGGTCATGGCACAAGCAACAACAAGATATAAGAAGGAATATCTTTTATTTAATATCTTATAGTCTTCTCGGTATCCTTTCACTTAGTTTTTTATAATCTTATGTGTCTTTTACCTCTATTAGCTAAGTGTTAATATCCTTTATGGATCACAACTCCTTTTGTTACTCGATGATGGGGGCCTCCCATTACTTATAATGCAATACTTGATACCAATTTGATTTATATAAGCATATATAATTGTCAATAAACAGGCTAAATCAACAAGCATAAATTCGAGTATTAAGTTTAGCATACATAAAAGCAATCAACATAAGAAGAAACTAGCATATATCTTTTCACTTAAAAATATATGCACATGATCTCTCACATAGACAAATTAGCATACAGTTCTATCCAATATGCAATTCACATCAGCACACTGACTGTACATATCAAGTACAATAATCATAGAACATGCAATTCAAACTAACCCAAGTGATCTGAGGTCCAAGCCTTTTCCACTGTCCCTAAGTATTCTTAACCTAAAGCACTAATACCATTTTATGATGACCGACCCAAGGCCATGACTTAGGGTCATTGGGACCCTAATTGAAAGGTAATTTGATAAGTCATCCTAGTTAAGTACATTTAAACTAGTCATTTCATTTAATTACAAGTGGTTCATTATCATTCTTTTACTTGTTTCAGTCCCATAACAAGATTAAATGCAATAAATCTCATGACGTCCAAGTGTTCAGCAACTGTCAGTCAATAAGATAAAAAATATTAACAAGGTCATTGTTTTTAGACTTAACACTAACGAGCCATAATATGCAAGCACCCTTGTACAAATACAACTGCCTAAGTATGGTACAATACAACTCCTACAACAATTATTTAACTTCTATACCTGTCATTCCAATGAATAACAAGGGTGAGGCATAACAACTCAATAGAGTTTCTCAAAACACACAAACACGTAGTTCATGAAAAACTAATGCAAGCCTAACTGAACAATTCATAATTTCTAGTATGCAACGGTAGTATAAAAGCTCATCATATGTAAATCAACTTATGCACACACACACACACACACACACACACATATATATATATATGCTTATATCAATATTTCAATGCATAGCTCAATACAATAAATATTAACAATTCCATGATCCATATCTCATTTATCCAATATATAACATATATCTATATACATGATCATAGATGCAACACCAATTCTTGTATAAGTAATTAGACAACAACGGAACCAATCTCTATAACCAATAACATAATACATATTTCCATCAACCAAGTGTAAAAAGTGTCCTAGTGTACACATATGCATCATATAATTCCTCACCAAGAGATCCTTGTAGCCAATAACAACATACCACGTGTCCTTGTCTAGAAACTAACCTCAAGTTTTGTTGAGAAACTTCATATGACTATCGAGGTGCCACGTGGCTAGTTGGCCACACGCGTGCACACACGCTTGAAACTAAACTATCACAAAATTGTACCAAAATTGTTAGGGTAGCTAATTTTAACGTGTAAATTCTCAATACCCAATCTATTTCTCCAAATTCTAACGCTAAATTTTTTTGAGTTATTTGTGTCCCAACATTGACTATGTTGCCTCGGCGGTCCACACGAGTCCCAATAAAATACTTTAATTTACTTTTGGTCCATAATATCATGCATATAACCTACTAGTTAATTTCATAATTAATTTAGTATATTTTTATTTAATTAATCATCTTATATCGATCTAGATAGGAATATTATCAAAATGCGCTTTAGGAATTTTTTGGGTCGTTACAATAACGTTCTAATATACTTGCATACTATAGAGAATAAACATGACATGAAGCCTTCCTATATAGGATAAAGTCCTACTTTTGATCAGCAATGAGAAATTTTATTGATGAAAATATGATCGTACAAGGTATATAACACAAGAAACATCAACAAAGGATTTTAGTGCAAAATATCATCGAAGCTAACAGGCTTCATCCCAACAAAATTGGCACCAAGCCTAAAGCCAATCATTTCCTAGCACTAAAACCCAAGTACCATGTGAAATTCACAAAAATTAAACAACAAAATATTAGCTAGACACCAAACTACCAACACCCTTGGAAATAGCATGTAGTAAGGAAACACCCTACCTTTGAGTGTAGTTTGAACTATTGATTTGTGTAATTGGAAGTAACCAATTAGGTTCCACACAATCTACCAAAATGCAGTGTCACATCCCGAACCCCACCCTACGCGGATGTCGAGGACGTGATGCCAGTTAGCCGCCGCGCGACCAACCGAAGGCAATTTCTGAACTTTTCAGTGAATTGCACTCCGACTGTAGGGTCAGATGCAGCGGAATTTAAAACTTTTTCTTTTGTCAGGGGAATGCAACTCATGTATTCACCATAAGGTTATGTACCACAGAGCCAGTCTAAAATCCAACAGGCTAACAATTTTAACCTCAGAGCATATCTATAATCTGACATATAACAACAGAGCAGAGCTATAATCTCTAGAGTACCGTTTAAATCCATGAGCCATATTTAGATTCAGTACATATCAGTCAAGTCAGTCGTAGTACATCACTCACCTGATTAAATAGATTCATTCCTCAATAATCCAGTCTCCACAGATCAGTGCCATCAGATCCAATTGATATCATTCCTGAAAAATGTTAGGGAATGGGGTGAGCTTCGAAAAGCCCAATGAGTAACACAGGTTCCCTGTCAAGGGTTTCAAAACCATTTCTTGTTTACAAAGCACAAGGGTAGTTCAGTTGTTTCTGAAATAGCAGTTTTATAAATCTACTTTAAATGCAGTTTCAGTAGAATAAAGCAGGACTGCACAAAATAAAACAACAGATCAGGACAGACAGAACATGACAGACTATATCAAGTATAACCGTACCGAACAGAACACAATAGGTCAGGACGAAGCAGAACCGAGCAGAGCAGGACATAACAAATCAGAACAGGATGAAACAAAGCACAACAAATCAGAACTAGAATAGTAAATGATGCCAATATATCAATCAGAGACAAACAGGTCAGAATAGAATGGGTCAGAATAAAACGGGTCAGAACGGATCACAATAAAACATAATAGAACGGAACGGAACAGAACATAACAAGTCATAACCGAACAGAACGGAATAAAACTTGACAAATCAGAATAAAACAAAACGGAACATAACAGAACGGAGCGGAAACAATATGTCAACCAGAGATACAGGTATATCATCAACGGAATGAAACAAGACAGAACTGGGTGGAAACAGTATATCAATCAAGGATACAAGTATATCATCAACGGAACGAAACGAATCAATATCAATTAGGACGAGTCATATCAGAACTGAACATGACGGAACAAAATGAAACAATATCAATCAGGACAAGTCATATCGGAACTGAACATGACGGAACAAAACGAAACAATACATCAATCAGATTAAGACATATCGAAACTGAACATGTCAGAACAAAACGGAACAATACATCTATCAGAACAAGACATATCGGAACTGAACATGACGGAACAAAACGAAACAATACATCTATCAGAACAAGACATATCGGAATTGAACAGGACGGAACAAACTGGTACAATATCAATCAGGACGGATCAGGACAGAACAGATCAAACATAACAAATCAGGATGGAACAGATCAGACATAACAAATCAGGACGGATCAGGGTGGAACAGATCAGACATAACAAATCAGGACGGATCAGGACGGAACAGATCAGACATAACAAATCAGGACGGATCAGGACGGATCAGATCAGACTTAGCAAATCAGGACGGATCAGGACGGAACAGATCAGACAGATCAAACGGAACAGGTCAGGACAAAACAGATCAAACAAAACAGGTCAGACAGATCAAACAGAACAGGTCAGACAGATCAAACAGATCAGGTCAGACAGATCAAACACAACAGGTCAGACAGATCAAACACAACCGGTCAGACGGATCAAACAGAACAGGTCAGGACAGATCAAACAGAACGGGTCAGACAGATCAACAGAACAGGTCAGGACAGATCAGACAGAACGGGTCAGACAAATCAACAGAACAGATCAGAACAGATTAGACATAACAGTTAGTTAAACACGTTCATTTGAAACGGTATTTAAAAATAGGAGTACAGTTAAAACATCAGAGTAACAGAACAGATCAATTAAAACATCAGAATAACAGAACAGATCAGTTAAAACATCAGAATAACAGAACAGATCAGTTAAAACATCAGAATAACAGAACAGATCAGTAATGAGCAGAGCAGAACAATATAACAGAATAAACAGTACAGTATGCACAGATTAAACAGTGCAGTATGCTCATATAGTGCTCAAGACTGAGGTGGTACCAAGAATCAGTTGTTCTTTCAGTAAAAACAGTGATAGGTTTATTTCAGTGCAGAACAGAGGAATCAGACAGAGTAAAAATCATGCATTTGAGTAAGGGCATGAAATCAGTGTATCAGATAAAATAGTGCAGTACAATATTTAAAATACAGTAACTAGACGGTGTACTTATACACCAAGTCAGAAGTTCCAGGTTACTCACAAACTGTTACGGTTATCTCCTTGCACAAACAATCCGATAACCTCCAGATTCGTCAGGCATCTCCATGTATATCCTGAACAATAATCATCAATCATATACAGATCAGAACTCATCCATTCAGGTCTCATTTGTCATCTTAGGCATCTATCGGTCTACCTAAGATGGCCTAGTAGCCTATCGCCCTCTCATCGGGTTTCATCCGGGGCTATTTTATTCTTTAATTAGGCTTAGCAGTTATTAGGATTATATCCTAAGTCATTTAGACTTCAATTGTTATCAGTCAGGCACTCATTCATCCTTAGGGGCAAAATGGTAACTTTACCATTCTTGTCCCGGACCCTGTCGTGGTCTTTGGAATAGTCTTTATATCTTAAGTACAAAGTTCTACGTCCTTTGGACTCCAATCGGTATCAGTTAGGTTCTCATTTTAACCATAGGGGCAAAAATGGTAACTTTGCCATTCTTATCCCGGACCCTGTCGTGGTCCTCAGAATGTCCCATATATCTCATATGTAAATTCTTAAGTCCTTTGGACTTCGTTTGGTATCTGCTTTTGATCATCGGGACACATCGGTCATTTCTCGTTTTACGCGTTGACTGTCTCGGAGTCTTATTTATCCCTATGATAATTTATCAGATCAGTTTGACCTTTATTCGACCTCTACTTTGCACTTACAGTGCTCAGGGGTATTTTGGTCATTTTACGTTTTGTGTAATTCTGACCCCGATTCGTCATCTAATCAAGTATATAGTCTCACCAGTGTCTGGGCTTCTATCGCTATCAATTTCGTCCCAATCGGACTTCATTTGGGCTTCGTACAGTATCAGGGGTAATTTGGTAATTTCACGTGTCATATTTTTCGGCACGTCAGTTCATAAAATGGACCTCACCATTGGGTCCAGAGCGTTCGACATAATTAAGTTGGACTATCTGTAATGTTTAACTGACCCTGGGAATCATTAGGGGCAGTATGGTCATTTACACTTTATGTGTCTGTATTTTTCGGGACTTCAGTTTGTTAAACGGACCTCACCGTTGAGTTCAGAACGCCCGACATAGTCAAAATAGACTGTCTTTTATTTTTATTTGGGTCTGGTGCCATCAAGGGCAGTACAGTAATTTATCACTTACAGGTCTGTATTTTTCGGTACTGTATTTCCAAAATCGGACTGTACCATTGAGTCCGGAATGTTCGAAATAGTGAAAATACACTATTTATTTAATTTATTTGGACTCCGTTTGACATATTAAATGTCCAGGGGTAAAATCGTAATTTTACCTAATTAATAAAATAATAAAATAATTATTTTATTATTTAATTAATTTGTCAGGGGCTTAATTGAACAATTTCTCAAAATTCAGGGCCACAGTAGGATTCTGTTAAACAGTGGGGACAAATCCGTAATTTCAGGAACTTATAGGGGTCAAAACATAATTTTATAAATTAGGGGTTCAAACCCTTTGCTTTTTGGGTTCAGAAACTGAACCGGTCCAGAACTCCAGTGAACCAACCGGTTCACTGGCCCTCAGAAAACCGGAATTAAATATTCCTGTTATCCCCTAATTGGCCCTTGTCCATGTTCAGGATTAGCCCAATTCCGAATTTTAATTTGTTATCACCGTAACCAAACAGCCGGAATTCAATTTAAAACAAAACAGTAATGCGTAAAACGGTGCCGTTCTATTTAAATCAGTGGCACGCTCGTAGACCAACACGTGTCCGAGTGGACTCGGCCCAACTCGAATGAGTTGGCGAGTCAACTCTATCTTCCCCGTCGACTGCCCCTGTGTTGCCCTAATTGACAGCTTCGGTTTCCTCCATTTTCGTGGAGTTTCGAAGGTTGTTTTCAACTGATTTTGGTTCCAAACTGTTCCTAGAGGCTAAAGCAACAACTTGGCATCAATTTTGAGCTTCGAATCCAAGGATTGAGCTCTGTATAACCGATTATCAGCTCAGTTCAGTGCCTTGGTTGGGCTTGTTCAGATCCAGCCATGCCTCAGATCAGTCACACAGGGCCCAGTTCTTCCTCTCCTATGTTCATTTCTAATGAAGACATCATGCACACCATGCTTGTATTTCCATGGTCTCACCCAAACCCTCTCTCTCTAGCAGATCACATGCATGCCCCCATTGCTGCACAGTCTCCATATTTCACACACCAATATTCTGATTTCTCAATCCCCTCTTATGGTGTGCCTAATTCCTATACCCAATATATATTTCATATATATCTCCCCTAGGATTCCTATACATATACATATATGTATATCACTTGTAGGGATCAGTATAGGGCAGAGAAATGATGGAGCTGAGGGGAGCAATCATGTGGGGTTTGCATGCAACCTCATTGGTCAGTTTGGGTGGCAGATTAGGATAATTCAATGCTATATACAAATAAGTTGCAAATATATGCACAAAGGTGTGGGTAGCCCAACTGGTAAGTTTTTGGATAAAATTACTTTCCACCCAAAGGTCAAGGGTTCAATTCCCTTGGCCTCCCATTTGGCCATTTTTCCCATATTTTCGGTTAAGGCCACGTTTGGTTGCGCAGAAATTCAGTTTCAGTATTTCCTTCATAACTTTCATTCCGTAACTCCTTTTTCGACACGGTTTGTTCCGGGAGTTTCATATTTTAGTTATCTTCAGTGTCAGAGGTTCCGTGTCATTTATTAAACATTCGGGATTTTTCGGGTTAGCTAATTCGGGTTCCGTTGGTGTTAAAACGGCATTATTTTATCGATTTAATCAGTAATTTGGGTTCGGGTAAAGTACCCTTCCCCCCAGACATTTTCTTTATTTAATCGGTCTATGGCGACCGTCGGGATTTTGATTAATTCCCTAAATCATTCTGTAAGTCGGTATTAATTAATAATAATTAATTAATTATTAATTTCACGGGGTCGGGGTGTTACATGCAGTAATGAGCAAGTTCAACCACATATCCATAAAACTAATCCTAGCATATCTATCCCAAACCATCAGAAAAACAACATGATCACCCTTCATCATAACTTCTAAGAACTTCCATTGATAGAAAAAATCATCACCTATACCAACCAAAGCCGTATCAAAATTAGACAGCAAACATCAACCAATTTAGTAGTAAATTCTTTACAAATTTTTGTGATCACCATTAGTCCCCAATCTAACAATATTGACATCTCCCCCTACCATTTTTTCCATCTGCATCCAATGCCCTCCAAACACAATTTGTAATAAAAGCATCATCTCTAACAATTAACCACATAATCCCATAGCCAAAATATATCAATAGAACCAAGAGAATTTCCACAAAACTACCGCCCACCCTATAACTCTCTTTCCCTCACATAATGATAGCAGACACTCCTAAAAAATCTCATAGATAATGCAAAACCAACAATATTAATTTTGACAAAATATTGATGAATAGTATATATCAAATCTCCACTTACTCCCCCACCACCCAATACAGAAAGATATAAAAAGTAAAGGAAATAGAAAGGAAAAGAAATATATGAATAGAAAAAGAAGATACTAAAAGGAAGGAAAACACAGGAGAAAGAAACAAGAAGAAAAAAGAGAAGAGACTGAGAAGAGAAGGAAAGAAGAAAGAAGAGGAAAATAAGAGAAACACAGATAAAGAAAAGAAAGGAATCCGATAAGGAAAAAAAGTAGAGAAAGAAGAAAAAGAAAAGACAAAAAGGAAAGGAAGAGAGAGATAGGATAAAGTCCTAGTAGTCGAATGTTGAGCTTTAGAAGTTATTCTTGCAATAATGTATACTTCTTGCTATGGAAATCCTACAAATGCATCAAAATAGTTGCCTTATTCTAATCTTACATTCGCTTAAGCTCAAGCCCTCTTTTTTTTTTTTTTTGGATTGTGAATGACATGCCTAGCTTTTTCGATTTTAGAATTCTTAAGCTCAAAGCTAGACCATTGAAATATTTTGTAAACTCTTTCAATATCCTTTAGGACTCTTTGGGAAGAATAAAAGACATGCTCTTTTAAGCTTGAATGCTATACAATACTGAGTTGATTAGCAAGAAAGGAACCAGAAGTCCAACTATATCCACATTTACTCAAATTTAAATCTAATAGAACTGGACTCAAATTCAAAACTAATAAGAACTTGTCCAAATAGAGTATTGAGCTCTATGTGCCGCTAGCAGCCTCATTAAAGGTGAAAAAATGCACCAACAATTGTTTGATTCCCAAAGTTCATTATAGTAGGCACATCAAACCAGGTTTTTTTCTAGAAAGAAATGTAAGAATTTTTGTCATGTGGGCAAGCATAGATCATTAGATTTTGAGTTTGTTAAAAATCGGATGAATCAAAATGCTTGATTATTAGAGAGTAAACTAAATAAGCTCTTTCTTAAAAAAAAAAACTAAATAAGCTCAATTTATTAATTGTGATCGTGAATGTTTATTGGGCTTAGTGCACCTTAACTACGTGTTATCACAAAAGTATTGGTATAGTTTTTATGAATATGTGTGGATCTATTTGTAGCAATTCTTTATTGGTTAATTAGAATATACAATATTAATTTATAAATAAGAAGATTGGTCCTTGCTCTCACTCATCAATTGTAGTCTCCTTATTAGACTTAGCAACTAAAGGGATAGAAGATAGTGGAAGACAATCTAACTACTCCAACAACAAGAAGATCTCATATTCATTCATTCTTAGATTCAATCATACTATTAATCATGGATTCAAATTTATTAATTGGTATTATACATGCTTATGGTTTTGCATATATTATTCATATATGTTGAAATCTTTCAAGAAAAACTAGGTTACTTTATATTGTTACATTCATTTTTTCTGTCATAATTACTGGGTTTTTGATACGGCATATCTAGTGCGTTTAATAACGTAAGATCACTTCTTCCTTTTTTAAAGATTCATTGCCATTGATTACACAATACTTCCTTTAGCATTCTATAAAAGATCACTTTCCTGAGACAGTAGACCAATTGTCAATGATGTCGATGTTTCCTAAATTTACCATGGTATTATTTAGTTTCATAAAGAAGAATTTCCAAACATGGGTGGAGCACAAAATTCTTATTATCATAATGTGCCTTTCCATGTCAATATTCATCCAAAATTCGTTACATAATAACGTACTGATATTTTATTTCTCAACCATCGATCTTGTTTGTTTTAAAATTAATCCTTTGGTAGCTTTGAAGTTTATTTAAATATATATTAGCAATATTAGTTTTGATTTGAATTATATACTTGGAGATAATCATTCTCATCAATCTACTGGTAAATATATATTTCAATGCTTAATATATGTGTGTGTGTGTGTAAGAGAGTGAGAGAGAGAAAGAGTTCACATAGGGTTAGTTAAGAACTTAGCATACATCTTACACTTAATGAGAGGGTTCATGCCTAACTCAGATGTCATGATGAGATGTTTCCATGCATCCAGAAAGGTACCCAACAATATTGACAAAGCTATTAAGGAAACAGAAAAATAAATTCACATATCATGGAAAGAGTCACAAAAAGAAGCCCTAGAATTTCAGTGCTTATAATGGTCAGCCATATAAAAAGGAATGATAAAAAACTAGGGATGTGGCCAAGCCTGCAAGTCTTCACTAAATGCACTTCTTCACCCTAAAGTACTTACGTCAGAAAAGAAAGATAATCATAACCTTTGATCCTAGTAGGCCCATTCAATGTCTTACTATTTTTCCTTTTTCCTGCTTTTTTCTTTGTAGTTTGTAACACCATTTCCAGTTCTCTAAAAATATTTTCTAATAAAACTTATAACATTTCATCAAGCTTCTTAAAGCTACAAAAAACTAAGAGATGTTTGCTTCTATCACCCACCAAACCTTCATCTTATGCCTTTTTATAAAATAATGCTATAATATATATGTTACATTATATACATCAAAGTTAAGTTCCACTCCAAGAACATATTAAATAGGGTTTCTTGATCTCTTTCTTTTTGTACAAAAACCAACAAGTCCACATATTTTTGTCATGGATTTCAACCATCACAAGTTCACAAATCCCACTTGGGAACTTGACATAGCCATGAAAGACCACATCCTCTATGATGATGGTCTTTAGCCAAACTATTTCCTCCAAACCCAGCCAGTATCGTCAAGTAAAATACCCACCTCAAGATTTTTTGGTGATTAGACGGAAGGAGAAGAGCCAGAAGAAGACCTTGGAGCCATGCAAGAGATGATGTACAAGATTGTCGCAATGCAACCTGTGGATATCGATCCAACTACTCTTCAAAAACCAAAAAGGCGAAATGTCATGATTAGTGATGACCCCCAAATTGTAGCTGCTAGGCTCCGGCACCAGAGGATAAGTGAGAAAATGAGAATTCTTCAAAACTTGTTCCAGGTGGAACAAAAATGGACACTGCATCCATGATTGATGAAGCCATTTGCTATGTTAAGTTCTTAAAAAGACATATTCGACAAATTCAATCCAATTCTCACTCACCAAGCAATGGAGTCGTAGGACACCTCTCCACCAGTGATTGGCCAGTTGCATCTAACAAAGCTCTCATCCCCGCCACGTCCTCCTCGGTGAACCCTCTGGTGTACACTTTTGGAGGCGATGGCGTAAGTGATCTTATGTTCTTTAACCATGAGGTAAGTAGTGATTGATTAGTTCATCAGCAGTGATTATTGGATAATAATGGTAGTAGAGGCCTAGAAGCTAAATTGTATATAGTGGTGACGTTTAAGCCAATTTGTACTAAGGTTTTATTTTTGGGAGGGTCATGTGAACCAAAGGTTGTTAGGATTGTGTTAAATAAAGGGCATTGGAATAATCATAATGGTTAGCTTGAGTTACGTACATCTATATATATATATATATAAAATAGTTAATAAGGCTTATGAGCCTTGGTTAGAAAGTTCATTTGGCCGACTCTCTTCCTGGAATAAAACAGTGACGTGAAGAACTATTGAATATGATTATACCTTTTGTGTGTGTGTTTTTGGATTCATATGTGTGTATATGGGCACATGTAAGAATATGGGCATGATATATGCTACATCAATGCATATGATATGCATATGTTTTGTTTGCATTGCGTGTTCTCATGATGAGAAAGGGTATAGATTACATATTATGAATGAAAATTTTATGTGTGATGTGTGATGTGTGTTGTGTGTAGTATGTGTATTTATGGATATGCATATATATATATATATATATAGAGAGAGAGAGAGAGAGAGAGAAAGAGAGGAAAGAAAGAGAGCATGGGTGCATCTATGGGTGTCTAGTTATGTATGTTATATATGCATCATTTCATGTGGTTGTTTTATGTGTTAATGTGTTTCCATGATGAGAAACGATATATAGGGTATTGACATCATGTTTGGTATGGTGGAATGGGCATTATAGGAATGCTCATTCTTTCATGGAATGTGCATTAAAAACCTTTCCACCTATTTTCTTAACCTAGATGAGTAATCCTTATTCTATTTCATGTCATTTTCTATTTTATATCATGGAATGACCATTCCATTCCTGCGTACCAAACACGGACTAAGAGACTGCAACCAAGATCTTTGTTAGTCTACCAACCCCAAATTATTGTTTTTACAATAGTGTACACAGAAAAAAGCTAAAAGACACATGTCAAATCCTAGAGACCTTAGCAAAATTGTCTCTTATGTTTTTGTTGATGACCCTTTTAAATGCTTTGTTGTGTACATATTATTAATCCTTCATGGTTAATGATATGTCATAAATAGACATCGACTCAATATCATGACACGTGCCCATTATGCTCTAGATTATGAAAACCGAATATGCTTGAATACTTGTCAAACTCTAAGCTACCGAACTTAAGCAACGAGGGTTGCGAACAAATCACTGCCTTTCGTGGACCACCCACCTCAGAATGAGGAAACCATGTTCAACATGGAAACTTCTATAGATATCTAAAAATCCTAACTTTTATGGTTCCTAATCCTACTCGAATTGGGAGATCTACATCCTATAAATAAGATACCAAGGTATGCTTGTAGAGACCTAAAAATTTAGGATAAATTTTTCATTTTTCTAGTAGGGTTGTAATACCCCGACCCGAGTTAGCCAATACCCAACCCGGATTGAACCGGGTCATGACATGAAATCCCAAATTGTAAGCCAAATTAAAGTTACAAGTTAATCAAAATATTATATTATCCAAGATATTGGAATAATAACTGAGGGTCATGAATGAAGTTTAAAAATGGGTGGACAATATTAAATTGACCAATAAGGCTCGAAAGTTAAAAAAAAAAAATTGGCCAAAATGATTCGATTCCGAACCTGAGACGGGGGAAATAAATACAATGGTATAAAAAAAATGAAATAAAATATCATAAATAATGATAAATAAATGAATACAATGGTCTCATGATTCGTGTATTCATCCGATTGTTTATGTGCTTATGTGTTTCTTGTTATTTCTTTAGAAGTTTAGTTGAGTGATAAATGTGGATCACGATTACCTGTATATTCTATGTGTTGGCACAGTGTGTGATTGATATTCCTTGAGGATTGTTCAGATTGAGAATATGTAACTTGAACATGTGTTTAAATGGAATATATATATATATATAGCATGCACACATGATGAAGGAAAATTGTGATTTAAATGTGATTGTTGTTTTAAGCATAATACATCATTTAAAGTATGATTCATATGTGGATGAAATGCTTTGTTGAGATTGCATTGTTACATGGTGGAATCAGAGCATATTGGCATAGTGTGATTCCTTGAGACATAGTGTGGGTTGAGCACTTGGTGCTATGCATTATGAGGGTGTAGATCCTGTGGTGAAAAACCTAAAATTGGACATTGCATTAGTGGCTAGAATCCAACGTGTAACACCCCGACCCTATATAATTAATAATTAATTTACTAATTATTAATTAGTTCCGATTTAAAGAATGATTAAGGGAATTAATCATAATCTCTCGGCGGTCGTGATAGACCAACAAAGTAATTAAATATGTCTAAGAAGAGGGTGTGATGCCCGAACCTAATTATCAATTAATTAGGTGAAATAATGTCGTTTTAGCACTGACAGAACTCGAATTAGCTAACTACAGAAATCTGAAATAAATAATAAATGACACGGAGCCTATGCCAGTGAAGATAACTGAAATACGAAACTCTCGGAACAAACTGCATCGAAAAAGGAGCTACGGATTGAAAGTTAGAGCCAAAACAGCGAAATTGGAATTTCCGCGTCAACCAAACAAGGCCTTAACCTAAAAATTGGAAAAAATACTCACTTGTGAGGCCAAGGGGAATTGAACCCTTGACCTATGGAAGCAAAGAAATTTCATTCAAAAAGTTATCAACTAGGCTAGGGGCATCTTTGTATACAAATGTACAAAGAATATATATATATATATAAGTACAAATCTGATTTGGCCACCTCCCAAGTGACCAATCACCAAGCATGCAACACATCAGCATGCGTCACCCCTATGCCCCATAGACCATCATGCCTCTCTCACCCCATGATTTCATCTTCTCCCAACCAAAATTCAAGCAAATCAATTATAGGCTTGGGAGACGTATTGAACAAGAAATCTGATGCTTACAAGTCTCCATTTGGAGGGAAATCAGACTTGCAATAATCCTGTAAACTGACATAGAGAAAGAGAGGGTTAGAGAGAGAGAGAACCTTAGAGTGAGAAGACATACACAAAGAGTGTGCATTGGTGTGACCATTGAAGGATCAAGGAGGAGAAGGCACTGACCTGAGGAGCACGACTGGGGCAAGACCACCACTGAGGTCTCATCTGAGCCAAACCCGAGAGGAGAACACTGAACCAGGGTAAGAACCTCCAAACTACGAATTTTCCATTTTTAGTCTTGAAGATGTTTTGGTTGGATTAGTCCCATTGTTTGCATGCATGATGTTTGGAATGAAAATTTGGGTTGAATGTGAACATTTTGGACCATCAGAATAGCCCCAAAACCATAGACCCATAGCAAACCACCATGGATAACCTGAACAGGGGCGGGTCTGGTTCGACCTGTACTAAACTCGTTTTAGTTATTTGCGACTTAAAATAGACCTTGCTAGGATCACAAAACCCTAGACCGCGACCTCAATGCTTAGGATTTGACCCTCAAATACACGGTTGTAGGTCACGGGTGATATTTTAAATTCTTAAGGGAGAACACTAAAACTGGATTTTTGAATGGGGACTGAATCCCCACCTCATGAAGGTCATGAGGAAATAAGAAGCGAGGAAAATGGTGGCAGAATGAGGATTTAATGGCCAGTTGCAAGGTTTCCGATTATCATCTTGAAACAGGGCCATTGAGCTCGATTTGAAGCTCTAAATCGATGCTAGATTGTCACTACGACTTCCAGAAGTGGATTGGAACAAAAATCATTAAGCATAGATGGCCAAAATTCCATGAAATCAAAGGATAATTTCTGCAAATTTTAGGGCAACAATGACCAGGGGTGTTGAGGACGATGAACAGTGCCGGGTCGGGTCAGACCGGGTATCGGGTCGGGCCCCGACCCTACTAAAAACGGGTGGACCGTTTAAAATAAAACTGCGTCATTTTTTAAACCGAATTAATTTAAATTAAATGTTAGGGCTGACGTCATTATGACGTCAGCATTGTAACCAAACCGGTCAGGACTGGATTGGACCGGATTGGTTCCCTTACACGAGAACTGAACCCTTTGGTTCAGTTTTAAACTTTTGAATAATTGCAAACTGACCCCCACTGTTTAACAGATTAGCACTATGGCCCAGATTTTGAAATTTTTATGCAATTATACACCTGAAAAATTAATTAAAATAATAAAATAATTATTTTATTATTTTATTAAAAGAGAATAATTGCTATATTGCCCCTGGACCTTAAAAGGGTCAAACGGAGTCTGAATTTAATAATTAAATAGTGTAATCTTACTATTTTGGGCAGTTCCGGACTCGACGGTGGAGTCCTATTTGTGAAACCAAGTCCCAAAAAATACAGACATGTAAAGGGTAATTGACCGTACTGCCCCTAGTGATACCCTGTACCAAATGACACTGAAAGATAATCCATTTTTACTATGTTGGACATTCCAGACTCGATGGTGAGGTCTGTAATAGCAAATAAAGTATCGAAAAATACAACATGAGAAAATTACCAAAATGCCCCTAACCTTGTATAAGGTCCAGATGAAGTCTGATTGAGACGAAATTTATACCAATAGGGGACCAGATACCTATGAGACTCATACATTTGATTAAATTATGATTCGGGATCAGAACATCAGGAAATATAAAATTACCAAAATTCCCCTGATGCTAAACAAAACCTAAATGAAGTCCGATTGGGAGGAAACTGATACCGATAGAAGCCGAGACACTGGTGAAATTGTATAGATGATTAAATGACGAATCGGGGTCAGAATCTTATGAAACATAAAATGACCAAAATACCCCTGAGCACTATAAGTGCAAAGTAGAGGTTGAATAAAGGTCAATCTGATCTGATAAATTATCGTAAGCGTAATTATGAACATTGAATGGCTAAATAAGACTCCGGAACTGTCAACGTGTAAAATAGAAAATGACTAATGTGTCCCGATGATCTAAAGTAGATACCAAATGAAGTCCTGAAAGACTTAGAACTTTATATTTAAGATATAAAGACTATCCTGAGGACCACGATAAAGTTCGGGGCAAGAATGACAAAATTACCATTTTGCCCCTATGGTTAAAATAAGAACCTAACTGATACCAATTGGAGTCCAAAGGACCTAGAACCTTATATTTAAGATATAAAGGCTATTCTGAGGACCATGACAGGGTTCAGGATAAGAATGGCAAAATTACCATTTTGCCCCTAAGGTTAAATAAGTACTTAATCGATAACGATTAAAGTCTAAATGATTTAGGTTATAATCCTGATAACTGCTAAGCCTAGTTAAAAAATGAAATAGCCCTGGATGAAAATCGATGAAAAGGCAATAGGCTACTAGGCTATCTTAGGTAATCCGATAGACGCCTAAGATGACGAATAAGATCTGAATGGATGAATTTTGATCTGTCTATGATTGATGATTATTATTCAGGATATACACGGAGATGTCTGACGTACCTGGAGGTTATCAGATTATTTGTGCAAGGAGATAAGCGAACAGTTAGTGAGTAACTTCTGACACTATACTATATTTTGATTCACTGTCTGTCTTTTTGTGAGTAAATTGGAACTCCTGATTTGACATATAAGTTACACTGTATGGATACTGTATTTTGCTACACTGCACGGTTATAAATGCTACATTGTTTACATACACGTACTTAATATCTGTCCCTTTTGTACTACATTACACATGATATGATTTCGTCCTTGAATTAATGGATATAGGGTTTTCGTTCAGTACCGTTATGTTCTACCCGTTAGTGATATGCCTTTGTCTTTGATCATAAGCCTGTGTCTTTGATTGATATTGTTCCGTTCGATTTCGTTATGTTCCATCCGTTGATGGTATCTCTGTTTGATTGATATATGGTTCAGTACCGTTATGTTCTACCCGTTACCGATATGCCTCTGTCTTTGATCATAAGCCTATGTCTTTGATTGATATTGTTCCGTTCGATTCCGTTATGTTCTGTCCGTTGATGATATGTCTGTCTTAATTGATATATGGTCCAGTTCCGTTATGATCTGTCCGTTGATGATATGCCTTTGTTTGATTTGATGTATTGTTCCATTCGATTCCGTTATGTTTCGTTCCATTGATGATGTGCCTGAGTTTTGATTGATATATGGTTTCCACTCAGTTCCGTTAAGTTTTGTTCCGTAAATGGTGTGTCCTGTGTCTCTGCTTGATAGACAAAACATCGTTTACTGTATTGATTTAACTTGGTGTATAAGTTACACTGTCTAGACATTGTATTTTGATGCACTGTACCGTTTTGTATGTTATACTGCCTAAATGCATATATTTAAATACTTACTTTTGTACTGCATTACACGTGGCATGATTTTGTCCCATCCTACTCAATTGTTTTGTTCGGTCTGTCTTGTTCTGTTGTATGGTCTGTCTTGGCTTTGTTCTGCTATGTCGAGTCTTATTCTTGGTACCATTCCAGTTATGAGCGATATGGCATAAGTAGGCTTGATTATGTGCCTAATTGACATCTTGTTTGTTATGCTCTGTTATGTTCTGCTCAGTGCTGATCTGTTCTATTATTTGAATTAATTGCCTATACTCTTGTTGTTAGATTGGGATCATGCATTGTTCTGTCCATCCTAATTTGTTGTTCCGTTTAGTTCAGTCCCGTTTTATTCTACTTAAACTGTATTTAAGGTAGATTTATAAAACTGCTATCCTAAAGTGATTGAACTATTCCTGTGATTTATAAACAAGAACGAGTTTGAAACCCATGACAGGGAACCTGTGTTACTCACTGGGCTTATTTAAGCTCACCCCATTCCCTAACATTTTTCAGGAATTATTTCCATTGGACTAGAAGGCACTATGACATGACATGATAGGCTGAGTGGCATTTCAGTAAAGGATCTGACGGTATTGACTTGGGGATACTTGGATTATTGTGGACTGAATCTGGTTATTCAGGTGAGTGATATGATACGACTGACTTAATTGATATGCACTAGATATAGACATGGCTCATGGAAATAAATGGTACTCTAGAGATATTAGATCTACTCTGTGTTATATGTCTGATTATAGATATGTTCTGAGGTTAGAATTATTAACTGTTGGATTTTTGACTTGCTCTGTGGTACATTCCCTTACGGTGGATAAGTGAGTTGCATTCCGTGATAAAAAAAAAGAGTTCTAAATTTCGCTGCATCTGACCCTACAGTCGGAATGTAATTTGTCGATAAGTTTAGAATTTGCCTTTGGTTGGTCGCGTCGTCAGTCGGTAAATTGGCGAGGCGGCTGACTGGCATCACGTCCTCGACATCTGCGTAGGGTGGGGTTCGGGATGTGACACAACGAATGTGTTCTGTGAATGGGTGTTGGTACTCAAGGTCCATCGGATGTGTTTCGAAAATGAGACATGGGTGTGGCGTAGAGTTGCATGGGTGCGTCACGCATATTTTCATAACATTGCATTAAGGGATTCATAGATGTGGTGTAGAGTTTGTATGAATGCGTTATGAATCTTGTTAGTATATGGTATGGATGAATTGGATGACATGTAGATATAACTGTACACTTGCACATGACATGCCTTAATTTTGTTCCTTGCATTAGCATTGTATTATACCAGCAGTTTAGTTGACCCATTCGTGGGATATCATATTTCAAATGACGACCCTGCTACATGAGACTCGATGAGATCTTAATGAAAGAAAGAACTTGGAACTACATTTAGCCCGTGGGACGTATTTTGATGTTGTACAAGGGCATAAGCCCTAGACTATTTCATGTTTAATTGTATGTTATGAAAACTACGGGCAAGGCCCTATGGATTAGTATCAGAATAGGAATTGGGTTAGTAATTGTCTTTATTTATTTCATTTTTTTTTATTTCACTCACTCCCCTGGGTTTGTGGAAATTCGGGGCATGACAACATGGTATCAGAGCATAGGTTCGAATACCTAGGGATAGTGGAAGAAGTTTAGACCTTAAGTTATTTGGACTAGTTTGGGCGGTATGCTTTATGTGCACATGTTGCATTGTTGTGCACGAGTATGCACTATACTTGATTTCCCGATTGACTGGGAGTATATGATTGTTTGATATAATGGTTGACTAAGACTAGAAACTCATGTCTACGTGATAGACCATATATTTTATGGGATAGGCCGTATGCCTGGTTATTTGAGATATAGGTTATGCACTTGGTTATCTATACGATAGGCGGTGTGCCTAATTATTAATGAGATAGACTGTGGACCTAGTTATCTACTTGGTTGGCTGTGTTCTTATATATATATATATATATGTATGTATATGTATGCTAGGTTAGTACCCGATATTCATAGGTTATAGCACTATGATTATAATACCTATTCAGACTGGATTGGTCTTGTCACGACCCGAAACCTACCCTGCGCGGATTACCGGATCGCGATCGCCACCCCGAGACCCGAAGACCTCGAGACAAGGCTCATACATAAGCAACAATATCAGACAGCGATGCGACCTGTGGTTGCGAAAGCGTGAAAAACTTTTTCTTTTCTTTTAAAATAAAACATCTGCCGCATATCCATCTGATACTGCCGCTCTTCATAGCGGTACACATAAAGATAATAATCAGAGCATAATAATATTAACTAAAGGTTCTACATAGTACATATCCATGTGCCCCTCGAGCTTAAGTACATCATTGTCCAAAATTTCTATTACAAAAGTTTGATTGATAATGGGTCCTACTACTACCAAAATATCTCCAAGAACCTATTGGAGTTGCCAATCACTGCTCCCCAAATTGAGCAAGTGTCCAACCTTGATCATCACCTGAAAAATGTTAGGGAGTGGGGTGAGCTTCGAAAAGCCCAATGAGTAATTCCTACATCTGTCATGGGTTTTCAATTGGTAGAGGTTTCGTACATGAGAGTTTATAAAATACTCAACTACCAATTGGTCGTATACTTGAACATAGAGAACATGCATTCTTAAAATATGTAGCTTTGAAACATTCAAGGTATTCAAGCTAGAACATATATTTCCATAAAAGAGTATGTGTATTTCAGAACATGTAACTTAAAATCATGTAAACATGTATATTGAAAATGGGGGATAAAACCTGCTTCCATTTCCAAAATCGTTTGCCATATTTTCTCTCTAATTAGGTGGAATCTGTTTCAAACCAGACTCCCATTTTACGTATACGTAGAGATATCTCATTTGCCTGGGGGATTAGATCCTGCTACCAGACATTACACATGACAGGTCAATTGAGTTTCGTATGACCCAAAATCCTGACTATGTGTTGATGCACATGATAGGCCCATTGAGTTCCGTACAACTCACAACACTACCTATGTGCTTATTATTTATCTTGCAAAACATTTGTCATATGACTTTTATATAAAAGCCTTTCATGAGTATTTAAAACATGTGACGTATAACTCTTGCAGTGATGCTTCAATACTTGCAGTAATCAAATTCAGAGTATTTGAGCAATTAGACATGCTAACTATTTTGAAAAGGAAAACATTTACGGATATAAATATATAAATAATTGTGAAGCATGTCATGGCAGAATATTTAAGAAAACAGAAATCATGAATACTGAATTTGATATATCAATGCTGTAATTATTTTGAACTTAAAATCATCCGTTGAAATCCGTGGAGTTAAAGCCTCCACTTCAAATGTAAGATTACTCACCTTGGTCCTTTAGGGTTAGTGCTAATAATGCGCTTTCCCACTTCCTTTGTAGTTCCTAAGAACAATTCATAAATAACCTCATTAACTTCACATTCACTTCAAACATCTCCTACTGATGCTTCTTAGCTTATGCTTAGATCGTATTAGATCCTAACACGATTTCATAAATTTCTTACGCACTCATTCTTAACCTATGACACTTCTTAATGTATCAGGAATTAAATTTATTTTATTTTATACTCTTCTGGGAGTTCCATTAACTTTAACTTAAGTTATTTACTTCACATAATTACGTGTCGTGTGTTTTCGTATTTCTTTGCCTTAGTTTAGTACTTTGGCAATATTTCAGTTCATAGACATCTAACAGATGCTATTCATCAAATTTTATGTCTTTTTATTTTAGACATTTCGTTTGGTCAAATAGACTCTACCATTGAGTCCGGAGTGTCCAAGAAAGTCGGTTTAGGCTTTCGTAGAATTTAATTCGGGCTTTTGTATGTAAAAGGGTAGAATGGTCATTTATCATTTTACGTGTCATATTTTTTCGTACTTCGTTTCGTAATTTGGACTCCATTATTGAGTCCGGGATGCCAAAGAAAGTCAATTCAGACCTTCTCCAGTTTCATTTGGCTTTAAGGGTACCAGGGGTATTTTGGTCATTTTATCCCTTTACGGGTCTCCAATTTTTTTTTCGGGACCTCATCTCATGTCGTGGACCTCACCTTTGAACTCAGCGGGTCCGAGATAGTAAGAGTTCACTAATAATTTGTTAATTTTGAACAAGGGGTACTTTGGTCATTTACCCCTTTTCGTGTCTTTATTTTTCGGGCCCTGTCTCGTAAAACGGACCCTACCATTAGTCTCAGAATGTTTGAAATAGTAAAAATTCACTATTTATTTACTTAATTTGGACTTCGTTTGACTCGTTTATAAGGTAGGGGCATTTTGGTCATTTTGACATATTTGTGGGTCTCAAATTTTTCGGGGCCTCATTTCATGTCACAGACCTCACCAATGGACTCAGAGGGTCCGAGATAGTAAGGTTACATATATAACTTGTAATTTTTGGACAACGGGCCATTTCGGAGTATTTAATTTAATTAAATTAAATTATAAAATGTAATATATATATATATATATATATTTAAATTGCATATGACTAACAGGTTGAATAGGGTGGCACGCTGGCCAGCGTGTCACCTCCCTCCCCATACGTCCCACGTTCGAATCCTATAAGGTGCAAATGCACCCTTTTTATTTTCTGATTTTATTAAATATATTATATATATATATATATATATTGGTGTCACATAAGACACACGCAAGCGCGTGGCCAAGTGGTAAGGGAGGCTGTGTGGGCGCGTAGGTCAGGGGTTCGAACCCCACTGACCGCAAATCCTTCCCTTTTTCTTTTAAAACTTAACCGTATACATATATATATATATACATACTTAGGCCCTAAACGACGTCGTGGCATTAATGCGGTGGCAAGCCCAGAGGCTGCCACGCGTCCGAGTCGACACGGAGATTCAACAGACCGAGCCAACTCACTGTCTTCTTCCTCATTTCTTCCCCCCGTGTTGCCCTAGTTGCAGGTTTCCAATTCTTTCTATTTCGTGGATTTTGGCTCAACGATTCTCACCTGTTTTCGATCCAAAACATTTCTAAGGTATAAAAGACCAGTTTGGCATTCATTTTGGACTTTAAAACCCCTTCATATGTTCGGTTTAAGTCACGATAATCCGAACCTGTTCATAGGTCGTTCATGGTCATTTCTTCATCATTTTTAGTGAGGTTGGGCTTATTTTGATCCCCTCTTCATGGGGATTCAAATCCCATTCATGGATGTTGGTTTACATGCGAGTTTAAAGGCTTGGGTTGTAAACCCGTAACCTGCAAGTCCATGTTTGGAGGTCTTTCTTTGGGATTTTTGATCGCGTATATATGTTTTTGGGACTCTAGGAGAGTCTAGTTGAGGGCCCTATGAACCAAACTTGCTTTGGCAATGGTCGATTAAGGCCCAGTTATTCATGTGTTACGGTTCAGAAATTTTTTCTTGCCTACTGTAACTCAAGTTTTCTCGCTCGGTTTTCCATCATTTTACACCATTCTTCTTGCAAAATAAAGCCCATTCTACATAGATTAAGACCCTACGTTCATATGCTAAAATGTGAAAGAAATCGAATTAAGTTTCGGTTGGGAATATACCTGTTTAAGCTGACTGTTCTCAATTTCCTTCTCCCTCTTCAGGTTCCAACTTCCTCTTCTTGCTTCAGCTTTCTTCTTCTTCTTCCAGAATTCTCTCTCTCTCTTTCTCTCTTTCTTTCACGGTTATTTCTATGGGTGTGTGTATAATGTTTTGTGTACATTATTATGCATATATGCATATATGAGTATACACTCACTCATTGCAAAACTTGATTGCCCCTTCATTTGGCTTAGCTTGTGGCAGGTTAGGGTCTGAATTGTTACTGTTGGGCAGGCCATGAGTGGTCGGTTGTGTGTGTGTGTGGTGTTTGACTTACATATATATATGTATATATACATGGTCTAACCTAATACACCTTGGATAATACACACACCTCTCTTGACACACACTCACTTTTATACACTTTGGACAATAGCACGCCCTCTTATCCCATATATAATATACATACATTTCATATTTCAACATACATGCATACATGCATACACATACTCATATATATATATATATTCATGTATAATTATATATATACATTTAAGGTTATAATCATGTATATAGTATATATATATTTTTGCATTTAATTATATATATATTAGTTGTTATAATAATATTTAAAATAATTAATTACTTTAAAAATTAATTATTTTCTTAAATGTATCATCTTGGTACTAATCTTCGTATCCTCGTAATACTTGCCCAATTCTCATACTCGTATCAACAATCGGTAGTTGACGTGAAAATATAATTATCACAGAATCGACATGTTGGTGATTGCAACGAAAGTGATGTACAGTCGTCCTGACTTTTCAGGACTATTACTTAAAAGTCCGTGCGTCGGGTTTGAAACCGACCTTGTTATTTAAGGCGTCGATTACTAATTTGATGCGACGGTTAAATAGTCCCTAACTCGGGTCGGGGTGTTACAGGTCTCGAGTCTTGAGTTACAGTTGATGGATGGCGCCCCATCAACCAGTAACAAAAGGAGTTGTGATTCAAGAAGGGTTATTACCTAGCTATAAAAGTAAGAAATAATGAAAGAATTATAAAAACCTAAAATGAACAAGTGCCAGTGAGGTAGTAAACCATAAATTAAAAGACACATAAGATCTTAGAATGCTACAATAAGAATTTAGACTTGTGGAGATTTTTTGTGTATGGACTAGATAGCGGATATAGAGATATTCTTGTGTTAAGCTCTTTTGTGGAGAGGTGTATTATTTTTGGATGGCATTCACTTAGGGTTGAGTATTGGTAGGCTTTGAACACTATCATGACTAGAGTATGAGTATATTGTATTGTTTAAATGAATTCCTTCTTTGCGAAAGGTTGTGTTAGAACTCGGTGTTAGTTGTTTAGTGTAACCAACGAGTGGGGATGGTTGATGTGAGTTATATAAGTGTTGATTAAGTGAGTATGTCTATGAGATGTGTTAGGTTCTCAAGCCATGATTGATGATCTTTTGTCTAAGGAAAATGGTATAAACATGAATAGTTTGAAAAGAATATTGTTGTGGATAAATCCAGATTATAATGTAATAGGATTTTGATTTCGTGCTTAGGATGAATATTGAATTGGAATGCGAAGGCGAATCTGAAGGTTAGGAGTTGTAATGATTTCTTTATTGAATTGGAATCAGTTATATTGTGGTGGACTGTGGAGGTAACCTAGTGATGAATGCTATTGTCTTACCTAGTTCTATAAGATGATCGATGCTAGATGTGATAAGAATAGTGGGTTGATTTAATGAACTTATGAATATAGGCCTTGTGAAAATAATGAGTTGCATGAATTGGGCCAAATTGATGTGTCAATTATGAACCTAGTTCTAGCTTAGTTTACATAATTATAATTGAATGAAGGATAAATGTTGATTATTGCTTTGAGAGAAATCGTATATCAGGTTAAGAGTTGGATGATACGGATTTCTTGAATATGAATCTTGTGTTTAAGATGCAATTGTGCACATGTACTTTGAGTGAGAATATTGTGGTTGAGGCACTAGAACTTGAGAGCTTGGATTGTTATACGACTTATAAGTGAATGGTGGTTTTCACATGTCATTTAGAAATACATGGGTAAAAGTTATGAATGAGTCTGATTGGTTTGGATAAAGTTATAAATGATTGTGTTGTTTGGATCTAAATAATAAATATTGCACTCGGGAGATTTTACTTTATTCGGGGGGCTTGTGATGATTTCCTTGTTCCACCATCGTATGGTTCACTAGTTGGGGTAGTGAGATACTAACGAGGATCTGTAGAGATTGCTCGATAGAGATAACTGATTGCATCCTTTCTTTTGACTTCATTCTACTTGACATGTTTAGTTTTGGTATTATATTAGGGATAGATTGGTTATTTATATTTTGGACGAGTATAGGCTACTACAAGGGGAGAGTGACGGTGTGTACTCTTGAGGGAGATGTTTTCTTTATTTCACGGGGTGTTCATGGATCCTTCTAGGATGGATTTTCTTATGAGTTAGGAGGGGCTAGACTTTAAGTTGATTGGGCTGGCTTGGATTACATGATTAGGTGAGTGCTTGTTGCTTTAGTGTGTGAAATTTGTACAATGTGTGGTATGCTTGATTATTGGTGAACTAGTTTTAGATACTTATATCTATGCAGTAGACTGAGTGAAATTAAGAGGTAGACTATGTGCTTGTTGTCTGTGAAATAGGCTATAAGCCTGGATATCCATAGGGTTGGGTGTATACCTAGTTACCTATACGGCAGGTTGTAGCTTACTTATGTATATACATATTTTGGGATGGATTTTAATACTTGGGTGTTGATGTGGTAGGCTACGAAGAGTTAGAATAACCTTGGAGGAATAATAGGTTAATAAATTACATTGAGATACAGGTGATATATTGATGCCATTGTGATGGATTACTAGATAATTACATAGCTCAAGTAGAGGTTAGTTAGATTGTCACATCTCGAACCCCACCTTACGCGGATGTCGAGGACATGATGCCAGTCAGCCGCCTCGCCAGTTTATTGACCGACGACGCGACCAACCAAAGGCAAATTCTGAACTTATCGACAAATTGTATTCCAACTGTAGGGTCAGATGCAGCGGAATTTAGAACTCTTTTTTTTTATCACGGGAATGCAACTCACTTATCCACCATAAGGGTATGTACCATAGAGCAAGTCAAAAATCCAACAGTTAATAATTCTAACCTCAGAGCATATATATAATCAGACATATAACACAGAGTAGATCTAATATCTCTAGAGTACCATTTATTTCCATGAGACATGTCTATATCTAGTGCATATTAATCAAGTCAGTCGTATCATATCACTCACCTGAATAACCAGATTCAGTCCACAATAATCCAAGTATCCCCAAGTCAGTGCCGTCAGATCCTTTACTTAAATGCCACTCGGCCTATCATGTCATGTCATAGTGCCTTCTAGTCCAATGGAGATAATTCCTGAAAAATGTTAGGGAATGGGGTGAGCTTAAATAAGCCCAGTGAGTAACACAAGTTCTCTGTCATGGGTTTCAAACCCGTTCTTGTTTATAAATCACAGGAATAGTTCAAACACTTTAGGATAGCAGTTTTATAAATCTACCTTAAATATAGTTTAAGTAGAATAAAATGGGAATGAACTAAATGGAACAACAAATAAGGACGGACGGAACAACGCATGATGCCAATCTAACAACAGGAGTATAGGCAATTAATTCAAACAATAGAACAAATCAGCACTGAGCAGAACATAACAGAGCCTACTTATGCCATATCGCTCATAACTGGAATGGTACCAAGAATAAGACTCGACATAGCAGAACAAAGCCAAGACAGACCATACAATGGAACAAGACAGACCGAACAAAACAATAGAGTAGGACGGGACAAAATCATGCCACGTGTAATGCATTACAAAAGTAAGTATTTAAATATACGCATTTAGGTAGTATAACATACAAAACGGTACAGTGCATCAAAATAAAATATCTAGACAATGTAACTTATACACCAAGTTAAATCAACACAATAAACGACATTTTCTCTATCAAGCGGAGACATAGACACACCATTTACAGAACGAAACTTGACGAAACTGAGTGGAAACCATATATCAATCAAAACTCAAGCACATCATCAATGGAACGAAACATAACGGAATCGAACAGAACATTACATCAAATCAAACAAAGGCATATCATCAGCGGACAGATCATAATGGAACTAGACCATATATCAATCAAGACAGACATATCATCAACGGACGGAACATAACGGAATCGAACGGAACAATATCAATCAAAGACACAGGCTTATGATCAAAGACAGAGGCATATCGCTAACGGATAGAACATAACGGTACTGAACCATATATCAATCAAATAGACATATCCATTAATTCAAGGACGACATCATATCATGTGTAATGTAGTAAAAAAGGGACATATATTAAGTACGTGTATTTAAACAATGTAGCATTTATAACAGTACAGTGTAGCAAAATACAGTATCCATACAGTGTAACTTATATGTCAAATCAGGAGTTCCAATTTACTCACAAAAAGACAGACAGTGAATCAAAATACACTACAGTGTCAGAAGTTACTCACTAACTGTTCGCGTATCTCCTTGCACAAATAATCTGATAACCTCCAGGTACGTCAGGCATCTCCATGTATATCCTGAATAATAATCATCAATCATAGACAGATCAGAATTCATCTATTCAGATCTTATTCGTCATTTTAGGCGTCTATCAGATTACCTAAGATAGTCTAGTAGCCTATTGCCTTTTCATCATTTTCATCCGGGGCTATTTCATTCTTTAACTAGGCTTAGCAGTTATCAAGGATTATAACCTAAGTCATTTAGACTTCAATTGTTAGCGGTTAAGTACTTATTTAACCTTAGGGGTAAAATGGTAATTTTACCATTCTTATCCTGAACCCTGTCATGGTCCTCAGAATAGCCTTTATATCTTAAATATAAGGTTCTAGGTCCTTTGGACTCCAATTGGTATCAGTTAGGTTCTTATTTTAACCATAGGGGCAAAATGGTAATTTTGTCATTCTTGCCCCGAACTTTATCGTGGTCCTCAGAATAGTCTTTATATCTTAAATACAAGGTTCTAAGTCTTTCGGACTTCATTTGGTATCTGCTTTAGATCATCGGGACACATCAGTCATTTTTTTATTTTACACGTTGACAGTTTCAGAGTCTTATTTAGCCATTCAATGTTCATAATTATGCTTACGATAATTTATCAGATCAGATTGACCTTTATTTGACCTCTACTTTGCACTTACAGTGCTCAGGGGTATTTTGGTCATTTTACGTTTCAGAAGATTCTGACCCCGATTCGTCATTTAATCATGTATACAGTTTCACTAGTGTCTAGGCTTCTATCGGTATCAGTTTCGTCCTAATTGGACTTCATTTAGGTTTCGTTTAGCATCAGGGGCATTTTGGTAATTTTATATTTCCTGATGTTTTGATCCCGAATCATAATTTAATCATATGTATGAGTCTACAAGTAGTTGGGCTTCTATTGGTATCAATCTTGCCCAATTTGGACTTCGTACAGTACCAGGGGTAATTTGGTAATTTTACATGTTATGTAACCAAACTTTTCAGGACCTCAGTTCATAAAATGGACCTCACCGTTGGATCCGGAGTGTCCGACATAGTTAAATTGGACTATCTTTTATGTTTAATCGGCTCTGGATATCACTAGGGGCAATTCAGTCATTTACCATTCGTGTGTCTGTATTTTTCGGGACTTAATTTCCTAAATCGGACTCTACCATTGAGTCCAGAATGCCCAAAATAGTAAGATTGCACTATTTAATTATTAAATTCGGACTCTGTTTGACCTTTTTAAGGTCTAGGGGCAATATGGTAATTATTCCCTTTTAATAAAATAATAAAATAATTATTTTATTATTTTAATTAATTTTTCAGGGGTGTAATTGCATAAAAATTTCAAAATCTGGGCCATAGTGCTAATCTGTTAAATAGTGGGGGTCAATTTGCAATTATTCAAAAGTTTAAAACTGAACCAAAGGGTTCAGTTCTCTTGTAAGTGAACCAGTCCGGTCCAGTCCGGTCCTGACCGGTTTGGTTACAATGCTGATGTCATGATGACGTCAGCCCTAAGATTTAATTTAAATTAATTCGGTTTAAAAAATGACGCAGTTTTATTTTAAATGGTTCACCCGGTCTTTAGTCGGGTCGGGGCCCGACTCGATACCCGGTCCGACCCGAACCCGCACTGTTCATCGTCCCCAACACCCCTGGTCACTGTTGCCCTAAAATTTGTAGAAGTTTTTCTTTGATTTCGTGGAATTTTGGCCATCTACGCTTACTGATTTTTGTTCCAATCAACTTCTGGAAGTCGTAGTGACAATCTAGTATCGATTTAGAGCTTCAAATCGAGCTCGATGGCCCTGTTTCAAGATGATAATCCGAAACCTGCAACTGGCCATTAAATCCTCATTCTGCCACCATTTTCCTCGCTTCTTGTTTCCTCGTGACCCTCATGAGGTGGGGATTCAGTCCCCATTCAAAAATCCCGTTTTAGTGTTCTCCCTTAAGAATTTAAAATATCACCCGTGACCTACAACCGTGTATTTGAGGGTCAAATCCTAAGCATTGAGGTCGCGGTCTAGGGTTTTTGTGATCCTAGGAAGGTCTATTTTAAGTCTCAAATAACTAAAACGAGTTTGGTGCAAGTCGAACCAGACCCACCTCAGTTCAGGTTATCCGGCTATTATGATGGTCCAAAATGTTCACATTCAACCTAGATTTTCATTCCAAACATCATGCATGCAAACAATGGGACTAATCCAACCAAAACAGCTTCAAGACTAAAAATGGAAAATTCGTAGTTTGGAGGTTCTTACCCTGGTACAGTGTTCTCCTCACGGGTTTGGCTCAGATGAGACCTCAGTGGTGGTCTTGCCCCAGTCGTGCTCCTCAGGTCAGTGTCTTCTCCTCCTTGATCCTTCAATGGTCACACCAATGCACACTCTTTGTGTATGTCTTCTCACTCTAAGGTTTTCTCTCTCTCTAACCCTCTCTTTCTCTATGTTAGTTTACAGGATTATTGCAGGTCTGATTTCCCTCCAAATAGAGACTTGTAAGCATCAGATTTCTTGTTCAATACGTCTCCCAAGCCTATAATTGATTTGCCTGAATTTTGGTTCGGAGAAGATGAAATCATGGGGTGAGAGAGGCATGATGGTCTATGGGGCATAGGGGTGACGCATGCTGATGTGTTGCATGCTTGGTGATTGGTCACTTGGGAGGTGGCCAAATCAGATTTGTATTTATATATATATATATATATATATATATATTCTTTGTACATTTGTATACAAAGATGCCCCTAGCCTAGTTGGTAACTTTTTGAATGAAATTTCTTTGCTTCCATAGGTCAAGGGTTCAATTCCCCTTGGCCTCACAAGTGAGTATTTTTTTCCACTTTTTAGGTTAAGGCCTTGTTTGGTTGACGCGGAAATTCCAATTTTACTGTTTTGGCTCTAACTTTCAATCCGTAGCTCCTTTTTCGATGCGGTTTGTTCCGAGAGTTTCGTATTTCAGTTATCTTTAGTGTCAGAGGCTCCGTGTTGTTTATTATTTATTTCAAATTTCTGTAGTTAGCTAATTCAAGTTCCGTTAGTGCTAAAACGACATTATTTCACCTAATTAATTGATAATTAGGTTCGGGCATCACACCCTCTTCTCAGACATATTTAATTACTTTGTTGATCTATCACGACCGCCAGAGATTATGATTAATTTCCTTAATCATTCTTTAAATCGGAACTAATTAATAATTAGTAAATTAATTATTAATTATACAGGGTCGGGGTGTTAAATTGATGGTCATCACATGTGTGAGAGACTTTGAGGTATTCTTGTGAGCATTGAGAATTTTCTTTATTATTGTTATTATGTTACATCTTTGAGGTGGCTCATGATACTTGGATGGGTTTGGAAAAAAAAAATTGGCATTGATAAGCCAACATGTTTGAGGAATTTATTATGCGTTGTGTCATGGGGAGTGGGCCGTTACAGATGGGATCAGAACTAGACCCTAGCAGGGAGTGTGGAGATGTCTGCACACCGCTGCACACCCGCCCAAGTGGACGAGGTTCCTTTGGGGGGAGAGGGTAATGGGAGAGGGTAATGCATTCCACATCGCCTGGCTGAGGGAGAGTAGAACGATCCATAGGTAAGGCTGCATGTCTCTATGTTACAATACATTTTGTGTCGAACTTTCAAAATTTTATCGAGGAGGTACAATTTTAAATTTCGGGATGAAATTTCTTTAAGGGGGGAAGGATGTAGAGACCTGAAAATTTAGGATAAATTTTTCATTTTTCCAGTAGGGTTGTAATACCCCGACCCGAGTTAGTCAGTACCCAACCTGGATTGAACCGGGTCATGACTTGAAATCCCAAATTGTAAGCCAAATTAAAGTTACAAGTCAATCAAAATAGTATATTATCCAAGATATTAGAATAATAACTAAGGGTCAAGAATGAAGTTTAAAAATGGGTGAGCAATATTAAATTGACCAATAAGGCTCGAAATTGTTTTTTTTAAAAAAAGGCCAAAACGATCCGATTCCGAACCCGAGATGGGAGAAATAAATAGAATGGTATCAAAATAATAATAATAATAAAATAAAATGAAATAAAATATCATAAATAATGATACATAAATAAAAATATATGTCTAAAATAAAAACATGTTAAGGCATATAAATAAATATGAATGTGTAAACATATTATGTGTATTACTAGAATAGAAGTTATTGGAACATGTAATATATAAAAATATATATATACAAGTGCACATTATATAGCTATATTTTAAAATATTTACATGAAGCTTCAAGAAGAAGCTGCGGGAACCACACATGAATATAAATATATGTTTAGGCATATATATATAGAGGAGATTGAATAAATCTATATATATTATCTATATAAATAAGTGGGTGCAACCGTGTTAAGTATAGTGTGATGTGTGTTGTAGTGGAAGACTAGTGTAAACTATAAAGGAAAAGAAAAGAAATAAAATAAAAAGAAATGAAATGAAAAGAAATGGGAAGCAAAGAAGGGGGATGAACCTTGTAGAAGCATTGGGAAGCAAGTGGAAGAAATATATATATATATATATATATATATATATAAAGAGCAGCAGGTCGGTGTGTGTGTGTGTGTGTGTGTGTGTATATATATATATATATATATATTACGTGTGTATGTGGCGGCAACAAGAGATGGCATGTCTACTATTGGAGCTGAAAGAGAGAATAAAGAGAGATGTATGGCGATGCAACAGATAACTGTGTATACATATGTGTGTGTGATATTATACCATATACATATAATTTACAAAATATCGAAAGTGAAATAAAGAAAAGAAAAGCAAAGTCAATAAAAGGGGCTTGGGGTGGCAGCCGGGACTGCTAGAAAGAGAAAAAGAGCAGAGGGACAGTGCAGGTTGCGTGTAGCAGGTGAGGAAGAAAAGAAAAGAAAAGAAAAGAGAAAGAAAAAGAGCAGAGGAGGCGGTGTAGCAGGTGTAAGGTGCAGGAGAGGTTTAAATATATATATATATATATATATAGATATATATATATATATATATATGTAAGTGTAGTGTACAGTAGGAGATGAAGTGAAAGGAAAGAAAAGAGAGAGTAGGGGGGTGGTGCAGTAGGTGTGGCGATGTAGGAGAAAAAGTGAGAAAGAGAGAGTGGTCTGGGAAAAGAGAGAAAATACGAATGGAGAGAGAGGTTCTTGTGGTCTACACAGTTGCAGGATTTCTAGAGCTGTTAGCTGATGTTTTGGGTTTGCTGTAAAGGCCAAGTGGAAAAAAGTAATCGTAGAGAGATACACACAGAGGGAAGGTTTATTATTTTCCTTGCATCAAAAGCTATGTGTGTATACTTGTATATGTACACACACCACGAAAGTGTAAGGAGCTAGATCGTATTTTAAAATGGGTTTTCCTTTTTCTTGGATTGATGTTTTATTTGCCTTTGCATTAACATCTTGTTTTCTTTAAAAAAAACTCCCGTTCTCTTAAGTCCTGCCTTTACTATGTTGTTGCTATGTTTGATTAAGAAGAGGAATCACTGTGTGTTTTCAAGTGGAGGATTTTTTTTTGTTGGAAGATAATGAATGTCTCGCCTAGTCTATTTAATTTCCTTTCCTGAGAAAAGAGAGAGATATTTGTATGTAAAGAGATGTATATTTCCCCTGAATTAATTGAAGAGAAAATATGAGTTTTTTTCCCAGGTTTCGCTATCAGTCAAAATAAAAGGGGCATTGGAGGAATTTATTTTTCTTTATTTATTTATTTTTTTTATTTTTTATTTTTTGGGGAAATTTTTCAAGGAAAGATTTACTCTTGAAACAACATTTTTGTACAAGTTTTCATTTGGACTGCAACGTTGTTACTCTATTCGTTTATTTATTTATTTCATTACGATTGATTTGAAATTTTAAGCTAAAACCATTCGCCAGCGGGATTAAGAGCTCCTACCTCTAACCAACCATTGCAACTAATGGGTGTTTTAACCACCCCACTTGCTTTCTTCCAAGATTTGCATTTGATTTGTCCTGAATTACTGAAGAGCATGGAATTGATATTAAAATCCAACATTAATAACCAGTCAGTAAATATTTTAATGAGATCAAGGAACATAGAATTTATATGAAACCTGAGGTCTAAATGCAACGATTTAACACTAGCCGTGGTACCTATTCTGCATAAATATATATATATATATATTATGTACAAATTAATTAAATTAAATAATAGTAAAATGTTGCGAAGTCCAAAAATAGTAAAAGTATAGTGTTTCCTTTATGTCTTGGACATTCTAAGACCAATGGTAAGGTCTGTTTTGTGAGACGGGGTTCCAAAAAATAAAAGACTCGTAAAAGTGCAAAATGACCGTTTTGCTCTTTTTAGTACAGATGTTCAAATTGAATTTTGTGAAAGCCTAAATCGACTTTGTCCGACGTTCTGAATTCAATGGTAGAGTTTATTCAAGTAAAAGAGATACCAATAGTAAAGAGACATAAAATTTGATGAATAGCATAAATTCATATGATGATAGACTAAAACATGTTTGTGAATCTTAGGAACACCGAAAGGAAAGGAGAAGGCAGTTTGATCTTCTAGATAGATATAGTAAGAGGACTGCGTTATCACCGATTGGCTTGACTGCGTAGCAGACACCACTTCCTAGGGTTAAGACGAACCCATCAGGTATGATATCTTGCTAAGTATGGAATAGGATTAAGTTAGGAGTGATTTTCATATTGGTCTCATGATTCGTGTATTCATCCGATTGTTTATGTGCTTATGTGTTTCTTGTTATTTCCTTAGAAGTTTAGTTGAGTGATAAATGTGGATCATGATTACCTGTATATTCCATGTGTTGGCACAGTGTGTGATTGATATTCCTTAAGGATTGTTTAGATTGAGAATATGTAACTTGAACATGTGTTTAAATGGAATATATATATATATATATAGCATGCACACATGAGGAAGGAAAATTGTGATTTAAATGTGATTGTTGTTTTAAGCATAATACATCATTGAAAGTATGATTCATATGTGGATGAAATGCTTTGATGAGATTGCATTGTTGCATGGTGGAATCAGAGCATATTGGCATAGTGTGATTCCTTGAGACATAGTGTGGGTTAAGCACTTGGTGCTATGCATTATGAGGGTGTAGATCCTGTAGTGAAAAACCCAAAATTGGCCATTGCATATGTACCCAGAATCCAACGGATGTGTTTCGTGAACGGGTGTTGGTACTCAGGGTCCATCGGATTTGTTCCGAAAATGAGACATGGGTGTGGCATAGAGTTGCATGGGTGCGTCACGCATATTTTCATAACATCGCATTAAGGGATTCATGGATGTGGTATAGAGTTTGTATGAATACGTTATGAATCTTATCAGTATATGGTATAAATGAATTGGATGACATATAGATATAACTGTACACTTGCACATGCCATACCTTAATTTTGTTCCTTGCATTTGCATTGTATTATACCAACAGTTGAGCTGACCCATTCGTGGGATATCATATTTCAGATGACGACCCTACTACATGAGACTCGATGAGATCTTAATGAAATAAAGAACTTGGAACAACATTTGGCCCATGGGGCGTATTTTGATGTTGTACAAGGGCATAAGCCCTAGACTATTTCATGTTTAATTGTATGTTATGAAAACTACGAGCAAGGCCCTATGGATTAGTATCAGAACAGGAATTGGGTTAGTAATTGTCTTTATTTATTTCCTTTTTGTTTATTTCACTCACTCCCCGGGTTTGTGGAAATTCGGGGTGTGACAACGCTTCTAATTTAAGCTCAATTATCCTATTCAATTATTGTTAGTATCTTTCTCTAACTTAAATCATCAGAGTAGTTACCAACGGAGTCTCTTGGGTGGCTCTCTAACCTTGTGGTCTTGGCAGGGAATTGAAAAGAACCGAGCCCCGATAAAAAATTGGTAACATCAGTTTGGTGTCGTCTATAGCAACAACTGAAGTTCCTACTCGTAACATACACGAAATCCTAAATTTTTTCCTACTTATTCCACAAATGGCATGTCACAGCCCAAAATCCACCCTTTGCGGACCTTGAGTCGCGACCGCTGCCCTTCGGCCCGAGGGCCTCAAGACAAGGCTCGCATATGCAGCAGTATCGAATAGATGTGCGACATGTGGTTTTCAGAAGCGTGAAAAACTTTTTCTTTTCTTCTCTCATTTTAAAATTTGCACATCCATCCAGTACTGCCACTCTTCACATTGCAATATACATGATCATACATTCAGAGCTTAACAAAACTTAAAGGACTTTATAATTAAAATCAAAATTCAGTTGCCCCATGGGGCATAATACATATCAGTGTACCCACTTTACTAATACAAAAGTTAATACTTAAAGTTCATAGCATTTAACAAAAGAACTACTTAAACATTTCTTCCAAAAGAACAGCTAGACTTATCGTCATCATCCTCGAATCAGTACTGTCGTCAATCACCTGAAAGAGGGACGGATAAAAATCTGGGTAAACTAATCTAAGCTTGTGAGTAATTCCTGTACTTGTCATGGGGTTTTCAATTGGTAATGGTTTAGCACATGAGAGTTTATAAAATACTCACTACCAATTGCTCGTACGTTTAGAACACATAATATATGCATTCTTAAAACAGATAGCTTCGAAACATTTAAAGTATTCAAGCTAAACATATATTTCTTGAAATAGCGTATATGCACTTCAAAACATATAGACATGCATAGAAAAAATGGGGGTAAAAACCTGCTTCCATTTCCAAAAGCGTTACTTCAAAACATATAAACATGCATAGGAAAATGGGGGTAAAACCTGCTTCCATTTCCAAAAACATTTGTCATCTTTTCTCTTTAATTAGGTGGAATCTGTTTCGAACGAGACTCCCATTTTATTGCCAATACTATCGATCACATTTGCCTGGGGGATTAAATCCCGCTGCGGGGCATTTGTCATAGTTGAATCCCAAGGGATTTCAACATCACATGCGGTACTTAAGTACAATTTATCTTGTAAAATATTTATCACATAGCTTCTTCAATAGATATTTTTCATGAATATTTAAAACATGAAATATATAGCTTCTGCAATAGGACTTCAAATACTTGTAATAATCAAATTCAGAATATTTAAAGAGATTTGCATTTTACCCCGACATGCTAAACAATCCTAAGAAAAGAGCTGAATATAAAAACATTTAGCAAGCATGTGGTAACGGAAAAATTTAAAACAGGAATTGTGATAAAACTGAATTTGATATTCAAATGCTTCACATAACTTGAACTTAAAACTTTTTCAAATATATGGAGTTAAATCTCCACTTCAAACACAGGGTAACTCACCTTGGTCCTTAGGTCAGTGCTAATAATGCGCTTTCCCTACTTCTTCTGTAGTTCATAAGAACAATTCATATATATAATCTCATTAACTTCACATCATTGCAATATCACTTACTGATGCTTCCTAACTTATGCTTAGATCGTATTTAATCCTAACTGATTTACGAATATTCCATAAATTTCATATATACTTAATTCAACTCGTACTCTTAGCCTACGACACAATTTAATGTGTTAGGAATTTATTTCAATTTATACTCTTCTGGTAGCTCCATTAACTTTAAATTAAATTTAATTACTTCCCATGTCTACGTGTCTTGTCTTTCCGTATTTCATTTCAACATACGTGCCTTAGTTTTGTACTTCGGCGGTGTTTTAGTTTATGGTCACCTAACTGATGCTATTCATCAAATTTTATGTCTTTTTATTTTAGACACTTCTTTTGGGTGAATAGACTCTACCATTGAGTCTGGAACGTCGAAGAAAGTAAATTTAAACTTTCTCGGCTTTTAATTTGGCTTCAGTCATGTTAGGGGCAATTTGGTAATTTATGCCTTAACGTGTCTAAATTTTTTGGAGTCCCGTATCGTGAAACGGACCCCACTATTAGGTTTAAAATGTCCAAAATAGTCAAAATACACTATTCGTTTATTTTATTTGGACTTTGTTTGACTATTTATGATGTAGGGGCATTTTGGTCATTTTTACGGGTCTTTAATTTTTTGGGACCTCGTCTCATGTCGTGGACCTCACCATTGGACTCAGGAGGTCCGAGATAATAAGAATACATAAATAACTTGTTAAGTCTAGACAACGAGCATTTTTTGGCTATTTAATTTAATTAAATTAATTGTATCAATATTTAGTAGATATATATATATATATATATATAGTGTGCATAAGATGACTGGATGAAATGGGCGGCACGCTGGCCAGCGTGTCACCTCCCTCCCAGTAGCCACTGCGTTCGAGTCCTAACAGGTGCAATGCACCTTTTTAATTTTTTTGATTTTATTTAATATATAATATATACATATTTACACCATATATCACCACACGTGGGCGCGTGGCCGAGTGGAAAGAGGCGAGGGTTGGGCGCGTGAGGTCAGAGGTTCGAACCCCACCAACAGTAAATTTTCCCTTCTTTTTTTAAAACTTAACAGTTTTTATATATATATATATATTTATATATATATATATATATATACATATCAGGCCCAAAACGACGTCGTTGTATTAATGCTGGGAGGTTTGAAACCTTGGAACGTCTTATAGCTTGATGTATTCATTCCTTCAGTAGGTTGTCCCAGGTTGTGTGGCACTCCGGGGGTTCTGTACCGGTGGTGGTGTGGTTCTACTTTGGGCTTGGATACTAATCATTGTCTGAGCCATTGTCTCCAAGAGAAGCTCGACCCTGTCCAATCTTTCATCAGGGTTTCTCGCGTTCCTTCTTGTGTTTACCATGATTACTGGAAAAAAAAACACACATCTGTTAACCTTTTCATCATACAAGGTTATATTTACTTATTTTCAGGTCTCAAGGTTTAATATGTCGTTACCCCTGATTTCAGGGTGTTTTATAATCTATATTTACTTCTTATCCTCGTTACATTATTCTTATTGAACTACGGGTCCTATACCCCGCCTTCATTTCACGTACCTCAGAACACCTATTTCATGTTTCTGCGGGTCCCATACCCCGCTTTCCTATCACGTTACTCCAGAACACCTATCTCATGTCTCTACGGGCCCCATACCTCGCCTTCCTATCACATTACTTCAGAATACCTACTTCATGTTACTGTGGGTCCCATACCCTGCCTTCATTTCATATCACGTACTTCATAAATCTACTCCACATAACGGGAGTCCCATACCTCGCCTTCATATCATATCTCGTACTTCACATATCTTAGGTAGCCTAAAACTCTACCTATCTCATGGTTTTATTCTAATTCCTCTAGGGTCACTACGTTTGTTCAAGTAAACCTAGTGCTCTGATACCATGTTGTCACGGCCCGAAATCCACCCTTTGCGGACCTCGAGCCGTGACCGTCGCCCTTCGGCCCGAGGGCCTCAGGACAAGGCTCGCATACGCAGCGGTATCGAATAGATGTGCGATATTTGGTTTCTGGAAGCGTGAAAAACTTTTTCTTTTCTTTTCTCATTTTAAAATTTGCACATCCGTCCGGTACTGCTGCTCTTCACATTGCGGTATACATGATCATACATTCAAAGCATAACAAAACTTAAAGGACTTTATAATTACAATCATAATTCAGTTGCCTCGTGGGGCTTAATACATATCAGTGTACCCACTTTACTAATACAAAAATTAATACTTAAAGTTCATAGCATTTAACAAAAGAACTACTTAAACATTTCTTCCAAAAGAACGGCTAGACTTATCATCATCATCCTCAAATCAGTACTGCCGTCAATCACCTGAAAGGGGGACGGATAAAAATCCGGGTAAGCTAATCTAAGCTTGTGAGTAATTCCTGTACTTGTCATGGGGTTTTCAATTGGTAATGGTTTAGCACATGAGAGTTTATAAAATACTCACTACCAATTGCTCGTACGTTTAGAACACAGAATATATGCATTCTTAAAACAGATAGCTTTGAAACATTTAAAGTATTCAAGCTAAACATATATTTCTTCAAATAGAGTATATGCACTTCAAAACATATAGACATGTATAGGAAAAATGGGGGTAAAAACCTGCTTCCATTTCCAAAAGCGTTACTTCAAAACATATAAACATGCATAGGAAAATGGGGGTAAAACCTGCTTCCATTTCCAAAAACATTTGTCATCTTTTCTCTTTAATTAGGTGGAATCTGTTTCGAACCAGAATCCCATTTTATTACCAATACTGTTGACCTCATTTGCTTGGGGGATTAGATCCTGCTGCTAGGCATTTGTCATAGTTGAATCCCAAGGGATTTCAACATCACATGCGGTACTTAAGTACAATTTATCTTGTAAAACATTTATCATATGGCTTCTTCAATAATACTTTTCATGAATATTTAAAACATGAAATGTATAGCTTCTGCAATAGGACTTCAAATACTTGTAATAATCAAATTCAGAATATTTAAAGAGATTTGCATTTTACCCCGACATGCTAAACATTCCCAAGAAAAGAGCTGAATATAAAAACATTTAGCAAGCATGTCGTAACTGAAAAATTTAAAACAAGAATTGTGATAAAACTGAATTTGATATTCAAATGCTTCACATAACTTGAACTTAAAACTTCTTCAAATATATGGAGTTAAATCTCTACTTCAAACACAGGGTTACTCACCTTGGTCCTTAGGTCAGTGCTAATAATGCGCTTTTCCCATTTCTTCTGTAGTTCCTAAAAACAATTCATATATATAGTCTCATTAACTTCACATCACTGCAATATCACTTAGTAATGCTTGCTAACTTATCCTTAGATCGTATTTAATCCTAACCGATTTACGAATATTCCATAAATCTCATATATACTTAATTCAACTCGTACTCTTAGCCTACGACACAATTTAATGTGTTAGGAATTTATTTCAATTTATATTCTTCTGGTAGCTCTATTAACTTTAAATTAAATTTAATTACTTCCCATGTCTATGTGTTGTGTCTTTCCGTATTTCATTTCAACATACGTGCCTTAGTTTTGTACTTTGGCGGTGTTTTAGTTTATGGCCACCTAACTGATGCTATTCATCAAATTTTATGTCTTTTTATTTTAGACTCTTCTTTTGGGTGAATAGACTTTACCATTGAGTCTGAAACGTCAAAGAAAGTAAATTTAAACTTTCTCGGCTTTTAATTTGGCTTCAGTCATGTTAGGGGCAATTTGGTAATTTATGCCTTAACGTGTCTAAATTTTTTGGAGTCTCGTCTCATGAAACGGACCCCATCATTAAGATCAAAATGTCCAAAATAGTCAAAATACACTATTCGTTTATTTTATTTGGACTTTGTTTGACTATTTATGATGTAGGGGCATTTTGGTCATTTTCACGGGTTTTAATTTTTCGGGACCTCGTCTCGTGTCGTGGACCTCACCATTGGACTCAGGAGGTCCGAGATAGTAAGAATACATAAATAACTTGTTAAGTCTAGACAACGGCCATTATTCGACTATTTAATTTAATTAAATTAATTGTATCAATATTTATATATATATATATATATATATATTTAGTGTGCATAAGATGACAGGATGAAATGGTCGGCACGCTGGCTAGCGTGTCACCTCCCTCCCAATAGACACTGCGTTTGAGTCCCAATAGGTGCAATGCACCTTTTTAATTTTTTTGATTTTATTTAATATATAATATATACATATTTACACCATATATCACCACACGTGGACGCGTGGCCGAGTGGAAAGAGGCAAGGGTTGGGCGCGTGAGGTCAGAGGTTCGAACCCCACCAACAGCAAATTTTCCCTTCTTCTTTTAAAACTTAATAGTTTTATATATATATATTTATATATATATATATATATTTATATATATATACGTATCAGGCCCAAAACGACGTCGTTGTATTAATGCGGTGGCAGTACCGCAAGCCCCCACGTGTCTGAGTCGACTCATGTTGGGTTTTTAAAACCGAGTTGACTCACTTTCACCTTCCTCATTCGACCCCTACGTTGCCCTAATTTTCGAAGCTAAAAGCTTCCATTTTCGTGGAGTTTGGCTCAAGGATTTTCGGCTGTTTTCATTGTAAATCATTTCTGGGTCGCTAAGGAGCATTTTAGCATTCGTTTTAGAGCTTGTATTGGCCTCACGTGTTCAGGCAGAAGGTGAATAATCCAACCGACAACTCGTTCGTTTATGTTCATTTCTTGCCCAAATCTCATGGGGTTTGTTCGGTTGTGCTTATCTTTCCATAAGATTTCATTTCCCGTTCATAAAGGTGAGTTTTACTTCGAGTTTGAGGGATTGGGTTTCAAACTCAAAACCTACAACTCTTATTTCCATGGTCATTTCTCAAGCTTTTTGATCGCGCATTAGGGTTTCTAGCATGCTTGTAGGGTCTAGTTAAAGTCTTGATAAGCCAAATAGGGTTTTGTGGTGATGGATTCAGACCTGTTGTAAGCAAGGTCTTTCATGGCTGTTTTGTGTACGGTTATGCATTTTAGGTTGTTTTAAGGACCAAATTTCATACCTTATTCACGTATTAATGTCCTAAACATCATACATGCATAAATAAAACTTAAACAGCCTATACACATGCATATATTCTAGAGAGAGAAATTTAGGTGTTTTTCGTGGGTTTACCTTTTTCTCACTGTTTTCTCCTTCTTCTACTTCTGATTTCCTTCCTTCCCTTTCTCAAAACTCTCACTCTCCTTCTTTCTGTCTGAACTAAATTTCGTGTGGTTGTGTGTATACTAACATATGTATATGTATATGGGTGTACATTTGATCATCACATTTTCTGATTTCCCCACTAAGTGAGTTAACTTATGGCAACTTCTCTAATGAGTACCTCTCTACTCTACTGTTTTGGCAGGCCATCAAGTGGCTGTGCATGAATTTGTTTTGTTTTGCATGTATATACATATATATATATATACATATAATATAAGTCACACTCTAATAGACACCTCTCCACCGACACACACACAGTTTCCCTCTTCTGCACACACATACTTTAAACATTTACTTATATATATATATATATATATATATATATTTATACAAATATATTTTAATACACACACATGCATGTTTATACACACATGTATACATACTTGGTCACATGTATTCACACACAATGTACCTTTTAGTGTGTGTAGCTATGTGTCTTAATATTTAATTACAACTAATTATTAATTTAATTAATTAATTATTTTCTTAAGTGTAGGCATCTCTACACTAATTTTCTCTTAACCTCGTAAAACGTGCCATGATTTTTATACTTGTACTAAAGATCGGCGGTTAACATGAAATTCTACAATTCTTATGGAACTAACCGAAACAGGTTGGTGATTTCAACGAAAGTGATGCACAGTCGTCCTGAGTTTTCAGGACTATTACTTTAAAGTCCACGCGTTGGGGTTGAAACCGACCTCGTCACTTAAGGCGTCGATTACTAATTTAAAATCCACGACTGATGGATCCTAGTTCAAATTAGGGTGTTACATGGCACCAAATCTTTGCTCTAGCAGGAACCCTCAAAATCCTCAAAACCAACCTTCTATCAAAAGGGAAAGAGGATGGGCCCCAACTTAAGTGCAATAACAAATTGATCAAATGCAACAGCAGATCTTGACCATGTCACAAGCAATAGCATCACTGGTGTAGAGCCAACAAAACATGCCTCCTCCCCCTCCACCAGCGAATACCACACAAGGGGGGACCCAACCTCCAACAAATAAAGTGACAAAGGGGGATCCTCAGAATGGAGAGGTCCCAAATACTCAGGCGGTGCACCCTCAAAATATTTCTAGGGTGGGGGTTGACCCACAGAGCTCTACAACAATTAATGGGAATGTTCTACCAGTTCATTTGACCGTTCACTACCAGAGCAGGAGTAGGGTACCAATACCATCAACTTCTGGAGTATAAGTTGGCAATCAAGAGCTGCCACCACCTTTCGCGCATATAGCTTGGAATCCCATGATACTAGAGGCTCGGCACCCCACGGCTCCTACAAAACATCATCCTTTTGTGCCTACAGGACCTAATCTGCCCGTGGTCCTGACACTAGGGAACCCAAGTCAGACTCAAAATCAGGTACCTCTAGCATTGCCAAAACATAATTCTTATTTGTTTATGGGACTGAAGTTGTGATCCTAGTTGAGATCAGTATGCCAACCCTAAGAATAACTTGCTCAGAATCTCGATCTTTTGGAGGAAAAACAGGAGTAAGCACAAAGTAGAACAGAGGCCTATCAACAAAGAATGAAAAGATGCTTCAACGAGGGAATCAGACTAGTCAACTTTCAACTCAACGATCTCATCCTAAGATGGGTGTTTTCGAACACTAAAAATCCCACTATAGGGAGGCTCTCCCCTAATTAGGAAGGTCCATACAAAATAGTTAAGATTGTATGACCTACTATTTATTGGTTAGAGGATCTGGATGCGAAGCTTGTTCCTAGGCCCTGAAATATAGAACATTTTTGCAGATATTATCAATAAAAGTTTCCACTTTTTATCCACTGTGGCCTCTTTTTACTATCCAGACCCCTAAAAACCTTATGATTTTAGGGCTCTATGTGACATTACCACCTAAAAACCTTATGCAATTCATAAGTGTTATAGGTCTGAAGCTGATTATTAAATTACAATTCTTTATTAATAGGTTAAGAGCCCTTGTGGATACTAGATTGCTTGGATGATCGATTCACACAAGTATTTAAGATCTGAAGCTTATGACGGGTTATTACTATTGTCTGGAGTTAGTAAGTCAGCATAAATGCACAAAAAGGGACTCAAAATTCAGAGCAAAAGATTTTTATATTAAATAAGGATGGAAGGTTATAAAAGCTGAAAAATAACATAAAGAAAAATAAAATAAAAAAGAAAATACACAAGAGCTTCACTGGTCGACAAGGCTAGGCTCCTTCTCTAGCATTGGTGTCACGACCCGAAACCCACCCTAAGCGGATTACCGAATCGCGATCGCCACCCCGAGACCCGAGGGCCCCGAGACAAGGCTCGCATATGCAGCGGTATCGAATAGATGTGTAACATACGTTTTGCGGAAGCGTGAAAAACTTTTTCTTTTCTTTTCTCATTTTAAATTTATGCACATCCGTCCGGTACTGCCGCTCCATACATAACATACAAGGTTACACATTCAGAGTATAACTAAAAACTTAAAAACTTCATACATTCATACCATACATATTCGATTTCCCAGAGGGCTTATTACATGTCCTTACATTGTCTACTAATACAAAAAGTACTATTAGATTTCATAGACTTATCAAAAGAAACTATTTAACCATATCTTCCCAAAATCAGCAGATTCGTCATCGTCGTCCTTAAGTCAAGACTGCTGCTAATTACCTGGAAGGGGGGGTCCGAACAAAGTCCGGGTAAGCTAATCTAAGCTTGTGAGCAATTCCAGTATTCGTCATGGGGTTTTTCAATTAGCAGTGGTTTAGTACATAAGAGTTTGTAAAATAGTCACCGCCAATTGTTCGTATACTTTGAATACAGAATATATGCATTCCTTAAAACATGTAACTTTGAATATTTAAAGCATTCAAGTTAAACTTAAACATATGAACCTTAAAACATATAACATATCATGTATTTCTTAATTAGAGTATATAAAACTCAACATATGCATATTGAAAATGATAGTAAAAACTTGCTTCCATTTTCAAATCATTTGTCATCTTATCACTTCCGTTAGTGGAATCCGTTTCGAACCGGACACCCTTTTTACTTATAAATGAAGATATCTCATCTGCCTGGGGGATTAGATCCTGCTACCGGGCATTTTACAGGGCAATTGAGTTCCGTAAAAACCCAAAATCCTGCCTATTTTACAGGGCAACTGAAAACTCAGAATCCTGTCTAAGTGCTTATGCACCATTCATCTTATAAAACATTTATCATGTGACTTGTCTCATAGATACTTTTCATAAATTCGTAATAGACATTCGTATACTTGAAATAAGCAAATTCAGAATATTTAACAATAATTGCATTTTAACTAGACATGCTGGAAAGTATTTGAAGGAAAAACTGTTGCAGAAACCAATCACTAAGCATGTCACAATGGGGTTATAAAATAGAACAATTAAAAACTGAATCATGTAAATAATGAATTTGAAATTTCAAATGCTTCATATCTTTAAACTTAAAACCTTGTCAAATTCATGGAGTTAAATCTCCAATTCAAACACAGGGTTACTCACCTTGTACTTCTAGTCCTGCTCTATTTGGGCGCTTTTCCCTTAGCTTTCTTTAACCTTTGAAGCCATTCTTGCAACGTTTCCGTATCCTCCTGTTTCTTAAGCTTTCTAGCTGCTAGTTGCTCCTTAGTGATAGTCTTGTAAATAAAGGGGCTAACACAGCACACTTCGTTCGTTTTGGAAATCCGAATGCGATTTTGAATCAGCTGGAGCTGTTTTTCCAGTTTCTCTCGGAAAACTTTCTGTTTGGGATCCTTTGCTAGTTGTGCCCTCGTCATCATAGGAGTAACTTCTCGTTCTTGGCTCATTTTTTGTGTTTAGTTAATTCTCTGTTTAAAAACACAATTTACCGTGTCAAGAAAACAGATTCCTATAATCATACTCTTCTGGGAGTTTCATTAACTTTAATTTTAAGTTATTTACTTGACATGTTTACGTGTCGTGTCCTTTCGTATTTCATTTCTCGTATTTGCCTCAGTTTAGTTCTTTGGCAACATTTCAGTTCATAGTCATCTGACAGATGCTATTCATCAAATTTTATGTCTTTTTATTTTAAACATCTCTTTTGGTCGATTAGACTCTACCATTGAGTCCGGAGTGTCCAAGAAAGTCGGTTTAGGCTTTCCAAGAATTTAATTCGGACTTTTATATGTGAAAGGGCAAAATGGTCATTTTATCGTTTTACGTGTCATATCTTTCCGTACTTCGTTTCGTAATTTGGACTCCATTATTGAGTCTGGAATGTCAAAGAAAGTCAATTTAGACCTTCTCTGATTTCATTTTGGCTTTAGGGGTACCAGGGGTATTTTGGTCTTTTTACCCCTTTACGTGTCTTTATTTTTCGGGACCCCGTTTCGTGTCGTGGACCTCACCATTGGACTCAGAAGGTCCAAAATAGTAAGAATACACTAATAACTTGTCAAATTTGGTCAAGGGGTATTTTGGTCATTTACCCCTTACGTGACTTTATTTTCTAGGCTTCGTCTCGTAAAACGGACCCTACCATTGGCTTCAGAATATCCGAAATAGTAAGGATACACTATTCATTTGTTTAATTTGGACTTTGTTTGGCTCATTTATGGGGCAGGGGCATTTTGGTCATTTTAACATTTTTTAGGGGTCTCAAATTTTTTGGGACCTCATCTCATGTCGTGGACCTCACCAATGGGCTTAGGGGGTCCAAGATAGTAAGGTTACATATATAACTTGTAATTTTTGGACAACGGGCCATTTCGGAGTATTTAATTTAATTAATTTTATTTAATTAAATTAAATTATAAACTGTAATATATATATTATTTAAGGGGAATAAGTGACAGGTTGAATAGGGTGGCACGCTGGCCAGCGTGTCACCTCCCTCCCCATACATCCCTCGTTCGAATCCCATCAGGTGCAAAATGCACCTTTTATTTTTTTGTTTTATTTTATATATATTTTATATATAAATTCTGCCCCATGTGTGACACACGCGCATGCGTGGCCGAGTGGAAAATGAGGGCTTCCCCACGCGCGAGGGTCAGGGATCGAAACCCCGTAACCTCGGTTCCTTCCCTTTTCTTCCAAAATTTTGAACTTTTAAACGTATAACTTATATACGACTCAAAACGACGCCGTCCCAATTAATCGGTGGCAAGCCCAGAGGCTGCCACCTGTCCGAGTCAACCCAGCCCCATTTTTAAAACTGAGTCAACCCGTCATCGTCTTCCCCAATCGACCGACTGAAAAACCCTAATCTCCGAATCCATTTCTTCCTATTTCGTGCATTTCTACTCAGCCAACCTCCACTGTTTTGGTCCCAAATTATCCCCAAGGTATATACAAATCGATTGGCATTCATTTTAGGCTTTAAAACCCCTTCATAAGTTCGGTTTTGGTTTGGATAATCCAAACTGTCATTTCGGTCGTTCATGCTTATTTCTTAACCAAACTTCATGGGATTTTGTTTGTTATGATCCCCTCTTCATGGGGATTCATATCTTGTTCTTAAATATTGGTTTAAAATGAGTTTTAAGGGGTTGGGGTGCAAAACCCGTAACCTGCAACTTGTGTTTGGTGGCCATTTCTTGAGCTTCAAGATCGCGCACATAGGTCTTTAAGACACCCTTGGTGTCTAGTTGGGGTTCCAAAAATCCAAACGTGATTTAGTCACCACGGTTTCAGACCTGCTTGAGCAAGGTCCATCCATGGCCGTAGCTTATGGGTTGTGTAATCTTAGGTGTTTTTAAGTTAAATTTTCCTGCTTGTTATGATTAGAATGTGTTCTAGACATCATATATATCAAATGGAAGCTTTAAATCAGTTTGTATGTAGAGAAATTCTAGAGAGAGAATTTTGACAGTTTGAACATTCTCACCTTTTTGGTTGTGGTTTTCCTCCTCTTTCTTGCTCTAATCCTTCTTCTCTTCTCCTCAGTTTCCTCTTCTTTTGGTTTCTTCGTGAGAGATCAACATGCTTTGCATGTTTTGGCTTTTAAAGCAAGAGTAGCCGACCTCTCTCTTTCTCTCTCTCTCTCTCTCTGATTTCATAGCCCTACTCTAGACTTCCCATCTCATAAATTCTACTTTTTCTTCTTTCAACTTTACATTAAATTTTCATAAGATATTTACATATATTATATACATATATATACATATACACATATATATACAAGACACACACACACACACCAGCCGACACACACACACACATTCACACTTGTTCACTTTTTACTTTTTAACTTTTTCATATTTCATTCATTTAATATATATATATATATACATATATACACATTTAATTAATACATATATATATATATCTATTTTCTTATAATTAATTAATTAATTTAATAATTAATTAATTATATATATATATAATTTCTTTTCCTCGTAATATGTGCCATGTGACCCGGTATCCCGGGTCGGGATATTACAATTGGCGTTATGATCTGTTCAGATGGAGGGAGATTGGCAGTAAGGTCGACCGCTTTGCTACCCTTTTTCTGCTTCTTCCTCTTACAACTCAACATCTGAGATCGAGATAGCGTCCAAACCAGAGATGTCAAGGTTAGGATAGAGCTTAGACAACTTCTTCTTGCACAAGCGATAACCATGGTCGATGAAGTCACCACCCAAGTTGTCACAACCCGAGACCCCACCCTCGGATCTCGTGTGGCGCACCAGATCCGACGCTGCTTGTCAAACTAAGGGTCTCAACTTATAACACAATCAGTGCTACTAACATGCAACAACTAAAATGCAGAAGAAAATAAATAAAAGCTGTATGTGATATATATAATGTTTACAAAATGCGGAATATAAAATTTTTTAATACAACTGTTCATCCCCAAGACGTGGATAACATGGGAGAGCTATAAGACTGTCTGTACTAAGTATTACACTACAACTTCAAAAGCAATTGTCCACCTTCTAGCAATCAGACTCTAGGGTCTGTCCTCGATATCTGTGCCTGCATAATGATGTGTAGTATCTGATGAGCTATGAAAACTCAGTAAGTAATACTCCTTTACTCTGCCATGTGTACAAGTGTATGTAAAGATGCTAGCCAGTCAATGAATATATAACTCAATATCAAATGATAGAAGTCAAGTGATAAGGAAATGAAATCTGTGCTACTGACAATATTATATTGATACAGTCATGAGCTGTCTCAAGTATATATTGTCTACTCTCAATAAAAAGCTGTGAAATCTCATGATCATTCATAATGAAATAATATGATCAAGCTATGAAAATCAATAACAGATACTGATAACAACAAATGTGGATGCACTTTAACTTGGGGCCCGGCATACCCCTTAATTCATTTTATTCTCTTTTCCTCGATCTTTCAGCCAAACACTAACCCATCGGTTCGGTACTCGCCTCGCAGATCCCACTTTAGCTGCCATTTTAATTGCCACTTTTGATTCCCGTTTTCTCGACCCGTAGGTCTAGTAAGCATCAGATGGAGTTGTGACTGAGCACAAATCCAGCTACAATATAATATATCAAGATCATGCTAAATCCAATAAACAGTAAATGCAATAACACTATCTCAGCAGCGAAAAGAAACTGTTGCCTTAACAGCGTAAACTGGGCTACTGAGATCATAAGTCTTGCCCCTTGAGGCCTATGTACAGAGCGTACAGAAATCATGATCAAGATATATAATAGTCAATAAATACTTTCTACAAGATAGAGCAATATCAATGTGGACTCAATAAATATTCTAGCATGTATGGAGTACAATAAATACTATAAGAAAGACTGTTGACATGGCTGAAAATGTAACACATGCAAAGATCATACATTTACTTACCTCTTAAACCATTTCTGTTCTTTCACAATAAAACCAAGTCACTGTTCCTTCCTCTTTGAAATCCATATTCATTAATAGATAGTATATCTCAGTTTACCTTTTCATAAGTTATGTTATTCATCAAATTTTATGCCTCTTTACTATTAGTTCCTCTTTTACTAAATTAGACTCTACTATTGAATCCGGAATGTCGAACAAAGTCGATTTAGGCTTTCGCGAAATTCAATTCGGACTTCTGTACTAAAAAGGGCAAAATGGTCATTTTGCACTTTTACCGATTTTTTATTTTTTTGGGACCTCGTCTTGCTAAACGGACCTCATCATTGGTCTTAGAATGTCCGAGATAGTTAAAATACACTATTCATGTGTTTAATTTGGACATCGTTACAATAAAGGGTAAAATGGTCATTTACACTTTCACAGGTTCTTACTTCTCGAGACCTCTTTTCATAAATCGGACTCCACGGTTGAGTCTGGAATGCTCGAAATAATAAAATTCACTATTCTTTTATTTTGTTCGGAGTTTGTTTGACTATTTTTTGACTCAATGCCATTTTCGTAATTTTCTATTATTTTAAATTAATTAATTAAATTAATATTTTATTCTGGGGGGTCAAATCATAATAATTAAAATTTTGGGGGTCTATTTGCAAATTTTGTAACTTCTGGGTTCAATTGCAATTTCAGAAAACCTTATCCTTATCAAGGATAGCCAAATAGTGGTTAGGCTTCAAAACTAGAACAGAATATCCTTATTCCCAAATCAATTTCTATTTCAATTTCTTACGCCTGTAGCCAAACACTCCTAATTCAATTTAAAATCTTTTAAACTTAAACCAATACTGCATCGTTTCAAGCTACCCGTTTCTATTTCGGTCTGGTCCTGACCCGGATCTGAACCATGACCCGAACCCGACCCAAGACAATAGTGTTGTCTTCCTCGTTTTTCCGGTGAGACTCCGGTAGGGTTCCGGTGTGAACAGTTGTCTTCTCCGGCGACGGCAACTGAATTTCAGTCGAATTTTAACAGTTTTTAAATGCCTTCTTCTACGGTTTTTCATAGAGATCTCATATCTAGGGTTTGTTTTCACTTTCATTCACTAATTTCTCACGAAATAGAGAAAAATAGTGGCTCCGGCCAACTGATATTTCTCAATTTTGAGCTCGTTTCTTGACTGTTTTTACTCGTTTCTTTCTCTATTTGTTTTCTGCATTCTATAGGAAAATTTATAGACCATTTAAACAATGTTTCATGCATAAAATATTAGAAATCTGATTATTTTCTCACACCTGCAACTACTGTTTTCTCTTTTGATTCGGCACCATTTTTACTGATTTTTCTTGCATTATTTTCCATATTTCATGCTCTTTAAAACCCTATAATCAAAATCAAATGAAAGCTCTTAATTTTTAAAAATAGAACAAGACCCACTTACTTATATTTTTCTGATTTCTTGGTCCAGGTCTTTTCTGTTCCACTTCAATCCACTCTCAGCTTCTTCCTTCTTCAATTCTTTCTTTCTGTTTTTCCCTTCACACACATATACGTATATATAGCCAACCCAACCGACTTAATTCTCTCTCTCTCTCTCTCTCTCTCTCTCTCTCTCTTGCAGCCTTCCTTGACTTCCTCCTTCTGCCCCATTTAATTTCTCTTTTTCTCTTTTCTAAGAATGCAACTTTGCATTCAATTTTTGTGGAGCTTTTGATGATATATATATATATACACACATTTTGTCAACACACATACTTACACACACAACCGTACACACACACATAATATCTTACTTGCATGCATGCCTTGGCATGCTGCCTCTCTCTTATTTCCTTTTCTTTTTAATACACATGCATATACCATACTTTATACATTATATACATATATATATATACATACACGATTATACCTTATTTATACGCCAATATATATCCATATATATATATACATATATATCCATTTCCAATAGTATATACATACACTTATTTTTTATGAACTATGCATGTGTCTATACGTAAGCATGCATGAAAATACGTGTATGCATGCATTACGAGGCATAATTCTAGGGTTGCTCGAGAATGGCCCGATACTGGCTATATAACTGATACTATTTACTTTCTTTAACCATACAGTACATTTGATATAGTGATATAAAGTTTAAACGGTTCGGGTTACAACTATTAGTACACTACTCGACCCGGTCTACCTCGGTATACGTGCTAACCCGGGTCAGGGTATTACACAAGTCCTCAACCTTAGCCTTCAAATCTTTCTCAGTCTAAGTTCTGGTTGCCTCGACACTTTAGGCTAGCTTCAAAGCAGCCTTTACCTTAAACTCAATAAGCTTCTTTCTGGCTGCCTCTAGATCTTCAGCAATGGCATTCTTCTCTGAGTGAAGGATAAAGTGGGCGTTGGCAACCTCTTTCAATTTCTCTTCAGCACTGAAGGCTGCTGGCTAGGTAGTTCCCTAACTGTAACTTGAGCTCATCCAGTTCACCCTGAAGCTTATCAATTTACTTCGTGTCTTCAAGGCTGTCTAGGATGGCAGCTATAGCATGAGCCACCTACAGAACACAAAATAATAGGTCACTACAGGAATAAATAAAGAAAAATCTTAAGTACAAGAGCTCTAGATGCTTACCCTCAGATGGGCAACCATAATGTCCCTAGATATCTTCTTGGGATTGTGCCCCTTAACCCTGCCTGGATAGGTCTTCCAAGACTCTACCTTGGCTTTCTTCAAAGTAGAAGTCCTAGACTCTTCAATAGTAGTAGGAATAGGGACCTCGGCCTTGTCTTTGCCTTTTTGGGCATGAGGGATTTTTGGCATGGGAGGAGGACCCTCGCGATGACCTGGAGAGAGCTCCATCCCTTCAGAGATAGTCCTTTCAAGAGATTCTATGCCCATGAGCAAAGGCCTCTTCCTCTTCAGAGGAACCACAACCTGCACTAGAGTAGAGGTCCTTCCCCCTCGGGTCTTTTTTTTCTACCTAAGACGCCACTAGGCGATCATGAAAGTCTTCAAGGCATTGAACTTTTGCTTTGCAATCCCAACCTCCATCAGAGAATTCAAGCTGAGGACTTGATCGTGAAGGCTAAAGAAGCTACTAGTACCTCTTCTGGAGCACTTCAGTAAAAACAGGCCTCTTCCAAGCCACTTTTCCTGCACCTTCATTTGAAATGGAATAAGTCAGAATTAAGACAACAAAAGAAAAAAGAAAAAAAAAGCCAAGTTCTTAAGATTGGTAGGCTTTTACCCTTGAAATTGGTGTACCGAGGGAAAACGTTGGTTTAGTTCTCGTAGTCCTCGAACTCCTAACCACCCTTTACAAAGAAATACCATTTCTTCTAGGTTTTGTTGGAAGAATGAACTGAGGTACGGGGTTTAAACCCCCTATCAAAAGACATGTAGTACATGCCCTTCGATCTTTCGTATTTGAGGTTTATTATGCTCATAATCAAATTAAGATCAACCACAACCTCATTTTGATGACCTAAGACCAAAAGGGCAATCAATTGCCTCCAACTATTAATGTTCAATTTGGTAGGTCAAAGCTTGAACCAATGAAAGAAATCACTAACCAAGCAGTGGAAAGGGAAACACACCCCAGCCTCAAACCACTCGAGGTAGGCACAAATTTCCCCACAAAGGATGTCAGAAAGGCTTTCAGATGACTTAGGGATTCTAACATGAAATGTTTTTAAGAAAATTATAAGTGTATAGGAGGGTATCGATCATGGTTTGGGTGATGGCACTCTCCTCTTGCTCTCTCTTTTGGCCCCTATTGGAGGTTCTAGCCTCCCTATTCCTTGTCTCAACAAAAGCCTCAACTATGAGGACCCCTAAACTACTTGCAGGCCTATCCTCGAGGTTTCTTGTTCCTTTACCAACCTCTAGGCTCAATGCCTCTTGGTTCTCTACTTTCATGGGATCCTTTAATTCATGCACAATACTAGAATGGGCATTAGAGGCAACCATTTTTAGAAATCAAAAGGAAAAGAAGAAGAACATAATGGGTAGGGGGAAATTTTAAGAACAAAGGGATTTTTGGTGCTTTCAGAAACCAAACATGACCACAAGGGTGAGAGTCTTGGCCAAAGAACTTCACTAGTGCACCAAAATCACCCAAAATCAACTTTTGCACAAGAGAATTTCTCAAGAAAACGCTCTAATGATATTTAAGTGTAAAAAAGTCCCAAAGAAACTAAGTTCCCCTTTTATAGAGCCGAAAACAACATTAATCATCACCTTCGAACCAACTTGATAGTTGGAGCACTGATGGTCTCGGTTCTCGAATTGATGGTTGTCGTTATGACGACGTATTAAATGTCCCATCAATGGTTATGTTCTCAAAAACTAAAATGACACATTAATGTGGCTGCACGCATGACACCTCAAAAACCCTAACCTCAGCTCGGGATGAATCCTAAACAATCGAGGCTCAAGGGAGAGGAGGGGGAGGGAGAGTAACTGATATGCCATAAACAGACATTGACTCAACAACATGACATGTGGCCATTATGCTCTGGATCATGAAAATCGAATATCTTGAGTACTTATGAAACTTTGGGCTACCGAACTTAAGAAAAGAGGGTCTCGAACAGATCACCGTCTTTCGTGGGATAGTGCTCTTTTGAAGGGGTTGGGGTAGTTTTTCCTCTATACGTTATTTCTTCTACACAAACTCGTCGCTCGCTTAAAAAGGGGTGTCAAGGTTGTCTTTGTAGTGTCCTTGAAATTCAGTCTAAAGATCTTGCGTTAGATGAAATTCCTATAGTAAAAGATTTCCCTGATGTCTTTCCTAATGAGTTACCTTGTCACGACACGGCACCCCACCCTACACGGATGCCAACGACGTGATGCCAGTTGGCCACCTTGCCGATTTTTCCCCACCGACAATGCGGCCAACCAAAGGCGACTTCTGAACTTTATACTGAATTGTATTCTAAATATAGGGTCAAAGTAGCAGAAATTAAAACCTTTTTAAATCGAAAAATGCAACTCAGCCCAATGCATCAGAGCATGTTTAGAATTAGTCGCCAAATATCCCTAGAGTATCAATATACATGCTCTAATGCATCTATTCTATAACACTGAATTACTTAAAGTGGAAGTTACACCAATACAATTCACGTGATCAAAAGCTCATCTCCAATGACCAACAGTCATAATATCTCCGAGTACAATTTAATCATGGAAATCCAACATACTAGGCTAACCTCATCACTAATGATGCAACATTATAATACAAATTGTGAACTTAACCTTACAGAGTACGTGATCAACTTTGACTTGGAGTTCATATCATCAGTGTTAATCACTTGTGCTTCATTAGCCCCACTAGTTATCTCATTGCATTTCATCCCACATAATGTCACCTGAAAAATGGTTATAAGTAAGGAGTGAGCTAACAAAGCTCAGAAAGTAAAATCCCTTCCTCTGTCATGGGTCAAGATCAGTCCAAGTAGGTATGGGCAAACACCAATAGGATGTGATATATCAATGCATGTATAAATTCGATAGAAATGACCTTCAGGTCCTATAGGCATATTCCAAGATGAGTACGCAAAGACAATAACAACAAGGAATAACCAAATAATATGCTACCGAAATCAGAAAACATCTATATAGGCATGTCATCATAGCACAACAAGGAGTATTCCAAGGAAAAGCTCACAAGCATATCAAGGATCCAAGGAATACAATATCAACGGGGCTCAAGGATATACAACATATCAAAAATCAAGAGCATGTCATGTAAGAGATAAAAAGAAACTGTCTGTAAGATGCAATCTGTTAGGGCCTGGCATACCCTTTTGTGCTTACAACATAGCGCTATCAAATTTTTGTGTACTCTAGGACTCAAGTCATATGTCATGGCTTGCATGACTACGTGCCGATCATACGAAGTGACACTCATACCCACGCATAAGTCAATCGTGCGATGTAACACTCACAACCATGCGTAGACTGTTAGTATCTTGTCCCTAAGGACTGAAGCGTGTAACAGGTCAAGTACTACCACAGAAAAATCAAGTCATGCACAGATAATTTTACAAGTTTGTGGAGTAATACTTTTCTTATCGACATGTGACATGTATTGTTCGGTATTCAAGCATCAAGGAAATACATATAAATCATATCAGGGTATTGACATGCAATAACTCATCAATTCCACAAGATAGAACAATATCAATTGTGGAGATCAAGACATATCAGATAATAGAGTACAAGGTGGTAGCATGAAGAAATAAATGTGACATAGCTAAAGAAAGACCACATAACAAAGTTCGGGTTTACTTACTTTGAGTTCTTAACATTGCATTTCCATCTCGTTATCACAATAGCTTTTCCATAGTTCCTCTTTCTCATTTTTTGTCATTTGAATGGTCCTATAATCATGGAGTAGAAATATACCACACATTGAATCAGTATTTATTTTATCGTTATACTTCTAGTAAGCTCATTAAGTCATAAGGACGCATTCGTTATTTCTTTTTAGTTTATCAACGGGTCTTGTATATAAATTTTTGAGTCTTTTGGATCTCATTTGGTATCTATTTTCGCTTATCGAAACATATCGGTCATTTCTCATTTTATACTTTGTCTGTCCCAGAGTTTTATTTAGTCCTATAGTTTTTATAATTATGCTTATGATAGTCAATTATATCATATTAGCCCTCTTTTACAATTTATTCGGCCTTTACTTTGTATTTTCTATCCTTAGGGGTATTTTGGTCATTTCTTATTTTATGACATTGTAACCCAGAATTATTATTTAGTCATTCATGCATGTTTACAATTATTTGGGCCTTTATTGGTATCAATTTCATCTAATTTGAACTTTATTCGAGCTTCATACTATATTAGGGGCATTTTGGTAATTTTATACTTTTACGCATCATATTTTTTGGTACTTTGTTTGTTAATACAAACTCCACTATTGAGTCCAGAGTGCTCAAAATAGTTAAACTATGTCCCCTTTGACATATCTTTGGCCTTGGGAATACTAAGGGTAAAATTGTCATCTTAACGTTTCACATGTCTATTGTTCTGAGACTTCGTTTCACAAAACAGATCCCGCCATTGGGTCCGGAATGTCCCAAAATGTTAATGTACATAATTTTTATAGTTAACAAGGTCCATTTGATCACATAATTGATCATCAGGGCGTATTTGGAATTATCCTAGTTGTCAGTTCATATTTTTCGGGATTTATTTAGGCTTCATGGACCTCACCATTGAGTTTGGAATGTCCGAGATAACTAAAATAGACTATCTTTTATGTTTAATTGGCACTGGGTATCGTTAGGGGCAATATAATCATTTACCATTTACGTGTCTATATTTTTTGAGACTAAATTTCACCAATTGGACTCCACCATTGAGTCCGGAATGCCCGAAATAGTAAAAATACAATATTTATTTATTTTATTTGGGCTTCATTTGACTTATTTAGTGTCTAAGGGTAAAATTATCATTTTACCTAATTAAATAAATTATTTTATTATTTTTTAGGGGCTCATTTGAATTTATTTCTTACATTCTGGGCTATAAGAGAGTTATCAGAAGGTCTTGGGGGTCATTTTGAATTTTAGAAAGTCTTGGTTTTTTTTTTTTTTTTTCAATTCAAACAGTGAACCAATTCGTTCACTTGGTCCAAACGCTAAACCGGCCCATTGGCCTTTAAACCGACCGGTTCAGTCCATCTCAATGAATCGGGATAAGATATCCCACTTAGCCCCCTTTATCCACGGTTAGGTTAGTTCATTTTTTTATTTTGGATTTCTTATCTGTAATATCCCGACCCGGGATACGTCACGTATACCGAGGTAGGTCGGTTAACACATGTAACTTGAACGGTAAGATATGTATATCATAGTATTTTCATGGAAATGAATGACTGGAACTGTGAATGATGGAAATGAATGATCAAGGCTGGGTAACACCCGAGCCCCACAGGGCATTGCATCGTAATGCGTGCATGCACGTATTTCCATGCATGCATACGTGAACATAGATACATAGCTCGATTAAAATGAGTGTATGTGTATACGATTAAAAATGGAATTGTACCCCTACATATGCATGTATATACATGTATAAAAACATGTATTTGGTGTGTATGTGTATATTTATATATATATATATATATAATATGATGTATTTATGTATATATGTATATATACATAAGAAATAAAAAGAAAGAAAAGGAAAAAGGGGAAACTGCCCTTGGGCAGTATGCAGGTACATTGCATGTGAGGTGTGTGTGTGTCGGTTGGGTGAAGTGTGTGTGTGTTATATATATATATATAATATGATATATGTATATATAAGTGCCCAACAAGTCTCCCCAAGCCATTAATGCAAAGTTTGCATTTGGCAGAGGGAATACAGACCCTAGGTCAAGGAAAGGGGCCATAGAAGGGGGAGTAACCGAGAGAGAGAAAGAGAAAAAGGGAGAGAGGCGGTGGAACCCTTCTCTCTATATATGTACATACGGGTGTGGGTTTAAAGGCAAAAAAGAAAATTGAGATTGAGAGAAAGGTTGGCAAAGAGCTTAGGAGCAGAAATAGGAAAGTTTGGAGGGTCACACAGGGCAAAAACCCGAACACCCAGGTAAGCCATTTAGTTCTGTTTTTGAGATTTGAAGCATGAATGTTTGATCTAAATCTAGGGTCTAAATGAGCATGATATTAGCTTTTAAATGCAAAAAGAATTAGGTTAAATGGTTTAGAAACCATAGAGATATTCTAAGCTGCAGGTTGTAGAGAATAATCGGCCATGTGTTATTTCATGCATTAAACCTTGTTTAATCGACCCAAGCATGACCCTATGATGTGCAGAAAACTGTTAGAAACAATTAGGGGCCAAAACCGTGAACAAAACGCCATGAAATAGAAGATATCACTTGGCCGGAGAATCGACCGGAAATGTTCAACCCCTATTTCGTGAAGAACTAGTGGGTTACATTGAAAACTAAAGTTAGAAATATAATCTACATAAAAAATGGAAAAGAATGGCATTCAAAATGGGGGGAAAAACCACCAAAAAATAAGTGACAGTCGCCGGAGAAGACGACTGTTCACGCCGGAACCCTACCAGAGACGTGGGGAAAACGACCGGAAAGTCGTGGGGGCTATCGGGTCAAAACTGGGACGGATCCGGGTTCGGATCGGGTCGGTAACCGACCGGAAATAAACGGAGCCAAAGCTGTGTCATTTTGGGTTTTTAATTTAAATGGGATTGGGCTTGTTTGGTTACATGTATAGTAAATTGGAATTGGGTTTGGGGTTATCCAGACCAAGGATGGGATAGGAAATCAGGGTTATTGAAATCCGGTTTTTCAAATGAAGTGAACCGTTTGGTTCAGGGGAAGGGTGGACCGGTTTAGGGTTTCTGGTCTTGAACCAACTGGTTCAGACCGTAGCTTTAGGAAATTGTAAACCGGCCCCAATTGTTTTGAAAAATTACACTAAGGCCCAAACAGAAAATTAATTAAATATTAATTTTTATAACAATGCCCCTATTTCAAATATGGGTCAAACGAAGTCCAAACGATACAAATGAATAGTCAAAACCTATTATCTCGGACATTTTGAGTCCAATGGTGGGGTCCGTTTTACTGAGATGAGACCCCGAAGGATAAAATACCGTAAGAGTGCAAAATGACTATTTTGCCCTTTTAGTACAAAAGTCCAAATGGAATTCCGCGAAAGCCTAAACTGACTTTCTTCGGCGTTCCGGACTCAATGGTAAAGTCTAAAATAGTATTTGAAATACTTATGATAGAAAGGCATAAAATTTGATGAATAGCATTTATTCTGAAACGTATTCACTGATATATAGGAAACTCGAAAGGCAAGGGTACACTCAGGGATTTCTGAGATAGAAGCACGATAGAGGTAAGTGGATCACTCTCTCTCTTACATGTGGTGTTTCCACAAGCCAAGTTTATTCTTTTACTGCCAAACTCGTACTCTTGAATGTATTGATATCCCTGTGTTCCACAATTCGATATTCTTTATCCTGTGGACATTTGATTGACTGGTATATCATTGTTATCATGTTTAACTGTGCTTTGAAAGCAACTCATGTTATTACTATCCACAATGAGATATTGTTCTATCTCGTGGACATTGCTTGACTGTTATATCATTGTTATCATGTTTAACCATGCCTTGAAAGGCCTACTGTTGTATCCTTATTGAATGAATGATATTCCATTTATATTCTATGGAATTACTTATGATCATGACATGTTTATGAACACGGGGGTTGTGCTCAGTCACAACACCCATCTGATGCTATCTGATTGAATGGGACCTACGGGTCAAGTCCGTGAACGGACAAATGGCAATTTACTGGAATTGATTGGGGGGTATGCCGGGCCCCAAAAGATCGAGGGTCTGCCGAGCCCTGAAACAGAATAACAGCATCTCTTATGATTGACAGAACTTGATTGTTGAATGGCACTATCCCTTATAATTCTTCAAGTCTCGAAGGACTTACATTGATTGATTTGATTATGATCGGTTCATTGTGGCAGTACTTCATTGTTGTTATATTTTCATTTTACACTATACTTCTGATTGTGTATTGTGATTACCTTTCATTGGCCCTCGTGGCAACTGGTTCCATTGGCCCTCGTGGCATTTATGTTCATTGGCTATCACAGTATCTCCTTCCTTATGATTGGCTATCATTATCTCATTCATGGATTCACATTGATCATCGATACCAGTGTTGGAGATATGTTTTACTTACTGAGCTTTGTAGCTCATTCCACCCCATTTACCCCCATTTCAGGTGATGACGCTGCGAGACCCCAGTAGGAGTCTGAGAGCGTAGGGGGACATTTTGAAGTATTATATCAGTCTATGTTAGTTCTCCCATGTATTCACCACCCCCAGGTGTGATATCCCGACCCGGGATAAGACACGTTTACCGAGGCAAGTCGACTGAATAGCATAACCTGAGCTGTTTTAAACTCCATGTCATAATAACTATGGAACTGACTTTATTTTAAAAAGATAAATGTTTTGCTTAGTATGGCTAGTGTCGGGCAACACCCGAGCACCCCGGGATATCGCATCGTAATACGTGCACGCACGCACTTTCATGCCCATGCATATTGCATGCATGTATAGCTTGAACAAAATAAAGGTATGTAAATACCTATAGAAATACCTATATATGTGTGCATATGAATGTATATGAACGTATACAATTAACGTATACAAGTATGTATGTATACATATAGATATACATGTATAATATAATGAGATTATGTGAATATATATGTATATTAAAGTATATATGTGTATCTCATGCAAAAACAAGAAAGGCAACCAAAATATCAGTGTGTGCATCACTGTGTGTGTGTGTGTGCATCACGGTGTGTGTGTGTGTTTGGGAAACCACACCAACCGACTTGGTGAAAGGTGGTGTGTGTATATGTGATATAATGTATATATATGTATCTTTGAGGGTACGTGGGTGATGGAGGATCAAAGGGCGGTTCACGACAGTCAAGAATGACTGCAGGGAAGAGAGAGAGAGGGAGAAAGAGAGAGATAAGCTAGAGAGAGAAAGAGGCGGTGGGTGTCATTGTTTATATATATGTACACGGGTTTGTGAGTTGAGAGGTTAGAAAAGAAGGGAAGGGTCAGGAATTGAAGGGAAGAAGAAGAGAGAGAGACTGATTCAGAAACAGAGGGAGATTGGGAAGGTCACAGTGAGCTAAATCCGAAACTCAGGTAAGTGATTGAAGTTCTATTTTTGATTTTTAGTTCATGAAACTTAAATATGATTGTAGGGTTGTATAGATGAATTAAAAAGGAATTTAATGAAAGAAAAATGATAAGAAATGGTTGAAAAATGAATAAGAAAACCGGAGTTGCAGGTTTATGCAATGAATTCGGGTTAGTTGATTTTATGCTAAAAAATCAGTTTAAAATGCATGGGATTGATCCCATTAAGTGCAGAAATTAAATAGAATGAAAAGAGGTCAAAACAGTTGAGAACCGAGTGCAAAAATGAGGAAAACCAGCTCACCGGAAAATCGGCCGGAGCTATTAACCTCCATATTCGAGAAGATTGGGAAGGTTGTGAGGGAAATGGAGGATAGGAATGAGGTCGTGGGGAAGAAAGGAAGAGATTGGCATTGAAAATGAGAGAGAAAACCGATCGGGACAGGTTGCCGTCACCGGAGATGGTGACGGAACCCTACTGTTTTCCTACCGGAGACGTGGGTAAGATGACCGAAAAATCATGGGGGCTACCGGGTTAAGTCTAGACCGGATCCGGGTTCGGATTGGGTCGGTACCCGACTGGATATGAAGTGGCCATGATACTGTGTCGTTTTGGGTTTTTAATTTAAATGGATTTGGGCTGTTTGGTTACATGGATAATAAATTGGAATTGAGTTTGAGGTTATCCAAACCAGGGATGGGATAGGAAATCAGGGTTATTGAAATCCGGTTTTTCAATTGAAGTGAACCGTTTGGTTCAGTAAGGGAGCAGGCCGGTTTAGGGTTTTTGGGTCTGAACCAACTGGTTCAGACCGCAGCTTTTGAAAATTGTGAACCGGCCCCAAATGTTTTGAAAAATTACACTAAGGCCCAAACAGAAAATTAATTAAATATTAATTTTTACAATAATGCCCCTATTTCAAATATGGGTCAAACGAAGTCCAAACGATGCAAATGAATAGTCAAAACTTATTATCTCGGACGTTCTGAGTCCAATGGTGGGGTCCGTTTTACGAGACAGAACCCCGAAGGATAAAATACCGTAAAAGTGCAAAATGACCATTTTGCCCTTTGTAGTACAAATGTCCAAATGGAATTCCGCGAAAGCCTAAACCGGCTTTCTTCGACGTTCCGGACTCAATGGTAAAGTCTAAAATAGTATTTGAAATACTTATGATAGAAAGGCATAAAATTTGATGAATAGCATTTATTCTGAAACGTGTTCACTGATATATAGGAAACTCCAAAGGCAAGGGTACATTCACGGATTTCTAAGATAGAATTACGATAGAAGTAAGTAAATTCCCTTTCTCTTCCATGTGGTGTTTCCAAGCCAAGTTTATTCTCTTTACTGCCAAACTTGTACTCTTGAAAGTACCTCACGTTATTGTTATCCACAATGCGATATTGTTCTATCTTGTGGACATTAATTGACTGCTATGTCATTGTTATCATGTGAACCATGCCTTGAAAGGCTTACTGCTATGTCTTTACTGAATATATGATATTCCATCTTATACTTCTATGGAATTATGAATAATCATGATATGTTATGAATACGGGATTTGTGCTCAGTCACAATATCCATCCGATGCTTTCTGTATTAACTGGAGACCTAAGGGTCAAGTACATAAATGGACAGGTGGCAGGAATGAATTCCTCGAAGGCTTTCCACCGGCAATTGACTGGCATAAGCATTGGCATTTCATTTACATTTACATTGGCATTTTACCTGAGAACAGAGTAAATGCATCTCCTAAGAATTGGTATGATTACGTTATTGAATAACACTATTCCTTATGACTTATCTTAAACTGAGAAGACACTCTTCATTGAATTGATTGTGATCGGTTTATTGTGGCAGTACTCCTTGTTGTTGTATTGTTGTTGAGAGATTCATGTTGATGGTGTATCCATTGCTCCTAATTGAACATTGTGACTTATTATTCATTGGCCTTCATGGCAACTGTTCTCTTTGGCTATTACAGCATCTCCTTCCTTATGATTGGCTATCATAATCTTATTCATGGATTTGTATCTTATCGATACCAGTGTCGGAGATCTATTTTTACTTGCTAAGCTCTCGTAGCTCATTCCCCCTATTTACCCCCATTTCAGGTGATGACGCTGCAAGACCCCAGTAGGAGTTTGAGAGCGTAGGAGGACATTTTTGAGGAACTGTATCAGTCTATGTCTTAGTTCTCCCTTGTATTCACCACCCTCGGGTGCTGGTTACGTTTGGTTCTTATTTTGTTTATGTAGAACCATATTACGTATTGTAAAGACTTCCGCTAACATTGTGTATTGAAAGACTTCCGCTGATGTACTATTACCGATAAGACTTCTGCTGTTATTGTTTGAGGATTTTAGTACTTTGCATATTAGTACTATGATACAGGAATGGAAAAAGTAGGGACGGCCTTCGGGTCGGCCCCGCGACACGAGATCCGCATAGGGTGGGTTTCGGGTCGTGACAGCTTGGTATCAGAGCTATAGGTTCGATTGTGAGTCATGGGAGATAGGACTAGGATTAGAATGGATAGACAAGACTGACGATTTACCTTATACGAACATTGACTGTCATCTTATGTATTGACTTGTCATTTCATTGGTTATCTTCATTGGTTATCTTTTACGGACATGGTTAACGCGAGGAATAATCCATTACTTATAGATCGTTTAGAACTAAAGTTAATAGATGTAACTGATATCCTTTATATAAATTTTATACGATCAGTGATTATTCTCTCATTCATTGACTGGAAATCTTATGGTTTCTCTTTACTAGTTATCTTACAGACATGGTTATCTCAATAAATACATTGATAGTTGTGAATTGCATAGATCACTTAGAGTTGGAATCAATAGATAGAACAGAAGTCTCTATAATATAGATTCCATGTGAACATTGATTGTTATTCTATGCATTGCCGGGTTGTCTTATAGACAAGGTTAACAAACAGGAATACCTCGGTAGGTTATACTGACTCGGTAAAACCATGAACGAGTAGATCCATATAGAAATGCTTATCTAAACTTATTGTTTTCAGCAATGGGACATACCAAGAATGCTGAGACAGGAAGTGATCAATTAGACCGAATTGAATACCTTATGGAAGAGATTCTCAAATCTCTGCCTCGAGCCCAACCTCAACAGTCAACTACGTGCATCGAAGTGATAGCACCAGTAAAGATCACCACACGGGGTAAACAAGGAATCGCAAAGAGAAAAGTCAAACGTAGGGTGCCTAACCAAAAAGAAGTAACAATTAGACACCTAACTCCCCTACAATGCCCTACCTGCGGAAAATCTCACAAGGGGCAATGCCTTAGAAATACAAACACTTGTTATTACTGTGAACAGGATGGACACTTCGCAAGGAATTGCCCTCAGAAAGCCAAGGCTACGACTAGTGCCACACCCACCTCACCAGTCTCTGTGGCATTAGGGAAAGATCAACCTCCTACACAGATAGCTAAAGGTACCCGTCCAGTTATTTATAACCTGTTTAGACACTTATGAGATCCTTACACACTCGGTTGTGTTATCATATAATTGCTAAACTGAATTTAGCAACTGAACACTTGGATGATTGATTTATGATTTTATTAGATCAGGGAAGTTATTATTGGAAAATGTTAAACAGAAAAGCATGTGAACTTAGGGCCATTTACTGAACCATTTTATGGTTACCATGAGGATTATTGTTAGAAATATTAAACATAGAAAACATGAGATACAGATCAGGATCACATGTATTCTCAATGATTAACCTATACTTGAAAGTTGGGTTTAATGATATAGAATAAATGACTTGTAGAAAACCTTGATGATTGTTTTATCTTATAGAAACATGTACTTGATGTTTATTAAGTTAAAATTTAAAGATTGTTCTCTATTGAAGGAGACATTAAGAATCAAATGGCTATATTTAGATTATAGATTTGATATTTATGATTTAATGGTCGTTCTATATTACGATAGTTATTGAAAATTGAATTTCTATTTACGGATTATGAACTTGATGTTTACAAATTAAATGATTGTTCTATACTGTGAAAATTTGTGAGAGCTGGAATTATGTTCCATAATGAACAAAGGAAACAATTAGTGCACATTGAAAGATAAAATGTAACATAGAATTGGGAATATGACACTTTGAAAAGTGGTGAGTTGACAGTAATATTGACATGGAATAGAAGTACACTGAAAAGGGTGTGGAGTTAACAATAACATCTAGTCAGAGTAAATCCTGATATGATAAATAGACTCGTATGTGAATACTGACCATTGATCTTTTATAGTAAACTGGGAGATGATTTGGGCTACTGTGCCAGTAGTCACAGGTATTTATAGTTGTTTACAAAATGCTCGATATTGTTAAGATGATTGCTCTACATACTGATTTATAGCTTCAACATTTACTACTAGTTGAACATAGAGACAGAACTCTTAAGTTATATATTAACTGTTCAAGTTCCACAAGGAAAATGATTGATGATAAATGTTATACATGAAACAAGTGGAGTACGTAACATAGATGTATAAGTATTAGATTGACATATTACCATCTTATAGAATTTGAAGGGCATTGATGAGTTGAGTGATTTCATGATAGAAATATAAAGATTTGTAAATCTTTAAAATGAATTACATACTGTTATAAGATATGTATATTTACTTGGTAAATGAAATTGAATTAATAGCGACTCTTGAAAGCGTCATTATCACTGAAAGTTATGTATGGAAATGATATATACCCCAGGTATATTAGTAGACTGAATGAATAAAATTTTAAATGTCACGTTTAGGAAATTTTATAAATTTTGTTCATTAAGTGATCTCTTAAATTTACGGAAACCGCTGAAAACCCTAGAAAGGAATTGAGATTTATGTGAGGATTTCGAGGTACGCTCGAAATGATAGAAAGAATCTAACAATAATTTGATGTGACAGTAAAACTTGATCTGATGTGACAGTAAAACTTGATTCTCAGTACCAAAATTTTATCTAGTTAAATGTGAACGCCTAATTTAGTTAGGCCATGACGATTAGAGGAACCATGGAAACCACGAGAACCATCGGAGTTAGAATCGTTAAGTTTGCGGACAAACTTATTTTTAAGGAGGTAAGAATGTGATATCCCGACCCGGGATACGACACGTTTACCGAGGCAAGTCGACTGAATAGCATAACCTGAGCTGTTTTAAACTCCATGTCACAATAACTATGGAACTGACTTTATTTTAAAAAGATAAATGTTTTGCTTAGTATGGCTAGTGTCGGGCAACACCGAGCACCCCGGGATATCGCATCGTAATACGTGCACGCACGCACTTCCATGCCCATGCATATTGCATGCATGTATAGCTTGAACAAAATAAAGGTATGTAAATACCTATAGAAATACCTATATATGTGTGCATATGAATGTATATGAACGTATACAATTAACGTATATAAGTATGTATGTATACATATAGATATACATGTATAATATAATGAGATTATGTGAATATATATGTATATTAAAGTATATATGTGTATCTCATGCAAAAACAAGAAAGGCAACCAAAATATCAGTGTGTGCATCACTGTGTGTGTGTGTGTGCATCACGGTGTGTGTGTGTGTTTGGGAAACCACACAAACGACTTGGTGAAAGGTGGTGTGTGTATATGTGATATAGTGTATATATATGTATCTTTGAGGGTACGTGGGTGATGGAGGATCAAAGGGCGGTTCACGGCAGTCAAGAATGACTGCAGGGAAGAGAGAGAGAGGGAGAAAGAGAGAGATAAGCTAGAGAGAGAAAGAGGCGGTGGGTGTCATTGTTTATATATATGTACACGGGTTTGTGAGTTGAGAGGTTAGAAAAGAAGGCAAGGGTCAGGAATTTAAGGGAAGAAGAAGAGAGAGAAACTGATTCAGAAACAGAGGGAGATTGGGAAGGTCACAGTGAGCTAAATATGAAACTCAGGTAAGTGATTGAAGTTCTATTTTTGATTTTTAGTTCATGAAACTTAAATATGATTGTAGGGTCGTATAGATGAATTAAAAAGGAATTTAATGAAAGAAAAATGATAAGAAATGGTTGAAAAATGAATAAGAAAATCGGAGTTGCAGGTTTATGCAATGAATTCGGGTTAGTTGATTTTATGCTAAAAACTCAGTTTAAAATGCATGGGATTGATCCCATTAAGTGCAGAAATTAAATAGAATGAAAAGAGGGTCAAAACAGTTGAGAACCGAGTGCAAAAATGAGGAAAACCAGCTCAGCGAAAAACCGGCCGGAGCTATTAACCTCCATATTCGAGAAGATTGGGAAGGTTGTGAGGGAAATGGAGGATAGGAATGAGGTCGTGGGGAAGAAAGGAAGAGATTGGCATTGAAAATGGGAGAGAAAACCGATCGGGACAGGTTGCCGTCACCGGAGATGGTGACAGAACCCTACTGTTTTCCTACCGGAGACGTGGGGAAGATGACCAAAAAATCGTGGGGGCTACCTAGGTTAAGTCTAGACCGGATCCGGGTTCGGATCGGGTCGGTACCCGACCGGATATGAAGTGGGCATGATACTGTGTCGTTTTGGGTTTTTAATTTAAATGGATTTGGGCTGTTTGGTTACATGGATAATAAATTGGAATTGAGTTTGAGGTTATCCAAACCAGGGATGGGATAGGAAATCAGGGTTATTGAAATCCAGGTTTTTCAATTGAAGTGAACCGTTTGGTTCAGTAAGGGGGCAGACTGGTTTAGGGTTTTTGGGTCTGAACCAACTGGTTCAGACCGCAGCTTTTGAAAATTGTCAATCGGCCCCAAATGTTTTGAAAAATTACACTAAGGCCCAAACAGAAAATTAATTAAATATTAATTTTTACAATAATGCCCCTATTTCAAATATGGGTCAAACGAAGTCCAAACGATGCAAATGAATAGTCAAAACTTATTATCTCGGACGTTCTGAGTCCAATGGTGGGGTCCATTTTACGAGACAGAACCCTGAAGGATAAAATACCGTAAAAGTACAAAATGACCATTTTGCCCTTTGTAGTACAAATGTCCAAATGGAATTCCGCGAAAGCCTAAACCGACTTTCTTCGACGTTCCGGACTCAATGGTAAAGTCTAAAATAGTATTTGAAATACTTATGATAGAAAGGCATAAAATTTGATGAATAGCATTTATTCTGAAACGTGTTCACTGATATATAGGAAACTCCAAAGGCAAGGGTACATTCACGGATTTCTGAGATAGAATTACGATAGAAGTAAGTAAATTCCCTTTCTCTTCCATGTGGTGTTTCCAAGCCAAGTTTATTCTCTTTACTGCCAAACTTGTACTCTTGAAAGTACCTCACGTTATTGTTATCCACAATGCGATATTGTTCTATCTTGTGGACATTGATTGACTGCTATGTCGTTGTTATCATGTGAACCATGCCTTGAAAGGCTTACTACTATGCCTTTATTGTCTGCTATGTCTTTATTGTGAACCATGCCTTGAAAGGCTTACTGCTATGTCTTTACTGAATATATGATATTCCATCTTATACTTCTATGGAATTATGAATAATCATGATATGTTATGAATACGGGATTTGTGCTCAGTCACAATATCCATCCGATGCTTTCTGTATTAACTGGAGACCTAAGGGTCAAGTACATAAATGGACAGGTGGCAGGAATGAATTCCTCGAAGGCTTTCCACCGGCAATTGACTGGCATAAGCATTGGCATTTCATTTACATTTACATTGGCATTTTACCTGAGAACAGAGTAAATGCATCTCCTAAGAATTGGTATGATTACGTTATTGAATAACACTATTCCTTATGACTTATCTTAAACTGAGAAGACACTCTTCATTGAATTGATTGTGATCGGTTTATTGTGGCAGTACTCCTTGTTGTTGTATTGTTATTGAGAGATTCATGTTGATGGTGTATCCATTGCTCCTAATTGAACATTGTGACTTATTATTCATTGGCCTTCATGGCAACTGTTCTCTTTTGCTATTACAGCATCTCCTTCCTTATGATTGGCTATCATAATCTTATTCATGGATTTGTATCTTATCGATACCAGTGTCGGAGATCTGTTTTTACTTGCTGAGCTCTCATAGCTCATTCCCCCTATTTACCCCCATTTCAGGTGATGACGCTGCAAGACCCCAGTAGGAGTCTGAGAGCGTAGGAGGACATTTTTGAGGAACTGTATCAGTCTATGTCTTAGTTCTCCCATGTATTCACCACCCTCGGGTGCTGGTTACGTTTGGTTCTTATTTTGTTTATGTAGAACCATATTATGTATTGTAAAGACTTCCGCTAACATTGTGTATTGAAAGACTTCCGCTGATGTACTATTACCGATAAGACTTCCGCTGTTATTGTTTGAGGATTTTAGTACTTTGCATATTAGTACTATGATACAGGAATGGAAAAAGTAGGGACGGCCTTCGGGTCGGCCTCGCGACACGAGATCCGCATAGGGTGGGTTTCGGGTCGTGACACCGGGTGCTGGTTACGTTTTAGTTCTCATTTTGAATTATGTAGAACTGTGTCATGTATTTAATAGACTTCCGCTGTTTAATTTATTTAAAAAGACTTCCGCTGGATTACTGTAACTGATAAATGACTTCCGCTGTTTATTGTTTTAAATTTTTAGTACATTGCATATTACTACTATGATACAGGAATGGAAAAAGTAGGGACGGCCTTCGGGTCGGCCCCGCGACACGAGATCCGCATAGGGTGGGTTTTGGGTCGTGACATTATCCATGCACCTAAACAGCCCCAAACCATTTTCAAATCACATCAAGGTTTTCCCAAAACGGTGTCCGTTCCACTAATGCGGTGGCTCACCCCACGATTCGACACAGTGGCTAGTTATCTCGGTCAGGATCAGCCGAGTCAACCCACAAGTTGACTCAACGGGGTCTTCTTCTTCCCCTATACCCGAGCACTATAGCTCTGCAACCCTAGCTATAGTTCTTCTTAATTTCGTGGATTTCTAATGCAATTCGTGCAGTTTGGCTGATCGTACTAGGTCTCTGCATGTTTTAGGAAGGGTTGGGCATCGATTTGGGCATTCAGTTAGAGTTCAAAAGTTTAGTGAAATGTCTTTAGAGGGTTTCGGTTCTAGGTTTGATTTCTAACCCATTTCAAGGTCATTTTCCATTCAATTTGTTGTGTTGGACTCCTTGAGTCATGGGGCGTCTAGGCTTGTTCATGCATGCAAGCTTAAGCTTGTTTACATGGATTCGCCATTGTTGGAAAATCGGTACTTCAGTTGAACAATGCTCATTCATGAGCCATTGCCTCAGGTTTCTTGTTTTTCCTTCATTTTTCCTCGTGTTTTTCACATTTTAAAACTCAAAAATGGCCACTATGCTAGTTTGGAGGTTAGCCAAGTTTTTTTTTCCAAGCTTTAACAATGGTGGTTCAAACTTGAACCACTATTTTGGGGTATGCAGGCTTATGTTCTTCTTCTATTTGAATTATGTAACACATATATGCAGTTTATATTTACATCAAAATAGAGAATACGCCACAAAGAGAGAAATATGGAAATAAGGATTTACCTTCCTTTACTTGGTGAGTTTTCTCTCTCTATCAAGCTTCACTCTCTCTCTCTGACTCGTCCTCAACTTCTGCTTCTCTGAATGCCCCCCCCCAAATTTCTTTTTCTTCTTTCCTCCTTTTCTTTCTCACTTTCTCTCTTAGGTTTCTTTCTCCACTTTCTGATTTTTGCACACGCATCCACACTCCATACGCACATCACATATATATATATATATATACACATATATTATATTTTTAAAATAGTGGTTATTTTGGTTATTTTTCTCCCATTCTATCCTTATGTCCCGTTTGGCTGGCGCAATTTTTCATTTTAACTATTTATTTAATATTTTCTTTTCTATTACTCTTTTTACGAAACGGTTTCTTCTAATGGTTTCCTATTTTGGTTAGCTTTGGTGTCCAAAGTCTTATGTCGGTTATTATTTTTTGTGATTTTCGTAGTTAGCTAATTCGAGTTTTAATAGTATTAAAATGAGGCAAAAATGGCTATATTAATGCATTATATTCCAAAATGAAATCATTTCATAAATTAATAGGTAGTTGAGTTCAGGGTATTACATCCTTCCCCTTTTGATTTATTTAATTATTTTATTGGCCTATCGTAACCATCGAAAAAATTTTGATTAATTTTCTTAATTATTTTTTATGATGTTTCTAATTAATAATTAGCGAACTAATTATTAATAAATCGAGTCAGGAATTCTTTAGTAGAGCGGGATATTGAGTTCTCTATTGACTTAATTCCTAAAACTAAACCCATTTCCAAAACTCCATATAGAATGGCTCCAACTGAGTTGAAGGAATTGAAACTCCAATTACAAAAATGGTTAGACAAAGGGTTTATTCGACCTATTATCTCTCCTTAGGGTGCTCCAGTATTATTTGTAAAAAAGAAAGATGGGTCAATGAGATTGTGTATTGACTATCGAGAATTGAATAAAGTGACTACCAAGAGCAGGTATCCGCTACCACGGATAGATGATCTTTTTGATTAGTTACAAGGTGCTCAAATATTTTTCAAGATTGATTTGAGATCTGGGTATCATTAGTTAAAAGTTAAGACCAAAGATATATGACATTTTGAACAAGGTATGGTCATTTTGAGTTTCTAGTAATGCCATTTGGGGTGACTAATGCACCTGCAAATTTATGGATATAATGAACAGAGTATTCAAGCCATACTTAGACAATTTTGTCATTGTGTTCATTGATGATATTATGGTATATTCCAAGAGCTCAACAGAACATGAACAACATTTGAAGATAGTGTTGTGGACACTGAAAGAAAAGAAACTATATGCAAAGTTAAAGAAGTGTGAGTTTTGGTTGTCTAGCATTACATTTTTTGGGCATGTTATTACGAAAGAAGGTATTTTAGTTGATCCACAAAATATTGAGGCTGTAGTGAATTGGCCAAAACCAACAAATGTTCTAGTGGTGCGTAGTTTCATAAAAGAGCTTTGTCAAAGATATCTCCAAACTTGCTATACCATTGACTCAATTAACTCAAAAGAATGTGCCTTTCGAGTGGACGGTGGAAAGAGAAAGGAGTTTCCAAAGTTTAAAAGATAGATTGGTGACAACTCTAATTTTAACCATTCCATAAGGAACGAGTGGTTTTGTGATCGATAGCGATGCTTCTCGCAAAAGGTCTTGGATGTGTTTTAATGCAGAATGATAAGGTAATTACTTATGCTTCGTGACAACTATGGCCAAATGAAAGGAATTATCCTACGTATGACTTGGAGTTGGCAGCAGTGATATTTGCTTTAATGATTTGGCGACATTATCTCTATGGTGCAATATGTGAAATCTTCACTAATCACAAGAGTTTGAAATACTTTTTCACACAGAAAGAACTGAATATGAGGTAGAGAAAATGGCTAGAACTTATGAAGGACTATGATTTAAGCATTCAATATCATCTGGGCAAAGCTAATGTTATAGCCGATGCATTGAGTAGAAAATCATTAGGTTGTCTTGCTTATCTGATCACCACACAGAAGAGATTGTTGAAAGAATTGGACAAGATAGAGATAGAAGTAATAGCACACAATTCGGGAAGTATGCTCGTAAGCCTTACAATTTAGCCTACTATAGTGGAAGAAATAAAAATAGCTCAACAAGAAGATGAATCATTTAAGAAAATTTGTGAAGAAGTAAAGAAAGGTCAGAAAGCAAAATTTACTCTTCATGATGATGTTTTGAAGTTTAGAGATCGATTATGTGTTCCCAATTCTTCTGAATTAAAGAAGAGGATTCTAGAAGAGGCTCACAATTCTAAGTTTTCAGTTCATCTGGGTACCACAAAGATGTATTGTAATTTACGGGTACTTCATTAGTGGCCAGGTATGAAAAGAAACATTGCCGAATTTGTCTCTCATTGCTTAAGTTATCAACAAGTGAAGACTGAACATCAAAGGCCAACAATATTGCTTTAGCCTCTCGCTATTCCTGAATGGAAGTGGGAGCATATCATGATGGATTTTGTTGTAGGATTGTCAAAATCCTCAAGAGGTAATGATGCTATTTGGGTTATTATTGATACATTAACAAGGTCCGCAGATTTTCTTGCTGTGAAGATCTCTCAACCATTGGATAAGCTTGTTATGTTATATATCAAAGAGATTATCAGGCTTCATGGTACTCTAATTTTTATTATTTTTTATAGAGATTCCAAATTTGTGTCCAAATTTTGGCGAAGTTTACAAAAGACAATGGGGACAGAATTGAAATTTAGCACAATATTTCATCCTGAAACAGATGGTCAATCTTAAAGAGTAATTCAGATTTTGGAAGATATGCTTCAAGCTTGTGTTTTAGATTTCAAAGGCAACTGGGAAGATCATTTACCTTTCGTTGAGTTCTCTTATAACAATTGTTTCCACTCAAACATTGGAATACATCCTTATAAAGCATTATATGGAAGAAAGTGTAGATCTCCTGTTTGTTGGACACAGGTGGGGGAAAGAAAATTGTTAGGCCCTGAGATTGTGCAATTAACCACGGATAAGGTTAAATTGATACAACAAAGACTACAGACTACTAAGAGTGGCCAAAAGAGCTATGCTGATGTTAGAATAAGAGATTTAGAATTTGATGTTGGAGATCGTGTGTTCCTAAAAGTGTCTCCCCCTAAAGGAGTATTGTAGTTTGGAAAGAAAGGGAAGTTGAGCCCTTGATTTATAGGACCTTTGAAATCTTGAAAAAAGTTAGCCCAGTGGCGTATTACCTTGCTCTTCCATCGAAATTGGTTAACATACGTAATGTTTTTCATATCTCTATGCTGAGAAAGTACCTCCCTGACCCTAGTCATGTGATAGAGTGTCAACCATTAGAGGTGCAAGAAGACTTAAACTATACTGAAAAACCAATTTGCATCTTAGATCGTCGAGAACGAGTTTTAAGGAATAAGATTATCCCGTTAGTAAAAGTTTTATGCAGAATCATTCGGTGGAGAAAGCCATTTGGGAACGAGAGAAAGAAATTCAAGAAAACTATCCTTATTTCTTCGAGACATAAGGTATGCCAAGTTTGGAGGACCAAACATTTTAAAAGTAGGGGAGGATGGAATATCCTCGATCTTATTACTTTCTGTCACGACCAGAAACCTACCTTGTGAGGATTCCTGAATCACGACCGCCACCATCAGGCCCGGGGACCTTAGGGCGAAGGCTCACATAAGTAATAGTATCAGATGGTGGTGCGGCCTGTGTTTGCGGAAGAGTGAAAATTTTTTTCTTTTCTTTTCTTATTTAAAAATTCCACACATCCGTCTGGTACTGCCACTCATCACAATGATACACATGATTTAACATTCAGAGCATAATAAAAACATTAAGGATTTTATAATTACAATCATATTCAGTTGCCCCGTGGGGCTTAATACATATTAGTGTACCATCTTACTAATACAAAATTTACTACTAAGAGTTCATAGTGCTTAACAATCCTTCCAAAAACAGCCCGACTTATCGTCCTCAAAATTGGTGCTACCGTCAGTCACCCGAAAAGGGGGATCGGATAAAAATTCGGTAAGCTAATCTAAGCTTGTGAGTAATTCCAACATTTGTCATGAGGTTTCAATTGACAGTGGTTTAGCACATGAGAGTTTATAAAACAATCGCTACCAATTGCTCGTATACTTCGAACACAGAATATATGCATTCTTTAAAACATATAGCATGAAACAATTAAAGAATCCAAGCTTAACATGTACTTCTTCAAACAGAGTATATGAACTTCAAAACATGTAGATGTGCAGAGCGAAAATGAGGGTAAAACCTGCTTCCATTTTCAACATAACATCTTATCACTTTTATTAGTGGAATCCGTTTCGAACCAGATTCCCATTTTACTTTACATGGAGATATCCCATGCCTGGGGGATTAGATCCTGCTACCTGGCATTTTACATGTCAATTGAGCTCTAAAGAAACCCAAAATCATTTCCATGTCAATTGAGCTCCGAAGAACCCAAAATCATTTTTAGTTCTTATGCACTATTTATCTTGCATTACCTGTGGCAACAGGAGGTATAAAACATTTGCAAATAGATGTTATTTAAAAGCATTAAAACATGGCTTCCCTGTAGTTGCATTTAAAAACATGTAACATATAACTTCTTCAATAGAGCTTCAAATACTTGGAATAAGCAAATTCAGAATATTTAAAGAATTTGGCATTTTACTTAGACATGCTAAAACATTTTTTCAAGGAAGACTGTAGTAGAAACCATTCATTGAGCATGTCACAATAGGGTTTATAAGAACAGAATATTTTAAAACAGAAACTATGTCATACTGAATTTGATATTCAAATGCATCAGACATTTTGAACTTAAAACTTCTTCGAATCCACAGAATTAAATCTCCACTTCAAATACAGGGTTACTCACTTTGGTCCTTAGGGTTAGTGCTAAAAATATGCTTTCCCACTTTCCTTGTAGTTCCTAAGAACATTTCATGAATAGACTTATTAACTTCACATCCACTGCAATGTCACCTATTGATGCTTCTTAACTTATGCTTAGATCGTATTAAATCTTAAAACGATTATGAACATTCCATAAAATTCATATGTACTTAATTTAACTCGCAATCTTAACCTACAACACAATTTAGTGTGTTAGGAATTAAATTTATTTCAATTTATACTCTTCTGGTAGCTCTATTAATTTTAAGTTTGATTTATTTACTTCACATGTTTACGTGTTGTGTCTTTCCATATTTTATTTCAAATGTGAACCTTACTACTTAGTTCAGTACATTGGGCAACATTCTAATTTACAGTCACCTATCTTATGTTATTTATCAAATTTTATGTCTCTTTATTATAAGGACTTCTTTTGGTCAAATAGACTCTACCATTAAGTCCGGAACGTCAAAGAAAGTTAATTTAGGCTTTCGTGGACTTTCGTTTGGGTTTAGGGGTATAAGGGGCAAAATGATCATTCTATATTTCTACGTGTCTTTATTTTTCGGGATCCCGTCTCACGATGCGGACCTCACCATTGGACTCAGAAGGTTCGAGATAGTAAGAATACACTAATAAATTGTCAAATTTGGACATCGGACCATTTCGTCATTATTTAATTTAATTTATTAAATTAATTAAATTAAATCATTTTAATATTATATATATATATATATTCGGTGCAAAATATAAACGAGTGAGAATTAGTGGCACAGTGGTTAGCACGTGCCACCCCCTATTAGGTCATTGGTTAGAGTCCCAGGGTGCGCAACACCCTTTTATTTTTTTGATTTTTATTATACATAATATACATCTATATATATATATATATATTCTTGCCATATTCATCACCACAGGACTTGGATGTCCAAGTGGAAAGGAAGGGGGTTCGGGTCTTAGTGGTTTGGGTTCGAGTCACAAGGGCTACAACCCCTTTATTTTTTCCTGATTTCTTATGGCCAAATGACAGACAGGGCTCAAAAATCAGAATAGGATATTCTATACGTGTATAGGTTATTAATTGGGCTCATAGTCGCGTATCCAAATAGGTTGGATTAGGGTTTTAAAACCTTTAACCAAAACGGTGCCCTTCCATTTATGCGTTGGCCCTTCCCCCTTTATAACAGGTGTCCGAGTCGACACGCTTAACTCAAATCGAGTTGGCGAGTTGACTCATCATCTTCTTCTTTCATTCATTCACTGTTGCCCTAATTTTTGGTTTTTCTCTTTTTTAATTTCATGAAGTTTGGCTCAATCAAGCCCTACTGTTTTCACTCCTAAATGTTCCTGAGACAATAAGGGTCATTTTGACATTCATTTGAGAGCTCAAATAGGGCTCTATAGTTCGGTTAAAGGTTTGATAACCAAACCTGTATCTCACTCATTTATGCTCATTTCTCCATTATTTCATGTGTGACTTGGCCTATTTTGTTCCTCTCATCAAGGGGTTTAATTCCTCATTCCTTAAACTTGGTTTAGGAGCCCATTTTAGAGGTTGGGTTTCAAACCCGAAAGCTGCAACTCCCATTTCTAGGGTTTTCTTTGGGGTTCAAGGTCGCGACTTAGTGTTTTCAGGGCACTTTGGAAGTCTGTTTGAGGTTCCATTACACCAAAAATGGTTTGGTTCCCATGATTTTAGACCTGCTTCAAGTAAGGTCCATCCATGGCTGCTCTTCCTGGGTTTGATGTTTTAGACTGTTTTAAGACCAATTTTTCATGCTTGAGTAAGTTTAAATACATCCTAAACATCATATGCACGTAAACAAAGCTTAAACAGTTTGTATCCATGCATAAATCTTAGAGAGAGAAAATATAGGATTTTATATTTTCACACATTTTCTCTTGATTCTCTTCTTCTTCTCCTTATTCTTTTCTTTCTTCTTCCTTAAACTTCCTTGCTTCCTTTTTCTTCTTGTTCTTCCTAAAAAATAAGCATGCAATGCAGGCACTTACTTTTAAAGCAAGCTTCACCGCCCTCTCTCTCTCTCTACATGACCTCACAACCCTAAATCTAGCCTCCCTTATCAGCTTCCCTTCCCATCTCATTAATTTTACTTTTCCCATTTTAGATTTTGCATTTAAGTGTAGGTTGATATTTGTATATATATGTATATTTTATGTTTACACACTAACTCACACTTGGACACACACACATGCAGCCGACACTCACACACACTATTTCATAGTTCTGCACACACACACACAAATATTTTGTATGTATATGCATTTATATATATATATAATTATTCTTGTGTACTTATATATACATATATATATATATACATACTTGGCTATATACACACATAATACACCCTCAATGTGTGTATTGCATGTGTCAACATAGACATAAATTTTTATGTTTATTTATATATTTTTGTGACACACATCAAAACCTCGTAATGCATGCCATATGACCCAATATTTTGGGTCAGGGTATTACACTTTTCTTATACTTTATTTTTATATGTGAATCCACTTCAAAAATGATAAAGTATGGATTAGAGTATGCCCTAAACATGATTATGTAATTCAAAATGATGAGTTTACTAGTATAGATAGTAAGACAACAATTAAAATCTTAGTTGGAGAAATTAGGAACAAAACGATATTTCTAATAGACTTTTAAAATAATTAAGGAGGTAACACATGATTAATTATGATAATCCTTGTTTTAAGGTTAAACATAATTAGAACATACTTAGCTAACTTAAACTAGTTTGTGATAGATTATTGGAAGGTTTTTAAAATTGTTATATCTAAACTAATTATGTTAAATTAGTAACCTTAATACATGATTAGTGAATTAAGTTAATTCTAATTAGGTCAATTAAGGTGTTTAAGTGAGGTAGACTTGTTTTAATCCTAAGTTATAACCTAAACCTTATAATTATCCAAATTAATTTTGATTAGAGAAAGGTAAGAAAGACAATTGTTCAAATGGCAAGGGTCCCACAATTTGAAATATTTAGCTGACCATTGTTGACTATTCTTGAGGAGCTTGTATAAAGATTTGTCTATATATATGTATGTATTATACATATGATACATATATATATATATATATATATATATACAAACACATACATAAAATGGACAAAAATCAGATTAGTAAGAAAGAAAAAATATAGAACTAATAAAAGCAAGACACTTCAAATATGTGACAATTCACAAAGTGACACCTAGCCCACATATAGATACATGTTTGTATCTATTATATCTTATAAAATAAATTACAGAGACAAGCAAGAAGCTCTCTAAAATGTACTGTACAGAATAATAGAGTAAGGAAGAAAGTAGAGAAAACAAGAGAACAAGAAAGAAAAAGAAAGAACCTTAAGGAGGACTAACTTAGAGATTGAATTCTTGAACAACCAAAGTATGAATTCTGGTCTTAGTCTCTTATTCTTTCATTTAATCAGAAAAGAAATGTCACGACCCGAAACCCACCCTATGCAGATCTCGTGTTGCGAGGCCGTCCCTACTTTTTCCATTCCTATATCATAGTACTAATATGCAATGTACTAAAAATCTAAAACAATAATCAGCGGAAGTCTTTTCAATATAAAAATCAGCAGAAGTCTTTCAATACATAATATGGTTCTACAATAATAAAAAATAAGAACTAGACATAACCAGCACCCGTGGGTTGTGAATACATGGGAGAACTAAAACATAAACTGGTACATTTCCTCAAAATGTCCTCCTATGCTCTCAAACTCCTACTGGGGTCTTGCAGCGTCACTACCTGAAAAGTGGTAAGTAAGGTGGAATGAGTTACAAAAGCTCAGCAAGTAATTACAGATCTCCGATACTGGTATTGGTGATCATAAAAGAATATGAATCCATGAATAAAAATATGATAGCCAATCATATGAAGTAAGATGCTGTAATAGCCAATGAGAACAGTTGCCATAATGGCCAATGGACAGTGGGGTCACAATGTACAATCAGGAGTAATAGATATAACATCAACATGGAACTCTCAATAATAATATATCAACATGAAATGTACTGCCACAATAAACCGATCACAATCAAATCAATAAAGGATGTCTCTCAATATAAGATAAGTCATAAGGGATAGTGTCATTCAACAATCGTAGTCATATTAATCATATAAGAGATGCATTTACACTGTTCAGGGTTCGGCACGCCCTCGGTCTTTTGAGGCCCGGCATACCCCCCAATGGAAACTCCAATCAAACCAAACTCCAATGTATTGCCAAGTGTCCGTTCACGGACTTGACCCGTAGGTCTCCAGTAGATCAGAAAGTATCAGATGGATATCGTGACTGAGCACGAATCTGGTACACATAAACATATCATGATCATAGTGATTCTATAAGAGTATAAAAATAGAATATCATATATACAGTGGAAACATAATAGTAGGCCTTTCAAGGCATGGTTCAACATGATAACAATGATATAACAGTCAATCAACGTCCACAAGATACAACAATATCGCATTGTGGAAAACATTAATATCAGGAACGTTCAAGAGTACAAGTCTGGCCGTAAATAGAATAACTTGGCTTGGAAACACCACATGGAAGAGAAAATGATTTACTAACCTCTAAATGCGGTCCTAAATCAGTATTCTGTGAGTTTGACCTTTCCTTTCGAGTGCCTTATATATCAGTAAACACGTCTTAAAATTGATGTTATTCATCAAATTTTATGCCTTGCTATCATAAGTATCTCTATCACTAATTTAGACTCTACCATTGAGTCCAGAATGTCGAAAAAAATTGGTTTAAGCTTTTGTGGAATCCCATTTAGGTTCGGGTAGCAATAGGGGTATTTTGATCATTTTAGTATTTCTACGGGTCTTTATTTTTTTGGAACCCTGTCTCATAAAATGGACCTCACCATTGGATTCAAAATGCCCAAGATAGTAAAAGTACACTATTCATTCACTTAAATTGGACTTCGTATTATTTCGCTATATTTAATTTAATTTAATTAATTTAATTTAGTTTGTATATATATATTTGTTCACATAAATCACCACGGGCTTGCCTGTCCAATTGGTTACACGCGTCACACCCTTTCCCTTGGTTCACGGTTCAATTCCCTAGGGCTACGCCCCTTTTTATTTTTTTCTTGATCTTAGTTAATTTATAATATATATATATATATATATATATATATATATTTTGAGGGGTCATATGACCACACGTGAGTCCATGGCTCAATGGTCTGTGTGCTCCATCCCTTCCTTAAGTCCCATGTTCGACTGGCAGAGGGGCGTAGCCTCTGCGCATTTTTTCTGATTATTCCTAGCCCAAACGACATTTAAGCTCCTAATCCAGAGATAGGATATCCCAATCCCCCTTAGTTCATTCAATTCCTATTTCATATCCCTCCAACCAAACAATCCCAATTCAGATTTAATTTAAAACACCCTCACCCTCGAAACGATGTAGCATCAACCCTACTCCCTAAAACGATGCCGTTTAAAACCCTGTTTACCATCTTCTTCACTGATCGTCTGGTAATGGAATAGTAGGGTTCCGTCACCTTCTCCGGTGACGGCAACCCGTTCCCGATCGGATTTTGGCCTTCCTTCCTTTATCCTTCAAGATTACAACCATAGATTTGTTTCTTTATAAAATCATTCCTAGTTCTACAAATATGAAAAATTCAGTGGCTTGGGTAAAAAATCCCAAAATTCCGGTGAGCCAATTTTATGCTGTTATTCTAATTGTTTTGATACTAACTTGGTTCTAATCTTTTTCTGACTTAATACGAACATTTTCTTATCGTTTAAACAAAGTTTTAAATCATAAAACCCAAGGACTCGAATTATTCATCCAACCTTCAACTAGGGTTTTTTCTTTCATCTTTTAACTATTTTACTTGATTCAACTTGCAAATTCATCCCCTTTCTACATGCTTCAAGGTCTAATACTTTAAACTAATTATCATGCTCTTTAAAATTAGAAACAAAAGTTAGTATAACATACTCTTTTTTTTTTTTTTTTCCTGATTTCTCCTGTTGTAGAATCCTCCACTTTCTTCCTCCGATTTTCCTATGTCTGTTCTTCCATCTTCTCAGTTTCTTGTTTTCTTATTTTCTTTCTATTTTGCCTTAAGCATACGTGTATATATATAGGTAAAACATCACCGCCTCTCCTTTTCTCTCTATCTCGATTTCTCTCCTGCTTTCCACTTGATGCAGCCTTCCTTGACTTTCTTTCTTTCTTCCTTTTCTTTTCTTTTCTATTTTCCTTTCTTTGTTTAAGGTAGATATTTGTGTATATATACATATATTTTATATGTTACACGCACCACACACACACACACACACCTTTTCTACCTACTGCTAACACCAACACACACAAACACACTAGATTACACTCACTTGACCTCACATGCTGTATGACAGCCCTCCTTTTTTTCCCATGTCTTTTCCATTCTTAAAATATATATACATATACATGATAACATCTTATATACATATGCATATACACATATACATATATTTACCCTTTGATTATATATTCATATATATATATATATATATCTATATATATATATCCATGTATATACATTTATACCTATTTCTAAAAGTATATACATACACTCATATTAAATATACTACGCATCCATGCAATGTACACGTGCATGGGAATGCGTTCGTGCACGCATTACGAGACTCAGTCTTGGGTTGCTCGGGTGTCGCCCAACACTGACTGTACAAAATGAACCGTTCACATTCCAATACCATTCAGTCCCTATGATATCCTGATACAGAGCTTTAACAGCTCGATTTACAGCTGGTGATATTCTACTCGACCGGGTCTACCTCAGTATACGTGCCATATCCCAGGTTGGGATATTACAAGGAATATTTAAAAATGACTAAGAACTCAAATTCAATTAAAAATTGAATGACATTCTAAACTAGTCTTGAAGTCTTAACAAGTTTTGCATAGAATAGTAATTACATGGATACAATAGCAACATATATGATGTAGAAAGATGCATCATGATTAATGAGTGTTGATTAAACTAATTGATTAATGATTAATGGTGTTAAAACAACCTTAGCACAACCAAGGTTATAATTAGCATGACTAGGATATCAAATGAATTCTAAATGTGAGAAATGGTAAGGAAAAATGCTGTTGGAAATTAAAAGAAAACACCTTAATTAAAGTTAAATAATTAGTCTAAATGATAATTCAAGATGCTAGATATAAGTGTTGAAACAACTAACACTTAGAAGTTAAAAATGAAGCTTATATGCAGAATAAATGGGAATAATACAGCTGTTGTCCCAATTGTTTAAAAACCTTATATTTGATGTAAATGAATTCTAATAAAAGTCAAAGGAAACTCCAATCGAATTAGAATATGAGAATATGAGGGATTTTATCAGAATCCCAAATTGTGTTGTTTGAACTATAATGGGACAAGCGTAACTAAATAATGTTACATTGCACTCAAATATAGTTCTAATATGAAATATATGTATGTAGGGTTCCTTAAGAGAAAAAGATAATCAATGAGTGTTTTAAGAGCACAAGGTTTTGTGATTTGACTCCCTAAAATGGTAAATTGAATGCGATATTCTCAAACATATTATTTTGTGTTTTAATAAGCAAAGCATTATGCTATGCTATATTCTCTATTTATGAAATTGAAGTACATTTTACAAGTATGTTTGATAAATAAATTTGTAAATCCATGGATAATCACATGATTTAGAATGTGTTTTTGCAGATGTCATTACACAGACCTCTTTTATTATGTCCTTACCGGAGGACCAAGAGCCGGTAGTCCTGTAAGTAGGCCAAAGATCTTTTTAGTGTCACTATAAATGATTGTCATTGTATATGACATTCCGTTCAGAATCTGAGTCAACGCGGATTCTTCCGTTCCGACCGTTATAATGGGCATGCTAAATGATATTTGATATTTGTTATGAACTTTATTGGACTACTTATTGCTTTCAAATGTTTATATAACAATTCCATTTCTAAAAATGCACTTGAAATGTTTCAGTAATGCTTGATATCCATGATTTTATTTAAAGATCTTTTACTATAAAAACTCATGACAGGACATTGGTATTGTTCATTGAGCTTTGTTGGCTCACCCCATTTCCTAACCAACGTTTCAGGTAATAAAGCTTAAGATGGGGAGGGAACTTAAGGAAGAAGAGTTTGTAAAATTTTATAGTGAGACTTGCAAATATCTTTTTTGAGCCTATGTAGGCTTCTGTATATATACAATAGCCATTTTGAGTATTGGTCACTTGTAGATGTAAATAACTTGTAATAAATTTTGCAAGTGTGAGTTTGATATTAAACTTAAATTTGTTCTGATCGAATGTGGTTAGTATGAGTTTGATGTGAACATAAGAGGTTAAAAATCTTACTCTTTAGCTATATTAATAAACTATCCATTATATAGCCCATTCGATTCTGTATGAGGTTTCAATGGCCGGTCATGGACCATAACTCCATCCTACGTGGGATGTGGGTCGTGACAGATATGCCATCAAATGTAATCTAAAATCACTTGCAAGTAGTAGTTATGTATCAGATTGTCCATTATGCCCTGTTCTTGAAAATACAATTTGAAATCTCTACTTATCTTTTTGTATTTTGGTTGTGTAACATGTCTATAATATACCAATGAAATCCCAAGATTTGGCATCCTTGATGACATCTTAGCTAGCTACTCATGCACAAATGAATAAGACAAGTTCTCACAGATTCATGTGCATTGGTCATAATCTTTCTGCATAGGTTGGCATACACATGTACACTGATTTAAATAATAACATTTTTAGATTTTAGCTACATAGCTTTAATAAGTTTCAAAAATATCCCCCATGGAACTTCAAAGAAAAATGTAATCATATGCAAGTTTAACAAAATCATTCTGAAAAAAATCAAATCAAATCAAATAATAAGAAAAATAAAAATAAAAGCCACCATAAATAAATTAAATAAAACATTTCAGTAAATTAAAATGAGAAAACCATACCTTCAAGAGGACAAACTAACCCAGGCTAACAAACACACTCGAATTCATAGAAAGTGAGAAGGTTGGTGTGATAGGACCTGAAAGTTATCCATATTAGGTGTGAAATATTGATTCAACTTCATTCTTCACAAAAGAAAAAAAAAAATTAGAAAGGATAATAAACTAATGGATAGAATAATTCATTTGACCTTCCAAAGAGTGCATAGACATTTATGATCCAGCCAACTTCCTCATTATGCAGCTATTCCGACAGTGTCCTATTTTAGATCCTTTATGATTCACAACCAATTAAATGTGCTTGTGAGTTAAAACTAATCACCCCCAGTGCTGCTATTTCTACAGATTAGGTTTTCAACTCCAGATTCTCATGAAAGGAAGTGCCAACAACCATAAAAGCCTCATCCATTCCGCCAATTTTTTTGTTGTTGTCAAACAAATACTTCCTCTATCCACAATCTTCAGTCAACATCACCATTCCATCTAATGTTTCAAATATCATCTGAGTCAGTGGATGAGAAAGGTCTCCTTGGTAGAATTTATGGACTTTTCCCGATATGGTAATCCAACTACAACCAGGAGTTTTAACCAAACCCAATTCTCTCATCTTTGCTCTGACTCCACAAAGGCCATTTTTCATGCCAAGAGGTTCGTATATACTACACAAGGCTATGTAGTTGCTAGAGTTTTTGGGTTCCAATTCAAAGAGATGATGAGCTGCTATTTCTCCTATCTCAACATTCTTGTGCATTATACAGCCAGCAAGTAGGGCACCCCAAACACTGGCTGTTGGCACCAACTTCATATTGCTTACAAATCCAAGCGCTTCCTTGAGATACCCAATACGGCCCAAGAGGTCTACCATACAAGCATAGTGCTCCACGGTGGGTTCAAACCCATAATGTAAACCTATCGAGTTGAAAATCCTCTGGCCTTGTTCTATAAGACCTGAGTGGCTGCAACTAGCCAATATTGCAGTAAGCGTAACACTGTTAGGTACCAAACCATGACCTGTCATTTCCTTAAATAGAATCAAAGATTTACCTCCACTCCCATGAAGCCCATAGCAAGATATCATTGTGGTCCATGTCACTAAATTCAACTCAGACATGTTTTGGAAAACCTTTTCCGAGTCACGCAAGCACCCACATTTTGCATACATATCAATTAAAGAATTCCCAATAGCAACGTCTCCATCAAAGAGTGAACTCCTAACTACTTGCCCATGAACTTCTTTCCCCTTCATCAAGTCCCCTTCCCCTCCGCAGGCATTCAAAATGCTTGGAACAGTCATGGAATCCATCTCCATTCCTTCCCCAAGCATGTCCCTAAAACAATTCAAAGCATCTAAATAAAAGCCAGCCCTCCCAAACCCTGAAATCATCGAATTCCAAACAACAGAATCTTTCCATGACATAGTAATGAAAACACTTTTGGCATCAATTAATTTAAAACATTTCAAATAAAAATCCAAAACTGAACTTCCGACGACAACATATTCTTCAAACCCAAGTCTAATCACCGAACCATGCAGCATCAAACCCAGTGAAATATCACCAATTCCTGCACACGCCTTGAACACCGGAGGCAACGTATAGTGATCCGGCCGAAGTCCCATCTTCAGAAACCCATTAAAAAGATTAAGAGCATCGAAAAACAAAGAATTGCTAACGTACGAAGCAATTAAAATGTTCCATGAATGCATATTTCTTTCAAGCATTTTGTCGAAAACCCTTCGAGCATCTTCGAGAAGACCGGATTTCGAATAGACTAACAAAAGATCGGTTTGAAGAGTGACGTGGTGAAGGAGGCCATGAATAATGATTTGGGCATGGGTTTGCTTAGCTTGGGAGATTGCGGAAAGAGGAACACAGTTTCTTAATATAGATGACAAGGTGGTGACCGTTGTATTCCACATTTCTCAAAGGTTGGAATCCCAACGGTCTCGGTGGGGAGAGGAAAGAGGGCAGAGAAGTCACAAGCTTCGCCTCAATTTTGGTTTTCCACTTTTTCAGGGGTCATTCAGTAGGTTTCAGTGCAAACAGTAGAACATATAATTCGACACATCATGACTTGGGATTGAGTGTTATTAAAAAGGAGACCCAAATTTTGTATTACTGACAATGCATCAAGTGTGTAACTAATGTACTATTACTGTTAGATTCTGTTAGATTATTGTCATATTATTTGTGAAAAAAATTTTAAAATTTATATTTTATTTAATTAAAAAATATAACCTTAATTAAAAACTATAGAAAATATAGCACTACTCAATTAAAAATAACCTAACCCATGTTGGACTCTCACTTGGTACAATGGCCTCACAGACGTAAATATGAGACCTAACTTTGGAACTTTAATTATTAATATCTTATAATTTAATAATTTTATTAGTTGCTTTTTTCCTTTTGTTTTAATTTAAGAATTCAATGTTATAAGTCAATATAAATACAAATTATGAAAATTTTAAATTTAAATTATTCTTTTTTGTCAACTTAATTTGAACATTTTAATCAATATAAAAGAAGGGTAATTTTCTAATTTACACTCTTATTTAAGTGTTCAGGTAATAAAAATTTTGTCCTCTTAAAAAGTTAGATTTTTCACAAAGGTCTTTAATTCAACAACAAATCAAGTAAATTTTTTTTTTTGAAAAATCAACTTTCCAGTGACAATATGTCCTTAATAAGTGAAACAACCTGTAATATCCCGACCCGGGATACCGGGTCACATGACACGTATTACGAGAAAAAGAAATTATATATATAATTAATTAATTATTAAATTAATTAATTAATTATAAGAAAATGGATATATATATATATATGTATATTTATATATTAAATGAAAGAAATATGAAAAAGTTAGAAAGTAAAAAGGTTAACAAGTGTGAGTGTGTGTGTGTGTGTCGGCTGGTGTGTGTGTGTGTGTCTTGTATATATATGTGTATATGTATATATATGTATATATATATATATGTATAAATATCTTATGAAATTCAATGCAAAGTTGAAAAAGAAAAAGTAAAAATTAATGAGATGGGAGAGCTGTGTAGGGCTAGAATTCAGAATGTAGAGAGAGAGAGAGATAGCTGTAGAGAGAGAGAGAGGACATGAAGAGAGAGAGAGGTCGGCTACCTTGCTTTAAAAGCCAAAACATGCAGTGCATGTTGATCTCTCACGAAAGAAACCAAAAGAAGGGAACTGAAGGAGAAGATGAGGAAAGAAATCAGAGAGAAAAGGAGGAAAACCCCAACCAAAAAGGTAAGAATGTTCAAAACTGTCAAAATTCCCTCTCTAGAATTTCTCTACATACAAACTGATTTAAAGCTTCCATTTGATATATATGATGTCTAGAACACATTCTAATCATAAGAAGCATGAAAATTTAACTTAAAAACACCTAAGATTACACGACCCACAAGCTACGGCCATGGATGGACCTTGCTCAAGCAGGTCTAAATCCATGGTGGCTAAATCATGTTTGGAGTTTTGGAACCTCAACTGTCACGACCCGAAACCCACCCTGTGCGGATCTCGGATCGCGACCGCCACCTTCAGGCTCGGGAGCCTTTGGGCGAGGCGAGACATAAGCAACAGTATCGGATGGCGGTGCGGCCTGTGGTTGCGGAAGCGTGAAAAAAAAAAAAACTTTTTCTTTTCTTTTTAAAATCTGTCGCACATCCATCCGGTACTGCCGCTCTTCATAGCGGTACACATAATAATAATAATCAGAGCATACTAAAACTTAAAGTGTTATACATAGTACATATCTGAATGCCTCGAGGGCTTAAGTACATGTTGTCCAAAATCTATTACACTCCAAAATTCGACCATCTACGGGTCCTTAGTACTTCCAAAAGCCCTTGATCATTTTAAAGCCACTAGTCGTCATCCCCAAATGGAGCAAGGCTCCCATTCATCATCGTTACCTGAAAAAAATTTTAGGGAATGGGGTGAGCTTCGAAAAGCCCAATGAGTAATTCCTGCATCTGTCATGGGTTTTCAATTGGCAGTGGTTTCGTACAAGAGAGTTTATAAAATGCACACTACCAATTGTTCGTACATTTTAAACACAGAGTACATGCACTTTTCATAACAGATAGCTTTGAACATTTAAAGTATTCAAGCTAGTTAAACATTCCTTCAAATAGAGTATATGCATTTCAAACAATTAAACATGCACAGTGAAAATGGGGGTGAAAACCTGCTTCCATTTTCGAAAATCATTTGTCATCTTTTCACTTTTTAACTAAAGGATCCGTTTCGAACCAGACCCTAGTCTTACTTCTGAGAGATCTCGTTGCCTGGGGGATTAGATCCTGCTGCCGGGCATTATTCTGAATTGAGAACCCGAAGGGTGCTCAATAACTGAAGATGCTTATGCATCTTTATTATCTTGCAAAACGTTAGCTTCTTCAAGAAATGCTTTTATGAGCATTTAAACATGACTTCTTCAAGAAATGCTTTTGTGAGCATTTAAAAGATGATGATGTTCATGATACGATCTTCACATAGTTGAAATAACATTTTAGAACAGATGACATGTTAAACACTTTTTAAAAAGAACTGTAACAAAGATCATTTACTGAACATGTCATAAGAGAATTATAAAAGCAGAATATTTCAAAACTGGAATCATGAAATACGAAATTTAAACATTCAATGCTTCAGATATTTTGAAGTTTAAAACATCATTTAAATCGTGGAGTTAAAATCTCCACTTCAAATGCAGGGTTACTCACCTTGATTTCCTGGGTTTGCACTGTTAGTTCGTTGTTCCCTTCCCTTTGTAGTTCCTAGAAACAATTCACAATAATCTATTAACTTCAATGTACTTTAAATATCTCCTATTGATGTTTCTAATTATGCTTAAATCGTATCTTGTCCTAATGTTTTATCGTGAGTCTTATTTTATTGACGCATCATTTTTTTCTCGTACTTTATTTCGTAATACGGACCTCACCGTTGAGTCCGGAACGTCAAAGAAAGTCAATTTAGACCTTCTTGGCTTTTAATTGGGCTTCGGGTACCTTGGGGGTATTTTGGTCATTTCACGTGTCATATATATATATATATATATATATATATATATATTTTTTCGGAGTCCCGTCTCATGAATCGGACCCCACTATTGATCTCAGAAGGCTCAAGAAAATAAGAATACACTAATAACTTGTCTTATTTGGACATCGGCTACATTAGGGGCAATTTGGTAATTATACTTTATCGTGTCTTAATTTTTCGGGGGCCTTCTCATGAAACGGACCCCACCGTTGGGTTCAGAATGTCCAAAATAGTAAAAATCCACTATTCGTTTACTTTATTCGGACTCCGTTTGACTTGTTTGAGGACTAGGGGCAATTTCATAATTTTGGTATTTAAATATTATTAAATTATTATTAATTTATTTTAAAGTGGGCCACAGTGGAATTTCATAAAATTTTTGGGGTCAAATTACAATTTCCCTAACTTCCGGACTGAACCAGTGGGTTCAGTTGCGTTGGGACTGAACCGGTCCGCTTTTGACTGAACCAACCGGTTCAATTTGGTTAAACACATAAAGCTGACGTCATGCTGACGTCAGCCCTAATTTTTTTAAATTTAAAACCAACCAAAACATCGCCGTTCTAATAATTCGGTGGGTTTGGTCTCGTCCTGACACGTGTCCGAGTTAACCCGTCTGACTCGATCTAAATGGCGAGTCCACTCGGTCATCTTCTTCACGATTTTTACCAGTGTTGCCCTAATTCCGAATTTCTTTCCTTTCTATTTCGTGTGTTTTGAAACACTGATTCTCTCTGTTCTTAGTTGATACTCATTCCTAAGGGTTTGGCCTACATCTTGGCATTCATTTGAGGTCGTGTAGCTAATCCAAATGCTCGGTCTAAGACATGATAGCCGAACTGGATAATTTGACAATAAACCCTCATCTCGCAACCATTTTCAACGTGGTTTGGTGCTACGTGATCCCTATGGTCAAAGGGTTTGATTCCTATCCTTAAAACCGAGTTTAGAACTCTAAAACTGAAACTACGTTTTGAGACCGAGACCTGTAACTTACTGTTTGGGGTCTGTTCTTTTAGGTTTAAGGTCGCGGGCTAGTGTTTTAGGACTCCTAATGAGGTCTAGTTTAAGGCCCAAGACACCAATCTAGGTTTGGTTCAAACTAAATCAGACCTGCACCCACGTTTCAAAATTTTATTCCAATTGTAGCTCAGATTTTCTCACTCAATTTCGGGTGGTTTTCATTCATTTCTGTTGCAATTCAAAGCTTAAATTCTGCACAATAAAATCCTACAATTGCATGCTTTTAATTCTAAACATAATCCAACGAAATTTAAATGAAATTGATACCTGTTCAGTGGGTTTCTCTCCAAAATTCTCCTTTCTTCCGTTCCTGTTTTGTTACTCCAGTTTCTATCAGTTTCTTGCTACTGTTTTCCCACTATCTCACGTCTCTTTCCTCATTCCAGACTGTCATCCTCTTTTATTTCCTATCAACACTCATGCAGTTAGTGGCATTGCCACTTGTTGATTCCATGAGAACACTTGTCTTTATTATATGGCTGCTGTTTGCATGAAGAACACCTCACGGTTCTTGAAACCACATGGCTGCCACCAGTTTTGAATAATAGTTTGCAAGCAGCCCACAGACTTTCTTTCCTTTAATCCAAGACATTCTCTCTTGTCTTCCATAGTTTAATTACATATTGACATATATATATATATAGCAGCCGTACACCTGTATCTATATACATATATATATATTACATATCCTAGATTAAGTTACATTAATCTTTATATTTACACATTATTTCAGTATTTACATATATGTATATATATATACACACATTTATATGTTTATTATTATTTTCTTTTTCTTTTTTTTTTTGTATAATTATATTATTATTATCATTATTTAATTCGTTTACAAAAATGTTTAGGTATTTGTTATAATATTTCGTTGGGTCGGGGTATTACATCAACTAGACACCAAGGGTGCTTTAAAAACATGTGACCGCGACCTAAAATCTCAAAAAATGACCCTCAAATGTTTAGTTGCAGGTTACGGGTGTAAGACTCAACCCTTTAAACTTTGTGTTAAATCGATGTTTAAGAATAAGATATGAATCCCCATGAAGAGGGGATCGTAACAAGCCAAATATCAAGAAAAACCAACAAGAAATGAACCTATACGACCGAAATAACAGTTCGGATTATCATGTCCAAAACCGAATAGATGAAGGAGTTTTAAAGCTCAAAATGAATGCCAATCGATTTGTATAAACCTTAGGGATAATTTGGGACCAAAACAGTAGTGATTGGTGGAGTAGAAACTCACGAAATAGGAAGAAAAGGATTTCGGGAATTAGGGTTTTTCAGTCGGTCGCTTGGGGAAGACGACCGAGTCGACTCGTGCACCGTTTAAAACGATGGGTGGACTCGGGACGGGTGGCAGCCTCTGGGCTTGCCACCGCATTAATAAGGCGACGTCGTTTTGGGCCTTAGGTAAGTATATATATATACGGTTAAGTTTTAAAGGAAAAAGGGAGGAGACTGCGGTCGGTGGGGTTCGAACCCCTGACCTCACGCACCCCACGCGTTCTTTTCCACTCGGCCACGCGTGTGCGTGTGTCCACGTACGAACATGATATATATATATATATATATATTAAAGTTGATTAAATCCGAAAATTTCAAAGGTGCAATTGCACCTACTGAGTTTCGAACGTGCGTGGTATGGGGAGGGAGATGGCACGCTGGCCAGCGTGCCATCCTATTCAACCTGTCATATTAAGTGCAAAATAATATATATATATATATATATATTATACTTAATCAAATTAATTTAATTAAATGAAATTAATTAAATTAATTACTCCGAAATGGCCCGTTGTCCAAAAATTACAAGTTATATATGTAACCTTACTATCTTGGACCCCCTGAGCCCATTGGTGAGGTTCACGACATGAGATGAGGTCCCGAAAAATTTGAGACCCCTAAAAAAATGTCAAAATGACCAAAATGCCCCTGCCCCATAAACAAGTCAAACAAAGTCCAAATTTAATAAATGAATAGTGTATCCTTACTATTCCGGATATTCTGAAGCCAATGGTAGGGTCCGTTTTATGAGACGAGGCCCCGAAAAATAAAGTCATGTAAGGGGTAAATGGCCAAAATACCCCTTGACCAAAATTGACAAGTTATTAATGTATTCTTACTATTTTGGACCTTCTGAGTCCAATGGTGAGGTCCACGACACGAGACGAGATCCCGAAAAATAAAGACACGTAAAGGGGTAAAAAGACCAAAATACCCCTGGTACCCCTAAAGCCAAAATGAAATCAGAGAAGGTCTAAATTAACTTTCTTTGACATCCCGGACTCAAAAATGGAGTCCAAATTACGAAACGAAGTACGGAAAGATATGACACGTAAAATGATAAAATGACCATTTTGCCCTTTTACATATAAAAGTCTGAATTAAATATTAGGAAAGCCTAAACCGACTTTCTTGGACACTCCGGATCAATGGTAGAGTCTATTCGACCAAAAGAGATGTCTAAAATAAAAAGACATAAAATTTGATAAATAGAATCTGTCAGATGACTAAAAATGTAAGAAATGCCAAAGTACTAAACTGAGGCAAGTACGAGAAATGAAATACGAAAAGACACGATACGTAAACATGTTAAGTAAATAACTTTAAATTAAAGTTAATGAAACTCCCAGAAGAGTATGATTGTAGAAATCTATTTTTCTTGACACGGTAAATTGTGTTTTTAAACAGAGAATTAATTAAACACAAAAATGAGCCAAGAACGAGAAGTTACTCCTATGATGACGAGGGCACAACTAGCAAAGGATCCCAAGCAAAAAGTTTTCCGGGAGAAACTGGAAAAACAGCTCCAGCTGATTCAAAATCGCATTCGGATTTCCAAAACGAACGAAGTGTGCTGTGTTAGCCCCTTTATTTACAAGACTATCACTAAGGAGCAACTGGCAGCCAAAAAGCTTAAGAAACAGGAGGATACGGAAACATTGGAAGAATGGCTTCAAAGGTTAAAGAAAGCCAAGGGAAAAGTGCCCAAATAGAGCAGGACTAGAAGTACAAGGTGAGTAACCCTGTGTTTGAATTGGAGATTTGACTCCATGATTTAAAAAGGGTTTTAAGCACAAGATATGAAGTAATTGAAGTTTCAAATTCAGTATTTACATGATTCAGTTTTTAATTGTTTTGTTTTAGAAATTCATTGTGACATGCTTAGTGATTGGTTTCTGCAACAGTTTTCCCTTCAAATATTTTTCAGCATGTCTAGTTAAAATGTAATTATTGTTAAATATTCTGAATTTGCTTATTTCAAGTATACGAATGTTTATTACGAATTTATGAAAAGTATCTATGAGACAAGTCACATGATAAATGTTTTATAAGATGAATGGTGCATAAGCACTTAGACAGGATTCTGAGTTTTCAGTTGCCCTGTAAAATAGGCAGGATTTTGCGTTTTACGGAACCCAATTGCCCTGTAAAATGCCCGATAGTAGGATCTAATCCCCCAGGCAGATGAGACATCTCCATAGATAAGTAATATGGGACTCCGGTTCGAAACGGATTCCACTAATGGAAGTGATAAGATGACAAATGGTTTGAAAATGAAAGCATGTTTTTACTCTCATTTTCAATATGCATATGTTTGAGTTTTATATACTCTATTTAAGAAATACATGATATGTTATATGTTTTAAAGTTCATATGTATAAGTTTAGCTTGAACCTTTAAATGTTTCAAAGCTACATGTTTTAAAGGAATGCATATATTCTGTATTCAAATATACGAACAATTGGCAGTGACTATTTTACAAACTCTTATGTACTAAACCACTGCTAATTGAAAACCCCATGACAAATACTGGAATTGCTCACAAGCTTAGATTAGCTTACCCGGACTTTGTTCGGACCCCCCTTTCAGGTAATTAGCAGCAGTCTTGACTTAAGGACGACGATGACGAATCTGCTGATTTTGGGAAGATATGGTTAAATAGTTTCTTTTGATAAATCTATGAACTCTAATAGTACTTTTGTATTAGTAGACAATGTAAGGACATGTAATAAGCCCTCTGGGCAATCGAATATGTATGGTATGAATGTATGAAGTCTTTAAGTTTTTAGTTATACTCTGAATGTGTAACCATGTATGCTATGTATGGAGCGGCAGTACCGAACGGATGTGCATAATTTAAAAATGAGAAAAGAAAAGAAAAAGTTTTTCACGCTTCCGCAAAATGTATGTTGCACATCTATTCGATACCGCTGCATATGCGAGCCTTGTCTCGGGGCGGCGATCGCGATCCGGTAATCCGCTTAGGGTGGGTTTTCGGGTCATGACACAACCAAAATGTCATTAGTGAGAAAAATGACTAAAATGTCTTTAGTTGGCATAATGACAAAAATGCCATTAATGGGCGAAATGACCAAAATACTCTTTGTGAAAAAAATGTGCAAGTACTAAAATACCCCTTAGTTGAAAATATTGTAGTATCTTCTCAAAAGCGACGAAACAACATCTATAAAATCAAGGGTCGCAAAATAAGGTGTCTACATATAAACCCTTGTTGGCGGAGCTTGTAAGCAAATGAACGTCAACGTAAGAAAATGATACCTACTTTGACCTTGATTTTGGAATTGATTTGGTCGGACTCATTATATGTGAGATTCCTATGTATCACCTTAAGGTGAATCAAACCGTTCATAGTTTGTGAATAGTGGAGAGGGGCTGAGAAAGGATGTTATTCATGAGATTGCACCCCCATGAATTGGAAAAATTAACCTAAAGGAAATGCAATCCTAGTTGGTCTTTCATGAGGTTACATCTTTAATAGACGGTTTACCTAAAAGGAAATGTGATCCTAATAGGTTTTATGGGGTTACTTCCTTAATAGACGGTTTACCTAAAAGAAAATGTGATCCTAATAGGTTTTATGGGCAGTTTACCTAAAAGAAAATGTGATCCTAATAGGTGTTATGGGGTTATGTGTGGACAGTTTACCTAAAAGGAAATGTGGTTCTAATAGGCTTTATGGGGTTATCTTCTTAAGGGATGATTTACCTAAAAGAAAATGTGATCCTAATAGGTTTTATGGGGTTACGTCCTTAATGGACGATTTACCTAAAAGAAAATGTGATCGTAATAGGTTTAATGAGGTTACACCCTTAATGAACTACTTACCTAAAAGGCAATGTGATCCTAATAGGTTTTGTAACATCTTGACCCAATATTATTAGATAATTATGACTAATGACAATTATCATAGGAGACTAGCCTTAAATGGACAACGGAAAATTAAATTGAGGAAATTGAACTATGAATTGGAGACAAGGCACGTGTGTGCCATAGGCATTGAATTCAATGAAATTAACAATATTTGATGTCAAGTTAAGTAGTCTTAATCAATAAATTAATACATGAATAATTATGAAATATTAGTGCATGAATGTACTAAAGTAAAGACAAGTGCAACATAAATAAGGTACTTTAATCAAGAATAAAGGTAGAAGTATAAGAATATTTTGGAAGGCAAAATACAAGGCTTTAAGGTAATTATTAAATATCTAAAATACATTGTTAGTCACATGCAAAAAGAAAAGAGAATAACTAGTTTTGAAAAGCCTTCAACAAGGCTTAAACTTGAGACATCAGGGATAAAGTGCCAAAAACTTACAATTGGGCTATCATTCCATTCTTGCACTAATAGTGACTTAAAATACATATATTTATTATGTAAATGCATGTAATAGATGACGTGTCAAATCAAATGGGAGATTCAACATTCATGGAGACTCAAATGAGAGCTCTAGTTCGTGCATGCAATAGTAGAAAAAAGAGGAAGAGTAGAGAGAGAAAAATGATGAGCCCTGGTGTAACACATCGATCCGGTTATCAAAAATTTAGTCACTAATTAAATATTAGAGACTTTAAAAAGAAAAATAATGATTATAGAAAATTTGATCAAGAAAAATAAAAGCAACAAAATAATAAGACTTCAATTTATGAAATCAACAGGTGAAGAAAATAAATAAATATACAAGTACATAAGAAGAAAAATAAAAAATAATACGATAAAAAAATGGAATAAAATACGAAATGCCAAAAAGGCATAAAAAGAGAAAATGAGAGAAAAAAAGGCCAAAAGTGTTGGCCCAAGGTCTTAAACCTAAGACCAAAAAGGAAAGGAAACTTATACCCAAAAAGATTACTAGCTGGATTGCAAGCACTTTTGTGCTATATATCCTACAAGAAATGTATATGACTTATATTAAATTCCATGGTTGCACACAAAAAGTTGAGGTGTCACCACCCCATTAGACCCTTACCTCACCCAATAATAATTCATGTAAAAACCTAATTACACACACACACACACACACACACACACATATATATATATAATTTATGTATATTGAGTATTGAGTGTGAGAGAAGTTAGAATTATGCATGTGTACGGTTAGAGAGAGAAAGTAGATAGAGAAAGAAGAAGAAGAAAAAGAAGAAAGAGAGAAGAATATACATGCATGGCTATCCAAACTTGAAGAAGACCACCAACCAAGTCTGAAAAATCGAACCTAGAGAAGAGAAGAAAAGGAAGGGAGAGAGAGGGAGACCAAACCTTAAAAAAAAAAAGGAGAAACAAAATCAGTAACTAAAAGGTAAGAACCCATCTTATGCTTTCCTTCAAGTTCTTGTATTTATTTTTCATGATTTAGGGTTCAAAATAGGGTCTGAAAGACCCTAGAACAGTGCACCATTAATGAACCGCCATTAATAGAGGTTTCAAAGATGGGTCTAAAACAACTTGAACAAAACTGTAATTTAGGAATGAGGATCAAAACTAGATGGAAAATGAATCATGATGCAACAAAAACTAAGGCATTTGGCTTAGAAATGAGCATTTTATAGGAGGTTATAGGTCTAGAGTGATAATCGGCCAATCGTGAAGATGGATGTAATCCATGGATTCCAAGGCAGGGACTTGTAGCCCATTAAAAATGGTGATGAATAGGCTAAGAATGGACCATTTTGGTCCATTGAGCGACAAGGAAAATGGGATTACAGTGCTCGCCGGAATGTTAGGCCTTGTTGGAGCCCAACTGAAAATCTCTATTTCGTGGCCATAACTAGATTAGATAGAAAAACCCACACTTATTTGGAATCCCCATTGAAAAAGGAGTCGAACCACGTTGGTTTTATCACCCGTACCCTGGACAAAGGAAAAGAGATTAAAGAAACAAACTAAAAAATTGAGGTGAGTATTTCCATACCCTAGATGAGTGCTATTTATCTCTTATTTGAAAAAAAATACTTGATCGGTTTCGGGAGTAATGTATCCCGAATCAGTGATATTTTTATCTTCTATGGTTGTTCAAAATACTTAATCTGTTTTGTGAGAAATCTTGTACTCTAAATCAGTGAATTTCTATATCTACTCAAATGTCTATCTGTACTTTTTGAAATATCCAAGAACTATGATCTTCATGTCTATATTTTGAAATGACGTTCATATGTACTGATTTCAAAAATGTCTATAAACCATGCACCCCTTCAATGAGAAAAATGATTTGTGTGAACCAATTTTGACTACGCAACCTGAATCATACTTGTTTGAATCCGATCATGTGTCTGTTTCGAGGCCTACCCATGTGGCGCTCCGACTCTTGATGAGACTTACCCACATGGTGCTATGACTCGATTCTTGTATCTACATGAGGTTTATCCATGTGGTGCTCCGACTCTTAATGAGACTTACCCACATGGTGCTCTAACTCATTGGGGAATTCATGTTTGAGACTTACCTACGTGGCACTCTGACTCTTGATGAGGCTTACCTACGTAGCGCTCTAACTCAATATGTGATTCTTCGATGTGTAATATGTGTCTGCCATCTATCTCGTGTTATCCGCTATTTGAAATCAGATTTCAAAAGTACTCTCTCGTGCGCATTTGTTATTTGATATTATGTTATCTATTCCGCATTAATTATCTGAACCATGTTTCAAGAGATGCATGTGCTATTATACGTTTTGTGAACGACTCTACATCACTGGCTTTGTGTTTTGATATTCGAACTATGTTATTGAAAATGACGTGTTTTAGAAATGTATATATTATATTTGCTTGAAACTTCCGTATGTTTTATACGTGATCCGTTTTGAAACATGTTTTAAGATATTCTTATGCATATGTTATCTGTTTAAAGAAACTTGGTGCCCATGGTATTTTTTGCTAAACTTGTGATAGATATATGAATTACTCACGAGCTTAGTGAAGCTCACATGGATTTATCCAATATATTTCAGGTAATTGAATTAGCATAAAGGTAGCAAAGTCCACACAAAATAGTTGAGAGCTTGAATGCAATAGATCTTTTACAAGGATCTTGGTTGGATGTGGTGTGGAACCTTTTTGGTAATCATATGACGTATATTTTTAGGCTCGATAAAGACCTAGAGTTTTGGGAACTTGTATCATGAACCTTTTGCTAGATACATATATGATGTGTATATAAATGTTGACGAATTATGATAATAATGGTGATCAAGATAATTTTACCTTGAGTATCATTCATAAATGATTGGTGTTGAATTAGTTATCAAATGAGTTGTGTATATGTAACTTCTGCATTTAATATCAAAAAAAGAATTTATCACTCTTGTGCAATTCATTTGATTTTATACTGCCTGTCCGAGTGACAGTGTCGGTCACGACCCCTAATCCGCATAGGGTGGGTTTTGGGTCATGGCACCTGGAAACCAAGCTATTAGAGGTTAGCTCACATTTTATTCCTTCTCCATTTTAGTTGTTGTGTAATTTCCAAGTTACTTTAACCTAGTAAGATGGGCCCAAAACCCTAGAATAGAAAACCACCATTAATGGGGCTTCAAATGAAGCCCATAAATCAAATTGCACCAAACTTGTTTTAGAGTATTAAGACTGGAACTACACATCGTGATGATTATAAAGTAACAAAATTAATCAAAATAGTGTAAAATAAGCCTAAATTGATGAGTTGCAAGTTTGGGTTGAAGACCCAAACCATGCCAAACGGGCACCAAACACTGAACTAAGACCTAGGATTTGAACCCATTTGAATGGGGAAGGAAATGGCTTAAGAATGAGCCAATTCAATGGAAAAACCAATGAAAATTACCCATATCCAGGTTTAGCCATGGAAGCTCGAACCACTACAAATGAAGGTCAGAAATGACTCAAAATTGATGAAATTTGATTCTAAGTTGTTGTAGAAAAATTTTTGAATCGAGAATGACTTGAGAAGGGCTTCGAAAACACGTGAAATAACTTCAAATATTTTGAGCTTCTGTGTGCTACAATAAACCCTAAGAGGGAGGGGGAAGACGATGAACAATATTAGGTTATTTGGTCGGCTCATTGGGATTCGGCCAAACAAACGAATAATAAAACCTAGCTAAATGACGTCATTTTGTTAAGTGAGTGATGATGTGTTGAACCGATCGATTTCAATAGTGGGATGTCGGTTCACTAAAGGGGCTCTTGGAGTCTTGGGCTGGTTTAGTGGTTTAGATGTTAAACTAGTGGGTTTTGGCCAAAATGTAAATAATCAGAACTTCCCTTATTTTTATTTTGGCCCCAAAATTATGTGGGAATTATAGTAAGCCCTAGAAAAATAATAAAAAATTATTTTTAGGCCCTTTAATAATTAGGTAAAATTATTATTTTACCCCTAGGTATAAGAATGAAGTAATAAAGGCCAAAATAAAATGCAAGAATAGGCATTTTCAACATTTTTGAACATTCTGGACTCAATGGCGGAGTTCATTTTGGGAAATTGAATCCCAAAATATATTAACAGACAAACTAAACAAATTTCAAGTAAGTTCTATTAAGATAATTAAGCTACCAAATGAACTCTAATGACCATAAGAATACCTACTATCATGACCTGAAATCCACCCTCTACGAATTTTGGGCAATGGCCGACATTGTCACCCTGACAGTTCGTACATAATTGAATGAGTTGAAATTAACAGTACTAATTTTTTTTATTACGGAAACTACACTTTTGCAACTTACTTGATACTACACAACATCATAATTCATCTATAAGAGCTTTTCCAAATTAGTGATTGTGATCACATCACCATTAACATCATAAGTCTAATAACATTTCCGTTAGTACCCTTAGCTACATCTAGCATAAGCTATACATCACTAGTCCAGAAAAAGATCTAAGTCATTACTAAGCCAGAAGATACATCATTACATTTACTGAAAATATCACATCAAGATCATCCATGTTCCTCATACATAGGATCCACCACATTCACATCTTTAGCTTCTATTTGTAATCTTTATTGCCTCCTTTCTAACTTAGTTCAGCTTAAATATGCACGTATAAATCTATGTGAGCTTCATGAAAAGCTTATGAGTAATTCTTGTATCTTGTCACAAGTTTACAAGAATGGAGTTTTGTAGAAAGTACCATGGGCACTAAGTTTCCACAAAAAATAGATAACGAATTTCCAAGAATAACATATAACAAATTTTCAAAGCGGATAATTTGTAATAAAGTAGTCCCGAGAGTTTCAAGTGGATATAACACATGCATTTCTAAAACACAACATTTCAAAAACACAATTTGAATATCAAAACACAAAACGTATAATGGAGTAATGTTCGCAAAATGAATAATAACACAAACATTTCTTAAAAAATGGTTCGGATGATAAATTACTAGACGGATAACACAATATTGAATAATGAATACATATGCGAGATAATCTTGGGATTCAATACATCACCAAACAGGCCAAAGGATTACTACAAAATCAGAGTACTATGTGGTAGGTCTCATAATTCGAGTTAGAGTACTATTTGGCGGGTTTCACAAAGAGTCAGGATGCCACATAATAGGCCTCATAGAGTTAGAGTGCCATGTAGGTAGGCCTCATATAATTGAAAACACATAGAGTTAGAGTATCTAGTGGTAGGTCTCATAGTTTGAGTTGGAGTATCATGTGACGGATTTTATAAAGAGTCAAGATGCCATATAGTAGGCCTCATAGAGTTGGAGTGTCACATAGATATGCCTCTTTTCATATCTCACAATGAATCACATAAGGGACATATAACACAAGATGGATAACAGATACAAGTTATAGATAACACAAGATGGATAGATGATACATAATACATTTGACACAAGATGGATAGTTGATACATGTTACAGATGACACAAGATAGATAGTTGATAGATGTTATAGATAACACAAAACGGGTAGCTAATACAAGTTATGCACATCAAAGAATCACATATTGAGTCAAAGCGCTACATAGGTGTGTCTGATCACAAGAGTTGGAACGTCACGTAGGTAAACCTCAATAAGGAATTCCACATTGAGTTAGAGCACCATGTGGGTAAGTCTCATCACAAGAGTCGACGTGCCACATGGATAAGCCCCATGTAGACACAAGAACCGAATCGGAGTGCCATGTGAGTAAATCTCATCACAAGAGTCAGAGCGCCACATGGGTAAGCCTCGAATAGACACAAAAATGAATTGCACATTGAGTTAGAGCCCCAAGTGGGTAAGTCTCCTTACAAGAGTCGGAGTGCTACATGGATAGGCCTCACACAAACATAGGGTCGGATTATTCAAATACAATTTAAATTACAAAATGAAGATTGGATCACACGTATCATTTTCACATTAAAAGGGTGTAATGGCTTACACACACACAATTGGATATCGAAACATTTTCACTAAAGTATTTAATCAAGATTCAAAGTATAGAGATGTTGTCCAAAATAGTACATATGAATGACATTTCAAGATATAATCATGAAGATCACAATTGTCATATATTTTATAAAATACAGAATAGGAATTTTTGAACAAATATAGAAATTCACTGATTTAGAATATAAGATTACTCACAAAAACATAGAATAGATATTTAAAATAGGATTTAAAATCTATTGATTCGGGTTACAAGATTACTCATCTCAAATCCTTAATTAATTTTCCTTTGTTTGTAGTTCCTAGATCCATAAGTTAAATACACATACTTCATATTAGAACACATCTTAAAATTTCAATTGACTACTTATCATTTTTAGCCTCATTGGACCTTGTTTTTGGACTTAGAAGCTACAAAAACTCTTAGACAAGTCCTCTCATAATTTCTCATTTCGTTTGGTAACTTATTCTTTAATTAGAGGCATAATTATAATTTTTTTGGTTGGATACTGGTCCTTCTGATATGCTATTAGACCTTTAGTTAGAGGCAAAACTGATCAACTCACTATGCAGATTCGGAGCAAAGAAACATGCCAGTACTTCCTATCCAATCGAATAGGTTCCTCAAGGGAACTGATCAAGGATGATGAATATTAGAAGGAAATGAAGGAACAAGGTTTCTCCAATCTATTCGACCCATGAAATAGAAATAAGAATCGTAAACGAAAGCAAGATTAAGAAAAATAAAGTATCGAAAATTTTCCCCATATGATGAGTTGAGTTTTAGGAACAAAACTCTTTTTAGGGAGGCGAGAATGTAACATCCTGACCCAATATTATTAGGTAATTAAAACGAATGTAATTATTAATAAAGACTAAGCCTAAATGAATGATGAAAAAATTGCTTAAAGCAATTAAATCACGAAATTAGAGACCAAAGGCTCATATATGTGCCATAGTTATGTAAATTAGATAACGAGAGCATTTCTAGGACAACCCTAAGAAGTGTTAATCAAGAATTAGCACATAGACAACTTTGGGAATATTAGTCTGCAAGTGCACATAGTTAGAAATTGTGATCTCTCAACCAAATTGAGTATAAGTGTGAGTTGGGATATGATGATATTGAGATACATCATCAAGTATGTAAAGTTATAATGAGATAGAGCAAGTATGGGGTACCAACACTACAACCGCAAACTAGTACTTGTATATAAAAATGGATTGGTGGAATGCTCCATAACATTCCACTATAAATAAGACTAATGGGCTAGATCTATTTGAGAAAATATAGTTGTAGACACTTCATTTTGAGACCTTTAATTAGTTTTTCCATTTTGAGGAAGTTACAACAATATGTCCCATATAGAGGTATTTTAGTAATTTTTATCATTTTGCCTATAGTGGGCACTTCTGGCCATTTTTCCTACAGAGGTAACTTTGGTCATTTCGTGTGTAGCGGGCATTTTTGCCAATTTTGCCTATATAGGGCATTTTAGTCATTTCGCCAATAACAGGCCTTTTCGATAATTTTTCTTATAGAGGGCATTTTGGTCATTTCTCCCATAGTGAGCGTTTTCGGCCATTTTGTCTATAGAGGAAACTTTGTTCATTTTGCCCATAGAGGGCATTTTCTTCTTTTTTTTTCACAGAGGACATTTTTGACATTTTGATCATTTTGTCTATAGAGGGCATTTTGACCATTTTTCCCATAGAGGGCATGTAATACCCTGAAAATCCGACATGACCCAAACTATATTCTGGCCTAATAAAAAAATAGGTTCCGTGACGTTAATAGTTCGAAATAACCCAAAATATAGTAAACCATGATTGGGGATATCAAATGAATCACTTTTGGGGTCACATGTGATTAAATGATCTTAGTAGATGATTTCTACTTATTTGACGATGATCGCCCAGTTTGATTCATGGTGATATGGGTCTGATCATCGAATCTTGATGAGACCATACAATTGTGGTTGTAAATTAGACTTAATGGGGATTCCTGTATCTGATATGAAATTTGTGTGAAACTATGATGATAGTATTGGCATGAAGAGAGATCAGAATCTTTTAGATATGACCAACTAAGTTTTGAGGAAAAAACTTCTTTTAAGGGGGTAGGATGTAACACCCCGATCTTGATTAATTAATAATTAGTTTGCTAATTATTAATTTGAAACGGCATAAAGAATAATTAAGAAAGTTAATCGGGAATCTCTCAACGGTCACGATAGACCAATAAAATAATTAAACACGTCAGAAATGAGGGTGTAATATCTGGACCTAATTACTAATTAATTGGGTGAGATGATGTCATTTTTTACACTGTGAAAACTCGAATTAGCTAACTACAAAAATCACAAGAAATAATAACTGACACGAGGCCTTTGACACTGAAGCTAACTGAAATACTGAAACCCTCAGAGGAAACCATTTCGTAAAAAGAGTAATAGAAAATAAATTATGAAGGAAATAGCTAAAACAGAATTCTGCGCCAGCCAAACAAGGCATAAGCCCAAATGAGGGAAAAATGCCCAAAAGTGAGGTCAAGGAGATTTGAACCCTTGACCAAGTGGGGAAAGATTTTAGGCATCCCAAAAGTTAGCCACTTGGGCTGCCCACATGTTTTGCCTTATATTGCACCATATATGTGTATATATATATATATATATATATATATGTACAAATAAGCCCATCCACCTCCCAAAGCAACCAATCAAATTACATGCAGCCAACATAAAATATGTTTATATATATATATATATATCTATATATCATAAAAGGTTGAATTTCTGAATGCTCAAAATGAGGTGGCAACCCCTAATTGGACCACCACCTCCACCAACCAATTTTCATGCAAGAAAGAAGAAATGATTTTATATACATATGAGTGAATATATGCACATACATATGAGTGAATATATGTACATATGTAAGTGATGTGCATATGGGTGTGGGGGAAATCAGAATAATATGTGTGTGCCTTGTGTACGGATATAGAGAATCTAAAGGGAGAAACATTGTGTGAGAAATTGTGTGTGTGCAAGCATGTGTTTGTGAGCTTCACTTAAGTGCACCATGAAGAAGGGGACTAAGAAGCACGCCTCAGAATTGTGCATGCAACCAAGAGAGAGATAGAGGAAGGGGGAGAGAAGCTGTTAGAAGAGGAAAGAGAAACCAAGAAGGTAAAAACTCTCTCTCTAAACTTTCCTTCTGTACCAACTGTTTTGGAGTATTATTTTTGCATGCATGCATCTTAATATAGAAGAGGATGAAAATAGATTAAAAGGGGCTAACCGAGAGGGCTTAGAATGCAAGAATAGTACACAACCACCATTAAAGGACCTTCATAACAGTGGGTCTGAACCAACCGAGGCCAAACTGGGTTTGGCTTGTTAGGGGTTTAAAGTAGGTCTTGCGATCACAGGAAAATGGTTGTATGCGATCACAAAGCCCATGGATAAGTCACCAAATCATAAAATTCAGGTTTCAATTTTTAGGTACAACTTCCAAAACTTGATCTAAAACCTGATTTTAGGATTGGGGACTTGAACCCATGATGCATAGATCATAACTAAAGAAACCTCACAAGATTTGGGGCAAAAACAGGGATTTACAAGCCAGTTGCAGGTTTGGTTATCCAACTTTGGATCGAACGTTTGAGCTTACATTTAGGCACAAAATGAATGCCAAGATGTTGGCCTGACCTCCAGAAACGATTTGGGATGAAAAGTAGAGGAAGAAACACCCTAAAAACCCACGAAATTGAAAAACTTTGATGGCTGCAACTAGGGCAACAATAGCCCAACGTTGGAGAAGAATATGAATAGTAGGCGGCCGAATTTCGGGTCGGTTTCGGGTTCGGGTCGGGAACCGACCCGTCTCATAAACGGATATAAGTAAGACGGCACCGTTTTGAGTTTAAAGGTTTTAAAATTAAAACTAAAGTTGGTCTGTTTGGTTATAGGGGTAAGAAATTAAAATCAGGACATATGCTTAACCTAAACACGGATAAAGGGGATTAAGGGGAATATCGTATTCTAGTTCTACATGGTCCAGTGAACCAGCTAGTCCACAATGCTACCAGTCCGGTCTAGGGTTTTGTCTTATAAACCAACTGGTTCACTGTTTAAAGTTAAATGAGAAAACCAGTATTTTCCTGAATTACAGTTTGACCCCAACAAGTTTTGGAAATCCTATTCTAGCCTAATCCTTGGGATTTTTATGCAAATAAGCCCCTGAAAAATAAATAATTAATAAAATAATTTATTTAATTATTTTATTAATTGGATAAAATTACTATTTTACCCTTGGACACTAAATGACTCAAACGAAGCCCAAATTAAATAAGTAAATAGTGCATTTTTACTATCTCGGGCATTCCAGACTCAATGGTGGAGTCCGATTTGGGAAATTAAGTCTCGAAAAATAAAGACACGTAAATAGTAAATGACTGTATTGCCCCTGATGATACCTAGGGCCAAATAAAAATAAAAGATAATCTATTTTGATTATGCTGGGCATTCTGGACTCAACGGTAGAGTCCGATTTGTGAAACCAAGTCCCGAAAAATAAAGACACGCAAATGATAAATGACTGTACTGGTTAATTAAAAATAAAAGATAGTCCAATTTAACTATGTCGGACACTCTGGACCTAATGGTGATGTCCATTTTATGTACCGAGGTCCCGAAAGGCTTAGCCATACAACATGTGAAATTACCAAAATGCCCTGATACTGTACGAAATCCAAATGGGACGAAATTGATACCGATAGAAGCCCGGATACCAGTGAAACTGTATACATGATTAAATGACGAATCAGGGTCAGAATTTCACGAATTGTGAAATTACCAAAATGCCCTTGATGCTATACGAAATCCAAATAAAGTCCAAATGGGATGAAATTGTTACCGATAGAGGCCCAGATACTCGTGAAACTGTATACATGATTAAACGACGAATCAGGATCAGAATCTCACGAAACGTAAAATGACCAACATGCCCCTAAGCATGGTAAGTGCAAAGTAGAGGTCGAATAAAGGCCGATCTGATCCAATAAACTGTCATAAGCATAATTATGAACATTGAGGGGCCAAATAAAACTTCGGAACAGTCAATGTATAAAATGATAAATGATCGATATGTCTCAGTGACCAAAAGCAGATACCAAATGAAGTCCAAAAGACTTCAGAATTTATATATGAGATATATGGGATATTCTGAGGACCACGACAAGGTCCGGGACAAGAATGGTAAAATTATCATTTTGCCCCTAAAGTTAAATAAGTACTTAACTGATAACGATTTGAGTCCAAAAGACTTAAGAATTTATATATAAGATATATGGACTATTCTGAGGACTACAACAGGGTCCGAGACAAGAATGATAAAATTATCATTTTACCCCTAAGGTTAAATAAGTAGTTAACTGATAATGATTTGAGTCCAAAGGACTTAGAACTTTATATTTAAGACATGTGGACTATTCTGAGGACCACGACAGGGTCCGGGGCAAGAATGATAAAATTATCATTTTGCCCCTAAGGTTAAATAAGTACTTAACTGATAACGTTTTGAGTCCAAAAGACTTAGAACTTTATATTTAAGATATGTGGACTATTCTGAGGACCACGACAGGGTCGGGGACAAGAATGGTGAAATTACCATTTTGCCCTTAAGGTTAAACAAGTACTTAACTGATAATGATTTGAGTCCAAAAAGACTTAGAGCTTTATATTTAAGATATGTGGACTATTCTGAGGACCACGATAGAGTCCGGGACAAGAATGAAAAAATTACCATTTTGCCCCTAAGGTTAAATAAATACTTAACTGATAACGATTGAAGTCTAAATGACTTAGATTATAATCCTGATAACTACTAAGCCTAATTAAAGAATGAAATAGCCTCGGATGAAACCCAATGAAAGGGCAATAGGCTACTAGGCTATCTTAGGTAATCCGATAGATGCCTAAGATGATGAATAAGACATGAATGGATGAATTATGATTTGTTTGTGATTAATGATGATTGTTCAGGATGTGCAAGGAGGTGCCTAACGTATCTGGAGGTTATCAGATTATTTGTACAAGGAGATAAGCGCACAGTTTGTGAGTAACTTGGAACTTCTGACTTAGTGTATAAGTTATACGGTAAGGATCTGAATTTTTGAAGTAAATATTTTTTTTTATTATTTAAATATGTGTGTATGTATGAAAGGTGTACAAATGGTCTATGGTATATGCATGTATGTTATATGTATGTACATGTATTTAAATATATATATATATATATATATATATATATCTAAGCATATACACAAGGTAGGTGCACAACAGCTGTGTGTGCAAGTGGCTGTGTGTGTGTGTGAGGACTGACGTGTGTGTGTGGTGTGTGTAATATATATATATATATATATATATATATTTTGGGGCGCGTGGAAGGAGGCGTGTGAAACCGGTTAAGACAGGACAATCCCGTGTCTTATTTTGCCCCAAATATATATATATATATGTATATTATATGATAATAGTAATTAATTAATTAAAATTAATTTAATTAATTAAATATCACGAAATGGCCCGGAGTCCAAATGTAACAAGTCATTAGTGTATTTTGACTATCTTAACCATTCTGAATCCAATGGTGAGGTCCGTGACACGAGATGTGGCCCCAAAAAAATAAAAGACCTGTAGGAACATTAAAAATTACTAAAATGCCCCTGAGTTAAAAAGCAGTTGAACTAACTCTGATTAAAGTAAACCAATAGTGAATTTTTATTATTTCGAGCATTCCGGACTCAACCGTGGAGTTCGATTTGTGAAAAAGGGTCTCAAGAAGTAAGAACCCGTAAAAGTGTCAAATGACCATTTTACCCTTTTTAGCCGAATGTTCGAATTGAATTCCGCGAAAGCCAAAACCAACTTTCTTCGACATTCTAGACTCAATGGTAGAGTCTATTTTAGCAAAATAGAAACTCATGAAATAAAGACATAAAATTTGATGAATAGCATAATTCAAGTAGCAAATGGACTGAGTTATATTTCATGATTTTAGGGACACTGAAAGGCAAGTAGAAGGCGGTCTGACCTTCTGCATTCTCGCTGTTAGTTCAGTTACATAGCTAGCATGACTTCTTAGGGCTGAGACAAACCCATCAGGTATGATATTTTGCTAAGTAAGGAATAGGATCAAGTTAGGATTGGTTTTCATATTGATCTCATGATCATGTATTCACCTGATTGTTTATGTGCTTATGTGTTTCTTGTTATTTCCTTGGAGGTTTGGTTGAGTGATAAATGTGGATCATGATTACATGTATATTCCATGTGTTGGTATAGTGTGTGATTGATATTCTGCGAGGATTGTTTAGTTTGAGAATATGTGACTTGAACTTGTACTTAAATGGAATATCTATAACATGTACAGATGAGGAAGGAATTTTGGTGATTTAAATGTTATAGTTGTTTGAAGTAAAAATGCATTGTTAAAGCATGCTTCATGTGTGGATAAAATGTTTCATTGAGGTTGCATTATTGCATGGCGGAATCAAGCCATATTGGCATGGTGTGATTCCTTGAAAGCATAGTGTGGGTTGAGCACTTGGTGCTATGCATTATGAGGGTGTAGATCCTGTGGTGAAAAACCCAAAATTTGGCCAGTGTATCGGTGTCTGCTTGATCCGACGAGAGCGGTCCGTGAAACAGGTGTGGTACTCGAGTGACCATCGGGGGTGATCCGTGAAACCGAGACATTGGTGTGGCATAGAGTTGCATGGGTGTGTCACGCATATTGTTCATGTACTGCATTGATGATATTGAATGACATGTAGATATAAATGTACATTTGCACATGCCACGCCTTAATTTTGTTCATTGCATTAGCATTGTATTATACCAGCAGTTGAGCTGACCCATTCATGGAATATCATATTACAGATGACGCCCCTGCTACATGAGACTTGATGAGGTCTTGACAAAAGAAAGGGAAATGAGCTTAGAAGTGTCATTGGCCCTTGGGGGGCATTTTGAGATGTAAGGGCTTAAGCCCAACTGACATGAAAGATATGTTTATTGTACGTGCTTTATGTGTTTATGTGTTGAAGGAAATGAATGTATGTTTAATTGAATCCGTTAGATTGTCTTTTCTTTTCTTCTATTATTTCATTTTCGCTCATACCCCGGGTTCGTAGAAATTCGGGGCGTGACATATACTGTCTAGATATTTTATCTTCATACACTGTACCATTTTATATGCTATACTGTTTAAATAAGTATACTTAAATGCATACCCTTTTGTATTGCATTACACATGCCATGATTTTGTTCTGTTCTCTTCTTTGATTTATTTGCCTATACTCCTTATTGATATACTGGCATCCTGTACTATTTCATCTGTTCTAATATGTTGTTCCATTTAGTTTGGTTCTGTTTTATTCTACTAAACTGCATTTAAACTAGATTTATAAAACTATTATTCTGAAGTGATTAAACTATCCATGTGCTTTATAAGCAAGAACTGATTTTGAAACCCATGACAGGGAACCTGTGTCACTCAGTGGGCTTATTTAAGCTCACCCCATTATCCTAACATTTTTCAGGATTTACTTCCATTGGATTAGAAGGCACTATGATATGACATGGATAGGCCGAGTGGCATTCCAAGTAAAGGATCTGATGGCTTGTGGAGACTTGGACTCTTGTGGATTGAATCTGGTTATTCAGGTGAGTGACATGATTAATTGATGTGATTAATATACACTAGATATTGAGACATGGCTCATGGTAATGATACTCTAGAGATATTAGATGTGCTCTGTGTTATATGTCTGATTATAGACGTACTATGTGGTTAGAGTTATTAGTTATCTGGTGTTAGACTTGCTCTGTGGTACATACCTCTATGGTATTTATAAATGAGTTGCATTCCCAAGATGAGTAAAGTTTTAAATTTCGATGCTTTGACCCTACATTGGGATGCAATTCATCGGTAAGTTCAGAAGTTCGCCTTTGGTTGGTCTCATTGTCGGTCGGCAAACTAACAAGGCGGCTAACTAGCATCACGTCCTCGACATCCGCGTAGGGTGGGGTTCGGGTCGTGATAGGGAATTTCTATCATTTTGCCCTTAGAGGGCATTTTTGACATTTTAGTCATTTTGTCTATAAATAACATTTTGGTCAATTCATTCATAGCAGGCATTTCAGTCATTATACCCACTAAAAGCATTTTAGTCATTGTTAGGACTATGGGATTCGATATTGTAATTGGCTAATCTGGTTTAACAAAACATGCTTTGTGTGTAATCCTTACAAAGGTCCTACGAGTGAGTATCTTAATGCCCATTTTTTTCCATGTTAGGACCAAGGGGTCCGATATTGTAATTGGCTAATCTAGTTAGACAAAATGTACTTTTTGTGTAATCCTCACATAAGTCCTACGAGTGAGTACCTCAATGCCCGTTCTTCTCCAAGTTTGTCCAAGGGACATTACCGTGTATCACTACCGGTTGACTTGGTTCTCGAAGGGTAAAATGGACTTTGTATTTGATTTGGATCTCACACACTCACATCATGCATGCATTGCATATAGTTTTTATCATAACATCATTTATGTGATTGACTTGTGGTTGTGAACTAATACTTCCTAAAATGCATCTTAAAAATACTTAAGGGAAAAACTCAATTCATAAGACAAACAAGAATGAGCAACTTTTTGTTGCTCGTTCAAATGAACAACAGAGAAGTTCATTCTCATTCATTTTCATTCGTTTGAACACTTTCTATTAAACAAATTTTTGTAACCTTAAAGTGGTGCTCGTTTGACATTCGTTCCTTGTTCGTTCGAACGAACCCTGGGTGAAAAACATATTTATATTCTAATTTCTAGTCATTTGGGGATCAATTAAGCTCTGTGCTAAAATAGACGAAAATACAATTTAGAGCGACCACAAACAGAGTGAAAGTGTCTAAAATTGTGAGAGCTAATTTGTTGATAGATCTTCAAGCTGTTGTGAGAGATCAATCATACATGACATTTATAATCATCTCTACTTTTGTTCATTGATAGGATTTGATCAAACCACATGATCCAATCAGATCTATGAGCCTTGGTTCACATCAAATTCACCATTCATGATAGATGAAGTTTAATGTAATACCCCAACACAATTAGGCAAAGTAAATCATTGTAACGGAATTTTTATGAGATTAAATATATATTAATTTAATCATTTTAAATTACCATTAGTAGGCCGTAAATGTTAAAAATAAAGGTTTACAACATAAAAATTCAACGTACAAAATTAAAAAGTAAAGAGAGAATACAAAGGGATTTTAACCGCAATTAAGACATAACTTAAAAATCTGACGGATGATGCCTAAAATGCCAAACAAGGCATAAGTAAGAAAAATGAAAAAAAAAATGAGGCAAAAAAGGAGTCCGAGATTTGATCCCTAGACCAAAACTTTAGCAAAAACTTAAAGTAAGCCAACTTAGCTACAACACTTGTGTGCTACATGTCTCACCCAAAATGTATATATGCCATATCAAACTCCTAAATCTGAGTACTCAAATTTGAGGTGGTAGCACCCTATTGGGCCACCTCCTTCCCCCACTAATTAAAATACATGCAGACTATATATCTATACATATATATACCTAGGCTATAGACTATAGGAATTGAGTGCCTAGACTAAGGTGTTGCGTGTGGGCTGAAGGTAATGAGTGTGTTGTGTGTATATAGGAGTGTGCTGTGAAACCATGCAAGTTAGACTTACAGTGTGCGTGATTGAGTGCATTGTGTGTAGAGAGAGAAAATGAAGAAAGAAAAAGAAAAGGGAGAAAAGAGGGAGAAGGAAGGCTTGTATGCAAATCTGAACCAGACCCAAGGAACTTAGAAGATCAGGATCGAACCCAAAGAGAGGGTACCACGACCCGCAACCCACCCTTTGTAGATTAGAGGACTGCAACCATCCGGCTCGACTCTTTTGCCGAACCGGACCTGATATTCTTGTTACACTATCATCAGTGCAACTAATATGTAACCACATATATCATCATATATAAACATAGTAGAAAATAATAAAGAAAAGGGTTACATTTACATATCATTCTGCTAATACAAAATACAGCCTGTCAAATTTCTATTCTAATACATCACCTCATCCCCAGGATGTGAATACACGAGAGTGCTACAAGACTGTACTACTATTACCATTACTTGTCAAAAATGTCCAACCTATAGTGGCAGCCTCCTACTGTCTGTCTTTTTGGTCAGTCTCTGAAAAAAAAATAATTAGATTTGGAATGAGCTAAACCAAGCTCAGTAAGTAAGTCCCCTACTCTGCCATGTGTAAATGATCTAGAAAGAAACTAAATAATCCAATAACAAGGATATGATAGCCAGTCAATATCATAACAACAATCATAGCTCATCAATGAATATCAAATTATCAAGAATATAAATGATAATTAAGAACATCTAGTCTGAAAAATAACATCATATGCTATAGTCAAAAGCTGTCAAATACATGATCATAGTAAGTACTCAATAAAAGTTATGCAACCACATGATCATTCATACAAGAACATGATCATACTATGAATTTTAATAAATAGATAGTGATGTCAAAACTGGTGGATGCGATCAACTACGGGGCCCAACATACTCCCTGTGTGCATAAAGCACTGAGCTCAATAATATAACTGTGTCCTCCAGTACTGGTGTCATGCACTATGCCTCGACTTAACTATGATGGAAACTGGTCCCCTTCCTCGGGACGTGACCCCTTCCTATGGTCATACTATGCATCTAGATGGAGTTTGTGACTGAGCACAAATCTGACACTAATAAATATCAAGATCATGCTATTCTCCATAGAAGAGAATGTGGATTATAACTAGTATAAGGCAACATAATATAACTATAGCTTTTTACAGCTATGTTACCGGCGCTGCCGAGAACATAACTAGTTCTTCAAGGCAACATAATATAACTATAGCTTGTTATAGCTATGTTACTAGGCTACCGAGAATAACAACATATGGCGCATTTTGACCCTATGTACAAGTGTAAAGAATAGTCATTTGCACAAATGTATAGGAACTCATGATCAAGATACAACATCATCAATAAATATAGGAACTCATGAGCAAGATACAACATAATCGCTAAGCTATTTCACTGATAGGCAAATATCACATAAATGGAATAATAGAGAATCTGATACAATAATAAATAACTGAGAGTACAAGTGCGTATAGAAAGAACTGTGACATGGCTGAGTGTACTATATGCAGAGGTCAAGTATTACTTACCTTCTACTATTCCCTAAAAAGTCAAGCTACCTTTCTCTTTCCTTTTGATGCTCCTGTCATTCGAAAGATATTACTTAGTCTATAACCGACATCAGTCTTTGCTATGTATCAAAATACATCTCATGACTATATGTATTTTATTTGTTAATTTGGACCCCGTCATCAAGTCTGGACCATCGAATAAAATTAGTTTAGGCTTTTTCAAATTTCAATTTGGACTCTTGGATTGAAAAGGGAAAAATAGTCATTTTATACTTTTACGTGTCTTTTATTTTCGGGACCTATTTTCATTATTTGGACTTTACCATTTAGTTCAGAATGCCCGAGGTAATAAAAATTGACTATTCATTTACTTTAATCGTACTACAAAAAATTATAGTTTTTGCGACGCACAGTCAAGCGTCACAAATGGTGTCCTTTTGCGACGCACACCACGTGTGTCGCTAAAAAGCAACAAAAAGGAGTTTCCCACTCAAAAAAATAGGTGGGAACCTATTAGCGACGCACCATCACACATTAACGACGCACGATTAAGCGTCGCTGATAGTAGTGTATATGAAACGTTGTCGTTTCACTTAACTTTAGCGACGCTCAATTACTTATTAGCGATGTACAGTATGCATTGCTAATAAGTGTTATAAACTGATCGGTCTCTCACGCCACTCCCTATTCTCTCTCTCTCTCTCTCTCTCTCTCTCTCTCGCTCTCTTTGTTTTTGATCGACTTTTTCTCTCTCTCACTCTCTTTGTTTTTGGTTTTGATCGACTCTCTCTCTCTCTCTCACTCTCTTTGTTTTTGATTGACATTAGCGGCTATTATTGCATCATACATATCGATTGACAAGGGGCAAAACATCGATCGACAGAGAGTTGATCTTGTGCCCTATCTCTCTCTCTCTCTCTCTCTCTCAATCAAGCTTGTGCTGTCTCTCAAGTACTCTATAGGTATGCCTTGTCTTTGTTTTCTATCTCTTCTATATGCATACTTGAATTTAGTTCAAAAAATTGTCTTCTTCATGCCTAGATGTTCAATTGAGACAACTATGATGGATAGCCACCACCCTATCTTATCTTATATATGAATATGATGGACGACCAACAAATTTCCTTATCTTTGCTACATAGGTTATCTGGAGTTTATAGCAATTAGGTGAAGTTTCTAATTCAATCAAGTTCATTTGGAGTTTATAGCAATTAGGTGATGTTGCAAATTAAATAAGTTCATTACAATTCATTCAAGGTTTTGAATATTTTATATAATTATAATTATAATATAGAAACTACAGTCAATTGTTTTTTTTATAATTTATATTTAATAAGTTGACAATCTCTAATAATTAATAATTTTTTAAGAAAATAACTTGGTTTTATGGTAGAAAATTAATAATTAATAATTATTCAAAAAAATCTTCTATAGTCTTAATTATTAGAGAGTTAAAATAGTTATATATGTATATGTATATTTCATTTATCACATATCTCGAAAATTATTAATTTTCAATGATATTGTAAAAGAGAAAAATTATGACTTGAACAAGCATAGGAAATACAATTTCTTTAGCCCAAAAGGATATGCCATTAGCGATGCACATCGAGCGTCGCTAAAGGTTAGAACAATACACTATTTGCGACGCGTCGTGTGCGTCGCCAATAGTAACCATTAGCGACGCACCATAAGCATCGCTAAAGGGTCTTTTTAGCGACGCCCATTGCATCCATTTATAGTATTTGTGACGCCCATACCTAATTATTAGAGACACCAGCTGCACATCGCTAACAGATACCTTTATTAACGCATATACATCTGAGCGTCGCTAATGGTATTTGCGACACGACTATTTGCGACGCATAGAGCGAGGCCCAAATGTGCATCGCCAAAGAGAATTAGCGACGTTTTTGACCGTCGCTAATAGTGTTTTTTCCTGTAGTGTCGGAGTCTGTTTGACTCACATTTGAATTAGGGGCATTTTAGTAATTTTTCTTATTTCTAACTAATTAAATAAATATTTAATTAATTTATTCTTGGCTCATTTCATAATAAATCATAAGTCTAGGGCCCCTTTTTTAATTTTTTAAAACTTTTGGGCCAAATCTGAATTTCAGAAACTACTATTCCAATTTGGAATAGTCAAACAATGGGTAATCATTAAACTAGAATAAGGTATCCCCATTCACAATTTAAACCCAGTTTACTTTCTTATCTTCTCATCTAAACATCCCCAATTCATTTTAAAAAATAACCAAAAATGACATAGTTTCAGCATTTCATATGTGCGGTTGGGTCTGACCCGAACTCGAACCCGAACCAGGTCCTAGCCCAGTTCACTGTTTCTCTTCTCCGGCGGGTATTTCGGCACCTTCTCTAACACCGACCAATTTTTCCAATCACTATTCCAACCTAAAACCAATGGGATTCTCTCCTAAATTGCATGAGGATCACGACCCTCGCTTCCATTTCTCCATTTAGCCTACCATGCGTCACGAATAGGAGAATAGAGTAGCTCTGGTGAGGAAAACCCGAATCGCCGGCCACCTTGAAATTTCCAATTTCATGGCATTTCCTCCACTGTTTCTAGGCCAAACCACCCCTATTGGATTTTTGCACCTCAAGGGATTAAATCCCAACAATTTGTTTCTAATTTAAAGCATAAAATCATAAAATCAAATTCTTATATCAAAACCTACAACTGCCCCTAGTTTTCTCATTTCTGAACCATTTTCCTTCATTCTTATTGCAAACTAATTATTTTCTCATGCTTGTTATGCCCCTCTATCTAGAATTCAATGAATCATGCTTGAAAACTTAAAAACAGAATGAAAATTCAGTCACCTGTGTTGAGCTTTTAGCTCACAGATTCCTTTTTTTTCCTCTCTGTTTCTTCATTCTTCCTCCTTCTGAATCTCTTAATTACTCTCAGCTTATTGGTTTTCCTTCTTATTTTTTTTACTTTCCTCTAAACCCTCTCACATATATATAGGCACTTTCACTGCCTGTACGCCCCCATTTCTCTTTCTCTCTTTAGCAGAGCACATGCACACACCTCACCTTTTTGATTTCACGTAATCCACATATATAGATATATTCATATATATTTCTGATTTATGATGAAGTGTTGCCTGTAACTGCATTGGTTGCTTCGGGAGGTGGGGTGAGTTTTCATGTGTATATATGTAAATCTTGTGTAATATAGGACACAAAATGTGGGTAGCCCAAGTGGCTTTCTTTTCAAGTTCAAGTTCTTTCATCATTTTTGGTCAAGGGTTCAAGTCCCTTGGCCTCCTTTTTTCCTCATTTTCCCCCATTTTTCTTACTTATGCTTTGTTTGGCATTTTGGGCATCATTCATCAGATTGTTAAGTTGTGCCTTAATTGCTTTAAAAATTCCTTCCTATTCCCTCTTTACTTTGTAATATCATACATTTAATTTCTATGCCGTATATAAAATTATTTATATTTATATATATATATATGTGTGTGTAATACCCTGACCTGGGTTAGCACGTATACCGAGGTAGATCGGGTTGGGTAGCGTACTATCAATTATAACTCGAGCTGTTTAAGCTCTATATCATGATATCATATGTATTGTATGATTTTAGAATATGAATAGTGTCAGTTATATAGTCAGTACCGGGCGACACCTGAGCAACCCAAAATCATGCCTCGTAATACATGCACACACGCATTCCCATGAATGCATACGTATACCTATACGCGTAGCCCAATTAATATCAATGTATGTACGTGTAATTAGAAACTGGTGTATACGCCTATATATGAGTATATATATATATACGATGTGTATAAATAATGTATTGTATATGTATATATACATAGTATTATATGTTATGCGTATACATGTAGTTACATATAAAATACAAGAAAGAAAAGAACAGAAAGAAAGGGAAAGAAAGCTGCCAAGCAACATGCATGAGTCACCAAGTGTGGGTTGGTTGGTGTGTTGTGTGTGTGTGTTGGTGTGTGTAATATAATATACATATATATAACACAAAACACAAGCAAACATTAAATGGGAAGCAGGAAGAAAAGAAAGGAAGTCAGAAAAAGGATTGGAAGAGAGAGGAAATGGGGAGAACCGAGGGAGAAAAGGGGGAAGTGACTGGGGCAGTGGAGTTGGTGTGTGTGTATATATATATATATATATATATATATAGGTGTTACGTGAGATAGGAAAACAAAGAGGAAAGACTGATTGGAAAGGCTGTGGGCATTGGGAGAATACAGAAAAGTGGACCAAGAAGAAGGAAGAAGAAAATAGAGGAACTGGAAGAGAAAATCAGAAAATATAGGTGAGTCCATATAGTTCTGTTCTTTAAAATTTAAAGCATGATAATTAGATCTGATTATTGGGCCTTGTTAAGCATGAAATATAGATTAAGTAGCAAAAAGAATCAATTAAAATGATTCAGAAATGAAGTAGAACAAGGTAGTTGTAGGTTTTATGCTGGTTCGGGTTCCTTGGTATTTTATGCATGAAAGTTTGTTTAAATGACCTAGATATGATTCTATAAGGTACAGAAAAATATTAGAACAAGATTTGAGACAAAACAGTGACGAAATCATGGAGAAATTGGAGTCACCGGAAAATCGATTCCCATTGAAAACCTTCTATTCGAGGGTTTCTATTAGTCTAAATAGAATAATGTAAATGGAAATGAAATCTTTAAGAAAAATAGAATAAAACTACATTTAAAAAGTAATGAATGGTCAAAAAATGATTACTGTCACAGGAGGAGGCGACGGAAACATAGTATAGCCCTACCAGAAAGTCGGGGAGATGATGAACAGTGTCTCCCCCGAAGCGGCACCGTTTAGTGCTTAAATAACATGATACTGCGTCATTTCCATTTCGGTCCTTTTAAATTAAAGTTAAATTGGATTGTTTGGTTACAAGTCCTTAGAAATTGAATTGGATTCCAAGCTGGATTGGAATACCTTATCCCCGAATTGGGTCACTAGCCACTGTTTGGCTTCAAAAAATAGAGAATAAAAATGCACAAGGGCACAGCCCCTACGAGTCGAATGTGAGACCTGTTGGATAGAAGCCCAAGCCCAAACCATGTTGACAGGCAAGCCCGTGCTTTTTTGTGTGCCTAGATATATATATATATATATATATATATATATTATAGATATAATAAATATAGAAAAAAAAATAAAAGGGCCGCAGCCCTGGGAATCGAACAGTCCGACCAACACAAGCCAAGAACCTAACCCAACCCCCCAAACCCATTTGGATAGGCAAGCCCATGGGATCATTTGGCATATAATATATATATATATATATATATATATATTATAAAAGTAAAAGATAATGAATTAAATTAATTAAATAATGGTAAAATGACCCAATGTCTAAATTTAACAAGTTATTAGTGTATTTTTACTATCTCCGACCTCCTAAGACCAATGGTGAGGTCCGTGTTGCGAGACGGGATCCCAAAAAATAAAGGACACGTAAGAGTGCAAAATGATCAATTTGCCCTTTCTATCATCGATGTCCAAATTGAATTCCGCAAAAGCCTAAAACGATTTTCTTCAACGTTCCAGATTCACTAGTATAGTCTATTTTAGTAAAAGAGAAACTTATAACATAGTGGCATAAAATTTGATGAATAGCATAATTCATGTAGCGATAGACTGAGACGTGTTTCATGAATTTTAGGAACACGGAAGGGCAAAGAGAAGGCAGTATAGATCCTTCTATTTTATAGAAAGTAATAGGTAAGTAAAATCTGATCTCTGCATGTGTTACTTTCCAAGACATGTCATTAGTTCCTTGTACATATTGCTATTTGTATGTTATACATACTAGTATTTATTTAGCCACATTTATTGATTTATATATATATATATATATCTTGATCATGATTGTACACTTGTGCACATATTCCTTTTTGAACACTTGTACCTAGGGCCGCGAGGGCCAGACAGTTTTATTCTAAGTAGACTAGTAACCATAGCCTCGAAAACTATTGTTACGTCAGATTGCCTAGAATCAGTTATGATTCCACTATACTCTTCGTGGAAGATAGCGTGCTCCCAATATATTATTAGTGCCAAATTTGTGCTCAGTCACATTTCCATTCTGATGCTATTTATGACCTTCGAGTCTAGGTTCCGAGTGGAACATCTACTACGTTTCTATGTGAGGCATGGGATGTAGAGTTATAGTACACAGAGCAGTATTCATACAGCCCGAGCGCATCTGAATACTAGCTTAGAGGAATTTTTGGGCCCCACTAGTGCATCTCAGTTTTAGGTGATATCACTATCTTTATTGTTGATATTCATAACTTGATCATGTTATATTGTCATTGAATGATCATGAGATTTTATAGCTTTCAAATGAGTGCTTACATTTCATACTTGATATAGCTCATGACTATAGTAGTATGACATTGTAAGCATAGCAGATTCATTCCTATATCATTTGACTTCTATCATTTGATATTGAGTATATATATATTCATTAACTAGCTAGCATTCTTTTATACCCTTGTACACATGGCAGAGTAAAGGACTACTTACTGAGTTTTCATAGCTCAGAACAGATACTACTTTTTGACTATTTCAGAACAGAGATTGAGAATAGACAGTAGAGCCTGATAGCTAGAGGTAGACATTTCTTTTGAAGTTACAGTGTAGTACTTAGTACAGATAGTCTTGTAGCTCTCCCATGTTATCCACGTCTTGGAGATGAACAGTTATATTAAGAAATTTTGTATTTCGCATTTTGAGAACATTAAATATATTACATGTAGCTTTTATTTATTTAATTGTTTAAGTCTTCCGCTTTTTAGTTGTTACATGTTAGTAGCACTGATTGTGTAGCAAGTTGAGATCAAGTCCCAGTTCGGCACCTAGAGTTAGGCCGGGGCACTCGAGATTCGTAGAGGGTGGGTCTTAGGTCGTGACAGCTTGGTATCTGAGCATCCTAGGTGACATAGTGGTTCATGAGAGATAGACTAAGGTACTAGTATTACAAATGTCCAAGTAGAGTCAGTAGATAGAAACTGACATGTGATATTAGACTCTTCAAATATATGAAACTGACCTCTAACGATTTATAAAAAATGGTGAACACTCGTACTACTACACCATTATAAGATGCTAACGCTGACATAGCGCGATTACAGCGACTAGTAGAGAGGCTTATTTAGAATGCCCCTTAGAACTAGGCAAGTTCCAGCACTTCAGCCCAACCAGAAAGACAGGAACCACCTGTGGTACACATAGTGCGTCAGGAGAACGAGAAGGGTAAGGCTTATCTTTATAAGCAGTTTTAGGCACTAAGACCCTCTATGTTCGACTGCGTCAAAGGCCCCACTTCAGCTGAAGAGTAGAGGCTCGAGATGGAGAGGATCTTTGAGATCATGGATTACACCAAGGTACAGAAGGTAGCCTTTGCTACTTTCACTTTCAAAGGCATGGCTCATGAGTGGTGGCTACTAGAGAAGGCTAGAGAGCCTCAGATGACATGGGATCGATTCACTGTGGTCTTTAACCAGAAGTATTTCCCCAGGAAGTCAGAGATCAGAGAGTCGTAGATTTCTTCGTCTTACAGCAAGGGACCTTGACGGTGGAGGAGTATGAGGCCAGATTTACACAGTTGGTTAGATTTGCTCTTGCCATTTTAGAGGACGAGCACAAGAGAGCCCACAAGTTTGAGGGCGGTCTGCGGTGGAACATCAGAGACAGGGTTAAACCCCTACAGTTAGCCATTTTTTATAAAGTGGTGAGTACTACGAAGATCATAGAGCAGAGCGACGATGAGTTTGTCAGGAGAAGGGAAAACCCAACACCGAGGCCAAGAGGGAATCAGCCAGCCCCAAGGTCATCAGGGAGTCAGAGTAGGGGGCCGACTAGAAGTCAGAGTAGAGGGATAGGGCCTACCTTCACTCTGCTAGGAGTAGGATCAACACCTTGGAATTCTGGACCCAAACCATCAAGGGTCAATTCCACGGGTGGGAGTGTAGTTCCGTGCCCCACCTACCACAGACGTCACAAAGGGTCGTGTTAGGCTAACTCCCGTGCTTGCTATTTATGTGGTCAAGAAGGGCATTTCAAGACCAACTGCCCCCAAAGGACCCAGTTAGTTGGGAGTACAGCTGGTACTCTATCTACCTCAGCAACTACGATTGCAGCTGCAGCACAGCCCCAAGGTAGTGGACAGAGAGCTGAGCCGCAGTGCTCAAGGAGGGTTTTTGCACTAACACCCAGAGATACGTAGGCTACCACCTTAGTAGTCGCAGGTACTCTTCAGATTTGTTCACAGTATGCTAGAATACTTTTTGACATGGGTTTTACACATTCATTCATATCACCAGTATTTGCTGCTAGACTGAACATAGAAACAGTACCTTTAGGTTATATGTTAACCATTTCTATGCCTTTAGGAGAGTCGCTATGTAGCAACATGGTATATTGAGCAAGTAAGGTTCAGATCGGAGATTCATATTTATTAGCCGAACTGATACTGTTAGATATTTATAGTTTTAATGTTATACTCGGTATGGACTGGTTGGCCGTGAATCATGTATCTATAAATTGCATGGCCAAGACAGTCAGTGTACAGAGACCCGGATGCTCGAGCATCCAGTTTAATAGGACGGGTGTAACTACCCCACCCTATTTTGTATCTTCTATCTAGGCCAGACGTTTATTATGTAAGGGCTGCCATGGGTTCTTGTGTAGCGTTTTGGACACTCACTCACAACAACCATCCTTAGACTAGATTCCCACTGTTAGAGAGTTTCCTGAGGTCTTTTTAGATGACTTGCCAAGAATGCCTATGGATAAAGAGATAGAGTTTACTATTGATGTATAGCTAGGTACCACCCCGATATCCAGGAATCCTTATCGTATGGCACAGATAGAGCTGAAGCTTCAGCTACAGGATCTGCTAGTGAAGGGATTCATCAGACCTAGTTATTCACCGTGGGGTGCCTCGGTGTTGTTTGTGAAGGACCATACGATTATGTGTTGATTACTGTGAGCTGAATAAGGTCACCATTAAGAACCGATACCCTCTTCCAAGGGTAAATGATCTCTTCGACCAGTTGAAGAGAGCACAGGTCTTCTCTAAGATCGATTTGAGGTCCGGGTACCACCAGCTGAAGGTACGACCGGCAGATATTGAGAAGACGGCTTTCAGAACCCGCTACAGGCATTATGAGTTCTTAGTGATGCCGTTTGGGGTCACAAATTCCCCTGCTGCATTTATGGATCTGATGAATAGCGTTTTCAAGCCATATTTGGATGACTTCGTGATCATGTTCACAGAAGACATCTTGGTTTATTAGAAGAGCCAAGAGGAGTATGAGGTACATTTGAGAAAGGTTCTACTGAAGTTGAGGGAGCAAAGACTGTACGCTAAGCTGAAGAAGTGTGAGTTCTGGCTCCCTAGCATAGCATTTCTAGGGCATGTGATTAGCAAAGAAGGGATCTCTGTTGATTCTCAGAAGATCAAGGCAATCGTGGATTGGCCTCGGCCTACCAGTGTCATGAAAGTGCAAAGTTTTATGAGATTGGCTGGCTATTATAGAAGGTTTGCCAAAGACTTCTCAAAAATAGCTACGCCAATTACACAGCTGACCAGGAAGGACGTTCCATTTATCTGGATAGAGGAGCGAGAGAAGAGCTTCCAAGAGCTCAAGGACCGACTAGTTACAGCTCCAATTCTGACAGTACCAGATGGAACCGAGGGGTTTGTGATCTATAGTGAGGCCTCACTAAAGGGCTTGGGATGTGTTTTGATGTAGAGTGGAAGGGTAGTAGCATATGCCTCACGTCAGTTGAGATCACTTGTGTCACGACCCGAAACCCACCCTATGCGAATCTCGTATCACGACCGCCACCCTTCGACCAGGAGGCCTTAGGGCAAGGCTCATATAAGCGACTGTATCGGACGACAGTGCAGCCTGTGTTTGTGGAAGCGTGAAAACTTTTTCTTTTCTTTTCTTATTTAAATCTTTCGCACATCCGCCCAGTACTACCGCTCTTCATAGCGGTACACCTGATTATACATTCAGAGCATAATAAAAATTCTAAAGTTTTATACATAATACATATCTCTTTGTCCCTCAGGACTTAATTACATTACACCCTAACATTTATTATAACAAGAGGGATAACTACAATCCACAATCCATCACATAACTGCCAATACAAAAGTGACCAACATATGGTCCTACTACCTCCATGCTACCCTTTAAAGAAATTCCTATGCCCTTTCTCAAAATGGGCAAGGCTTTCACATCTTCATCACAAAATAGGGTTAGGATCACTTCCGTTACCTGAAAAGGGAGTCGAATAAAAATTCGGGTAAGCTAATCTAAACTTGTGAGTAATTCCAGTATTTGTCATGGGGTTTCAATTGGCAGTGGTTTAGCACAAGAGAGTTTATAAAATACTCACTATCAATTACTCGTATGTTTTGAACACATAATATATGCATTCCTTAAAACAGATAGCTTTGAAACATTTAAAGTATTCAAGCTAAACATGTACTTCTTTATGTAGAATATATGAACTTTAAAACATGTAAATATGCATGGTGAAAATGAGAGTAAAACCTGCTTCCATTTTCAACACACACCTTATCACTTTCATTAGTGGAATCCGTTTCGAACCAGATTCCCATTTTACTTTACGTGGAGATATCTTATATGCCTGGGGGATTAGATCTTGTTACCGGGCATTTATTCGTATCGTGGTTGAGTTTCGAAGAAACCCAACAAAATCCGTGGTGCTTATGCACAGTTAATCTTGCATTTAAAAACATTTAACACGTGTCATAGTTGAAGAAACCCAACGAAATCCGTGGTGCTTATGCACAGTTTATCTTGCACTTAAAATACATTTAACACATGACTTCTTCACATATATGCTTTTATGAGCATTTAACACATAATGTTCATGACTTCATGATAGAATCTTTAAATACTTGGAATATACAAATTCAGAATATTCAACAAGGTTCGGCATTTTAAAACTTAGACATGCTGAAATATATTTTAAAGAGAAACCGTAGTAGAAACCATTCACTGAGTATGTCACAATAGGGTTTATAAGAACAGAAACACTTTAAAACATGAATCATGTAAATACTGAATTTGATATTCAAATGCTTCACATATTTTGAACTTAAAACTTCTTCAAATCCATGGAGTTAAATCTCCACTTCAAATACAGGGTTACTTACCTTATACTCTTGGGTTGGCGTTATTGATGTGACTTTCCCTTTCCTTTGTAGTTCCTAAGAACAGTTTATAAAAGTCTGTCAACTTAATATTCACTGCAGTATCACCTATTGATGCTTTTTAACTTATGCTTAAATCATATTAAATCCTAATTTTTAATCTTAGGCGTTATACTCTTAAGGTATACTCTTTTGGTAGCTTCATTAACTTGTAGGGTTACTTTCATAACTTCACTAATTCATATGTCATATTTTTTCGTACTTCAGTTCATAATATGGACCTTACCATTGAGTCCGGAACGTCAAAAAAGTCAATTTAGACCTTTTCCGACTTTATTTGGTATCTGCCTTTGATCATAGGGACACATCAAACATTTCTCATTTTATACGTTGACTGTCCTGGAGTCTTATTTAGCTTCTAAATTTTCATAATTATGCTTATGGCAGTTAATTTTCAGTCTTTACTTGTATTTCCCGTATTTAGGGGTATTTTGGTCATTTATATTTTTTTTGATATTCTAACCCCGAATTAATATTTAGTCACTCATACAAGTTCACAATTATTTGGGCGCCCATTAGTATCAATTTCGTCCAAATTTGGACTTCATTTGGGCTTTGTATTGCGTTATGGGCATTTTGGTAATTTTACATCTTATGGTGAGACCACTTTGGAGTCCCCGGATGTCTAATCTGACATTTCCATTGTGTCCGATACGTCCAAAAATATCAAGATAGCCTTTTCCGAATTTCAATTTGGACTTTATTTGCTTCATTTATGGCCCAGGGGTAAAATAGTCATTTTACCTTATTATAGAATAATTTAATTAATTTAAATTATTTTTCCAGGGGTTTATTTGGATTAAATTTTCAAAAGTTGGGCCAAAACAGAATTCTACAAAACTTTGGGGTCAAACTGTAAATAGACAAAGTTCTGGTTTTCCTTTAATTAAATCATTGAACCAGAGGGTTTTTGGGTTAAAACCCTAAACCGGTCTGAGGGTTCCATGAACCAGCCAGTTTAGGTTACGTCGTGAACCGGATTAGCATAGCTAAGATACACTCTTTATCCACGTTTTAGGTATACTGCCATTCTAATTTTAATTTATTACTTCTGTATCCAAACAGCTAGAAATTTGTATTTAAAAGAAACAAAACGACTCCAAACGGTGCCGTTCCAATAATGCAGTGGCTAACCCGTAAGCTGACACCTGTCTGAGTCGACATGGCTGGGTTGAGCGAGTTGGGCCAGTCGACTTAGTCGAATCGTCGCCTTTTTCATCACCTAGGGTTACTGTTGCCCTAATTTTTGGATTTAACTTTCTAATTTCATGAAATTTTGGGACGTTTTTCTCTCTGTAATTGGATGGTATGGGTCACTGGGTGATCGAGCAACACTTTGGCATCCATTTGAGAGCTCAAATCGAGCTCAGTAGTTTGGTTTTACCTCACCATGGCCGTACCTGCAACTTCTTAGTAAACCCTCATTTCATCACCATTTCTAGTGGGGTTTGGCTCAACATGACCTTCATGACATGGGGGTTCAATCCCTATTCTCAAAAGTGGGTTTAGGAGTCTAAAACATGGGCTGAGTTTTATGGCCGAAACCTGCAACTCAAGTTTTAGGGCTCATTTTTGAGCCATTTGGCCTGGTTCTTGTCGCATTGGAAACCCTATATCATCTAGTTTAAGGCCCAATGTATGAAAAGTGATTTCCACTAAGTAAGTTCAAACCGACCTTGAGGTTGGTTGTCAATGGCGGTTGAGGTTTCGGTCACTATTTTAAGGTTATCTGAGTCTCCTAACTTGGCTTCTTTTTACTCTCCCTCACATGATACACTGATTTAAGGCACAAAACTATGAAACCCAGTCATCCTTCTATACCTGTACTTGACATTTTCTAAATCATTTTTGTATGACTTTCGTTCATTCTTTTCACTTTTTAACTCTTAAATTATGCTCCATAAATCCTTAAATGAATGAACCTAAAATGCTTCAAGAAATAATTCAAACTCAAAAGTAAACTTACAGTTTTCTTCCTCCTGCTTCAATCTCTTCTATCAATCTCTTTGGTCCTGCTTCTCTCTCTCTCTCACACTTCCTTTCTCTCTTTTTAATTCCTTTCCTTAACCAATTTTAAGGTTGGGGGCATTGCCACCTGTTAAAATGAAGACACCACACATGCACACACGGTTGCATAGCAGCCCATTCATGCCCTCTCTCCTATTCTTTTCAATCCCTCTAAATTCTTCTTCATGATTCTCTCTATTTCTACAAGCTTCCACTTCTTTCTATTGATTTCTTTTCATTTCTTTTTCTTTTAATTACGTTTCTATATATATATATATATTTATTCTTATATATATATACATATATATATATACTTTGCCCCATACATACATGTATTTTTATATACTTTAACATATTTCAATTATATTTTATTTTATTTATTTTCTTATCATAGCATTATTATTATTATTATTATTATTATTATTATTATCTATTTTTTATATATATTTTATTTTATTTTTCACTTTGTTAATCGAACTTAATATTCCCTCTTCATGTCTTAATTTTTATAATCGTAACCTTGTTTATTTGGATTTACTTTCTTGGAATCGACCTCGTTATTTAAGGTCTCGGCATATTTGGAATTGTCATTTATTTTTCGATTAAATTTTCTTAATCTTTCTACTAAGGGTCACTAATTAATAATTAGCAACTTAATGATTCTTTAATCGGGTCAGGGTGTTACAACTTGAGAGGAACTACCCGACACACGATCTCGAGCTAGCAGCTATTGTCTTCGCCTTGAAGATATGGAGGCATTACTTATACGAAACCATGTGCGAGATTTTTACTGACCATAAGAGCCTCAAGTATCTGTTTACACAAAAGGAGCTCAACATGAGACAACGCCGTTAGTTAGAGTTGATCAAAAACTAAGAGCTCAGCATTCAGTACCACCTTGGGAAGACGAATGTGGTAGTTGATGCTCTTAGTAGGAAGTCATCAGGGAGCTTGGCTTGCCTGTTGACCACTCAAACAGAGATACTGAGAGACTTGGAGGATATGGAGATCGAGGTAGTTCTGCCCAACTCTGAGGCATTGTGTGCCAACGTCACAGTCAGTTTATCAATTGTTGACAGGATCAGAGAGCAGCAGACTCAAGATGAGAAGCTTTCCAACCTTCTTCAAGAGGCTGATTCAGGCATAGACTCCGAGTTTTTAGTGAGAGATGAGATGTTATGCTACCAGGGTAGGATTTGTGTACTTAATGTGCCAGAGTTGAGAAGGGAGATCCTTCAAGAGGCACACAGTTCGAGATTTTCCTTGCATCCAGGAGCACCAAGATGTATCACAACGTTAGAAGCACATATTGGTGGTCTAGGATGAAGCGTGACATAGCTGAGTACATAGCACGGTGTGCCAAGTGTAACACCCCGATCCCGCGAAATTAATAATTAATTAATAATTATTAATTAATACCGACTTACAGAATGATTTAGGGAATTAATCATAATCCCGACGGTCGCCATAGACCGATTAAATAATTAAAAATGTCTGGAGGAAAGGGCACTCTACCCGAACCTAATTACTGATTAATTCGGCGAAATAACACCGTTTTAATACTAACGAAACCCGAATTAGCTAACCCGGGAAATTCCGAATGATTAATAAATGACACGGAACCTCTGACACTGAAGAATACTGAAATACGGAACCCTCGGAAGAAACCGCATCGAAAAAGGAGTTACGGAATGAAAGTTATGGAAGAAACATTGAAATCGAATTAATGCGCAGCCAAACAGGGCCTAAGCCCGAAATAGGGAAAAAAGACCAAAAATGTGGCCAAGGGGATTTGATCCCTTGACCAAACTAGGCAAAATTTAGTTTACCAAAAAATTACCACCTAGGCTAGGAACACTTTTGTGTATATATGTACAAAGATATGTATATAAGTTTAAATCTGATTTGGCCTCTCCCCAAAGTGGCCAATGGACAAGCATGCAACACCTCATCCATGCATCACCCTATGCCCCTAGGCCATCATGCCTATGCACCCTAGATCATCATGCCTATACACCACATGATGACCTCTCCTCCAACCAAAATACATGCAAATTAATCATGAGGTTGGGAGATGTATTGAACAAGAAAAATCAGATTTGCATTTACACAATCTCCATATATGCATAGAGGGAAAAAAAAATCAGAACTGTAGAGAGACTGTAATGCTGATTTTATAGAGAGAGATTGGGTTATAGAGAGAGAGATTCCAAGCCATTTGTGAGAAGCCGTGTGTGTGAAACATGGTGTATATGCATGTCCATGGGAGATGCATCAAGAGGAGGGGAACTGAGGCAAGACTGACTGAGGCACACCTGAGGTGCCAAAAATCTGGACTAAGCCGTGTAGGAGCAGTGGCCCGAACCAAGAGGTAACACCTCAAATTTGCTAAATTTTCTGTTTAAAACTTGTTGCTATTTTTGATGGTTTTGAATCCTTTAAAATGCATGCACGAAACCCTCTTGACACTAGAAACATCAGGGTCAATTTAGTAGGCCAACAGGGCTTGAAAACCCACTGACCGTACCTAAGTCCACCATGGATGGACCAAGAATTGCAGGTCTGATTCGACCCCCATAAAACCAAGTTTTGATGGTTTATAAGTGATCTAGACACTGAGGGGGTTCAAAAACCACTGACCCGCGACCCCATTGCCTGAGTTTAGACCCTCAAAACCGAACCTATAGGTCTCGGCCATGGAATCCAAAATCTGGAATAGGCCCTAAAACTGAAATTTATAAATGGGATATTGATCCCCATGAACACACGGTCACAAAGAACCAAACCGTGCGCGATTTGGTTGAGGAACAAGGCCACACGACCGAACTGAAATCCCACATGATAATCGGCTATACAGAGCTTAATCCGTGGATTCGAAGCATGAAAATGATGCTATGTTGTTGTAATCACTCCCAGAAATGTTTTGGAATCAAAACATGTTGAAAACCGTGCTTGAAATAGCACGAAATTGGAAGAAGAAATCTGCAGAAACTAGGGCAACCGAGGGTAATTTGATGAAGAAGACGGAGTCGACTCGTCCAACTCGCTTGGGCAGACCGTGTCGACTCGGACACGTGTCCACTCATGGGCGTGCCACCTCTTTAGTGGAACGGCACCGTTTCGGTTAAACAGGTTTTGTGTTAAAATCAAAACCAGTCTGTTTGGAAACTCGGTTAATAAATCTGAATTAGGGAATAGGTCTGTCCGAACCGTGAATAAGGGGCTGAATTGGGGATAGAAAGAATATGTTATTCCGGTTTTCCTGAAGGGTCAGAACCGGTTGGTTTTTAAGTGTTTTGAACCGGTTCACTTGGTAAACCCTTGAACCCTGTGGGTTGAACCCTAATTTAATGAAATTGTATTCTGACCCTAAAACTTTCTGAAAATTACGGATCCACCCCTGCTGTTTGACAGAATTACACAGTCGCCCAGATTTTGGGAAAATTATACATTTAAGCCCTTGCCAAATTAATTAAATAATAAAATAATTATTTTATTATTTTATTAATTAGGTAAGATTACGATTTTACCCCTAGACATTAATCATGTCAAACGGAGTCCAAATAAAGCAAATAAATAGTGTATTTTCACTATTTCAAGTATTCTGGACTCAATGGTACAGTCCAAATTGGAAAATTGTGTACTGAAAAATACAGACACGTAGGTGTAAATTACTGTACTGCCCCTGATGGTACCCGAACCCAACTAAAAATAAAAGACAGCCTATTTTGACTATGTCGGGCATTCCGAACTCAACGGTGAGGTCCGTTTAACGAACCGAAGTCCCGAAAAATACAGACACATAAAGTGTAAATGACTGTACTGCCCCTAATAATTCCTAGGGTCAATTAAACATAACAGATAGTCCAACTTAATTATGTCGGACACTCTGGACCCAATGGTGAGGTCCATTTTATGAACTGACGTGCCGAAAAATATGACACGTGAAATTACCAAATTACCCCTGATACTGTACGAAGCCCAATGAAGTCCGATTGGGACGAAATTGATAGCGATAGAGCCCAGATACTGGTGAGACTGTAAACATGATTAAATAATGATTCGGAGTCAGAATCTTACAAAACGTAAAATGACCAAAATACCCCTGAGCACAGTAAGTGCAAGTAGAGGTCAAATAAAGGTCAAACTGATCTGATAAATTATCATAGGGATAATTATGAACACTGAAGGGCTAAGTAAGACTCCGGAACAGTTAACGCGTAAAACGAGAAATGACCGATGTGTCCCGACGATCTAAAACAGATACCAAATGAAGTCCAAGGGACTTACAAATTTATACATGAGATATATGGGACGTTCTGAGGACCATGATAAGGGTCCGGGGCAAAAATGACAAAATTACCATTTTGCCCCTAAGACTAAATAAGTACCCAACTGATACCGATTAGAGTCTAAAAGACTTAGAACTTCATGTATACGATATATGGGATATTCTAAGAACCACGACTGGGTCCGGGGCAAGAATGACAAAATTACCATTTTGCCCTATGGTTAAAATAAGAACCTAACTGATACCGATTGGAGTCCAAAGGACGTAGAACTTTGTACTTAAGATATAGAGACTATTCCGAAGACCACGACAGGGTCCGGAACAAGAATGATAAAATGACCATTTTGCCCCTAAGGCTGAAGAAGTAACTGACTGATAACGATTGAAGTCTAAATGACTTAGGTTATAATCCTGATGTCTGCTAAGCCTAATTTAAGAATAAAATGGCCCCGGATAAAACCCGATGAGAGGGCGATAGGCTACTAGGCTATCTTAGGTAAACCGATAGATACCTAAGATGACAAATGAGACCTGAATGGATGAGTTCTGATCTGTATATGATTGATGATTATTGTTCAGGATATACATGGAGATGCCTGACGTATCTGGAGGTTATCGGATTGTTTACGCAAGGAGATAACCGTAACAGTTTGTGAGTAACCTGGAACTTCTGACTTGGTGTATAAGTACACCGTCTAGTTACTGTATTTTGATTTACTGTACTGTTTTGTATACTGTACTGTTTGAATGCATACTTTTTATACTGCATTACACGTAACATGATTTTGTACTGTCCTGCTCTCCTGTTCAGTTCGGGTCTGTATTGTTCTGTTGAATGGTCTGTCCTGGTTTTATTCTGTACTGTTGCGTCTTGCGAGTAAACCTGACTCCTGAATTGGTGTATAAGTTCTGTCTAGATACTGTATTTTGAAGCACTATACTGTTTTGAACGTTATACTGTTTAAAAGAAAAAGCACATATTTAAAGTAGCATATGCCTTGTCCTGATTGATATTGTACCAGTTTGTTCCGTCCTGTTCAATTCCGATATGTCTTGTTCTGATAGATGTATTGTTCCGTTTGTTCCGACATGTTCAGTTCCGATATGTCTTCATCCGATTGATATATTGTTTCATTTTGTTCCGTCATATTCAGTTTCGATATGACTTGTCCTGATTGATATTGTTTCGTTTGTTTTCGTCATGTTCAGTTCCGATATGACTTGTCCTGATTGATATTGTTTCATTTTGTTCCGTCATATTCAGTTTCGATATGACTTGTCCTGATTGATATTGTTTCGTTTGTTTTCGTCATGTTCAGTTCCGATATGACTTGTCCTGATTGATATTGTTTCATTTTGTTCCGTCATATTCAGTTTCGATATGACTTGTCCTGATTGATATTGTTTCGTTTGTTTTCGTCATGTTCAGTTCCGATATGACTTGTCCTGATTGATATTGTTTCATTTTGTTCCGTCATATTCAGTTTCGATATGACTTGTCCTGATTGATATTGTTTCGTTTGTTTTCGTCATGTTCAGTTCCGATATGACTTGTCCTGATTTATATTGTTTCATTTTGTTCCGTCATATTCAGTTTCGATATGACTTGTCCTGATTGATATTGTTTCGTTTGTTTTCGTCATGTTCAGTTCCGATATGACTTGTCCTGATTTATATTGTTTCATTTTGTTCCGTCATATTCAGTTTCGATATGACTTGTCCTGATTGATATTGTTTCGTTTGTTTCCGTCATGTTCAGTTCCGATATGACTTGTCCTGATTGATATTGTTTCATTTTGTTCCGTCATATTCAGTTTCGATATGACTTGTCCTGATTGATATTGTTTCGTTTGTTTCCGTCATGTTCAGTTTCGATATGACTTGTCCTGATTGATATTGTTTCGTTTTGTTCCGTCATGTTCAGTTCCGATATGTCTTGTTCTGATTGATGTATTGCTCTGTTTTGTCCCGTTATGATCCGTTTTGTTATGCCTCTGTCCTTGATTATGCCTGTGACTCGAACCGGTGTTTTGTTCCGTCTGATCCCGTTATGTACCGTCCGTTAATAATCTGTCTGTCTTGATTGATATATGGTCCAGTTCCGTTATGATTTGTCCGAATTCTTGACTTGGTATATAAGTTACTGCATAGATACTGTATTTTGATGCACTGTACGATTTTAAAAGTTATACTGTCTGAATGCATGTTTTTAAATGCAAACTTTTATACTGTATTGTACGCGGCATGATTTTGTCCCATCCTACTATTGTTTTGTTCGGTCTGTCTTGTTCCGTTTTATGGTCTATCTGATTTTGTTCTGCTATGATGTGTCTGACTCTGGGTACCATTCTGTTTATGAGCGGTTTGGCATAAGTAGGCTTGATTACGCGCCTAACTGATATATTATTGATATGCCCTGTTATGTTCCGCTCAGTACTGATCTGTTCTAATATTTGAATTAATTGCCTATACTCTCATTGATATTGGCATCATGCACTGTTTCGTCTGTCCTGATTTGTTGTTCCGTTTAGTTCAGTCCTGCTTTATTCTACTGAAACTGCATTTAAAGTAGATTTATAAAACTGCTAATTCAGAAACAACTGAACTACCCTTGTGCTTTGTAAACAAAAAATGGTTTTGAAACCCATGACAGGGAACCTGTGTTACTCATTGGGCTTTTCGAAGCTCACCCCATTCCCTAACATTTTTTAGGAATGATATCTGTTGGATCTGATGGCACTGATCAGTGGAGGCTGGATTATTGAGGATTGAATCTGTTTAATCAGGTGAGTGATGTAATACGACTGACTTGACTGGTATGTACTAGATATAGACATGGCTCATGGATTTAAACGGTACTCTAGAGATTATAGTTCTGCTCTGTTGTTATATGTCGGATTATAGATATGCTCTGAGGTTAGAATTGTTAGCTGTTGGATTTTAGACTTGCTCTGTGTGATACATATCCTACGGTGGATACATGAGTTGCATTCCCAAAAAAAAAAAAAACGGTTTTAAATTCCGCTGCATCTGACCCTACAGTCGGAGTGCAATTCACTGAAAAGTTCAGAAATTGCCTTCGGTTGGTCGCGTGGCGACTGACTGGCATCACGTCCTCGACATCCGCGTAGGGTGGGGTTCGGGATGTGACACCAAGTGCCAGCAGATCAATGTGGAGCATCAAAAGCCTGGTGGACTTCTACAGTCTCTACCTATTCCCAAGTGGAAGTGGGAACATATTACGATGGACTTCGTGTTAGGGTTGCCAAAGACATCGAGGGGAAGTGATTCCATTTGGGTTATTGTTGACAGACTGACCAAGACAGCTCATTTCTTGGCAACGAAGATGGCACAGACCTTGGAAAGACTAGTAGAGTTGTACATCAGAGAGATAGTCAGACTTCATGGAGTCCCGGTATCAATCATATCTGATCAGGATCCGCAATTTGTATCATAGTTTTGGAGAGGCCTACAGCGAGCCATGGGCACAGAGCTGAGTCTTAGCACAACATATCATCTCGAGACTGATGGTCAGTCAAAGAGGACGATACAGACTCTAGAGGACTTACTGCAGTTCTGTGTCATGGACTTCAGAGGGAGTTGGGAAGATCAGTTGCCACTGGTAGAGTTCACTTACAATAATAGCTTCCAAGCTAGTATTGGTATGGCGCCATATGAAGCAGTGTATGGCAAGAAGTGCCGATCACCCCTGTGTTGGACAGAGGCGGGAAAGAGGAAGCTTTATGGGCCAGAGATAGTGAAGCAGACTACAGGGAAGATACAACTGATTAGACAGCGACTACTAGCAACTCAAAGCTGACAGAAGAGCTATGCTAATGCTCACAGATGAGAGTTAGAGTTCGCAGTAGGTGACTACGTGTTCTTAAAGGTATCACCCATGAGAGGTGTAGTGAGGTTTGGCAAGAGGGGAAAGCTAGGGCCGAGATATACTGGACCCTTCAGGAACATGAAAAGGGTCGGGCCAGTAGCCTACCAGCTTGTCTTACCTTCAGAGTTATCAGGTGTACACAGTGTATTTCATGTTTCGATGTTGAGGAAGTGTGTACAGAGTGCAGATCAGGTAATAGAGCACGAGCCATTAGACGTCCAAGAGAATTTGAGTTACATAGAACATCTAGTGTAGATTCTGGACCGTCGAGATCAAGTTCTACGGAACAAGACTATCCCTTTAGTCAAAGTTCTATGGAAGCATCACCAGATAGAGGAAGCTACTTGGGAACAAGAGGATGACATGTGCGCCAAGTATCCTCAGTTATTTTCAGTTTAATAGCTATATTTTCCACCTTAGTATGTACTAAGTTTGGGGACAAACTTATTTTAAGGGGGAAATAATGTAATACCCTGACCCGGATTAGCACGTATACCGAGGTAGACCAGGTCGGGTAGCTTACTATCAGCTGTAACCCGAGCTGTTTAAGCTGTATATCATGATATCATATGTACTGTACAATCTTGGAATATGAGTAGTATTAGTTATACAGTCAGTATCGGGTGACACCCGAGCAACCCAGAACCATGTCTCGTAATGCGTGCACACACGCATTCCCATGCATGCATATGTATACCTATACGCGTAGCCCAATTAATATCAGTGTATGTACGTGTAATTGGAAGCTAGTGTATACGCCTATATATGAGTATATAAATATATATATATATATATATATATACGATGTGTATAAATAATGTACTATATATGATATATACATAGTATTATATGTTATACATATACATGTAGTTACATGTAAAATCAAGAAAGAAAAGAAAAGAAAGAAAGGGAAAGAAAGTTGCCAAGCAACATACATGAGTCACCAAGTGTGGGTCGGTTGGTCCATTGTGTGTGTGTGTGTGTTGGTGTGTGTAATATAATTTACATATATATAACACAAAACACAAGAAAACATTAAATGGGAAGCAAGAAGAAAAGAAAGGAAACAAAAAGGATGTCAGAAAAAGGATGGGAAGATAGAGCAAATGGGGAGAACTGAGAGAGAAAAAGGGGGAAGTGACTAGGGCGGTGGAGTTGGTGTGTGTGTGTGTATATATATATATATAGGTGTTGCGTGAGTGAGATAGGAAAACAGAGAGAAAAGACTGATTGGAAAGGCTGTGGGCATTGGGAGAATACAGAAACAACCAAGAAGGAGGAAGAAGAAAAGGGCGGAACTACAAGAGAAAATCAGAAAATATAGTTGAGTCCATATAGTTCTGTTCTTTAAGATTTAAAGCATGATAATTAGATCTAATTATTGGGCCTTGTTAAGCATTAAATATAGATTAAGTAGCAAAAAGAATAAATTAAAATGATTTAGAAATGAAGTAGAACAAGGTAGTTGCAGGTTTTATGATGGTTCGGGTTCCTTGGTATTTTATGCATGAAAGTTTGTTTAAATGACCTAGATATGAATCTATAAGATGCAAAAAAATATTAGAACAAAATTTGGGACAAAACAGTGAGGAAATCATGGAGAAATGGGAGTCACCGGAAAATTGATTCCCATTGAAAACCTTTTATTCGAGGGTTTTTGTTAGTCTAAATAGAACACTGGAAATGGAAATGAAATCTTTAAGAAAAATAGAATAAAACTGCATTTAAAAAGCAATGAAATATGGTCAAAAAATGATTACCGTCAAAGGAAGAGGCGACGAAAACCTAGTATAGCCCTACCAGAAAGTCGGGGAGATGATGATCAGTGTCTCCCCCGAAGCGGCATCGTTTAGTGCTTAAATAACATGATACTGCATCATTTCCATTTCGATCATTTTAAATTAAAGTTAAATTGGATTGTTTGGTTACAGTCCTTAGAAATTGAATTGGATTCCAAGCTGGATTGGGATACCTTATCCCCGAATTGGGTCACTAGCCACTGTTTGGCTTCATAAAATAGAGAAAAAAAATGCATAGGGGCACAGCCCCTGCGAGTCGAATGTGAGACCTATTGGATAGAAGCCCAAGCCCAAACCATGTGGACAAGCAAGCCCGTGCTTCTTTGTGTGCCTAGATATATATATATATATATATTATAGATATAATAAATATAGAAAAAAATTAAAAGGGCGCAGCCCTAGGAATCAAACAGCCGACCAACACAACCCAAGAACCTAGCCCAACCCCCCAAACCCATTTGGATAGGCAAGCCCGTGGGATCATTTGGCTTATAATATATATATATATATATATATTATAAAAGTAAAAGGTAATTAATTATATTAATTATATTAAATAAATAATGGTAAAATGGCCCAATGTCCAAATTTAACAAGTTATTAGTGTATTCTGACTATCTCGGACCTCCTAAGACCTATGGTCAGGTCCGTGTTGCAAGATGGGGTCCCAAAAACTAAAAGACATTGTAAAATTGCAAAATGACTATTTAGCCCTTTCTAGCACCGATGTCCAAATTGAATTCTGCGATAGCCTAAACCGACTTTCTTTGACGCTCCGAATTCAATAGTAAAGTCTATTTTAGTAAAAGAAAAACTTATAACATAGAGGCATAAAATTTTATGAATAGCATAATTTATGTAGCGATAGACTGAGACGTGTTTCATGAATTTTAGGAACACGGAAGGGCTAAGAGAAGGAAGTCTAGATCCTTGTATGTTATAGACAGTAAAAGGTAAGTAATATCCGATCTCTGTATGTGTTACTTTCCAAGCCAAGTCATTAGTTCTTTGTACATATTACTATTTGTATTTTATACATACCAATATTTATTTAGCCATATTGCCCTATCATATGGGAACTAGTTATTGATTTCTATATATATCTTGATCATGATTGTACACTTCTGCACAGATTCCTTTTTGTACACTTGTACCTAGGGCCGCGAGGGCCAGACAGTTTTATTCTAAGTAGTCTAGTAACCATAGCCTCGAAAACTATTGTTACGTCAGATTGCCTAGAATCAGTTATGATTCCACTATACTTTCGTGGAAGATAGCATGATCCCGATATATTATTAGTGCCGAATTTGTGCCCAGTCACATTTCCATTCTGATGCTATTTATGACCTTCGGGTCTAGGTTCCGAGTGGAACATCTACTAAGTTTCTATGTGAGGCATTGGACGTAGAGTTACAGTGTACACAGAGCAGTATTCATACAACCCGAGCGGATCTGAATACTAGCTCAGGGGAATTTCTTGAGCTATCACTATCTTTATTATTGATATTTATAGCTTGATTATGTTATATTGTTATTGAATGATCATGAGATTTTACAACTTTCAGATGAGTGCTTACATTTCATACTTGATATAGCTCATGATTGTAGCAGTATAACATTGTAAGGATAGCAAATTCATTCCTATATCGTTGACTTCTATCATCTAATATTGAGTATATATATTCATTGACTAGCTAGCATTCTTTTATACCCTTATACACATGGTAGAGTAAAGGATTACTTACTGAGTTTTCATAACTCATAACAGATACTACTTTTTAACTATTTCAGGCACAGAGATTGAGAATAGACAGTAGAGCCTGATAGCCAGAGGTGGACATTTCTTTTGAAGTTGCAGTGTAATACTTAGTACAGACAGTCTTGTAGCTCTCCCATGTTATCCACGTCTTTGGGATGAACAATTGTATTAAGAAATTTTGTATTTTGCATTTTGATAACATTAAATATATTACATGCAGCTTTTATTTATTTAATTGTTTAAGTCTTCTGCTATTTAGTTGTTGCATGTTGGTAGCATTGATTGTGTAGCAAATTGAGATCAGGTCCCGATTCAGCACCCAAAGTCGGGCCGAGGCACTCGCGATTCGGGATCCGCAGAGGGTGGGTCTCGGGTCGTGACAATATGTATATTTAAATACATATATATATATATATATACACTCACATTCACGCTTTCTCAAAAAAGTCAGGCTTTCATTACGGCGGCCCCTGGGGTACTCAGGACTACCTGTCACTCATATCCGTGCATCGTATATTGAACACATTAAGAAATTGTACATTCAATTTTATTCACGTAATAATTTGGCTTACAATTCGGGGTTACATGTTTTGGCCCAGTCCAACTAGGGTCGGGTACTGCCTAACTCAAATCAGTACCACCTAACTCGAGTCGGGATATTACATTCTCCCCCCTTACAAAAAGTTTATCCCCAAACATAACACATACTAAGGCAAAAATAAATCAGGGTACTTGACTCGCATGTCATTTTCCCTCTCTCAAGTAGCTTCCTCAGCCTGGTGATTCCTCCACAGAACTTTAACTAAAGGAATCGTTTTGTTCCATAGTACCTCCTCTCGAGTGTCCAAGATCTGTACTAGCTGTTCTATGTAACTCAAATCATCTTGGACGTCTAGAGGCTTATGCTCTATCACCGGGTCTAAACTGAGTATACATTCCTTAACATTGAGACATGGAACACATCGTGTACATGTGCTAACTCTGAGGGTAAGGTAAGCTGATTTGCTACGGGCCCCACTCTCTTAATGACCTCAAACGGTCCAATGTATCATGGCCCCAGTTTCCCGTTCTTGCCAAACCTCATTACCCCTTTCATTGGTGACACTTTCAGGAAAATGTAATCACCTACAACAAACTCTAACTCTTTCCTCTGTACATCAGCATAACTCTTCTGTCTACTCTGAGCTGCTAACAAATGCTGCCTGATCAGTTATATCTTCTCGGTGGTCTGTTCTATAATCTCTGGTCCATAGAGCTTCCTTTCACCTACTTCAATTTAGCATAGTGGTGATCAGCACTTTCTGCCATACAATCCTTTATATGAAGCCATACCAATACTGGATTGGTAACTGTTGTTGTACGTAGACTGCACCAAAGGCAACTGATCCTCCCAACTCCCTTTGAAATCTATGACACAGAACCATAATAGATCCTTTAGAGTCTGTATAGTCCTCTCTGTCTGTCCATCTGTCTTCGGGTGATATACAGTACTAAAACTCAACTCTGTGCTCATAGCTTACTGTAAACTCTTTAAAAATTGAGATACAAATCGTGGATCTCGATTCAATACAATAGATACCAAGACTCTATGCAGTTGAATTATTTCCCTGATATAGAGCCCAGCCAAATACCCTAAGGTCTGTGTCATCCTAGTTGCAAGGAAATAGGCTGTCTTGGTAAGTCTATCCACGATAACCCATATGCACTCACTCCCCTTTGATGTCTTTGGTAACCTTGACACAAAATCCATAGTAATATGCTTCTATTTCCATTCTGGTATTAGAAGCGACTGTAAAAGTCCTTCGGGCTTCTGATGTTCGGCCTTAACCTGCTAACATATGGTACAGTGTGCAACATACTCAGCTATGTCCCGTTTCATCCCGGACCACCAATAAGTATTTCTAACATTATGGTGCATTTTGGTGTTCCCTAGGTACATGGTGAATCTCAAACTGTGTGCCTCATCTAGAATCTCCTTTCTGATCTCTAGTATATCTTGCATGAAAATTCGACCCTGATGATACAACACCCCATCTCGGATAGCAAACTCTGAGTCCTTACTAGCCTCAACATCTTGACGGAGTCTAGTCAACGTTGCATCCTGGGTCTGCAACTCTCTGATCCTATCTATAATGGATAGACAAACTATGACATTAGCACATATTGCCCTTAAGCTTGGCAGAACCACCTCAATCTCCATATAATCCAGCTCCTTCAGTAGCTCCACTCGAGTCGTCAATAAATAAGCTAGGCTTCCTGACGAGTTCTTGCTAAGAGCATTAGCTACCACATTTGTTTTCCCTGGATGGTACTGAATACTGAGTTCATAGTCCTTAATCAGCTCTAACCAACGACGTTGCCTTATATTAAGCACCTTCTGTGTAAATAAATACTTGAGGCTCTTATGATCAGTAAATGTCTCACATGTCGTTCCATACAAGTAATGCCTCCACAACTTCAGTTCAAAAATAATAGCTACTAACTTAAGGTCATGTGTTGGATAGTTCTTCTCATGTGGCCTCAGCTGCCGTGAAGCATAGGCTACTACCCTACCATTTTGTATCAATACACACCCCAAGCTTTTATATGAGGCATCAGTGTATATCATAAATCCCTCAGTCCCATCTGGCACTGTCAATATCGGAGCTGTCACCAACCTATTCTTCAATTCCTGAAAACTCTTCTCCTGCTCCTCAGCCCATACAAATGGCATGTTCTTCCTATTCAACTGAGTGATTGGCATAGCTATCTTAGAAAAATCTTTAACAAACTGCCTGTAGTAACCTACTAATCCCATAAAACTCCGTACCTCAATAGCACTAGTGGGATGAGGCCAATTGACAATAGCCTCTATCTTCTGAGAATCAACAGAGGTCCCTTCCGTGCTAATCACGCCTCCCAAAAATGTAATACTAGGAAGCCAGAACTCATATTTCTTCAATTTAGCATATAGTTTATGTTCCCGTAGTCTTTGTAAAACCTTCTTCAGGTATACCTCATGTTTTTCGTGGCTTTTAGAATAAACCAGGATATCATCAATAAACACAATTGCAAAATCATCCACATATGGCTTGAAAACCCTGTTCATTAAATCCATAAATGTAGCTGGGGCATTAGTGACCCCAAATGGCATTACTAAAAACTCATAATGCCCATATCTGGTTTTAAAAGTCATTTTCTCCACATCTCTAGGTCTCACCTTTAGCTGATGGTATCTAGATCTCAAATTAATCTTAGAGAACACCTGTGCTCCCTTTAACTGATCAAAAAAATCATCCATCTATGGCAGAGGATACCTATTCTTTATAGTCACCTTCTTCAACTCGCGGTAATCAACACACAACCGCATAGTTCCATCATTCTTCTTTACAAATAGCAGTGGTGTACCTCATGACGACGTACTGGGTTTGATAAAACCCTTATCTAGTAACTCCTGGAGCTACAATTTTAACTCTTTTAGTTCTGCTGGTGCCATTCTATAAAGATTCTTAAAAGTAGGTGACGTGCCTGGCTGAACATCAATGGTGAACTCTATCTTTCTATTTATTGGTATCCCTAGCAAATCTTCCAGAAATACCTTAGGGAATTCTCTAACAATAGGGATCTGATCTAAGGCAGGCTGCTGTGATCGGGTGTCCACAACATTACACAAATACCCTTGACACGCCTTACGTAGTAGTCGCTTAGCCTATATAGAAAAAGACAAAATATGGTGGAGAAGCCACACCTGTCCAACGAAACTGAATACTCAGACAACTTGGACGTCGTATACTCATTGTCTTAGCCACGTAGTCTATAGTGGCATAATGTGCGGCTGACCAATCCATGCTAAGTATAACATCAAATCCATGTATCTATAATGGTATCAGATCAGCAGATAAATGTGTGCCCTCTATCTGTACCCTACATACTCTATAGATAGTGTTCTGACATAATGATTCCCCTGATGGCATTGGAATAGATAACGTGTATCCTAGGGATTCTGTCTCTATGTTCAGTTTAGCAGCAAATAATGGAGACATGAAAGAATGTGTGGAACCAATATCAAATAAAACTTGAGCATACTGTGAACAGATCTGTAAAGTACCTGCGACTACTGAAGTAGTAACTTGTACATCCCCTAGAGCTAATGAGAATACCTGCCCTAAGCGCTGCTGCTCATCTCTTTGCCCTTGACTTTGTGTCTGTGTCTAAGATCTAGTCCATGGCACACTAACTAAGGTATGCGGTGTAGCTGCAGTACTCACTATCGATTTGTTCTTCTGGGGACAGTCTGCCTTGAAGTGACTAATCTGACCGCAGGAATAGCATACGTTGTTGTCCTTGTAACACAGCCTCTTGTGACTCCTCTGGTAAGCGGGACATCTGGCTATGCCCCTACTGGTAGAGGCAGCCTTCCTCTAGCTGGTTCCCGTATTCCTGGACTCTGCCTCTAGCTTGGTGAAAGTAGGACCTAATTGTCTGCTCTGGTTCCCTGTTGGCCTTTGACTTGTGTTTGCCCTCCTCCTAGCAAACGCCTCTCCGCTCCGCTCAATAATCTTGGCGATACTCACCATCTTCTTATAGGTAGTTAGCTGCATGGCCTCAATGCAATCCTTGATCGCTGATCTCAGATTACCCTCAAACTTACAGGCTTTCATTGCATTTGTCATGATAACTGTAGGAGCATACCGGGCTGACTCTGCAAATTTGGCCTCACACTGCTCCACAGTCATATTCCCTTGTTGAAGAACAAGGAACTCTGCCGTCTATCTCGATCCTCCTGAGGAAAATACTTCTTATTGAACACCCGTGTAAACCTCCTCCAGGTCATCTGTGGTTCCCTTGCCTTTTCTAGCAGCCACCACTTGTGAGCTGCTCCTTTTGTAGCAAAGGCCACTTTCTGGACCTTAATGTACGTCATGATCTCAAAGATACACTCCATCTCTAATAGCCACTCCTCAGCTGCTATAGAGCCCTTGGTGCCATCAAAACTAGATGGCTTCATCGCTTGGAACTGCTTGTAGAGATGAGTTGGATCTCTATCGTTCCCCTAGCGGCTTGGCTATACTGGGGGTGGTTCCTGCTGAGCTGGCTGAACTACTAGCTATGCTGGTGTACTCGCTGGCTCTGCTGGTGTACTATTGCTGGCCTGATTCTGGGGTAAGGACTGTATTACCTGCTACAACATACACTCTATACGATCTATCCTCTCCCTAACTGTGGGATCCATTTGTGCGTGATGTAATGCTGCCGATCTAGTTTGGACCAATCACTGCCAAAACGTTAAGAGTTAGTGTCATATATATAATCGTTTATCTATTATACTAAGCCCACATACTAACTGACTCTACTTGGACATTTGACAATAGTAGTACACTAGTCTTAACTCCCATGTATCACTTATAAAACTAGGTTTCCCTAGTCATTCTAAACCTAATGCTCTGATACCAAGTTTGTCACGACTCGCAACCCACCCTCTATGAATTAGCGAACTGCAACCATCCGGCTTGACCCTTTCACCGAACCGAACCTGATCATCCTGTTACACTATCATCAGTGCAACTAATATGTAACTACATACATCATCATATATAAACATAGCAAAAAACAATAAAGAAAAGGGTTACATTTACGTATCTTTCTGCAAATACAAAATACAGCCTATAAAATCTCTATTCTAATACATCATCTCGTCCCTAGGATGTGAATACACGGGAGTGCTACAAGACTGTACTACTATTACCATTACTTGCAAAAATGTTCAACCTATAGTCGCAGCCTCTTAAGGTCTGTCCGCCGTGTTAGTCCCTGGAAAAAAATAAGTAGATTTGGAATGAGCAAAACTAAGCTCAATAAGTAAGTCCCCTACTCTGCCATGTGTACATAATCTAGAAAGAAACTGAATAATCCAATAACAAGGATATAATAGTCAATCAATATCATAAAAACAATTATAGCTCATCAATGAATATCAAATGATCAAGAATACAAATGATAATTAAGAACATCTAGTTTGAAAGACAACATCATATGCTACAGTCAAAAGTTGTCAAATACATGATCATAGTAAGTACTCAATAAAATCTATGCAACTACATCATCATTCATACAAGAAGATCATACTATGAATCTCAATAAATAGATAATGATGTCAAAATTGGTGGATGCGATCAACTACAGGGCCCGGCATACCCCTTGTGTGCATAAAACACTGAGCTCAATAATATAACTGTGTCCTCCAGTACTAGTGTCATGTACTATGCCTCGACATAGCCATGATGGAAATTGGTCTCCTTACTCAGGACGTGACCCCTTCCTCGGGTCATACTATGCATCCAGATGGAGTTTGTGACTGAGCACAAATCCGACACTAATAAATATCAAGATCATGCTATTCTCCACGAAAGAGAATGTGGATCATAACTAGTTCAAGGAAACATAATATAACTATAGCTTTTTACAGCTATGTTACTGGGCCGTCGAGAACATAACTTGTTTAAGGCAACGTAATATAACTATAGTTTTTTACAGCTATGTTACTATGCTGCTGAGAACAACAACATCTGGCCTTACGTACAAGGGTACAAAATAGTCCTTTGCACAAATATACAGGAACTCATGATCAAGATACAACATCATCAATAAATATAGAAACTCATGAGCAAGATACAACATAATCGCTAAGCTATTCTACTGATAGGTAAATATCATATAAGTAGAATAATAAAGAATCTGATACGATAATAAATAACTAAGAGTACAAGTGTGTATAGAAAGAACTATGACATGGTTGAGTGTACTACATCCAAAGGTCGGATATTACTTACTTTCTACTATTCCCTGAAAGTCAAGCTACCTTTCCCTTTCCTTTTGACGCTCTTATCATTCGAAAGATATTACTTAGTCTACAATTGAAATCAGTCTTTGCTATGTATCAAAATACATCTCATGACTATACGTATTTTATTTTTTAATTTGAACCCGTCATCGAGTCTGGAACATCGAATAAAATTAGTTTAGGCTTTCATAGATTTCAATTTGGACTCTTAGATTGAAAATGGCAAAATGGTCATTTCCCACTTTTACTTGTCTTTTATTTCCAAGACCTATTTTCATAATTTGGACTTTACCATTGAGTTTGAAATACCCGAGATAATAAAAATTGACTATTCATTTACTTTAATCGGAGTTTGTTTGACTCACATTTGACTTAGGGGCATTTTAGTAATTTTTCTTATTTCTAATTAATTAAATAAATATTTAATTAATTTATTCTTTGGTCATTTCATAATAAATCATAAGTCTAGGGCCCCTTTTTAATTTCTTAAAACTTCTAGGCCAAATCTAAATTTCAGAAACTACTATTCCAATTTGGAATAGTCGAACAGTGGGTAATCATTAAACTAAAATAGGGTATCCCCATTCGCAATTTAAACCCAGTTTAATTTCTTATCTTCTCATCAAACATCCCCAATTCATTTTAAAAAATAACCAAAAATGACATAGTTTCGACATGTCATATGTGCGGGTGGGTTGGGTCTGACCCGAACCTGAACCCGAACCAGGTCCTAGCCCAGTTCACTGTTTCTCTTCTCCGGCAGGTATTCCGGCACCTTCTCCGGCACCGGCCAATTTTCTCGATCACTATTCCAATCTAAAACCAATGGGATTCTCTCTTAAATTACATGAGGATCATGGCCCTCGCTTCCATTTCTCCATTTAGCCTACCATTCTTCACGAATAGGAGAATAGAGTAGCTCTGGTAAGGCAAAACCCGAATTTTCTACCACGTTGAAATTTCCAAATTCATGGCATTTCCTCCACTATTTTGAGCCCAAACCACCCCCATTGGATTTTTGCACGTCAAGGGATTAAATCCCAACAATTTATTTCCAATTTAAAGCATAAAATCATGAAATCAAATTCTTATATCAAAACCTGCAAGTGCCACTAGTTTTCTCATTTCTGAACCACTTTCCTTCATTCTTTTTGCAAACTAATTATTTTCTCATGCTTGTTATCCCCTCTATCTAGAATTTAACTAATCATGCTTGAAAACTTAAAAACTGAATGAAAATTCACTCACCCGTGTTGAGCTTTTGGCTCGCAGATTCCCTTCTTTTCCTCTTTGTTTCTTCCTTCTTCCTCCTTCTGAATCTCAGAATTACTCTTAGCTTCTTGGTTTTCCTTCTTATTTTTCTGAATTTCCTCTAAACCCTTTCACATATATGTAGGTACTTTCACCACCTGTACGCCCCCTATTTCTCTTTCTCTCTTTAGTAGAGCACATACACATACCTCACCTTTTTGATTTCACGCAATCCACATATATAGATATATTCATATATATTTTTAATCTATGATGAGGTATTGCATGCTACCTCATTGGTTGCTTTGGGAGGTGGTGTGAGTTTTCATGTGTATATATGTATATCTTGGGTAATATAGGACACAAAATGTGGGCAGCCCAAGTGGCTTTCTTTTTAGGTTCAAGTTCTTTCATCATTTTTGGTCAAGGGTTCAAGTCCCTTGGCCTCCCTTTTTCCTCATTTTTCTCCATTTTTCTTACTTATGCCTTGGTTGGCATTTTGGGCATCATTCATCAGATTTTTAAGTTATGCCTTAATTGCTTTAAAAATTCCTTCGTATTCCCTCTTTACTTTTTAATATCATACGTTTAATTTCTATGTTGTATATATAATTATTTATATATATGTATATTTAAATGCATATATATATATTCACTCACGTGCACGCTTTCTTGTAAAAGTCGAGCTTTCGGTACAGTGGCTCCCGGGGTACTCAGGACTTCCCATCACTCACACTCGTGCATCGTATATCGAACACATTATGAAACTGTACATTCCGTTTTATTCACGTAATGATTTGGCTTACAGTTTGGGGTTATATGTTTTGGCCCGGTCCAACCCGGGTCGGGTACTGCCTAACTCGGGTTGGTACCACCTAACTTGGGTCGGGGTATTACAGAGGGAAGCTTCGCAGTTGGAGGTAAAAACACATAAATAGTATTCTCTCTCTAAGAAAATCTTACAATTAACATGTTATTTAATAGACTTAAAATGCATGCGTGACTCATTTTAATATTATATTATGACTAAGGAGTGAGAATAAGACCTAGAAGAGCCTTAAACAGTAGGGATCACAAAATCTGCCATTGATGAACAGCTTTAATAGTGGGTCTGAATCAACTTGCACGAAACCTTGTTTTATGTATTGGGGATTAAACTATACCCCATTGGGGTCATAAAACTAGTGTTTTACGACGCTGAAGCTCAAGGATGAGCCAATAAAAAATGAGTTTCAGGTTTTGATTTTGAAACCGAACCTCATGAATCAACCTTAAAACCTAATTTTTATAGTGGGGAATGAAATCCCTTGGCAAAAGGAACACAATAGGCCAAACCACGCATGAAACGGTAAAGAAATGAGGGAGAAAGAGGTTTTGAAGGCTCAAAATGATATTTAAAAGTTTTAAAAATGTTTTGGGATTGTTTAGAATTGAAAAGGGGCTTCAAAACTACAAAAAAATAAAAAAATAAAAAAATCAAGTTTGAAAAATGAAAATTTTTCAGTTTCTGGTCACCAGTACTGGAAAGGGTGACCGGAGCTTCACTGAAAAGTCATGAGAGAGATGACACTGTGCGGGTCGGGTTAGGTCCAGGTCGGGACCCAGCCCACCGCACATTTGAGTTTCAAAATGACACAGTTTTAGAATGTTGAAATAATTATGGGGGGCGTTTGGTTATAAGAATAGTAAATTAATTAAACTCTATTTAGAATAGGGATAGCTTATCCATTAACTACCCTATCCGTTGTTTGGTTATGATTTAATTAGAAAAAAAAAAAAAAGGGAAAATGGAAGGAAGGAAAGTTGTGGTCAGTGGGATTCAATTCCCTGACGCGCGTAGGCTAAGGGTCTTATGCCAACCAAGGGAACCACCATGCCACTAAGGCACGTGTGGTCAAGTTCTAACTTAAGTAATGTATAATATTAATTAATTTAATTAATTAAATTAATTTAGTTAATTATTGATATTAATTCTTGATGTCCAAATAAAGTAAATAAATAGTATAAATTTATTATTTTGGGCATTCTGGACCCAATGGTAGGGTCCGTTTTACGAGATCGGGTCCTGAAAAATTAAGACACGTAAAATATAAAATTACCATTTTGCCTTAGTGATATCCAAAGCCAAATGAAAGTCTATAAAAGCCTAAATTGACTTTCTTCGACATTCTGAACCCAATGGTAGGGTCCATTTTGCCAAAACAAGACCATAGATTTCATAAATAAACTCAGATTAAAATTATACGCGGTATTGAACTAAGAAATGCTTCCTGATTTATAGGGACGTCAAAAGGAAAACAAAAGGTGGTCTAATACTCTTTAAGGAAATGAGAAACGTTTCAATGTAAGTAAACCCGAACTCTAACATGTGGTATTCTTAGCCATGTCACATTTTCCTTCATGATTGTTGCCAAATTGTAATCTATACATACTTGACCTTGATGATCTCCGTATTTGATGCTTGTTCTGCATTGTGGATTCGTTGAGAAATTGATTGCCTATATCCTTATGTGCTTATTTGCCCATTTCTATACTTACTTGGATATTGAAAAACTGTTATGCCTCTCTATTTGCCATTCTATAAATATATGCATCGCCTGTGGAATTATGATGATCATGATACTTGTATGGGTGCCTAGAGTTGTGATCTGTCACAACGTTTATCTGATTCACAGATGCTTGATCAGTGTTTGGGAATGAGCCTAATGCCTAGTCTTTGGAAAACATGATATATGTACAAAGCTCCAGTGCTATCTAGTGGTTCGAAGAGGGAGTGGACTTGGATGAGTACTTTTGAGGGTATGCTGGGCCCTATAGGTTTCAACATCCGTTCTATTTGTATCTTATATCATTTATGGATATTTTGATGTTGCACTCACGGATTATTGATATGATTCCAAATACGCCACGTTGATTTGGTCCGTGGTTTATCTATCAATATATTCTTGATCCCAGATACGCCATGTTGAGATAGTCCATGGTTTATCTATCGACATGTTATTTAATCATTGATATGCTTGCCATGCCTCTTTAAATATTCTGATGATGTATTCCTGTTATTGCTGCGCTTGATTGATGGTACTTTTTGATTACTGATATACCTTATGTAACACCCCGACCCGATTAAATGAGAATTTAGTCACTAATTATTAATTAGTGACCTTAAAAAGAATAATCAAGAAATTTAACGGGAAATAGATGACGATTTCGAAGTAATTCTGAGACCATACAAATCAAGGTCGACTCCCGGGAAAATAAAATACGACTATGCTTTATGAAGTCGGTACGTGAAGAGTGAATAATTAATTTAAAATCACAAAGTGAAAATAATGCAAAATTTAAATAATAAATAATAAAATGAAAATAATAATAAATTAATAGCCAAGCAAGGCACAAAGGAGAAAATAGCAAAGATAGAACTAAAATGTGAGGCCAAGGGGTTTTGAACCCTTGACCCAAAATAGGCAAAGTCTTAACGCCCAAAAAGTTACCACTTGGACTGCCCACCTAATTGTGCCCTATATTGCAGAATATATGTATATATCTATAAAGTAACAAGACCCCACCTCCCAAATTGGCCAATGGCCTTTCATGCACCAAAAGAAATACTTTTAAAACAAAATAATTATTTAAAATATATGACTACATATATACACATCTGTATTGCGTGTATTCAGAAAGAAATCAAATCGTGAGTGTGTGTTCAGACTTGTAAATAGAGAAAGTTAGAGTGAGAAAGAGAGTTAGAGAGAGAGAGTGAAGAAGAAGGAGGAGAAGAGAGAGGGCTCCCTGCATGGCTGCCTGAACTGAAGAAGACCACAATCCAAACCAATTTGAGCTTAGAAGAAGGAAGAGAGCACTGTTTGGAGGTATAAAACACAAAACCACCATTTTTTCTCTCTAGGAATTTCTCATTTTTACAAACTGTTTAGGCCTTTTAAATGCATGCATGATGTTTAGGATAATAAATCTTCATGAAGGCATCAAAATGAGAATCCTGAAACAACCTAGAACACCAAGCCGTGCCCAAAACCGCCATTGATAACCTCTATTAGAGCAGGTTTGAAACGACCTTTGGGAAAACCATTCTTGACAACCCAAACTTAAAATAGACCTCAAGAGGGTACTAAAAACTGTACACCGCGACCCCAACACTTAGGTTAAGACCATTGAAAACAAAGTTGCAGGTCACGGGTTGAAATCCCAACTCTTAAGATAACCATTATCCCATGTTTTTGGAATGAGGATCAAATCTCCTTGCTATTACAATCACAACAAGATAAGAACCAACTGATTTGGTCCAAAAACGAGCATTTACGAACTAGTTGCAGGTTCGGTTATTCCTTTTGGATAGAACCTTTTGAGCTCGATTTGATGCCTCAAATGAATGTCAAGATGTTTGTTAGGCTTCTAGGAATACATTAGAACGAAAAACAGTGAGATCGATGGCTGAAATCCCACGAAATTGAAGGTTTTGAAAAATGCAACTAGGGCTACAGTAACCCTAAACAGTTGGGGAAGATGAACAGTAAAGGGTCGGGTCATGGACCGGGTTTAAGGTCGGGCCCCGACCTAACCGAGAAACGGTTAAAACCATTAAACTAAAACTACGACGTTTTCAGTCAACTGATTTTTAAATTTTAAGTTTTAGGGATGACGTCATCATGACGTCAGCATTACGCCTTGGACCGGTCAAAATCGATTGGTCCAGTCCGGTTCACTTAAGGGTAAACTGAACCCTTCGGTTTATTTTGATATTCTTGAAAATTACAGTTTGACCCCAATAATTTTGGCCCAGCTTCTGAAAAAATTAATTCAAATACACCCCTGGAAAAAATAAATAATAAATAAATAATAAAATAATTAATTTAATTATTTTATTAATTGGTTAAAATTACTATTTTACCCTTAGGCATTAATAGGTCAAACGGAGTCCAAATTAAATAAATAAATAGTGTATTTTGACTATTTTAGACATTTTGGACCCAATGTCGAGGTTCGTTTCCCAAGACGGAACTCCAAAAAATTTAGACACGTTAATGTATAAATTACCAAAATGCCCCTAATACAATACGAAGCCCAAATATTAGCGAGCTTGTATATATGATTAAATAATGATCGGGGTCAGAACGTCATAAAATATAAATGAGCGATGTGTCCCTATTATCAAAAGCAGATACCAAACGAAGTCCGAAAGACCTAAAAATTTACGTATAAGATATGTAAAATATTCTAAGGACCATGATAGGTCCAAGGCAAGAAAAATAAATTACCATTTTGCCCCTACATATGCCCGAAGCCAAATAAAAAGTCGAGAAGGCCTAAATTGACTTTCTTCGACATTCTGAACCCAACGGTGAGGTCCAAAATACCAAATTAGGTACTGAAAAATAAGTCACGTGAAAAATAAAACTTATTAATTTACCACGAGTAAACTGATAAGACCAATCCTAGGAAGTTAGGATACGTCGTGTCTGAGATTAAATGAAGAGCATCAAATTAGAGATGATTTGAAGTAAATGAGGAATTAATTGAAGTCTTGATGAACTTGATTTTTAGGAATTACAAGGGAAAATGGGAAGCCACCAGTAGTGCTGACCCAGGAGATCAAGGTGAGTAATCCTGTACTTTGAAATGGAGGTTTTAATCTCCATGGATTCTGAAGTGATTTAAACTTCAAGTATTCTGAAGTGTTTTTATGAAAATATCTGCCATATTTTAAATTCTAAATTCTCGTATTTATATGCTTTATATTTCAATGTTCTATCGTTTTGTTTATAAATTTTAACATGGCATGCAAAATTCACTTCTTGATATTGCTGACAGTTGATACGTTTATTTTCTGCATGTCCATGTAAATGTCAAATTTTATTAGATGCCTCCAAAAATAAATGCTTTTATTCCGTCTATGCTTTAATAAATCCCTGTCCATCGTGATTTAAATTCCTAAAGCTCATGTGTTAACTGTTTCAAGTATGGTCCTCCAAGTATTTAAAAAACTCTGTTAAACTGTCCATGCTTTAAATACTCATGAAAACTCACCCTTTTTATCGAAGCCATATTTTTATACTCATGAGAAGCATCTATTTGAAAATCATATTTCAAACACTCATGAAAAGCTTATATTTGAAGAAATCATGTTTTCAATGCTCATGAAAAGCATTTATTTGAAGAAGCTATAATTCGATGCTCTTTGAAAAGCATCCAATGAAGAAGTCATGTTTTTAAATGCTCATAAAAAGCATTTCATGAAGAAGTCACGTTTTTGCAAGATAATGATGCATAAGCATCGCAAATTATTGAGCTCCCTTCGAGTTCTCAATTCAGAAGAATGCTCGGTAGCAGGATCTGATCCTCCAAGCATGAGATCTCTCAGAAGTAAAATTAGGGTCTGGTTCGAAACGGATCACTTGAGTTAAAAAGTGAAAAGATGAAAAGCTTTTCAGAAATGGTAGCAGGTTTTAAAACCCCATTATCTGGAACGGGTTTTTATATAACCCTTTGAAGTTTTGAAGAAGAAGAAATTACATCCTCCTATTTTCATAGAAGGGATTTCAAATTTTTTCCTTGGTCTTTAAATGGCTACTCTACACATGTCTATAAATTCTGTTGCATATTAAATGCTTTATTGAATGCTTAAAAATGCATCATGCTATGTGATTTGAAGAATTCTTGTATTCTGCGATCATTGAAATACGTGCCTAGCTTGAATGCCTTGTATGCTTCACGCTATCTTTTTGAAGAATTTTGTCTTCTGTATTTGACGTATATGTACAATTGGTAGTGTATGTTTATATGAACCTTCCCTTATAACTAACCCACTACTGGTTGAAACCCATGACAAAGTACTGGAATTACTCATTGGGCTTTTCGAAGCTCACCCTATTCCCTAATATTTTTCAGGTGATGATGATGGTTGAGAGCCTTGCCCAATTTGAGGATTGGTGATTAGTAGCTCCATTTGATCAGGAATTTTGGAAGTACTAGGACCCGTAGTTGGTCAAATTTCGATGTAGTAAATTTTGGACAAATATGTACTTAAGCCTGAGAGGCAACGAATATGTAAAATTTATAACTTTAAATTTTTAGTATGCTCTGAATGTATATTATTTGTTTACCGTTCCGAAGAAGAAGAAGAAGCAACGATACCGAGCAGGGCGTGCAAAAAGAAAAAGTTTTTCACGCTTCCATAATTTGCCAGTCCTGGCCCTTTCGCATAGCCGTTCGACATCGTTGCTCACGTGAAGCCTTGCCTTAAGGCCTTCGGGCCGAAAGGCGGCGATCGCGATTCGGGATCCGTAGAAGGTGGATTTCGGGTCATGACACCTTATGTCACGTCCCGAATTTTCACAAACCCGGGGAGTGAGTGAAATGAAAGGTCATTTATATAGATTTAATTAATTATGCATTCATTCCTCCATGTTTTCCTAAAATTAGAAATGAAGACTTGCTATTTAACCTAACATAAATGGTCTTCTAATGTCAATTAAATATCTCCCCTAATCACTATTCAAAATAGGTTTCAAATCATGTCAAGAATGGTCTCTAAAATAGCCTCAAAACAACTTTATGAATGCCTTAGAATAATGGCCCAAATAGGCCCCAAATGTCCTAGAACAAAGGCTCAAAAAAGGCTAAAAAGTCTACCAAGACTTGTCTAAAGGAGTGGCCAAAAATGGCTAAGAAAATGGCCAAAGGGGCAGGTGTCATGGAGGTAAAGGCTGGGTGTCCAAGGTTGTCAAGCAGCAGGCAGCAAGGTGCAGGCGCAGGCACGCGTAGGAGTAAGCAACAGCGCGCGGTGTGGGGCGCGCAGGTGCAATGCGTGTGCAGGAGCGCGGCGCACGCACGCGGGGGCGCGCAAGTTGCAGCTAGGGCATATCAATCAGTGCACTGTAGCAACTACAAGCTAAATTTTCCTGTTTCTGCATGTTTACTATTCATGGTTGCGAGCAAATTTCTCTGTTTCCAAATTTGTTTCCAAGTTTTTCAAGCTACTTTTCTTCCATTTTTAGCCTATTTCTTTAAGGTTTCTAACCCTCCATTTTTAGCACTTTCCACACTTATTTAAATGGCATTTTACACACTTAATTTTTTTCCCTTAATTTCACGAAAATTTTGACATAACTTCCTTTGTTTTCCAAGCCTTTTTCCCACCTGATTTTTATAATACTTCATATATATAAGTATATTACAACCCACCCTCACTCGGTGGCCACAATTCATGTAAATTAAACATACATCCCTTGTTTTCAACATACACATCTAGTTATCTCAATATACACATATGGTGCTCATTAAATAAAGATATCCTACTTATCAATTGGGGTTACACCCTTACACTGTAAAATGGCCCAAGGCCTATAATCCACTACTTTTTCAAACTGAATACAAGTCATCTGGGCTTATGCCCATACATACAAAAATGTGCCCCAAGGGCGAAATGTCCATTCAAATCCCCTTCCCCTCATTCTTTCAAGACTTCCTCAAGTTTCAAGTACTGGGAGTGTAATATCCCGACCCGAAATACCGGGTCATATGACACGTATTACGAGGTTATGAAAAATTAGTGTGAAAGAATATACACTAAAAGATATTAATTAATTAATTATGAAATTAATTAATTGATTATAAGAAATTAATCACTTGACATAATTAAATAGAGTATATATATAATACCTACAATACACACATTAAAGTGTATTGTGTATGTGTGGTCAAGTGTGTATATACATACACACCTATATGTAAGTATACAAGTATAGTATATATATACATATATATAAATATATATATTTTATATGTATAAATGGGCATAAAGTAAGGAGAACACAAATTATCTAAAAGTGTGTGTGAGTGTGTGTTGGCTGAAGTATGTATGTGTGTGTCTCCCAACATGTGTAAATGTATGTGTATTATATATATATATATATAATATACCAAATATCTTACACAATTAAATGTAAAGTAGAAATGAGGAAGAGCAAAATTTATGAGATTGAAAAGGGAGTTATTGAGAAAAGAAAGATGCAGGCTAGAAATAGGGCTATGAATGGAGAGAGAGAGAGAGAGAGAGAGAGAGAGAAATATAGAGAGAGAGAGAGAGGTTGGTTGCTTCTCTTTAAAAGCAAAGCATGCAAAGCATGCTTGCTTCTTACGACATAAATCAAGGAAGGGAAACTGAGCAGAATAGAGGAAGAATCAGAGCAAGAAGAAGGAGAAAAACAGTGATAAGAGGTAAGAAATACATCAAACCTAAATTTTCTCTCTCTAGGATATCTTGTATATGTGTAAGAAAAATCGACTGTTTCATGTGTATATGATGTTTAAACTCTATTTAGACTTGGTCAGAAATGATTTTAGGCTATGAAAACACTTAAAAACACCAAACCCATGACAAACCGCCATTGAAGACCTTGCTTGAAGCAAGTCTGAACCGACTTCTACCAAACCAGTTATGGCTTACCAAGACTTCTAATAGAGACTAAGAGGGTTTCAAAAACCCTAGTACGTGACCAAAAATCCCAACAAAAGCCTATCAATGCTTGAGTTACAAGTACGGGTTCAAAACCCCAACCTCACAAACTTACTTTTAAACCCATTTTTCTGAATGGGAAATGAAACTCCATGAAGTAGGGATCACAACAGAACCAACCTTAGGTTATTTGGCTAAAAAATGAGCATTTACGACACATGTACAGGTTTGATTATCAAACCATTCAAACGATCAAATAGAACCTCTATGATTCCTCAAACGAATGCTAAAATATTCCTTGATGACCCAGAAATGATTTTCCATGAAAACAGTAAGGTTTAAGTTGGCCAAAATTCACGAAATTGAAAAACATGGAAACCTGCAACTAGGGCAACGTAGGGGTCGAAGTCGGGAAGAAGATAGTGAGTTAACTCGTTTTAAAATTTACCGAGTTGACTCGGACACGTGTCGGGACGAGATTAAGTCCACCGCATTAGTGGAACGACGACGTTTCATATATGTTTTTAATTTTTAAAACGTTAGGGCTGACGTCATCATGACGTCAGCATCACCTGGCAAACCGACTAAACCAGTTGGTTTACAAAGGAACCGGACCGGTTCACTTAAACTTCAACCGAACCCACTGGTTTTCTGTTTTAAATTAAATCTAATGAACCAGAACTTTTCCTATTTGTGGATTGACCCCAGAACTTCTGAAAAATCCTACTGTGGCCCAACTGATGGAAAATTTATGCAATTACACCCCTGGAAAATAATTAAATAATTAATTTAATTATTTAATAAATAAGGTAAAATTACTATTTTACCCTTAAGTCATAAATGGGGCAAATAAAGTCCAAATTAAATAAGTGAATAGTGAATTTTAACTATTTTGGATATTCTAAAGCCAATGGTAGGGTCCGTTTTACGAGACGGGGCCCGAAAAATAAAGACACGTAAAGGGATAAAATGACCAAAATACCCCTTGTCCAAAATTAACAAGTCATTAGCGTATTCTTACTATCTCAGACCTTTTGAGTCCAATGGTGAGGTCCAAATTACGAAACGAAGAACGGAAAAATATGACACGTAAATAGGTGAAATGACCATTTCGCCCTTTTACAAACAAAAGTCCAAATTAAATTCTAGGAAAGGCTAAACTGACTTTCTTTGACACTCCGGACTCAATGGTAGAGTCTATTCGACCAAAAGAAATGTCTAAAATAAAAAGACATAAAATTTGATGAATAGCATCTGTCAGATGACTATAAACTAAAGTATTACCGAAATATTAAACTAAGGCAAGTACGAGGAAATGAATTACGAAAAGACACGACACGTAAACATGTAAAGTAAATAAAATTAAATTAAAGCTAATGGAGCTACCAGAAGAGTATAAATTGAAATAAATTAAATTTCTAACACATTAAATTGTGTCATAGGTTAAGAGTACGAATTAAATTAAGTACATATGAAATTATGAAATCGTTTTAAGATCTAATACGAACTAAGCATAAGTTAAGCAACATCAATAGGTGTTATTACGATGAATGTAAAGTTAATGAGGTTATTATGAATTGTTCTTAGGAACTACAAAGGAAGTGGGAAAGCGCATTATTAGCACTAATCCTAAAGGACCAAGGTGAGTAACCCTATATTTGAAATGGAGATTTAACTCCATGGATTTGAAAAGGTTTTAAGTTCAAAAGATATGAAGTGTTTGAATTCCAAATTTAGTATTTACATGATTCAGTTTTAAATTGTTCTGTTCTTATAAACTCTATTATGACATGCTCAGGGAATGGTTTCTATCACAGTTTTCTTAAAACATATTTCAGCATGTCTGAAGTTTTAATTTCCAAATTATGTAAATTATTCTGAATTTGTTTATATCAAGTATTTAAAGGATTTATTATGAAATTACATACATGATGTTTTAAATGTTCATCAGAAGCACCTATTTGAAGGAGGCATGTATTAAATGTATTTGAATGTAAGAAAAGATGTGCATAAGCACCATGGATTTTATGGGTTTCTTCAGAATTAAATTAATTCAAAATTTGATGGGATATTGAGTTGTACGGAACTCAATTGACTGCCAACTGCCAGGTAGCAGGATCTAATCCCCCAAGCATAAGATATCTTCACGAAACGTAAAGTGGGAATCTGGTTCGAAACGGATTTTATTAATGAAAAGTGATAAGAAAATGTATTGGAAATGGAAGCAGGTTTTACCCTCATTTTCACAGTACATATTTATGTGTTTTAAAGTTTATATACTTTATTGACGAAGTGCGAGTTGAGCTTGAATACTTTTAATGTTTTTAAGCTATCTGTTTTATGAAATGCATATGTTTCGAGTTATATACTCTATTTGACGAAGTACGAGTTTAGCTTGAATACTTTTAATATTTTTAAGCTATCTGTTTTATGAAATGCATATGTTTCGAGTTATATACTCTATTTGACAAAGTACGAGTTTAGCTTGAATACTTTAAATTTTTCAAAGCTATCTGTTTTAAGAAATGCATATGTTCTATGTTCAAGTATACGAGCAATTGGCAGTGAATGTTTTACAAACTCTTATGTACTAAACCACTGCTAATTGAAACCCCATGACGAATGCTGGAATTACTCACAAGCTTAGATTAGCTTACCCGAATTTTTATTCGGACCCCCCTTTTAGGTGATTAGCAATAGTCTTGATTAGAGGACGATGATGATGAATTTGATGTTTTTGGAAGTTATGTTCAAGTAGTTATCTTGTCTAACACTATGAACTTTAAGTGCGAAGTTTGTATTAGTAAAGTGGTACCCTGTTATGTATAAGCCTCACGGGGCAATTAAACATGCATTGTTTATAAAGTCTTTAAGTTTTTAGTTATACTTTAAATGTTAAATCATGTATGCTATGTAAAAAGCGGCAGTGCCCAACGGATGTGCGTAATTTAAAAATAAGAAAAGAAAAGAAAAAGTTTTTCACGCTTCCGCAATCATATGTCGCACATCTATTCGATACCGCTGCTTATGTGAGCCTTCGCCCTAAGGTCCCCGGGCCTGAGGGTGGCGGTCGCGATGCGAGATCCATACAGGGTGGGTTTCGGGTCGTGACAAGGAGCTTCATCTGTAATATGATATCTCACGAGGGGTCAGCTCAACTGCTGGTATGACACAATGCTAATGCAAGGAACAAAATTAAGGCATGGCATGTGCAAGTGTACATTTATAATCTACATGCCTTTCAATTCATCAATACAATGCAAAGGCAATATGCATGACACACCCATGCAAACTCTATGCCACACCTACGTCTCATTTCACGGATCGCTCCCGTTGGTCAGCGAGTACCAATGCCTGTGTTCACGGATCGCTCCTGTTGGATAAACATGCACCAATGCAATGACCAATTTTGGGTTTTTCACCACAGGATCTATACCCTCATAATGTATAGCACCAAGTGCTCAACCCACACTATATTTTCAAACGATTCACCATATGCCAGTATGTTTTGATTTCACCATGCAATAATGCAATCTCAATGAAGTATTCCATCAAACACATGGTATATGCCTTAAACAATGCACTATACTTAAAGCAACCATAACTTTTACATCACAAAACTTTTCCTACATGAACCTAACATGTAATCCCATCAATTTCACATATAACACATTACATATTCACAACTTTGAAAATTTCTCAAAGATCATAAAATACATAAAGCACCAACACATGGAATAAATCATGACTCTCGAACCACAAAAGTTTCCTTACATGAACATAAGCTAGAGTACAATGAATCAAACATACAAACAAGTTACATGTTCATTACTTTGACAAATTCTCAAAGATTACAAAAATACATAAAGTACCAACACCATGAATAGATCATAACTTTCCAACCATAAGAGTTTCTCTACATGAACATAAGCTAGAATACAATGAATTAAACATATAGTCATGGTTCATGTTTATCACTTTACCAAATTCCCAAAGAATAACAAAGAACACACAAGTACATAAATGATCAACTCTAGATTTTTCAAAGTAACTATATCCTAAGTGATTTTCTAACATCAAATAAACATATGAATCATTCAATCAACATGTAAATCACTCCTAAACTTAATCCTATTCCTTACTTAGCAAAATATTATACCTAAAAGGGTTTTTCTTAACCCTTGGGAGTTGTGTTTGATGGACAGCTGAACTGATCGGTGAGAATATAGCTCTTGATGAGAGGAACAACTTCCTAGAAGGAAGTCTTGCAAGAATCTTGGCCTAAAAGTGTTTTTGTGGCTTGAATTGTAGAACCTAGGGTTTTTCTTCACTTTTCTCCCATGAACGTGAAGCTGCGCCTTCGTCAGACCATTTCTCTATTTTTTTTTCACACTAAGGGGTCTATTTATACTAAAGGGGCAAAAGGGCAAGGTGACATTTTTGCCCTTAATGAATCCGGGACCCCGTTACACTACAACCCGTCTCGAAACGCCTCAATGCGACATTTTTCTTTAGCCAAAGTTCTTAAAATTATTTTTAATGAAAATTTTCAAATTATTTTTGCCTGCGGCCGGGTTTGGCCGGTTCCACCCGGGCCACCCAGGATACCTTTTTGGTCCCATTTTTGAAACTGTCTCCGAATAGGCTCACATTTCTACAGGAGGTTTATTTCAATATTATAAGCATAGTTATCTTCTATGGAATAATCAAAATATGCCCCTAAATATGACTTATAGATAAATATGTACGTATAACGCCTTACCAACAAACGGTGCATGAATAGTGCCCTACCGGCAAAAATGAAAAATTCACCCTCATTTTTTAGGTCTCTACACCTTGCAAGTCTATCATTTGATCCGATTTTCCTATTTGTGATACCTTATGATTTGTGGTAGCTAACTATTGTATAGGCTAAGTCCCCATTGTCGAATTGTTGTTCACTTGTATCATATTATCATGGGACGTGCCTATTGGACCCTCGGACCATTCCTATTGTTTCACATTTTTGGTGACTGGCTATTGTATTACCATATCCTTTGCTTGTCTTTGATTACACTTTTTCTGTACTAACCTTGACTCATGGTAGAGTAAGGGAATTTACTTACTGAGCTAAGTTAACTCATTCAGATTTATACATTTTTTTTTTCAAGAAGAGATGATGTAGACGAGAAGTAGGGAGTTCCCTACGAGTAGGCATCATTTTTACTACAGATTTGTCCTTGTAGAAATTTAGTGGACATTTTTGTCAAGTTGTAATGGACTATGAATTGTACTGTCTTAATTCTCCCATGTGTTCACGTCTTGGGGATGTTTTATTTTTGTTTTAAGGATCTGTAACTTAAACATTATACTCATGTTGGTCTGTAAAACTTTATTATGCTTTCCACTACTTATTTATTTAATTTTACACTATTATTATTAATCCTTAATCTAAAATTGTTAGGGATGGTCTGAGGGCCAGCCCCGTGATCCTTAATCTGTATAGGGTGGGTTTCGGGTTGTGACAGTTTGGTATCAAAGCTCAACGTTCTAGTGGTTCATGGGAGATTAGGACTAGAGTACTAAGTCTTGTAAAGTCTAAGGGTCAATTAATAGGTGAAACCTGTTATGATAATTAAGTGCTTACTTGACTGCTAAACACTAACCTTTTGTAGTAAATGGTACTCACCCGAAGTACACCAATAGAGACAAACAGACTAGACAGAATGGAACGCATATTAGAGAAAGTAGTGGAAGCTCTACCCAGGCCCCAGGGAAATCGAAATGGACAAAGGCAGGACCATCTCGAAGACCGCAGAGGTCGCCAAGGAGACAATCGTGACCAATTGTATGCCTACAAATGGTCCCAAAACTAAAAACACCTATATTTGATGGGATAGGAGGCCCCACCTAAGTTGAAGAGTGGCTGCTTGAGATGAGTCGAATCTTTTGAATACTAACCTGCACTGAGGAACAAAAGGTGGCTTACACCATGTTTATGTTCAAAGGAGCTGCTCTCAAATGGTGGCTGTTGGAAGAGGCAAGGGAACCTGAGATAAACTGGCATCATTTCATAGAAATTCTCAATGAGAAGTACTTCCCTTAAGAGGTTAGGGATCAAAGAATTGCCGAGTTTCTGGTCCTACAGTAGGGTGGCATGTTAGTAGAGGAGTATGAGGCCAAATTTACTAAACTGGCCAGATTTACTCCGAATGTCATCAACACCAAAGGTTTGAAGGCGGGTTGTGATGGGCCATGAAAGATAGAATCAGGCCCCTATGGTTGACCACTTATGATAAAATAGTGGAAACTGTGAAAATCATCGAGCAGAGTGCGGAGGAATTTGCTAAAAGAAGCGGGAACCAAAGAACTGGCAGCAATAGGAATAAAGGACAGGGATCCTCATTTTTTCGATCAGGTGCTGGATCGTGCGGCTCAGGGGCAGGGCCTAGTCAGCAAAGGGCCAATCACAACAGTGGGAGAACACCTAAATTCCCCACTTGTTAGAAATTCCATTGGGGATCCTGCAGCGAGGGTCCCAATGTCTGTTTTGGTTACAGACAACCTGGGCATTTCATGAAAGATCGCCTCAAGAGTGGTAGGACGATGACCGGCTTTGCGCCCACCGCATAAGCTTCTGTAGCATGGCTGTAGACCAAAAATAAGGGGCCAAGAAACAACCAACAGTGCCCGAGGAGAGTGTCACGACCCGAAATCCACCCTATGCGGATTACCTGATCGCGACCGCCGCCCCGAGGCCCGAAGGCCTCGAGACAAGGCTCGCATAGGTAGCGGTATCGAATAGATGTGCTTCATGTGGTTGCGGAAGCGTGAAAATCTTTTTTTTTTTTTCTTTAAAATTTGCACATCCGTCCGATACTGCCGCTCTTCACATTTCGGTATACATGTATAATCATACATACAGAGCATAACTAAAACTTAAAAGACTTTATAATTACAATCTTAGTTCAACTGCCCCGTGGGGCTTAATACATATCCTTAGACTGTCTGGAAATACAAAGTATACTAATCAAAGTTCACGTGATTTTTCCCAAAAGAACTACTTAAGCAAATCTTCCCAAAAGCTAGGTTCATCCTTAATGTCTTCAAAAATTCGATCTGCCATTAATCACCTGAAAGGGGGGCGGATAAAATCCGGGTAAGCTAATCAAAGCTTGTGAGTAATTCCTGCATTCGTCATGGGGTTTTCAACTGGTAGTGGTTTTAGCACATGAGGGTTTTTGAAATACTCACTACCAATTGCTCGTACATTTTAGAACACAGAATATATGCATTCTTAAAACAATAGCTTTGAACAATTTAAGTATTCAAGCTAAATACACATTTTCTTCAAATAGAGTATATGCAATTTAAAAGCATATAAACACGTGAAATAGAATAGGGATAATACCTACTTCTATTTTCAAAATCACTTGTCATCTTTTCTCTTTTATTAGGCGGAATCTGTTTCGAACCAGACTCCCATTTTACTGCCAATACTGTCGATGGAGATATCTCATTTGCCTGGGGGATTAGATCCTTCTACCGGGCATGTACTGTTGAATCCCGAAGGATTTCAACCATCATATAGGGTGGTACTTAGTACCGTTTATCTTATAAAACATTTGTCACATGACTTCTTCAATAGATATTTTTCATGAACATTTAAAGCATGAAATGTATAAATTCTACAATAAAGCTTCGAATACACGTGATAATCAAATTCAGAATATTAAAGAGGTTTGCAATTGATTTAGACATGCTGATGTATTTTCAAGAAAGAGCTGAATTTAAAACATTTAATAAGCATGCCGTAACGGAATATTTTAAAAGAACGGAATCATATATAGACTGAATTTGATATTCAAAGGCTGCAATGACTTGTGCTTAAAACTTCTTCAAATATATGGAGTTAAATCTCCAGTTCAAATACAGGGTTACTCACCTCGGTCCTTTAGGGTTAGTGCTAAAGTGCGCTTTCCCACTTCCTCCGTAATTCCTAAGAACAATTCATAAACAATCTCATCAACTTCACATTTACTGCAATATCACTTATCGATGCTTCTTAACTTATGCTTCGATCGTATTTTATCCTAACCGATTTTCTAACATTCTATAAACTTCGCACGTACTTAATTCAACTTGTACTTTTAACCTACGACACAATTTAATGCGTTAGAAACTTAATTTATTTCAACTTATACTCTTCTGGTAGTTCCATTAACTTTAAATTAAATTTATTTACTTGTCAAGTTAACGCGTCGTGTCTTCTCGTACTTTATTTCCCGTACTTGCCTTAGTTTAATACTTCGGCAATATCTCAGTTTATAGTCATCTGACAGATGCTATTCATCAAATTTTACGTCTTTTTATTTAGACACTTCTTTTGGCCGAATGGACTTTACCATTGAATCCGGAGCGTCGAAGAAAGTCAGTTTAGGCTTTCTTAGAATTTAATTCGGACTTTTATATGAAAAAGGGCAGAATGGTCATTTACCGTTTTACGTGTCACATTTTTCGTACTTCGTTTCGTAATTTGGACTCCATTATTGGGTCCGGGGTGTCAAAGAAAGTCAGTTTAGACCTTCTCCGGTTTCATTTTGGCTTTAAGGGTACCAGGGGTAATTTGGTCATTTTACCCCTTTGCAGGTCTCCAATTTTTTTCGGGACCTCATCCCATGTCGTGGACCTCACCGTTGGACTCAGAGGGTCCGAGATAATAAAATTACACTAATAACTTGTTAATTTTGGACAAGGGGTATTTTGGTCATTTACCCCTTCATGCGTCTTCATTTTTCGGGACCCAGTCTCGAAAAATGGACCCTACCATCAGTCTTAGAATGTTTGAAATAGTAAAAATTTACTATTTATTTATTAAATTTGGACTTCGTTTGACTTGTCTAGGGGGGAAGGGCAATTTGGTCATTTTGACATTTTTAGGAGTCTTAAATTTTTCGGGGCCTCATCTCATGTCACAGACCTCACCAATGGACTCAGAGGGTCCGAGATAGTAAGGTTACATATATAACTTGTCATTTTTGGTCAAGGGGTATTTTGGTAATTTATACCTTAACGTGTCTAAATTTTTGGGCCCCGTCTCGTAAAACGGACCCTACCATTGGCTTCAGAATATCCGAAATAGTAAGGATACACTACTCGTTTATTTAATTTGGACTTCATTTGCCCTATTTATGACCCAAGGGTAATTTGGTAATTTTACTTATTTAATAAAATAATTATTTTATTATTTTATTATTTTTCCAGGGGTATATTTGCATAATTTTTCCAAAATTTGGGCCACAGTGTAAATCCGTAGAACAGTTGGGGGTCAAAATTAAATATTCAAAACTTTCGGACTGAACCAGTGGGTTCAGTCCTATCTCAAATGAACCGGTCCGATTTCAATTGAACCAATCCGGTCTGGTTAGGTTTATTGTGTAATGCTGACGTCATGATGACGTCAGCCCTAATTGTTTAAAATTTAAACATAAGCATAAACGACGCCGTCCCACTTAACCGTTTATACGACGGGTCGGGTTCCGACCCGAACCCGATTTGACCCATTTGACCCGAACCACCACTGTTCATCTTCTTCCCCGTTTCTTCCCAGTGTTGCCCTAGTTGCAGGTTTTCAATTTTTTTCTATTTCGTGGATTTCTACAACTCCGTTTCTTCTGCTTTCTTTTCCAAACACCTCCTAATACATTTTAGAACACTTCTACATTGATTTGGAGGTTCGAATGTAGCTCAATGACTCGAATTAAGTCGCGATAATCCGAGCTGTTCATGGGTCGTTCATGCTCGTTTGTCGATGGTTTTTCACGAGGTTTTGCTTGTTTTAATCCTCTCTTCATGGGGATTAAATTCTCGTTCATAAGGGTAGGTTTAAAGGCAAGTTTAAGGGTTTGGGTTGAAAACCCGAAACCTGCAAGTCAATGGTCGAGGGTCATTTCATGTGATTTTTGGTCGCGGGTATAGGTTTTCATGACCTTCATGACTTCTTCTTGAAGTCTCTATGCACCAAAAAGAGTTTGGCTTCCATCATTTCAGACCTGCTATAGCATGGTCTTCAATGGCGGTTCACTGTTGGGTCACGTAGTTCTAGGTGTTTTTATGACCTAATTTCATGTTTAATCATGCCTAAATATGTTTAAAACATCATATATACATAAATCATGGCTTAAACAGTTTATAAATATGTAAAACTCTAGAGAGAGAAAATATTAAGATTTTGTGGTTTTTTACCTTTCTAAGTTGATTCCTTCTCCCTTCACCACTGGTTTCCTTCCTTCTTCTTCTTCTCAGACTTCCCTTTTTCTCTCTTTCTTTGCTTGGACGAATGGTGTGTGTGTGATGTATGAAATGTGTATATGTGTATATGTATATTTCTCTCACTAGCCCCACTTTCTCTCTCTCTCTCTACCTTTTCTCCACTGTTGGTCTGCCTTATACACTTACACACTCATATTTTCTGACCTTGCCCATACTTCTTTCCCTTTCACCATGCTTCCCCTCACCTAATGTTTGATAAAGTATTCATGTATATATATATATATATATGTATATAACACAACACACACACATGCACGTGACACACACACACATGCACTGTTCATCCATATATATATATATTCATTTATTATTTAATCATATATATATATATATATATACACACATGCATATTTGGTCACACATACACATACACATCTTTCCTCTTCTTTGTTTTTTTTGTCATTATTATTATTATTATTATATTTTATAATTATCCTCATAATTTATATTACATATAACTAATATTCAATTTAATAAATTAATTATGTTAAATTAATTTATTTTACACTCATTTTCCATTGCCTCGTAACACGTGCTTTATTACTCGGCATTCCCGGGTCGGGGTATTACAGAGAGTCTTCTCTATCACGCCCGAAGATGTTCAAACTACCAGTTCAATGGTCATAGGTACTCTTTCCGTTTGTTCTCGGCTTGCTCATGTTTTGTTTGACACTGGCTCTACGCATTCATTCATATCTCCCATATTTTTTGCCAAAATAAACATAGAAGCCGAGCCCCTAGGCTACTTGCTAACTGTTACAATCACTATTGGGAACCATAATGCATAGATCATATGAAGTAAAGATCGTGGGTACTCAGTTAGTGGCTGACTTGATACCCTTGGAGATTTGTGGATTTGATGTGATCCTCGGCATGAACTGGCTGACTGCAAATCACGCTACTTTGTTTTCGCTATCTAGGCTAAGCATCTACTTCGTAAGGGATGTCATGGTTTCTTGTGTAGCATCCTTGACACTTGCTTAGAAGAACCCCCTCTAGATCAGATACCGGTTGCTGGAGAATTCTCCAACGTGTTTTGGGATGATCTCTAAGAATATAAAAAAATTGAGAAATTGAGTTCTGTATCGATGTACTACCTGGCACTTCCTCTATATCTAAAGCCCCATACCAAATGGCACCAACGGAGTTGAAGGAATTGAAATTGCAACTGCAAGAGTTACTAGACAAGGGTTTAATATGACCCAGCTCCTCACCATGAGGTGCCCCAGTGTTGTTAGTCAAAAAGAATGATGGGACCATGAGACTATGTGTCGATTATAGAGAATTGAACAAGGGCACCATAAACAATAGGTACCTTCTGCCAAGGGTAGATAACTTATTTGATTAGTTGAAAGGGGTATGGGTCTTCTCAAAGATTCACTTAAGGTCAAGATACCATCAATTGAAAGTCAGATGTGCAAATGTAGAAAAGATAGCATTCAGAACCCATTAAGGGCACTACAAGTTCCTAGTGATGCCTTTTGGGGTAACAAATGCCCCAGCCGCATTCATATACTTGATGAACAGGGTTTTCAAGCCGTATTTGGATAACGTCATGATTGTATTCATTGGTAACATCTTGGTCTATTCTAAGAACCTCAAACAACACGAAGTACATCTGAGAAAAGTTTTGCAAAAGCTACGGGAGCAGAAGTTGTACGCCAAACTGAAGAAGTGTGAATTTTGGCTCCCTAGTATCTCATTCCTTGGCCACATGATCACTAAAGATGGGATCTTTGTAGATTCCCAAAAGATAAAGGCCATTGTAAATTGGCCATGGCCAACCAACGTTACAGAAGTTCACAATTTTATAAGATTGGCTGGCTATTATAAAAGATTTTTCAAAGACTTTTCAAAGATAGTAGCCTTGACCACTCAGCTAACTCAAAAGTCATTAATGAGACTGGGCATCTTGTCTATAAGATTGTAATATGATATACCACAAAGTGACAGACCAGTCTCCATGTGACACGTGTGACTACAAACTAGTTCGAGCTCGGCCATATAGAGCAAACTTAGACACTTAGCCTCCAGAGCTCAAGGGACCGAGCACAAGGCCTTTAGAGCATCCCTCAGGGTTCAGAGCTCATCACCGCCTTGAGTGTCCTACTGAGCTAAGGAAAAGGAAATAGTCTTCAACAAGTAAACTGCCACCTACCCATATCTATCAAACACAGTATCCAACATAGTAACTATCACTCTCCGATGATCAGATCTCTACATTCATGGCTCCAAATCCTAATCAACTAAGGAAACCCGCAACCTATAAATAAAACCCTAAGGTACGCTGTTACATTCTTGCTCATTCTTTGGTTTACAATTACAATCTTTCAATTCAGTTTTATTGACTTAAGCATCGGAGTAGCTATCGCTGGAGCCAACCCGGTGGCCCTCTGATCCTTCTCTTTGAGTGTTCCTCAGGCAACGAAGTTCGGAGCCCCTACCGACCAAAAAGTGTAGCATCATAATACATTTGACCTCTATATGATAGGGTGGTTTATCTCAACCACTAGAGTAATAGAATCTAGGTTATTGTATTAGTGTATTTGAAATGCTCTGAACTGGATCATTATAAGAAACATGTCATATAAAGCTGTCATCTTTGATGTGATTCCTATATTCACTATTCGTACTAAGCTCTTAATCTTGAGAGAATAGTGGACTCCAGTTTTTAATGGTGGTGACTTTGATTTACTAATGAGTGATATCTCTTAGATCAACACCTCGATATCTTAAGAAATCATTGTTTAGACTGTGGGAACATATATTCTCAAGATGAAATCTACACTCTCTAAATTAAAGAAAATGGTATCACTAATGTATTAATTTAATTGATTAATCATTGACATTTGGATCTGGTCTTTTCAACAAATTTTTTATTAAGATGTTGACCATTTTATAGTGATTAATAATTGCTAAATTAAGTTGTAAAAATAATTAAGAATTGGTTTGATGATGTATAAGCCCAAATACTAATTATTGATATCAAAGTAGAGAAGCCCACTTTATATGTTTAGTGATTTTAAGTTTTCTCTATTTCACTAAATTAGAGTGCAATTATAATTATTTAGTAGAATTAATTAAGAGTTAATTAGAATTAATTAACTAATTAGAGCTAATTTGGTGAGACCCCAGATCCCTCCTTTTATCCTAATTTTGCAAACTCCTATAAATATGTGATATAAGGGAATAGTCATACCCACAACAAAATATTATTTTCGTGTGAGAGAGTAAAAGAGGGAGTCGAGAAGGTTTCTTCAACAATCAAGATTATTAAGAATAAGGTAATTTTAATCTCTCTTTTCAAGATTGAATGAATCTATGTAAAAAAAAAAAAAAGATTTAAATAAATTTTTAAAATCGCTTTTGCTGTGATTATGAACCTACATGGCATAGTACCAGATGGCTTTATTTTTTTTATTGCTTTTTTGCATGGAGGCTTGACTTTTTTCTAATTGGTATTGTTGATTTGTTTAGTTACTTGAGTGGTAACAAGAACATAGGCCTAGGTGAGACAAAGGGATAGGACTTGGACTGCTTGGTTGTTAGGTTGGACAAGAAACTGCTGCTATTCTAGGAACTGTCTATAGATATTGTCTTCTTTTTGGATAGTCCCTTTGTTATATATTTGACTCCAGTGGTAGTTTTGTTCTTGTTGCAGCATGGGTGACAACAAATACTCCTGAAAGGATCTGATCAAGAGGAAGTCTGTGGACTGTGGATCTACGTGGACTATTTAGATTTGTTTCCAAGTGTGACACCCCGACCTGACTAAAAATCATTAAATCACTATATATTAATTAGTGACCAAGACCTTAAGTAACGAGGTCGATTTCGAACCCCAACACATGAACTTTCAGTAAAAGTGCCGGGAACCCAAGACGACTATACATCACTCTCATTGCAATCACCAACCTATTTCTGTTGGTTCCATTGTAATTATATGCTTTCACGCCAACCGCCAACCCTTGATTATGATTATAAGTTAGACATAAATTTTATGTTTGATTAACAAGTGAAAAGTAAATAAATGATAATTAAAAGAAAAATAAATAAAATAAAATACAATTACAAGTGTAAATACAAGTATATATATATATATATATACTTACACATGAGCTAATACATTAAGTGGTATATAGGTATGTATATATACATGTACATATATATGTTCAGTTACAATATATATATATATATAGGTAAACTAAAGAATCAAATAAGGAAATTAAATAATGTAAGAAGTAACTAGAAGCAGTAGAAGAAATAAGAAGAAGTGATAGAAAATGAGGATTAAGATAAAGAATTAGTGGCTACGTTAGGCATGCAGCTGTGCTCTATATAGAAATGAATAAAGATGGAATAATGACTGCCATATGATGAGAGAACTGATGTGTTCTCCATGCAAAAGTTGAAGCCAACAGGTGGCAGTGCAACCAACCTCAAGGTCAGTTTAGAAGAGATTTAAGAAGAGTGAAATGTGTGGAAGTGAGGGAGAGACCAAGAGGAAGGAGCCAAGAAAGGAATTCTGAGGAAACAGAAGAAGGAAAAATTCTGGGAAAACAGTCAACAGGTAAATTTTGGTTGAATTATGTTTAATTATGTCTCTGATTTAAAGCATGCAAATATAGAGTCTTAATTTACATAGTATAAGTTTTAATTTGCAAGAATAATGATTGAAAATTGTGTAGAGTCGAGTGAGAAATTTAGAAATTCAGATTGAACAAAATTCGGAGATGTTGGTGCAGGTTTGAATCAAAGTAAACCAAACCTAAATTGGTGTATTGGAACCTAAACTAGACCACTTCAACATCTTAAAAACACTAGCCCGCAACTTAAAACCTAAAGGGAAGACTTTCAAAAACCGAGTTGCAGGTTTGTAGTGTTGAAACCCAACCTTACAAATATGAAGAAAAACTCACTTTGGTATATGAAAACTTGAACCCCATGATGAGGGGACCAAAATAAAAGAAATCCCAAGAACTTTGGCCTAGAAACTAGTAGGAACGAGCTAGTGACAGATTTGGTTATTAAACCCTTAACCGAACATTAGAGCTTAATTTGAGCTCTTATTTGAATGACAAACCCTACCTTAGTGTTTTGGAAACGTTATGGGGTCGAAAACAGAGGGATTTAATGGTTTAAAACTCATGAAATCAAGGAAATGAAACCCAGGAATTAAGGTTACAGTGAGGGGAGTTATGGAAGACGATGTATAGTGTTGGGTCGAATTGGGTTGGGCCGGATCTACGTTTGGGTCGGGGCCCGACCCGTGGCATAAAAGGTTTAAGTGGGACGACGTCGTGTGAAGTGGTGTTATGATTTTAAAATTAAAATCGTGACGTTTGGTTACAAGGATAAGAAATAAAAATCAGAATTGAAATTAAGCTAATCCATGGATAGGACAAGGGGTTGGCTATCTTATTCCGGATTGCTGGAATAGACTGAACCGGCTGGTTCAGTAAGTATTAAACCGGTTTAGGGTTTTGAAGCTCAGAACCCACTGGTTCAGACTGAAAGTCAAAGAAATTTGATTTTGACCCCAGAACTTCTGAAAAATTTTACTATGGCCCAACCGAAATTAATTTAATATTTAAATAAGGAAAATTATGAAATTACCCCAAGTTCTAAAACAAGGCAAACGAAGTCCAAATAAAGTAAAGAAATGGTGTATTTTGACTATTTTGGACTTGCTGGACTCAACGAAAGGGTCCGTTTCCCGAGTCGGGACTCCAAAAAATAAAACACGTTAAAGTATAAATTACCAAATTGCCCCTAACGTGCCAAAGCCAAATTAAAAGCTGAGAGAGTCTAAATTGACTTTCTTCAACGTTCTAGACTCAATGGTGAGGTCCATATTATGAGATGAAGTACGGAAAAATGCGATGTGTAAACATGTGAAGTAATAAAATCAAACTTAAAAATAATGAAGCTACCAGAAAAGTATAAGTTAAGAAAATAACGCTTAGGATAAAAGTTAGGATTTAATACGATCTAAGCATAAATTAAGAACATCAATAGGAGATATTTGAAGTACATATGAAGTTAATAGATTATTTATGAATTGTCCTTAGGAACTACAAAGGAGAAAGGAAAGGCACCGCAGTAGAGCCAACCTAAAAGTATAAGGTGAGTAATCCGATACTTTGAAGTGGAGGTTTTAATCTCCATGGATTCTGAAGAAGTTTAAGTTCAAATGTTTTGAAGTGTTTTTTATCTGCTGTTTTTCAGATCCTAAACTCTCGTATTTATATGCTTTATATTCAATGCCTCTTGAAATAAATGCTTCTATTCCATCTATGCTTTAATAGATTCATGTGCATCGTGATTTAAATTCCTGAAACTCTTATGTTAAATGTTTCAAGTATTGTTCATCAAATATTTTTTTAAAAAAAAACTCTGTTAAATTATCCGTGTTTTAAATACACATGAAAAAGCATTTATTGAAGAAGCTATGTTTTAATTGCTCATAAAAAGCAGTTCTTGAAGAAGTCATGATTAAATACTCATAAAAAGTATTTCTTGAAGAAGCTAAGTTTTGCAAGATAATGATGCATAAGTATCGCAAACTATTGAGCTCCCTTCGTGTTCTCAATCCAGAAGAATGCCCGGTAGCAGGATTTGATTTCCCAGGCATGAGATCTCCCAGAAGTAAAACTAGGGTCTGGTTCGAAATGGATCCTCTTGTTAAAAAGTGAAAAGATGAAAAATGGTTTTCGAGAATGGAAGCAGGTTTTACCCCCATTTTCACCATGCATATTTATATGTTTTGAAGTACACATACTCTATTTGAAGAAATACACGTTTCGCTTGAATACTTTAAATGTTTCAAAGCTATCTGTTATAAAGAATGCATGTACTTTATGTTCAAATTATATGAGCAATTGGTAGTGAGTATTTTATAAACTTTCATATGCGAAACCATTGCCAATTGAAAACCCATGACAAATGCTGGAATTACTCACTAGGGTTCTTGAAGCTCACCCCATTCCCCTAACATTTTTTCAGGTAACGACGATGAATAGGAGTTTTACCCAAATTTAAAGACTGGCGATCAACAGCTCTATTATGATCAAGGACTTTTGGAAGTACTAGGACCCATAGATGGTCAAATTTTGATGTAGTAGATTTTGGAAAAATATGTACTTAAGCCGAGGCAATCAAATATGTAATATGTATAAAACTTTAGAATTTTATTTATGCTCTGAATGTATATTCATGTGTACCACTATGAAGAGCAGCAGTACTGGACGGATGTGCGAAAAATTTAAATAAGAAAAGAAAAGAAAAAAATTTTCACGCTTCCGCGAACACTGGCCGCACCGCCGTCCGATGTTGTTGGTTATGTGAGCCTTGCCCCAAAGCCTCAGCTAAAGGGTGGCGGTCGCAACACAAGATCCGCACAGGGTGAGTTTTGGGTCGTGACACCAAGACCTCACCAAAGACAATAATCACGCAATACAGTCTCAAGGTTTAGGATTAACAATGGCACCATGCAGTGCAATTACTATTTTAAATCACATAAGACCTATTGGCCTGCAAGCACAATCCCAGTCTTGATTGAAGGTCAGTGCCCACTTAGTATCACTCTTTTATGTGTTGCATCTACTTATAGATGATTGTTTCATCTGTTAAAAATGACATAATATATGTACAGGTCACTTGCTTCTTTTCTTCAATTTTTGTTATCAATTATGAAAAATTTAGGGTAAAGCCACATATACACATTAAGGTTATAAGTCGACAATTGTTACATTGAAATGCATCATGTTCTTCTCATTTTATTAATAGTAATGACCATTATGTATCGTTCCAATATTCACATTTCTGTTTCTAGTGCTCAGCAAATGACCACTAAGGTGCATATAGTTCCATGGAGTGTAGATGTTGTGCAGGGCACTCTTTCAGGCTCCAGACCCTTTTGTTTATATTGATTAAGCTCACCTTGTTTGTCAGCATGTTCAACATCAAATTCGAACATAAAAAGAAAATTTGAGCCAAAGAGGGTTTTATCTAATGGATTTCCATCTCGTAAATGAAAATAATGAAACCCAAATGAAACCGGAAGAAACTACAAAGAAACTCAAGGACATTTTTTTTCTTGTGTTAAAGATGACCAGCAATTGCAATAAAACCTGTATATGAATCAGCCTCAGAAGAATCTAAGGTGATGAAATCTACTACAATTAACTAAGGTTCCTAAGTGTGTCTAAAACACCTTTATGCAAAGGAAGAAAGAGATTATATGAATCTGTTTTTTGTAACTCCATAGCATTTTCTTAAACAAAAATCTGAATATGGTGAGAAAAACAGGAACTGCTACTCACAAGCCAGAAAGAGATGCCGTGGTAATGGCAGGTGGTGTCGGAGTGAAAAATTCATCATCTGTCCAATTTGTCTCCCCCCAGTGCCTTAGCATGCTCTTCCAGGAGCATAATTTGTCAATGCACTTCTTCAAACGCCGATCCTTAATTTTAATTCTCCAATGTCCATCTGTGTAATTTGCCTTTTCGGCTTGCAACCGGTCATATCCCAACTGTGCTTTCTGCTTCGACTTCAATAGGCAGAACTGCTGCAGCTGCTTTGGCATTGCATTGTGCACCTTCCACCATCTTTCATGAGCAACATCACTTGCAAACTCTTGAAATATATCCACATTCCAGTTGCAATCATAGTCCTGGTAACATAGCCATGGCTTCACTCCCAGATAGTGGAGGACATAAAGAATTGGAGGCTCAGCCCCAAAAAGCCGAGTTTTCTTTAGTTTTATTTCTTCCTCATCACCAATCCAAAAATGTTTCAAGAAGTTTATGTGTTTTGGTATCCGATGCCACCATGTAAAGATTTCATTCAAGTACCCTTGATCTCCACCATTATAGGACTCAATCTCGTTGATATGATCCATCAAAAGCTGGAATGTGCAATTTGATGGCTCGATCACCATCACACCAGAGTTGAAGAGAGTGCCATTATTTCCTGTGGCAGCGATTTCTGGCATCCCAAATAAGAAATCTATGTTTCTAAGAATAAGCAAGTCAGCATCGATGAAAATGATCTTGTCATAATCTGTCAGCTGCCATAATCGGAACTTGCTGTAATTCCATTCATTGTAGGCATCTTTCTCTGCTTTTGGGTTTCTTATCCTTTGGATTGTCCTGATTTTCCACCCAGCTGCCGCTAGTCCACTCCTGTGATACTCACTGATTGTCTCATCAACAAGTATCACAAGGTCTCGGGTAGATCCTGCCATGCGGATGCTTTGGGCTGCAGCTATGGCCCCACATACATAGACATGAGCAGAATGCAGGATTGTTGCATATGCCTCTCGATGCACATTTCCCGAGTAAATTCGTTCTGATTTCAAAAGATTGCAAGCAAACTTTATGAAATTGGGTAGTAAATAAATAAAATCATCATAGCGACACAATGCAGAAGGAAGAACTAGATTACGAAGTTCAATTGTGAGCCAATTAAACTAAGGTAGTATAGTTTTAATAAGACTCATAATGATGAGTCTTAGTAGTGGTAGGATTTGATTTGTTTTATCCTAATGTGATTAGGAGTCTTTATCCTAGTGAGAGCAGTATTATTAATTTGAATAAGATTAGAAATCCTAATTGTATTAGGATTAAACTTTATATAATTTATATATGTGTGGCCATGAGAAGTAAGCTGTATGCCGCAAGCCAAAAAATGTCCTGCCACATGAGAAAAATTTGCTTCAGGAGCTACAGAAAGAAAGTCATTCCCTGATTCATGTGTTAGTGGTAATGTTAATAAAAAAAAAAAATTCATTGATTTCCTTCTTTCTTCATTATAATTAAGGTCATTGAGATTTGTTTCTTTATTTCCCAAACATACTGCTACGGTTTTTTTTGGCTTCGTGTCAATTAAGTTGGTATATGTTTGTTTAAATTTAACAATCGGTATCAGAGCATGGGTTCTTAGTTCGTGAAGATGACTTTATTTATTTGTACGGTTTACAAATTTGATGGAAAATATCATTTTCATATTTGGGAGAGTACGATGATGACCTTTTTTGATTCAAGTGGTTCGACGACAAAGTTCATTAAGGAAGAGCTTGCAAAAGATGCAAATGAGCAAACAAAGCGAATATACTTCAAAACTTTAGATTGCATTTATCAAGTATTAGATATTTCTGTTTTTAGTAAAATTGCCCATGTTCAGTTTGTGAAACAAGCGTGGGATATTCTTAAAAAAATATATGTTGGTGTTGATAGGGCGAAAAAGGCTAGATTACAAAACTGCACAAAGATTTTAAATTGTTGCAGATGGAAAAATCAGAAACTATTTCTAATTATTTTTCGTAGACTGCAACACTTGTTAATGAGATGAGGACTATTGTGAACAAATAGCAGACCGTCAAATAGTTGAAAAAATTTTTCGAAACTTGACACTGCGGTTTGAATATAAAGTGCTTGCTATTGAAGAATCTACTAACTTAAAGTCCATGACAGTGGATGAATTACATGGTTCGTTGATCGTTCATGAACAACGCTTGAATGAGAGATCAAAAAATTCAATTGAGGAAGCTTTGCAAGCTCAATTAATTTTTAACAATGAAAAAGGCGAGTCTCAAAATAATGCAAGATTTAATCAACGTTTTCAAGGCTACCACAATAGAGAACAGAATCACATCAATAGAAGAGGCAGAGACAATAATGGGCAAAACAAATCTGGTAGAGGAAGAGGCAGAGGCAATCAATGGCAGAATAATAATCAGTGGCAAAACAATAATCAATGGCAGAATAATAATTGGTAGCACAGACCAGTCCAAGGAAGAGGGGATGGTAACAATTCTAATCCACAATCTCATAAATCCAATATTCAATGTTTTAATTACGGCAAGTTTAGGCATAAAAAGTCTGATTGCAGATCTAGAAGGCAGAATAATAGAGATCATCAAGCTAATGTTGCTGAAAATAATCCTGGTGGTAATAATGAAGTAGAGATTGTGTTTTTGGCTTGTAACGTTGTGGATAATGATGATGGTACTAAGTGGTATTTAGATACTAGTTGTAGTAATCACATGTGTGGTAAGAAAGACATGTTTTCTGTTTTGGATAAGTCCGTTCGATCAGAGGTAAAGTTTGGAAATAATTTAAAGACACCTGTGATGGGTAAAGGCAAAATAACAATTAGTTTGAATAATGGGTCTTACAAGTATATTTCAGATGTGTTTTATGTACCAGGTCTACAACAAAATTTGTTGAGTGTGGGGCAACTTTCAGAGAGAGGTTATGACATGCGAATCCACCATGGAGTTTGCACAATCAATGATGATCATATAGGGCTAATAGCAAAGGTAAACATGATTCCAAATCGTTTATTTTTATTGAGTATTAAATATGAGAATTTACCTTGCTTTAGTTCTATGATTGATGATGATAGTTAGTTATGGCATATGCGTTTTAGGCATGTAAATTTTGGCAGTCTTAATTTCCTTACTAGAAAACATTGGGTTTCTGGTTTGCCTGCTATTGATATCCCAAATAGAGTTTGTGAAACTTGTGTTATGGGAAGAAACATGAAGATGTTTTTCCTATAGGAAATTCATGGAAAGCCAAGAAACCTTTGGAGTTGATACACTCAGATTTGTGCACAGTGGAGGTACCTTCTAATGGTGGCAGTAGGTACTTTATTACATTCATTAATGATTTTAACAGAAAAACATGGGTTTATTTTTTGTAACATAAATTTGATGCTTGTGATACTTTTAAAAAATTCAAGGCCTATGTTGAAAAGTAAAGTAGATTTCAAATTAAAACTTTGACAACTGATAGGGGTACAAAGTATCTTATTTGTAAGGATTTTTTGGAGAAACATGGTATTATGCATCAATTGACTGCTAGATATACTCCACAGCAAAACGAAGTGGCGAAAAGAAAAAATAGAATTGTTATGGATATGGTTAGATGCATGTTGAAATTTAAAATTTTGTCTAAAGGATTTTGCGCTGAAGCGGTTGCTTGTGCTATTTATGTTTTGAATATATACCCTACTAGAAGTGTTTCTAATAAAATACCGCAGAAAGCTTAGAGTGGACAAAAGCCTGTCATTAAACACCTAAGGGTGCTTGAATGCATAGCATATGCTCATGTGCCAGATCATTTTAGAAAAAAACTTGATGATAGAGGTGAAAATGTATTTTCATTGGCTATAGTCACTTGTCAAAGGCCTACAAGTTGTATAATCTAATAACAGAGAAGGTGATTATCAGTCGTGATATGACTTTTGATGAGTAAGGAGTTTGGGATTGGTCTCAGAATGATCAAATCCAACCAGCTTTAACTTTTAATAATACAGATCCGCAGATTGAAATACAGAGTGAGCCTTAGATTAGTGATCCTCCATCTTCAGATGTGTCATCACCTCATGCAAAGTCCTCTAAGCGTCCTTAACGCTAGCGTCACTTGCTTGCTCGTTTATAGGATTATGTTGTTGGTAGTGATAATGAGCCAACTAATGAAGATTTGGTGAATTTTGTTTTATTTGTAGATTGTGATCCAGTGACTTTTAAAGAAGCCTCTCATGATGATCATTGGATTAAAGCCATAGATGATGAGATTCATGCAATTGAGAAGAACAACACATGACAACTTACTACTCTTCCTAGTGGAAAGAAATCAATTAGTGTGAAGTGGGTGTACAAGACAAAGTACAGGCCCAATGGTGAGGTAGATCACTTTAAAGCAAGATTGGTGGCTAAGGGTTACAAACAAAAGCCAGGTATTGATTATTTTGAGGTGTTTTCTCCTGCTGCTAGACTTGATACAGTTCGTATATTTGTTTCTCTTGTTGCTCAAAATAATTGGAGAATTTTTCAAATAGATGTTAAATCTACGTTCTTGAATGATGTACTTAAATAAGAAGTTTATGTTGAGTAATCTGCTGGCTATGTAATAAAAAGGCATGAAAACAAAGTCTTTAGAATGAATAAGGCATTATGTGGATTGAAGCAAGCACCTAGAGCGTGGTATACGAGCATTGACTCTTATTTTTTATTGAGCATAGTTTTAAGAGATGTCCTTATGAGCATACTTTATATGTCAAGTCTAATTCATATGGTGATATTCTTATTGTGTGCTTATATGTTAACTATTTGATATTTACTAGCAATAATCCAAAGTTGACTTCAGAATTCAGGGAGGCTACGATAGCTCATTTTGAGATGACAGATATGGGACTAATGTCTTATTTTCTTGGCATTGAAGTTGTTCAAATAGATGGTGGAATTTTTATTTCACAGAAAAAGTTTTCTAGTGATATTTTGAAAAGATTCAAGTTTCACTTCATTCTTCAGAAGGACAAAAGGAGACCCAGTTTGACTTTTGTCCTTCTGAAGAACAAGTTGCAGATATTTTTACAAGGCTACTCAAAACAAATTCTTTTTTGAAGTTGAAGGGATTACTTGGCATGGTGAAGCTCGAAGAACTTGGTTTAAGGGAAGCAATATGAGCCAATTAAACCAATGTAGTATAGTTTTAGTAGGACTCTTAATGATGAGTTTTAGTAGTGGTAGGATTTGATTTGTTTTATCATAATAGGATTAGGAGTCTTTATCCTAGTGGGAGTAGTATTATTAATTTGAATAGGATTAGAAGTCTTAATTGTATTAGGATTAGATTTTATATAATTTATATGTGTGGCCATGAGAAGTAAGCTGTATGCCGCAAGCCAAAAAATGTCCTGCCGCATGAGAAAAAATTGCCTCGGGAGCCACGGGAAGAAAGTCATTCCCTGATTCAAGTGTTAGTGGTAATGTTAATAAAAAATTATTTTTCATTGATTTCCTTCTTTCTTCGTTATAATTAAGGTCATTAAGATTTGTTTCTTTATTTCCCAAACGTACTGCTGCGGTTTTTTTTGGCTTCGTGTCAATTAAGTTGGTATATGTTTGTTTAAATTTAACATCAATACTGAAATATATTTTATAACTTAAAAGAAATCAATATACTCAAAGATGAGCACATTCTTAGCCTCTTTTATGGGTTTTGGAATTTTATTTCTCAAAGGGTTTTGCATTGTAGTAGATTTAAGTGTCATGTTATTGCATCCATATTCTTATATTCCATGAGAAGAGAAAAATAACAAAGCCACTGAAGCTCCCTGTTTTGATTTTAGAGAGATGATAGCATGAGCCACAACCATGGTGGTGAACTGGATAGATTTTTTCAACTTTGGGGGATATAGTGTGTACTTGAGACTATTTGTGGCTATGAAGAATTGGTATTCCCATGTCACTAATACAGTGAAAGAGAGGAGGGAGGGAGAGAGAGGGCTTAATATAAAGTAAGAAGAAATAATGAAGGAAAATAGGAGTAAAACTGACCTTTTGCTCTGAGTGGAAGTGCAAGTTCGCATGACCCGACTGGGAGCTGGAGTTTTTCTCTCAACACATTCAAGTTTGGTTTGTACAACCATGTGTTGCCTTCACGTACAAGTAGTTCCTTGGAAGTAAACAAGTTTGGTATTGGAAAGCAGTTGGTGAAAAAAAGCAGTTGCACAGGGTAAGAGCCTTTAGCAGAGGCTGCTAGCCCAGCAGCAGCAAGCTGCAAGTGCAACCGAGCCACATCTCTAGACCAATTCCATTCATTTCGACAAGGAAGCTTCACAGCAATGAGATCAAGCCGTCTTCTTGGGACTTGAAGATTTGGTAGAGGAGGGCAGACAGGAACTTCTTCTTCTTGTTCTTCATCTATCCATTCTGGATACAAGGAATCCCAAGTCACATTTTTGTCTACATAGTCTAGGTGTAGATCAATGTGGTCGGCAGTGGGAAGAAGCTGTTTCCAATGACTGATTTCACTTGTATTGAAGTTGAGAACACCAATTCCCTGAATTTTATTCCTGTCATCCGTTTTCTCAATGGCTTTTGAAATTTCATCCCAATCAATATCTAAATGAGATATATATCGTGGATCTGATGCACCCCATATCCACCTGTTTACAAAGTGTGCCCTGCATTAAAATAAGCTATTTATTTGTTAAACACTTGTTTGGTTACATATGCTTCATAGTCTGTTTTGCTATAATTGCTGCTGTGTGGAAAGTGTATTTGAATGGGAAAATGGTGGACACACCCCCCCCCCCCCCCCCCCCCCTGTTGGTCCCAAAGCCCAGAAAGATATCTTTGGTTGAAAACCAAATAAAAAAGATGGTTTTTTCCTTGGAAAATTACAAGATCAGACAGTTATGGCAATAGGAGGCAATACTGACCGAGAAACAGTGTGTCCAATATGGTCATGGTGACAAATTGCCGGAGAGTAGAGAAATGTCACGAAAGTGCCAAATATAATGACAAGCAGGACAAATTTCAATGGATGAAACTTGCATTTAGCACCCTTGTCTTGGATGGGAATGTAGAATGGCTTCTCAACATCTTTGACTTTACTTCTTTGTAGCTTTCTTTTGTATATGTCTTCGCTGATTCAAGTGGGTGTTGAAGAATATATTAGCAGATAAACAAGATGAGAAGAGAATTAGGAATGACACAATAAGCATGCTTTCAGATGAATATGGCATTGAGTACACAAGCAATTTAGTTCAACATATGATGTTATTTTTTAAAAAAAATCTTTCATTGAGCATATGACTGTAGCACACATCCCTTGATGATTATCTAAAACAGTTACAATATGACTAGTTATAGCTGACCCTAGAGTTATGGATTCTTCAATTGTTCTAGTTCCTATATTTGAAGATATACGATCTCTGTCCCAGCCTCAATCCCTCTGTTTTTCAAAATTCTCAAGATAGATAGCTATGAGCTAACATTTTAAAGCTCTGAAGATAATTGAGCAAAATTGACTAGACATGGGAATCATGCACTCTCAGATTGAGATTTGTATCACCATCTGGTGCTTTCGGGGCTGCTTTATATCATATGCTAACGAATCCCTGCTCTAGAGAAGCTGGGAAAGATTGGCTTCTTTAGAGAAGCCTGCAAGCAAATTTGATGGGCAGCATTAGTTTGGAAACTCAATAAAAATGTTTTCTCGAGTAAGCAAGGCAGACTGTAATGGTTTTTGTGTGCCCCAGAGGAAAATCTATTACTCAAGTCATGATCAACAAAAAGCCATTGCAATTATATAGTCTTTTTCATTTATTCTCCAATCCATGAACCTTGATCAGATTTTGCTAAGACACTTCTCAGCTAACAGCCCACATTTCCTTTTGAACTTGGAAACGTTAACAATTTGTCCCAACTCACCTTTAATGCAACTTCTAGATCCACTCTGACTATAATAAAAGAGATAACTTCAGTTTCCATTTTTGATTCCTTTGCAATTTGGAATCACTCTCATACTAGACATTTTTCTACCATTAGTTGGACTGTCTTTGATCGAAAATTTGTGTCCATTAAAGAAGAAAAATTTGTGGGCTACAACCACCACCCGTGAGCAATGGAAAAAAGTTCTAAAGCAGAGAGAGTTGCAGGCCCATAGGGAGCCTACTTCTAAAACTAAACAAGTAAAACAGAAAAATTGTTATGAGAGTTCTGGCATGTCCATGTGCTCTAGCTACCCAATTTCCAGATTTTAATGCAACGAAAAATAGAGAAGAAACTCACATTGACACAGATGATCTTTGTCTAGCCTCCATGGGGCGTGGGGAAGGAAACATCCGATCTACAAATAATACAGGACATTGGGTCAGAGGTCCCTGTATACACATATATAAATAAGTTCTACAGCATTATATGAAATTCCATGAGATACCCACTCAAAAAGATATACATTTGCATAAACTATAATGATATTCTATATAACATTGTAAGAACTAATCAAGATCACTATGAATTAGATGTATTGAATTAAGTTGAACAACCTCCAAAAAAACAAAAAACAAAAAAAAAGAATTAAACGCAGAGATATGGGATCTAAAGAAGCATCAAGGTAGTGATACACATTACGCGAAGGTAGGAAAGAACATAAAATTAAAGATAAAAAATACATATGTGAGTAAATGTTGCAAAGAATCAATATATATATATGCAATAACTAACAAATCTTCAAGCAGGTATGTATCATTAAATCAAGTAACCCGGACACCAGATTGTATTTTCCCATATACCAGAATGAAAAGCAATCCAAACAATAACAGATGCAGTGAGAGAGAGCAACAATGCTTGCTGCAGCTATGTTGCAGAAATCATTGAAGCTTTGTCTTGAGTTGTGAATATAATTGTGGAGAGGAGGGCGGGTAGAGAGCACAGCATGGAGTGAAAGCCAACATAGACAGAGAAGTAACGTCTATTTGAATTTTCTTCTTTATATAGAAATTTTTTTTTTCTCACTATTTTAGTGAATCACCAAATAATATTTTCAATTTCTAGTTTTATTAGTTTATCACCTACTTTCCCCGCCTCTCTCTCTACATTTCTTTCCATTTTTATTATTTTTTTGTTGGATATACCCTTAATTATATCTTATATTAGCAGATTAATTAGAAGTCCTTTTATTTTTGTCTTTATTATAATAGATAGTTTTTTTAAAAAAAATAGTTTGTTATTCTTAGTGACTGAGGTGTACAACCTTTCCAAGATATATGGGATAGGTGATGTACCAAGGTATCCATCATATATAATGTGTAATGTCCATATTTCTTTTTCAACGAGAGAGATTATTTTCTTTTTTCTTCTTTCATTCTTCCATTGTAATTATTACTTAATTAATTGTTACTATTATTTTGTGGTTGTTTGTGTCTAGTGAGAGGACTTGAAAGAGATGCAATTTGGTTAACCATCACAAAGACTGGTTCAATAACTAAACACCACACGAATAATTGGAGTTAGAGTGAAGTTTACACATAAAGACACCTTTTAACGCTATTTTCCTTGAATTTTATGGAGTTGGTAGAAAGTATTTTGGGGAAAATGTTAAGTGCACAATTTTTTCTCATCTTAATTTTTTACTTTAAAATACAAGTAAATGCACGCGGGATTCATAAATTTGTATCTACAAATAAAAAAAAAAATATTGATAAGAAAATTATTATGTATAGCATCACTCTAGATAATTATTTGAGAATTACAAAATTCACAATTATACATATTATATAAAGTCAAAATATTTTTAAACATTTAAAACCGTTGGCATTTATTTTTTCATGAATTTTTTAAAGAAGTGTTAGCAGGGATTTGAAAGTAACATTTTTACATCAAAATGGGAATTTCCCTTATCATATTTCTATAATTGTTGGGTTCTTCGTTATGAAGTTAATTACACAAAATACTATCTTATTTGATATGTAGTCTTGAGAAAGGTAAATACTAGCTAATTATTCTTTATTTAGCTAGGACTTTGGTTTGTATTTTCCATTAAAATTTAAAATTGCCAACATTCATATTTCATGGATTATGTTGAAAAAATAGTTAGTTGGCATTTGAAACTAACATTTTGTACATGGAGTTTTCACCTTTTAGGAATTTTCCTCAATCATATATATATATATATATATATATATATATATTTCTGTAATTGTTTTTATTATTGTGAAGTTATTTTGAACTACTCTTCAATATAGTCTTGACAAATAAAAAACAAAACTCTATAACTCGATATTAATTCTATATTACATGCAACAGATTGAAACATTTATGTGAAACAAACGTGAGTCCATATCATGAAGAACAGGACCCTGAGAAAATTAAATAATTATGTTCTTTTTTCAAGCAACGACCCTGAGAAAATTAAACAATTATATTCTTGGTTGAAAGAAACCAACCAGGTACTCTTTGTTTGGATAAAACTCTGGCTTGAAAGCCTACAGAAAGACGTCAATTACTTCGTAAATTTCCATATCTTCAAAACTAAGAACAGGACATGGCAACCAATTATTTTGCCGTTTAAGAAAAGTTAAACATTAAAAAATTAATTGATTCTCTTTAATTTCGGATGATGAGATAACCAATAATTTATAGGATGATTTTGATTAATGTTTAATTGATATATTAACGCATAATTTGGGAGAAGCACATCATTGATCATCGTGGTGTCAATGCCACAGCCATATACGTATATGTATATAGAACTGTAGTACTAATGTACTATACAAAGGCTACCATGCATGCATGATAAGAAATTATTATTTTTTCATTAAATTTCATCGATCTTCATTTGTAATTAATAGATATAAGATATGTGTAGTTATGTCAAGGGCAGTTGTTGTTGATATTAGGTTAATGAAAATAATGGCGTCGGTTGATGGTGGAATTGGATATGGGTTATGTGGTGGATTACATTAAGTCCCATCTCACTTACCAGATAGGGAAAAACCAATTATTCTTTCAAGGTAATTGCCCCCCATAACAGGTTTCTTGATAATGAAAATGATAAAAAATTCACTTTATTACTTAAAAATGATTTTACTTGGCTTTGTTAGGGGTTGTTAACCCTTTGGTCTCTTTGTCTAGTTTAGTGGTTCATATTATCATTTAGTTTCAGTAATGCCTACTCAATTGTCAACTCAAAAATAAATGAAATCCTCCCTCTCTCTCTCTCTCTCTCTCTCTCTCTCTATATATATATATATATATACATATATGTATATATATATATATATCAGTGCTCAATGTATTACGTACCTAATTCATTGCCATATGGAAATGCTCGTGAATACTTAGTACCATCCACTTTTTTTACGTGTGTTTTTATTCTTGTTATTTAAGTTATATTTATAATGGGGTTATCATATAGGTTTAAAGGTCCTTTCAAAAACTATCTTAAAAGTCACTAGACAATAGTCTAATGATATAGAATGGATCAAACCTACCATTAGAAGGTTCAATCCTTTTTTCCAAGCAAAAAATTAATTTCCACATTCACATTTTTCATGTGTTTTGTTAAATTCAAAACCTTTTATAGTGAAAACTCAACTAAAATAATGACTTTTGAGCGGTCAAACAAAATAAAACAAAACAAATTTTGATAAGAGGAAAACAAAAAAGGAAATCAATGATAAATCTAGTCCCATGTACATGAGAGATTGATATTCTTTCATATATATATATATATATATATAGCCACACACACTTTTCCCTTCTTTGCATCCAAGTTATGAGATTTCTGATTAAGAAAAAAAGGGGTTTCTAATAAATTATCGATAATGCAATATTTTGGAAGCCAAAAATAGCAGTTATTAAACATAATGACGAGAGTAACAAGTATTAAGTTTAAAGTTTTGGAAGTCCCAAGAGGCAACAACCGAGCAACCAATTATGCAGATCTAAGAGTCGTATAGAAATCACACGTGGCAATATGAAAAGTAGATGCTTCTGTGGGAGAGAAAAGGTTGGGGTGGGATGGGACGTCCTTGTTTGATGGAAGCCTTGCACCTATCGCTACGTATCTCTCTCTCTCTCCATCAATTGACCATTTCATTCCATTCCATACATATATACATATATTTATATGTATATATGTTGAAACAAGTCTAGCGAGGAAGTAAAGAAAGTACTAGAAAAAGGAAGGAGAGATAGAATGAGAGAATACATGCAGAGACGTGAGTTCGTATGTACTTTGTATTGAAAGCAAAGCAACCCCTTAGGCATGCGCAGGCTTTATTTTTTTGGTTCGCCAAAGGTCCTTTTTTTTTCCTTTAGCTGTCATGACTCAATGGAAAACAAATGATGTTGCCATGGACTTTGTTTGCCTTGTCATGAGATGGAAGTTATCCATCTATTGTCGCATCTCCTCTTGACAGGATTTTTGGGCCTTCTCACAACTGCTCCGGCTGTCAAGTTTTTTTCTCTCTTTATGTTTTTTTTTATTCTTTAAAAATTTCAGTTACATCGGTATATTTCCATCCCACTCTGGGTCAAGAAAATTGAAAGAAGAGATTAAAAAAAAACAAACATTGATTTGAGAATTTCGGAAATTAGGATCATTTGATTGATGGGATTTGCTAATTTCTCATTAATCATTTCCAAGGCCCATGTATTTGATTGTTCTTTTGCAAATTTCGCTTTCACTTTGTATTGGAACATGTAGGTACTCCATCAACACTAACACATCTCAAAGTCATGATCAACAAGGGACTTCAAAACAAAAAACTATGCGATCATTAGTCAAACTGTTCTTTAGTCCCTGAGCTTAGTGCTTGACAAGAATAAAGCCTAAAGTGTTGGACGAAATAATCTTAGTTCTCAAACTTTGTAGTATTTTATTAGGATCTAGTTGAAAAGTTCATGGAATTCCTAGACTCGATGAACTCTCTTAAGAGAAAGTTCCCCCCGAGGAACTCTTTGCTCTTCCTTCAAAGGGATGCCTTAAGGTTTGGAGGCAAGCCTTCGGGAGACTTTTCTGAAGTCTGACATATGACTATAGTACCAAAGGTATCATAGACCCATTATTCGGGATACTTAGTGTTTTTTGGCTTGGAGGTTAAAATACGAGGAACTCCTAAGGTGTTCCTTGCATGACTCATATGTAAGAACACCTAGGGTCCTTCTAGAAAGAGAGATTCCACTCAGATTCTATGATTCTTCTGTTACTTTCCACCTCAAAACTACATTCTATTTTGAACTGTAGCATCTATGTGGGAAATTTGTTAAGAGTGATATCATACCCTAACAAACTCACGTGTTGGGACTACTATAAATTACCCACTTACATTACTGTAAACGATAAGGAAAACTATCATAGTCTCTGGGTAAAAAGTACAATCCCTGTTATTTCAAGTAAACCCTGGATCTGAAGAGTACATAGAACTAGAGTGGAGGTCATTGGGCAGACAACATAGTCGATCAAAACCTGTTCTAGCCCCTGCTCTCATGTAATCTCTCTAGATTAGATTGCTCATATTTTTCTTTCATTTCGAATTCACTCGGTGTCCATGGTTGTTTGATGAAGAATACTCACTCTTTCTCCCTCTCTTCTTTTGAATTTGATTGACTATTCACTAGATCTGGAAACTCCTTGTAAACATTTTGGCGACTCCACTAGGGAGTGATATCTTTCGAAAATGACCTCTCAACCAAGAAATAGCGATAATCTAGGGGAACTACCTGAAGGAGAAGCCGTATCCTCTGAAGCCACACCTACTATGCATCCCGACGGTTAGAATCCTCAACCTTAGGTTCTAATCCCTACTCAAACTTTAATGGATTTGGTCAATTCCATGGCCGAACTTAGAAGAAACCAACAAATTATGTTCGAGACTTTGTTCAACCAAAAAACTCTCCCACATACCCAAGCCTAATCATGCCCCTAATCCTTTAACTTCTTTCGCTCCAACCACGCCAGTAGCATAAATGGCGATCACAACGCACCAGACAACGGTAAAGGTACCGGAAACTACCCCGACCATTCAAAGAGTCGTTCCATAACAAATGACAATAGGGAAACTCTTAAGGGACCATCTATTGTGTCATCCTAACCGATTCCAACCCCAGTCGCTCCTGCGCAGGTCGTCCCCAGTTCAGTTTTAAAACAGCCCATCCAGTTTACCAAGGAGGATGTACAGAGAGAGATTTAGACTCTTTTATTACTACAAAAGCAAAGCTTACTATTAATTGTCTTCTCCCCCCTTACTCACTTGAATTTTCTTTGTTACCATGCCCAAAAGGGTACCACCCTCCTAAATTCTCCAAGTTCGATGAAAAGAAGGGCAGTTCTCACGACCATGTCCATCGATTCATAAAATCACTCAATCATTTCGGTAACGAACCAAACTTAATACTTAAAGAGTTTTTCAAGACTCTCACTAATCGAGCTTACACTTGGTACCTAGGTCTTCCCTCAAATTCTGTTCATACTTGGCAAGAGATGGTCTACAAATTCCATACCAAATTCTTCCATGTCGAGCAAAGAATCACCTGACTAGACCTAGCCAAATTTAAATAAAATCCAACAGAATCCTTGTGCGATTTTGTAAGAAAGTTTAGAAATAAGGCTTTAGACTGTTACGAAACAGTGACCGAGAAGGAGTTGGTAAAGTTTTGGATCGACAAAATGCTATCCAAGTAAACTTGGAAATAAAAACATTCTCTCGCCTAGCAGAATCAGTTCGGCTGATAGCCAATGCATTAGAAGTTAATGATGTACCTAAGGTGTTAATAAGAGGATTCCGTAGAGGACTCTCTGCCCTGGCTGTCGAGGAAGATGGGGCACCTGTCAAGAAGATGAGCAGCACCCCTCCCCTTGAGTTACCCTGTGAACTAAAAAAAGTTCGCACACTTTGGAAGAACTGGATCAAAGACAAGCAAATTGACCTCCCACTTCCGAAGAAGAAGTCTTCGTCCCGAGATAAATAAAGTCCCAATTACTATCCATACCATCAAACAACCTCTAACCCTCTGAAGGATTGTTGGACCATGAGAAAGATCTTCTAAAAAAAACTGAAAGCATACCAAATCCAATTAGTCAATCCCGTAGTTGAGGAAGACCTACTTCCGATACATACTTATGGGAAAGACAAGGAAATCGTCCAAATGGTTTCTTTTTTTACGAAGACATAGAGGCATAAAACGAAATGGGATATGTCTCGGGAGATCTAGTCACCAAGTATCAACCATCTCCGACGAACAAGCTTACAAACTGAAAGAAACCACAAAATTTTGGTGGTTTTTTTACCAGATGGGCTTTGGTGAAAAATCACGCTTAGAGGCCACAAAAGCTATTCTACAAATAGCTGCTAACAATTTAGAGAGCTGCATGACAATCGACAGATCCCTCCGACGAGTGCTAAAAGGTTCTACCATTACCATTTCTTTCTCAAAAGAGGATAAGGTCTTGCTCTACAACCACAATAGACCCCTTTATGTTCCAATCATTATCAATGGAGTTGAGTTTCCTCGAGGATTTCTTGATAGAGGGGCATCAATCAATATAATGCCACTAAATGTTTTTTGTGCTCTAAGATTGATAGAGCATGAGTTAACTGGGTAGTCGGTCTTTATCACTAGGTTTAAAAGAAACAGACAGAAAAGCCTAGGATGCATGACCACTGTCACGACCCTGAAACCCACCCCACACGGATTATGGAGACGCGACCACTACTTTTCGGCCCGGGGGCCGGTGGGTAGACCGAAAGCGGCTGTGTCGGACAACGATGCGAACTTGATCTTTAATACATAAAAGGGGTTTTGCGAAAACGTGAAAACTTTTTTTCCTTTCCGCACAGCTACTCACATACAATACATGTACAATTCACAGACATACAGAGCTTCTTCTAAACTTGCTAAATCTTTAAACTTAAACATATTACATGATCATCGTCCTCAGGGACTTAATTACATAATTTGTCTAGAATAGATACTATAGAAAGGCATTGACCAACTATTAGTCTTGACATTCCCAAAATCTTGTTTGCTGAACTTGTTTCAGCTATTTTACTTACAACCCAAAAATGCTAATCAAAAGTGAGGAGCTCCCGACGCCCTTCCTTTATGTAATACCCCGACCCGAATTAGGGACTATTAAGCTGTTGTGTTAAAGTTAGAAATCGACGCCTTTAGTAACGAAGTCGGTGTCAACCCCGACGCACGAACTTTTAAGTAAATGTCCTGAAAAGTCAGGACTGACTGTACATCACTTTCGTTGCAATCACCAACATGTCGATTTTGATGATAATTATATTTTCACGTCAACTACCAATTGTTGATACGAGTATGAGAATTGGGCACGTATTACGAGGATACGAAGATTAGTACCAAGATGATACATTTAAGAAAATAATTAATTTTTAAAGTAATTAATTATTTTAAATATTATTATAACAACTAATATATATAATTAAATGCAAGAATATATATATACTATATAAGTGATTATAACCTTAAATATATATATAATTATACATGAACATATATATATATATATATGAGTATGTATATGCATGCATGCATGTATGTTAAAATATGAAATGTATGTATGGGTTAAGAGGGCATGCTATTGTCCAAAGTGTACAAAGGTGAGTGTGTGTCAAAGAGAGGTGTGTGTAATACCCAAAGTGTATTAGGTTTAAACCATATATACATATATATATATATATGTGAGTCAAACACCACACACACACACAACCGGCCACTCATGGCCTGCCCAACAGTGGAATTCAGACCCACTCATGAAGAAGCCTGAAATTGGCTAACCCAAATGGAGGGGCAATCAGATTTGCCATGATTCACTCTCCTTATACAAAATGTATGGTGCTTGTACACACACACACACACACGGCCATAGAGAAAGAGAGAAAGAGTTCTGGGCATTCAGAAGGATAGAAGGGAGGTCTCGGAGGAAGAAGGAAAGAGAGAGAAAGCCACTGTTAGAGATAAAACACAAAAAACTCTCATTTTCTCTCTCTAGAAAATTTTGCTATGCATGAACTGTTTTAGCATCTAGATTTTATATATATGATGTTTAAGGTAGATAAACGTGATTAAGCATGAAATCTAAGCTTGAAAACACTTAGAAAACACCAAACCCATGAAAACCGCCATTGATGGACCTTGCTAAAAGCAGGTCTGAAATCATGTGAACAAAACTTTGTTTGGATTATTGGAACCTCAACTAGACTCTAAGAGAGTGTTAAAAACACTTAACCGCGATAAAAAAGCCCAAGAAATGGCCTTCAAAACATAACTTGCAGGTACGGGTTTCAAAACCCAACCTCACGAACTTGCTCTCAAACCCATTTTTACGAATGGGAAATGAAACCCCATAAAGAGGGGATCACACAGAACCAAACATAAGTAAAAATGGTGAAGAAACCAGGATTTACTATGGGATTGCAGGTCCGGTTATCAAATTTTCAACCGAATGGATGAGCTTGTTTCAAGCTCTAAAACCAATGCAAAACCCTTCAAAAATCTCTTAGAAACAAATTTAAATAAAAACAGTATGGATCGGATGAACAAAAACGCACGAAATTGAAGCTTTTTAGCTTCGGGTTCTAGGGTTACAGAGAGGGATCGTTGGGGAAGATGAGGCCGAGTCGACTCGCAAACCATTTAAAACCGAGTTGAAGGGTTGGCTCGGACACGTGGTGATATTTGGGGCTGCCACCGCATTAATGCGGCGGCGTCGTTTTGGGGCGCATACATAGAGCCGTTTAAAATTGAAAAGAAAAAGAAAAAAAAAAGAAGGAGGATTGCGGTCAGTGGGGTTCGAACCCCTGACCTACGCGCCCACACAGCCTCCCTTACCACTCGGCCACGCGCTTGCGTGTGTCTTATGTGGCACCAATATATATATATATATATATATATAATATATCAAATAAATCAGAAAATTAAAAAGGTGCATTTGCACCTTACAGGATTCGAACGTGGGACTGTATGAGGAGGGAGGTGACACGCTGGCCAATGTGCCACCCTATTCAACCTGTTACTCATATGCAATTTAAATATATATATATATATATATATTACATTTTATAATTTAATTTAATTAAATGAAATTAATTAAATTAAATACTCCGAAATGGCCCGTTGTCCAAAAATTACAAGTTATATATGTAACCTTACTATCTCGGACCCTCTGAGTCCATTGGTGAGGTCTGTGACATGAGATGAGGCCCCGAAAAAATTTAAGACCACTAAAAATGTCAAAATGACCAAATTGCCCTTCCCCCTAAAGAAGTCAAACGAAGTCCAAATTAAACAAATGAATAGTGTATCCTTACTATTTTGGATACTCTGAGACTGATGGTAGTGTCCATTTTACGAGACGGGACCCGAAAAAATAAAGACACGTAAAGGGGTAAAATGACTAAATTACCCCTAGTACACCAAAAGCCAAATTAAACCAAGGAAGGTCTAAATTGACTTTCTTTGACATCCCGGACTCAATAATGGAGTCCAAATTACGAAACGAAGTACGAAAAAATATGACACGTAAAACGATAAATGACCATTCTACCCTTTTACATACAAGAGTCCGAATTAAATTTTACGAAAGCCTAAACTGACTTTCTTCGATGCTCCGGACTCAATGGTAGAGTCTATTCGACTAAAAGAAATGTCTAAAATAAAGATACATAAAATTTGATGGATAGCATCTGTCAGATGACTATAAAGTAATGTAATGCCAAAGTACTAATCTACGGCATATACGAGGACATGACAACACATCAACCTTAGAATAAAAATTTCTAACTCATAAATTGATCTTAGGTGAATTATGGAAGAACAACGACCCAAGTACACGAACATGACCAAGGCCCAAAGGGCCAAGGACCCAAAGCAACAGGCCTTCATGCAAGAACTGTTGCATCGACAGAAAGTGATCAACAGATTTGTCAGGATAGCCAAGGCGACAGAGGTCGTCTCGGTAAGCCCCTTCATGTTCAAATCACCCACCAAGGCCATGGTGGCAGAGGCTAAAAAGAAGAAGGAGGAAAAAAGGAAATTGGAGGAGGAAAGAGAGAACACGGAAACCTTAGCCGAATGGCGTCGCAGGTAATATTATTATCATTAAGAACATAAGTTACTAGATCTGTAATACAGCTATAAGTCGGACAGGTATAAGAATTTAGGCTTCTCACAGTCTACACTTAGTGAGTTATGAAGTTGATTAAGTACATATGAAATTTATGGAATCTTCATAAATCTTGATAGGCTAAGGAAAGAGAAAGTTAAAGGGAAGGCGCCTCAGTAGAGCTAACCCTAAAGGACCGAGGTGAGTAATCTTGCATTTGAAGTGGAGGTTTTAACTCCACGGATTTCAACGGATGTTTTTAAGTTCAAATATTTACAGCATTGATATGTCAAATTCAGTATTCATGATTTCTGTTTTCTTAAATATTCTGCCATGACATGCTTCATGATTATTTACATATTATATCCGTAAATGTTTTCTTTTCAAAATAGTTAGCATGTCTGATTTTCCTCAACACCCTGAATTTGATTACTGCAAGTATTGAAGCATCACTGCAAGAGTTATACGTCACATGTTTTAAATACTCATGAAAGGCTTTTATACAAAAGTCATATGACAAAGGTTTTGCAAGATAAATAATAAGCACATAGGTAGTGTGGTGAGTTGTACGGAACTCAATGGGCCTATCATGTGCATCAACACATAGTCAGGATTTTGGGTCATACGGAACTCAATTGACCTGTCATGTGTAATGTCTGGTAGCAGGATCTAATCCCCCAGGCAAATGAGATATCTCCACGTATACGTAAAATGGGAGTCTGGTTCGAAACAGATTCCACCTAATTAGAGGGAAAATATGACAAATGATTTTGGAAATGGAAGCAGGTTTTATCCCCCATTTTCACTATACATGTTTACATGATTTTAAGTTATATGTTCTGAAATACACATACTCTTTTATGGAAATATATGTTCTAGCTTGAATACCTTGAATGTTTCAAAGCTACATATTTTAAGAATGCATGTTCTCTATGTTCAAGTATACGACCAATTGGTAGTTGAGTATTTTATAAACTCTCATGTACGAAACCTCTACCAATTGAAAACCCATGATAGATGTAGGAATTACTCATTGGGCTTTTCGAAGCTCACCCCACTCCCTAACATTTTTCAGGTGATGATCAAGGTTGGACACTTGCTCAATTTGAGGAGCAGTGAATGGCATCTCCAATAGGTCCTTGGAGATATTTTGGTAGTAGTAGGACCCATTATCAGTCAAACTTTTGTAATGGGAATTTTGGATAATGATGTACTTAAGCCCGAGGGGCACATGGATATGTACTATGTAGAACCTTTAGTTAATATTATTATGCTCTGATTATTATCTTTATGTGTACCGCTATGAAGAGCGGCAGTATCAGATGGATATGCGACAGATGTTTTATTTTAAAAGAAAAGAAAAAAAAAAGTTTTTCACGCTTCCGCAACCACAGGTCGCATCGCTGTCTGATATTGTTGCTTATGTATGAGCCTTGTTCCGAGGCCTTCGGGTCTCGGGGCGGCGGTCGCGATCCGGTAATCCGCGCAGGGTGGGTTTCGGGTCGTGACACTTTATATGGGCAAGGCTCCCATTCATCCTTGTTACTTGAAAAAGTTTTGGGTAACAAATCCATGTGAGATTTATGAAAGCTCGTGTAATTCCGGCACCTTGTCATGGTTATTCAACTGGTAGTGGGTTAAGTGTAAGAGAGTTCATAAAACAATTACTACCAATTGCTCGTACACTTCATATACAAAATATAAAAATCTTCAAATAGATAGCCCGAAGCATTTAAGGCATTTAGTTTATCAAACACGGAATACAAGAATCTTTAAAACATAAAACACGAAGCATTCAAGGCATTCAATTTAAGTAGTTATTTCATGATACAAAATACAAGGATTTATTTTTATTAAAATTGAAAACATAAATCCTTTGATCATGAAATTAGAACATGTAAATCACGTTTAGAATAATGGGGCATAAACCTTCTACCATTTCTGAATGTAACATCTTTTCATTTTTATTTGAGTTGAATTTGTTTTGAACTGAACTCTAAGCTTAATAGATCAGTGGAGATATCTCATGCTTGGGAGATAAACCTTTTACTAGGCATTTTTAGGATTTTGAGTCCCATAGGGTCTCAAGAGCTCATGGTGCTTATGCACAATTATCTTGCATTACTGGTTTGCAAATAGGAAGCATTTAAAACATTTTTTTCAAATAGATGCTTTTCAAGAGCATTTAAATAGAACTTTTAGAAGTACTTTAACAGAGCTTTCAGAATACTTAAAACATAATGCTCATGAGCATTTAAAACATAACTTTCAGAATACTTAAACATAATGTTTATAAGTATTTAAAAATGGTTAGAATGAGAAACATTCACTTTTAAAGAGGCATTTAACATAACTTTAAAGTTAAAATAGACACGCTGAAGTAAGAACTTATAAACAATTGACATTTAAAAGAAGTACATTTTCAGTTCATGATAGTATTTGAAAATGGAAACAAGTAGCATATTTAAAACACGAGTCATGTAAATACAGGAATTGAATTTAAAAATTTTTAGGAATCATGGAGTTAAAACCTCCACTTCAAAGTCTAGGATTACTCACCTTGATTTCTGGGGTTGGCGTTATTGGTGGGCCTTTCCCTTTCCTTTGTAGTTTTTGAGAACAATTCATTGAAAGTTTATTAATTCCATATTTAACTTAAATCATCACCTATTTGGTGTTCTTAATTTACTCTTAGACCCGGTGAATCCTAATTTTCCTAGGATAGACCTCATCCCTTTCAAATTGGGCCACTCGTAGTCAAGTTTGACTCTTAGGGGTAGTTTAGTAAACTTGCATTTTCACGTGTCTTATTTTTTAGTTCTTAATTTGACAATATGGACCTCACTGTTTGGTCCAAAATGTCAGAGAAAGTCAAAAGAGACCCTCTCGAACTTCTATTTGGCTTCGGGGCATTCTTAAAGGTAAAGTGGTAATTATTATATTGTAGGTGTCCTAATTTTCAAAATTCCATCTCGTAAAGTGGACATTGCCATTGGGCCCAAAATATATATAAAAAAAAAAAAAGTCAGAATACACTGTCTTTTTATTTTATTTGGGCAACAAAATATTTTATCTTAATTAATTTAATTTAATGATATATTTATTTATTATTCATTTTATTACACAAGTGCCACGGTAGCACAGTGGCACATGCGTGGCCCTTAAGTCTCCACGTGCATAGAGGTTGAGCGTTCGAACCTAGGGAACTGTGGCTCCCTTTTCTTTTTTTGAATTTTGGTTTGCCAAATCGTGGACAAGGTAGGAAAACAGTGATAGGATATCCTAAGTCCGAATAGGTTTATCAAATCAGGGGTTTTATTCGCGTAACCAAATAAACCGAATCTCTTTTAATTAAAAACCTAATGATCAAAATGACGTAGCTTCACTTAAACGTTTCTGTGCCTGGGCGGGTTTCGATCCGAACCTGAAACTGACCCGACTGACCCGATCGAACACTGTTCATCTTCTCCATCGAAGTGGCTACTGTAGCCCTAATTTTAGAGATTTTCAACCTCTATTTCATGGGGTTCTAGTGGGTTGTTTGACCTACCGTTTGTTCCTATGATCTTCTAGGACAGTAAGTAAGATTTTTACGTTGGTTTTGGGGGCTGAAGTGAGCTTAAAGGCTCTGTTGGGGCTTTGTGGCCCTTTTGGATAATCGGTTCGTTCGTGGACACTACTTCACCAAAATCAGTGGGGTTGGGCTTGATGTGATCCTAAGGTCAAGGAGGTTCATTTTGTGATCACAAAACCGAGGTTGAAGTTCAGTTTGGGTTGTTCCAAATTGAACCTGTGACCTGCAACTTGGTATTTTTCTCTTGTTCTTGGTTCATTTTCAATTATGGTTAGTGTTTTGAAATCCTTGGGTCATCTAGTGTCTAACCCAAGTGACAGGAACCCGCTTCTTACTAGTTGTTTCAGACCTACCTTGGGAGCTGCCATCAATGGTAGACTTTTGTGGTTCTTTGTATTATAAGCCCTCCTAGGTCTTATTTTCACTCCAAAATTCTAGTACAACACCAACAAAAGCCATGCATGTGCCCTAGCCTTATTTACAGCATGTAAACATTAAAGTTTTTTCTAGAGAGAGAAACTTTATAGTTCTAGGTTTTACCTTCAAATAGTGAATCTTCTCCCTCTTGGGTTCGATTCTCAACTTCTAAGCTTCTTGTATCTAGCTCAGGGCTTGCATGCAAACTTCTCTCCCTTTCTTCTTCTTCTTCTTCTTCTTCTTTTTCTTCTCTTTTTCTCTAGTTGTAGGTTTGTATTTGGAGTTGACACTCATTCAGACTTCTCACGCAAGGGTCTGAGTGTTAACCATATAATCTCAAAGCTTGTGTACAAATGATGAGGGATTTGCATGAAATCCTATTGGGGTGTTGACACCTCATTACTTCAGACTTTTCCACACAGTTTCTAACTGATATAATTATCTTTTGGCTATCATAGCGCATGTGTACTGTTAGCCTAGCGGGTTTCGACTTTGCATAAGTCTCTTGGTGTCTAGGTCTAGGGTTCTACTCTTTAGGCCAAAATTTTTTGGCCTACTTTTTTGTTTTCATAGCCTTTTTTTGTCTTGATTTAATTTTCTTCAATCATTGTTTTGCTTCTTAAAGTCTCTAATATTTAATTAGTGACTTAATCATCGATAATTGGGTCGGGGTGTTACAACCACTTACCTTAAGGTCGAGCCGATCAAATGCCATACCAAGTTCCATATAATTGAAGCAGACACCACCTATCATGTATTGCTAGGGAGGACTTGGCTTCACCAATTTTCCATGATCCCCTCTACATACCATTAACGTGCTAAAGGAATTTATAACCATAAGGTGGTCACCATCAAAGGATGTGCCTGCCCCTTTGCGAGGAGTGCGGCCCACTATACTAACACAATCTTTTATACAGAATGTGCAGATGAAGAAATTTTCTCTTCCAAAGTAATTTACTCCATCCCACTCCCTAAATGGGAGGATGCTAGAAATGATAAGTTCCAAGGACCCACAGAAAGAAAAAAAAAAAAAAAAAGAAAAAGAAAAGGAAAAGGAAGAGGAGGAGTTCAATGGGTCCACATACTCGATGGGAACATAGTCTATCGATTATGACGGTCAATGAGGTCTTCCCTATCAGAAAGAGAAGCTCCTATGCCACAATGTTGCACCACAAAAATAGAGCCGATCACGATCGAAGAACCCAAAAAGGCCCCTGAATGCTTCCAACATGGCCCAAGGTCTCAACAACAACAACTTGAAGAAATAAACTTATCCTCAAAAGAAGGAGTTCACCAACTAGTGTTCATCTATAGAGAACTTAGTACCAAGAAGAAACAAGACTTGGTTGTTGTACTTAAAGTATTTTATGATATTTTTTCTTACAAATAAGATGAAATGCCAAGGATCGATATGAATATAACTATTCACAAACTCAGCACAACCCAAGCAATGGGCCAGTTAAGCAAGCTCTACGAACCTTTCGACCAGAACTTGAGCTGTAAATCAAAGATGAAATTCATAAGTTGCTCGAAATAGGCCTGATTAGAGCAATTCTGCATCCTAAATGGTTATCCAGTGTGGTTCCAGTAAGGAAGTGAATGGGTTAACTAAGAGTTTGCATCGAATTTTGTGATCTAAACAAAATGTCACATCCCAAACCCCACCCTACACGGATGTCGAGGACGTGATGGCAGTTAGTTGCCTTGCCGGTTTGCCGACCGACAATGCGCCCAACCAAAGGCAAACTTCTGAACTTACCGATGAATCGCATTCCAAATGTAAGGTCAGAGCAGCGGAATTTAAAACCTTTTTCATCTCGGGAATGCAACTCAATTATATACCACAAAGGTACATACCACAGAGCGAGTCTAAAATCACATAGCTAATAACTTTATCCATAGAGTACGTCTAATATCTCTAGAATACTATTACCATGAGCCATGTCCCAATACATCTAATGCATATCAATGAAATCAATCGTATCAATGTCACTCATTTGAATAACCAGATTCAATCCACAAGAATGCAAGTCTCCACAAATCAGCACCATCAGATCCTTTACTTAGAATGCCACTTGGCCTATCCATGTCAAATCATAGTGCCTTCTAGTCCAATGAAGATAAGTCCTGAAAAATGTTAGGATAATGGGGTGAGCTTAAATAAGCCCAGTGAGTAACATAGGTTCCCTGTCAAGGGTGTCAAAACCCGTTCTTGCTTATAAAGCACATGTATAGTTTAGTCACTTCAGAAACAATGGTTTTATAAATCCACTTTAAATACAGTTTAAGTAGAATAAAATAGAACCAATCTAAATGGAACAATCGATCAGAATAGACGGAACAACACAGGATGCTAGCAAGTCAATTAGGAATATAGTCAATGAATCAAGAAGACTAAAATCATATCATGTGTGATATAGTACGAAAAGGGCATGCATTTAAGCATTTGCATTTAAACAGTATAGCATACAAAACAATACAGTGAATCAAAATACAATATCTAGACAGTGTAACTTATACACCAAGTCAAAAGTTCCAAGTTACACACAAACTTTACACTTATCTCCTTGTACAAATAATCTGATAACCTTCAGATACGTCAGGTACCTCCTTGCATATCCTGAACAATCATCATTAATCACAGACAAATCAGAATTCATCCATTTATGACTTATTCATCATCTTAGGCGTCTATCGGATTACCTAAGATAGCCTAGTAGCCTATTACCCTTCCATTGGGTTTCATCCGAGGCTATTTCATTCTTTACTTAGGCTTAGTAGTCATCAGGATTATACTCTAAGTCATTTAGACTTCAATCGTTATCAGTCAAGTACTTATTTAACCTTAGGGGTAAAATGGTAATTTTACCATTCTTGTCCCGGACCCTGTCATGGTCCTTAGAATAGTCCATATATCTTAATATAAAGTTCTAGGTCTTTTGGACTCCAATTGTTATCAATTAAGTACTTATTTAACCTTAGGGGCAAAATGGTCATTTTATCATTCTTGCCCCGGACCCTATCATGGTCTTAAGAATATCTCATATATCTTTTATATGAAGTTCTAAGTCTTTTGGACTTAAATCGTTATCAGTTAAGTACTTATTTAACTTTAGGGGCAAAATGGTAATTTTACCATTCTTGTCCCGGACCCTGCCATGGTCCTCAAAATAGTCCACATATCTTAAATATAAAGCTCTAAGTCTTTTGGACTCAAATTGTTATCAGTTAAGTACTTATGTAACCTTATGGGTAAAATGGTAATTTTTTCATTCTTGTCCCGGACCCTGTCATGGTCCTCAGAATATCCCATATATAGATTCTTAAGTCCTTTGGACTTCATTTGGTATCTGCTTTTGATCATCGGGACACATCAGTCATTTCTCATTTTATACGTTGGCTGTTTTGGAGTCTTATTTAGCCCTTCGATTTCTATAATTATGCTTATGATAATTTATCAAATCAGATTGACCTTAATTCGGCCCCTACTTTGCACTTACCATGCTCAGGGGTATTTTGGTCATTTTACGTTTCGTGAGATTCTGACCCTGATTCGTCATTTAATCATGTGTACAGTTTCGCGAGTGTATGGGCTTCTATCGGTATTAATTTCGTCCCATTTGGACATCAATTGGACCGTGTATAGCATTAGGGGCATTTGGGTAATTTCACATGTTGTATGGCTAAACTTTTCGGGACCTCAGTTCATAAAATGGACCTCACCATTAGGTCCAGAGTGTCCAACACAGTTATATTAGACTATCTTTTATTTTTAATTAACCTTGGGTATCATTAGGGGCAATTCAGTCATTTACCATTTGCGTGTCTCTATTTTTCGGAACTTGGTTTCACAAATCAGACTTCACCGTTGAGTCCAGAATGCCCAACATAATCAAAATGGACTATCTTTTATTTTTGTTTGGCCCTAGGTGTCATCAGGGGCAGTACAGCCATTTACTATTTACGTGTTGTATTTTTTGGGACTTAATTTCCTCAAATCAGACTCCACCATTGAGTCCAGAATGCCCGAGATAGTAAAAATGCACTATTTACTTATTTAATTTGGACTTCGTTTGACCTCTTTAATGTCCAAGGGTAAAATAGTAATTTTACCTAATTAATAAAATAATTAAAATAATTATTTTATTATTTATTTATTTCCCAGGGGCTTATTTGCGTTAATTTTTAAAAGTCTGGGCCAGAATACAAATACTCATAACTGTTGGGGGCCAAAACATAATTTAGCAAACTTCCAATTTTTCTTTATTTAATTTAATTAATAAACCAAAGGGTTCTTACTTGGTAACCCTAGACCGGTCCTAAAACACAGTGAACCAGCCAGTTCAATTTCCTTCAGAAAACTGGAATACAATATCCCTGCTATTCCCAATTGGCCCCCTTATCCATGTTTTGGGTTAACCTAATTCCCATTTCAGATTTATTATTCGTGTTACCAAATAGACCCATTTTAGTTTTAAGTTTTAAAACCTTTAAGCCAAAACGGTGCCGCCTCACTTAAACCATTTGTGCGACGGGTCAGGGTCCCGACCCGAACCTAGATCCGACCCGAACCGACTGTCTACTATTAATCTTCTTCCTCTTCTTCCCCAGTTTTGCCCTAATTCCCGATTTCTTTTCTTTTTGATTTCGTGGAGTTTTAACCATTCAACCCCTCTGTTTTCGACCCCAAAATGTTTCTGGAACACGAGGGTGGGATTTGGCATCAGTTTCAAGCCTCAAAACAGTGTGTAAGCTTGGTTCGAGCTCCAATAATGGCGACTATAAATTGCCCATTGCATGCTCATTTCTGGACCTTTTCACGCGTGGCTTGGTCTTTTATATTCCTTAGGTCATGGTGGTTCAAACCGTGTTCTAAAAACGAGATCTAAAGCTCCATTAGTGAAGCTGGGTCACAAACCCGTGACCTGCAACTTTGTTTTTAGGGGCCTTAACCTGAGTGTTGGGGTCGCGGTTTTAGGTTTTTAGAACCCTCTTGAGGTCTGTTTGAGGTTCTGAGTGTCAGAACTTGGTTTCTTGCAGGTCATTTCAGACCTGCTATCCCAAGGTGCATCAATGGCGACCTGGGCTCAGTTTGTGACTTTGGGCTATTTTGAGGTCTCATTTTCACGCCTTAATCAAGACTTCTTATTCTAAACTTCATGCATGCAACTAACAGGGCTCGACAACATAAAAAACAACACCAAATTCAACAAGAAAAATTAACCAGTTTGGGGTTTATACCTCTCAAACAGTGAGCTTCCTTCCCTATCCGTGGCTCAATTCTGATCTTTGGTTGTTGCCTCAGTCAGTCGTGTCCCCTCAGTTCCTTCCTCCTTCATGGTGCACTTAAGTGAAGCACACACACCATGCACACACATGTATATGAACACCTTCCTCTCACACCATGCCCTCTCTCTCTCCTCTATCTAACACTCACTCTCTCAGCCAGCTTCACGAACACACACACACACACACACACACACAAGTCTGAGGCAGCACACTGATTTTTGAAGGGTCAAAGAGTGTGGTTATATATATATATATATTATAGCATTCTCTCACATATACACCTATACATATACATAGATGCATGTATATCAGACTCAGTGGGTTCAGTGACTGATATGAGTTGAAAGGAGATGATGTGGGCTAATGATGTGGGGATTGCATGCATGGCCATTGGCCAATTTGGGAGGTGGCCTTGGTTAACTTGGGTTAATATACAATTATGTTGTATATTTAGACACAAAGTCATTGGCAGCCCACTTGTTAAATTTTTGGGTGCCATGTGCTTGCTTATTTAGGTCAAGGGTTCAAGTCCCCTTGGCCTCACTTTTGCCCTTTTTTTCCACATTTTGGGCTTATGCCCTGTTTGGCTGCGCAGAATTCTATTTTAGTTATTTCCTCCGTAATTTCTTTTCTGTTACTCCTTTTCTGAAATGGTTTCTTCCGGTCATTTCCTATTTCAGTTAGCTTCAATGTCAAGGGCCCCGTGTCGTTTATTATTTATTTGTGATTTCCGTAGTTAGCTAATTCGAGTTCTGTTAGTGTTAAAACGACGTCATTTTTACCTAATTAATTGATAATTAGGTTTGGGTGTTACACCCTCTTCTCCAGACATGTTTAATTATTTTGTCGATCTATCGTGACCGCCGAGAGATTCCCGAGTAACTCCCTTGATTATTCTTCAAGTCGGTGCTAATTAATAATTAATAAATTAATTATTAATTAAACAGGGTCGGGGTGTTACACAAAACATGCCCAAAGGATGACTTCCCATTACCCAATATTGATATGCTAATAGATGCTACTGTAGGGAGTCAAATGTTCTCCTTCATGGATGGTTTCAACAGATACAATCAGATTAAGATGGACCCAAGAGAAGCTGCCAAAACAGCTTTCCGAACACCCATTCGAAACTTTCACTATACAGTAATGCCATTTGGGCTCAAGAAAGCAAGGGCAACCTATCAACGACCCATGACCTACATCTTCCACGATATGCTCCATAAAAGTATGGAGTTCTATGTGGATGATATGGTGGCCAAATCTACTTGGGAAAAAGAGCACGTGACAAACCTGAGAATGGTTTTCGAAAGATGTAAAAAATTTAGACTCCGATTAAACCCGCCCAAGTGTGCCTTCTACGTCACTGCAAGAAAGTTCCTTGGCTGTATAGTGACAAACATGGCATCGATGCAGACTTAACCAAGGTGGACGAAATCAAGAACATGCCAAGATCCAATTCCCAAAAACAGTTGAAACGTTTATTGGGGAAGGTGAATTACCTTAGAAGATTCATCCTAGCCTTTGCAGAAATAACACAACCATTCAACACACTACTCAAAGCCAAAACTCCATTCTGATGGACAGAGGAACATCAACAGGCATTTGAGTATGTCAAGAGGGTTTTAACCTTACCACAAACCATGATAGCCCCACAGCCGGCCAAACCACTCCTTCTGTACTTATCCGTGACAACCAAGTCCATCGGTGCACTACTAGCTCAAGAAGTAAACTAGGCAAGAGAGGCCTATTTATTACATTAGCTGAGTGATCAGGGGACCAGAAGCTCGATACACATCGATGGATGTAACACCCTGATCCAATGAATTGGGTAATCCCATGTAAGATACCGAGTATGAAATTAATTAATAAATAATTATTAATTAATAATTAAATATGTATATAAAATATACACCCATAAATACAAAAATACAATCGATGCATCGCAGACACGACGAACATAATGTGTATATGAAACACATATGCCATATGCATGCACACACCCGAATTAAAAATATATGCGAGTATATATGTACAACTTGATATATATATATATATATATATATATATATTGTAATACCCCGACCTAAAACACACGGGTAATATGACTCATATTACGGGATTAGAAATAATGGTGTAAATATAACTACAAAAGCACCGGGCCAAGTGGCACGCATTACGACATTTTAGAACGATAGTCTAAAACTATCTATAAAGGAGCGAGAGTTGGGACAATATACGAATATTAAAAATTTTGAATACATATTTACGTTACGTGTATACACGTATATAGTGACATATATATATATATATAATTATGCATAAATGAATATATGTATCATACACACACTAAGTGTGTATGTGAGAGTACGATGGAGTGTATTTAGGTGTACATTATATACCTATATATATACATGTAAAGAGATACATATGCATACATACATAAATGTAGCTGGAAGTGGACTGATTTGAGAGGAGTGATGGGAAGGGTTGGCTGCTGCTAGTGTGTGTGTATAAGTGAGTGTCTTAATGTGTGTTTAGAGTGTAATATGGATACATGAGTACACAATGGCAATAACCATTGAATGAGAAAAGAAAGGAAGCAGAATGAGAAGTCAATGAAAGGGGCTGTGTGAGGGAAAGAAGAGAGAGAAAATGGGCAGCCAACTTGAAATATATCTATATATATATAACATGCACTAAACGTGTGTTTGAGAGAAAATAAGAAACTGAAGGAGCACTTGAGTATTCAAAAGTATAAAGGAAGAAAAATAAGGAGAAGGAAGAGGAGAAAATCACTATTTAACGTAAGAACATCAAAACCCATATTTTTGTTCTCTCTAAAATATATGCATATATATAAGCTGTTTTAAGTTTTCTTAAGCATATATGATATCTAGGGTGTACAAACTTGAACGAAGCATGAAAATTTGGCCTTAAAGGAGCCCAAAACACCAAGTCGTACACCATGATAGCCATGGATGGACCTTAGTAGAGCAAGTTTGAAATCGTTGAAACCAAACCATGTTTGACTTATAGGAACCTCAGCAAGACTCCCAAAGTGTTTTAAAAACAGTAAGCCACGACCTTATAACTCAAGAAAAACCCTAGAAATCGGAGTTGCAGGTTCGGGTTCTGATACCCAACCTCCCAACCTTGCACCAAAACTGACTTTAAGGAATGGGGAATGAAACCCCTTGGCAAGAGGGACAAAATAGGCCAAGTCACGCATGAAATAATGGAGAAACGAGCATACTAAGGGGATATCAAGAACTGCCATATGAGGTGGAATGAGCCTTTGAGCTTAATCCAGAGCTCCAAATCAATGCCAAAATGTAAAGTTTACTCCCAGAAACAGTTTAGGGTTGAAAATAGAGAGATTTGATCCCTCAAACTTCACAAAAATAAAAAAGAAAAATTTCAGGAATTAGGGCAGTAGCTCAAGCGTGGGGAAGAAGAAGACCCCGTTGAGCCAACTCGTGAGTTGACTTAACCAATCCTGATCGAGCTAGGTTGGCCACTGTGTCGACTCAGACACGTATCGAGGGGTAGGGCGAGCCACCGCATAAATGGGACAGCGTTGTTTTGGTCCTAAGTTTAAAATAAGGAACCTTGTTTGGTTACGCGTTGATTAGTCCCTTGATGCCCTTGTTTGGAAGAGGATAGCCTATCGATGGATAAGCCTCCTCTACGTTGTTTGGTCCATAGAAAATTAGAAAAATAAAAGGGGCCGCAGCCTGTCACGACCCGAAACCCACCCTATGCGGATCTCGTGTCGCGGGGCCGACCCGAAGGCCGTCCCTACTTTTTCCATTCCTGTATCATAGTACTAATATGCAATGTACTAAAAATTTTAAACAATGAACAGCGGAAGTCTTTATCAATTACAGTAATCCAGCGGAAGTCTTTTAAATAATTTAAACAACGGAAGTCTATTAAATACATGACATAGTTCTACATAAGACAAAATGAGAACTAAACGTAACCAGCACCCGGGGGTGGTGAATACATGGGAGAACTAACATAGACTGGTACAGTACTTCAAAATGTCCCCCTACGCTCTCAGACTCCTACTGGGGTCTCGCAGCGTCATTACCTGAAATAGGGGGTAAGTGGGGTGGAATGAGCTACAAAGCTCAGTAAGTAAATGCAGATCTCCAACACTGGTATCGATGATCAATAAATCCATGAATAAGATTATGATAGCCAATCATAAGAATAAGATGCCGTGGTAGCCAATGAAAATAATTGCCACGAGGGCCAATGGAAACAATTGCCACGAGGGCCAATGGACAGCAATCACAATGCACAATCAGAAGTATTGGGTATAATATCAATATGAAGAAATTCAATGATAATATAACAACAATGAAGTACTGCCACAATGAACCGATCACAATCAAATCAATCAATGCAAGTCCTTCGAGACTTGAAGAATCATAAGGGATAATACCATTCAACAATCAAGTTCTGTTAGTCATAAGAGATGCTGTTATTCTGTGTCAGGGCTCGGCAGACCCTCGATCTTTTGGGGCCCGGCATACCCCCCAGTGAATTCCAGTGAATTGCCATTTGTCCGTTCACGGACTTAACCCGTAGGTCTCATTCAATCAGATAGCATCAGATGGGTGTTGTGACTGAGCACAACTCCCGTGTTCATAAACATGTGATGATCATAAGTAATTCCATAGACTATAAAATGGAATATCATTCATTCAATAAGGATACAACAGTAGGCCTTTCAAGGCATGGTTCAACATGATAACAATGATATAGCAGTCAATCAATATCCACAAGATAGAACAATATCACATTGTGGATAGCAATAACATATGGTACTTTCAAGGCACAGTGTAACATGATAACAATGATACATCAGTCAATCAAATGTCCACAAGATAGAAAAATATCGAATTGTGGAACATAAGGATATCAATACATTCAAGAGTACGAGTTTGGCAGTAAAAGAATAAACTTGGCTTGTGGAAACACCACATGTAAGAGAGAGTGATCCACTTACCTCTATTGTGATTCTAGATCAGGAATCCGTGAGTGTACCCTTGCCTTTCGAGTTCCCCATATATCAGTAATTACGTTTCAGAATAAATGCTATTCATCAAATTTTATGCCTTTCTGTCATAAGTATCTCAAATACAAATTTAGACTTTACCATTGAAGTCCGGAATGCCAAAGAAAGTCAGTTTAGGCTTTCGCGGAATTCCATTTGGACATTTGTACTAAAAAGGGCAAAATGGTCATTTTGTACTTTTATGTGTATTTTATTTTTCGGGACCCCGTATCGTGAAACGGACCTCACCATTGGTCTCAGTAGGTCTGAGAAAGTCAAAATGCACTAATGACTTGTCTCAATCGGACATCGGGTCATTTTCCATTTATTTAATTTAATTAATCTAATTAATTAAATTATATAATTAAGTATAATATATATATATATATACATTATTATTGCACCAAATGGACAGGTGCGTACTGGTGACACATTGGACGTGTGCCACCTCCCCTCCAAAATCATCTCACGATCGAATCCCAGGGACAGCGTCCCTTTTGTTAATTTTTTTCCATTTTATTCATTATATATTATATATATATATATATATATATTGTTGCCCTAATTCGGCACACGCGTGCGCGTGGCCAAGTGGCAAAAACTTGGGCTCAGTGTAAGGGTCATGGGATCGATTCTCAGGGACTACGGTCCCTTTCATTTTCCCTGATTTTCCAAAGCCAAACGGCGAACAACGTCTCAAAACCGAATTAGGATATCCAGTTCTGAATTCGATTCCTTACACTCGTATCCAACCAGTCTAGATTTCATTTGAATTTAAAACACTTACGCCCAAACGACGTAGTATTGAGACACCCAGCCCCAACACGTCGTCGTTTCGGTCACCTATTTAACTCCTTCTTCCCCGATAATCCGGCCAAGGATCAGTAGGGTTCCGGTGGTGAACAGTCACCTTCTCCGGCGACGGTCACCGGTTTCTGCTCTCGGTTTGCCCCAAATCCAATGCCGTTCTCTCACCCTTCTCTCAAGGATTTCAGATCCACTCTTGGTTCTCATCAAATCCCTCCCCATCTTCACGAATAGGGGGTCAAACGTCTCCGGCCGTTTTTCCGGCCAACTGTTTTCTTTTCATCTCGCGACTGTTTCTTCTCAGTTTTAAACCCATTTTGATTCTAAAGTGTCTCTGCACTTCATACTAACATTTCTATAAACTAAATGTAAATTTTAAAGCATAAAATATATGGGAACCAAGATTATCCACCGAACCTGCAACTCAGTTTTTCTCCTTGGTTTCTTAACCGTTTTCTATCATTCTTTTTGCATTTAAAAGCTAAACTCATGCTTATCAAGACCCTAGCTTTAAATCAAACTATCATGCTTTAAATCATAAAACAGAACTCAAAACACTAACCTGGGTTTTTGGTTTTAGCTCACTGTGACCCTCCAAACCCTTCTGTTTCTGCTCCTGAGTTCCTTGACAATGTTCCTCTCAGTCTCAGTTTCCTTTTTGTCTCTCAACTCACGCCCGTATACACTTATATCACAACGATCGAATCCTTTCCCTCTCCACTTTCTCTCTCTACACGACTCCTTGAGCCTCCAAACTTCACATCTCATAAACTCCTTTCAAATCTCATAAAGTCTGCTTTTTCATTTGGTTGCTTTCCATTAAATGCATGGAGATATTTGTGGTGTTATATGTATATTATATGCAACACACACATAAAGCACTCACTTACACACACACACTAGCCTCATAATGGCTGTACACGTACACACACACACACACACTGATCCATATACTTGCATTTCCTTCTTCACTCTTTCCTTTTACCTTTATTTACATATATACATATATATATATACATACATATATATATATATACACATACATGTATATGTATTGTCCTTGCCATATATATATATATATACGTACACATAAATACATATTTTATACGTGACATTCCATCCATATATATGCATGTAAGTCTATTTCCAATGGCGTGTGCATACACTGATTTTTGGTATACTACGTGTCCGTGAAACATAGGCATGCATGGAAATACGTGGGTGCACGCATTACGATGCTGATGTCCCGGGGTGCTCGGGTGTTGCCCGGCACTTGTTATACATTTCAATTATTTACAGTTTCTAGTCATTCATTTCCGTGAAATACCATGATATACATATCTTACCGTTCAAGTTACATTATTTAACCGACTTACCTCAGTACACGTGCCGTATCCCGGGTCGGATTATTACACAGCCCCTAGGGTTTGAACAGCCAACCTCTACACTGCCCAAGGCCCTAAACCCCCACCCTTAACCCACTTGGACAGGCAAGCCCGTGGGTATATTTATCACAAAATATATATATTATATTTAAGTAATAATATATGAAAATAAAAGGGGCGCAGCCCACCCTGGGAATCGAACCCTCAACCACTTGCAACTTAAGAACATTAAAAGCTCCCCATTTTTCCACTGAGACAAGCACGCCCGTGCTACATATCTCGGCAAAATATATATATATATATATATTATATAATAATAATAATGATATTGAATTAATTTAATTAATTAAATAATGGTAAAATGACCCGATGTCCAAATTAAACATGTGAATAGTGTATTTTAACTATTTTGGACATTCTGAAACCAATGGTGAGGTCCATTTTGTGAGACGGGACCTCGAAAAATAAAGACACTTAAAAGTATAAAATGACCAAATTACCCCTAGTGCCCCTAGAGCCAAATGGAAGTTCGAGAATGTCTAAATTGACTTTCTTCAACGTTCTGGACTCAATGGTGAGGTCCATATTATGATATGAAGTATGAAAAAACATGACACGTCAACATGTGAAGTAATAAAATCAAACTTAAAAATAATGGAGCTACCAGAAAACTATAAATTAAAATGAAATTTAATTCCTAACACATTAAATTGTGTTGTAGGTTAAGACGCAAGTAATCATCATGGATGAGCTGATTTAGGAAGGAAAAGTAATCAGAAGAAAGATAAATACTGCTAAGAAATTTCAGATCCTGTCTTGGAAGACATTTATGTACAAAACCTCCATTATTCCAAAGGGGCGACTTATGAAAGAAGAGGCCGCAAGGAAACTTGCTGAAGCAACATTAAAAGAAAAAGAAGAAAAAGAGGCAGGAAAATATTGAAACACTTAATGATATGCTTCGAAGGTAATGTCTATTTATCAATAAGTATATAAAGTAAATAGACATGTAATACAACTATAAATCATTAATTTATGGAATTTTTCATAAATTGTTTTAGGATCATCAAGGGAAAAGGGAAGGCACACCAGTAGCACCGACCCTGAAGTTTGTGGTGAGTTATCCTGTATTTGAAGTGGAGATTTAACTCTATGTGTTTGAAGAGCTTTTAAGTTCAAATATCTGAAGCATTTGAATATCGGATTCAGTATTACATGATTCCAGTTTTAAAATATTTCTGTTCTTATAAACCCTATTATGACATGCTCAGTGAATGGTTCCTACTACACTTTTCCTTAAAAATATATTTTAGCATGTCTTAGTTTAAAATGATAAATCTCTTTAAATATTATGAATTTGCATATTCCAAGTATTTGAAGACTCTATTGAAGAAGTTATGTGTTACATGTTTTAAGATACAACTACAGGGAGGCCATGTTTTAATACTTTTAAATAGCATCTATTTGTAAGTATTTTATACCTCCTGTTGCCACTGGTAATGAAAGATAAGTTGTGCATAAGAGCTACATGCGACGTTGAGTTTCTTCAAAATTCAACTATGACACGAAAAATTGTCAAGTAGCAGGATCTAATCCCCCAGGCATGAGATATCTCCATTGTAGTAAAAAAATCGGAGTCCTGTTCGAAATAGATTCTACTAATGAAAGTGATAAGATGATATGTGTGAAAATGAAAGCAGGTTTTACCCTCATTTTACTATGCATATCTACACATTTTGAAATTCATTTGAAGAAGTACTTGTTTAACTTGAATACTTTAAATGTTTCAACGCTATTTGTTTTAAAGAATGCATATATTCTGTATTCGAAATATCCGGGCAATTGGTAGTGACTGCTTTATAAAATCTCTTATACTAACCACCGCCAATTGAAAACCCATGACAAGTGCTGGAATTACTCACAAGCTTAGATTAGCTTACCCAAATTTTTATTCGACTCCCTTTTAGGTGACTGACAGTAGTCTTGACTTGATGATGATGATGATGATTAGAGCTTTGCTTATTTTGAGGAAGGGTGTAAGCAGCCATTTACAGGACTAACAGTCTTTTGGAAAGCACTATAAATTTTAATAGTCACATTTTATATTAGAAGTTAGTAAAACTGGTATGTATTAAGCCCACGAGGCAGCTGAACATGTATTAATTATAAGTCTTTTAAGTTTTTATTATGCTCTGAATGGATAATCATGTGTACCATTCTGAAGAGTGGCAGTACTGGGCGGATGTGCAAAAAATTAAAATAAGAAAAGAAAAGAAAAAGTTTTTCAGGCTTTTGCAAACACAGGCAACACCGCCGTTCAATATTGTCGCTTATGTGAGCTTCACCTAAGGCCCCCGGGCCTGAGGGTGGCGGTCGCGATCCAAGATCCGCACGGGGTGGATTTCGGGTCGTGACACCATGGTATCAGAGCACCAAGTTGACTTAGACAACTTAGTGACACTAAAAGGATTAGAAACAAAACTATGAGTTAGGTAGGTCCTAGGCTACCTAAGATATTGAAGTACGTGATTTGATTTAAAGGTGGGGTATGGGACCCGCATTATATGAATTAGATACTAGAAGTATGTGATTTGATTTGAAGGCGGGGCATGGGACCCGTATTACACAGATTAGACATTAGAAGTACGTGATTTAATATGAAGGCGGGGTATGAGACCCGTATTATATGAAGTAGATATGTGAAGTACATGATTTGACTTGAATGCAGGGTATGGGACCTACATTAGGGTTAAGTGATTAAAAGTATGTGACTTGATTTGAAGGTGAGGTATGGGACCCGCATTAGAGTAAAGTGAGTAATTAGAAGTACATGTTCGATAAAAAGGCAGGGTATTGGACTCGTAGTTAGATAGAAGTAGAAAAACAAGAAATAAATATGGATTATAAAAACCACCACAAAAATCAAGAATAATAAGTATTAAACCTTGAGAACATAAAGTAGACAAATATAGGTCTTATGTCATTAATATATGATGAAAAACTAACAAATATATGTTTTTCAATGACAATGGTAAACACAAGAAGGAATGCAAGAAACCCTGAAGACATACTTGACCGAGTTGAGCACATTCTAGAAATAATGGCTCAAACCATGATAGGTGTCCAAGCTCAGGGCAGAGCACCACGGTAGGTGCAAAACCCTGGGCTACCACAGGATCAGGGGCAACCTGCAGAGGCAATGAACACATCAAGTTATAAGATGTTTCAGAGTTTCAAGCCTCCCAGATTCGATGGACTGGACACTACGATCGATGTTGAGGAGTGGGTCCAAGAGATGGAACATATATTTACAGTCTTACCTTGTACCGAGGAGTAGAAAGTCTCATTTGTTGCATTTACCTTCAAGGATGCAGTATATGGATGGTGGCTTTTGGAGAAGGAAAGAGAACCACTGATGACCTGGGAAAGATTTTTTGAAGTATTTTATGATAAACATTTCCTAAGGTCGTTGAAGAATAAAAAAAATAGCAGAGTTTGCAACTCTAACATAAGGAACTATGACCGTGGCAGAATATGAGGCTAAGTTCATGAAATTAGCCTGCTATTCACCCCACATTATCATCACAGAGGATCTAAAGGCCAGGAAGTTTGAGAGTGGCCTCAGAGATAGCATCAGGTATAGACTTAAGCCTTTTGAGCTTCCTACGTACAATGCAGTGGTTAATCGTGCTAAGATCTTTCGAAAGAGCTAGGATTGCCTTATCCCAAAAGAAAGACAAGAAACAGGTTAGCCCTGCACCCCAACAGATGAAGAAGACTAGGACAGGGGTTAGAAGTACGACTTCTGTCAATGAGGGGGGTAGCACTAGCCAAAATTCAGCAGAGATTCCCATATGCCCTACTTGTCAGAAGCGACATTTTGTACCCTGTCGACAGGATACTGGAGGTTGCTACAAATATGGGCTAACCGGGCATCTCATCAAGGATTGCCCAAAATGGAGTTCAGCTCTGAGGGAGGCTACTATAGTAGCTTTCATCAGCTACACCATGCACACAAGCTCTGGCAGCTGAGAAACTAGGGGGGATCAAGGAACCTACGAGGTACGGACGAGTATACAATATATTTTCTGGTGCCGCACAAACCTCTAAGAGCCAACTAGGCACACGGTCTAATACTTAAATTATGTCTTATAGAAATATGCTTGCCATTAAATTCGACTGTTAGACATATGAACATAATAGATAGAAATAATGAAGAAGAAAAAGAGAATAGTAATTTTATGAGGACAAGAACATTCTAAGTTTTGGGGACAAAACTCTAATAAGGAGGGAAGAATGTAATACCCTGACCTAAAACACATGGGTAATATGACTCATACTACGGGATTAGAAATAATAGTGTAAATATAACTACAAAAGTACAGGGCCAAGTGGCACGTATTACGAGATTTTAGAATGGTAGTCTAAAACTAACTATAAAGGAGCGAGAGTTGGGCAATATACAAATATTCAAAATTTTGAATACATACTTATGTTACGTGTATACGCGTATATAGTGACATATATATATATATATAATTATGCATAAATGAATATATGTATCATACACACACTAAGTGTGTATGTGAGAATACGGTGGAGTGTAATTAGGTGTACATGTGTACATTATATACCTATATATATATACGTGTAAAGAGATACATATGCATATATACATAAATGCAGTTGTAAGTGGGCTGATTTAAGATGAGTGATGGGTTGCTAGTGTGTGTGTGTAAGTGAATGTCTTAGTGTGTGTTTAGAGTGTAATATGGATACATGAGCACACAATGGTAGCAAGTATTGAATGAGAAAAGAAAGGAAACAGAATAGGAAGTCAATGAAAGGGGCTCTAGGAGGGAAAGAAGAGAGAGAAAATGGGCAGCCAACTTGAAATATATCTATATATATATATATAACATGCACTAAACGTGTGTTTGAGAGAAAATAAGAAACTGAAGGAGCACTTGAGTATTCAAAAGTATAAGGGAAGAAAAATAAGGAGAAGGAAGAGGAGAAAATCACTGTTTGAGGTAAGAACATCAAAACCCATATTTTTTTTCTCTCTAAAATATATGCATATATATAAGCTGTTTTAAGTTTTCTTAAGCATATATGATATCTAGGGTGTAAAAACTTGAACGAAACATGACAATTTGGCCTTAAAACAGCCCAAAACACCAAGCCGTACACCATGACAGCCATGGATGGACCTTAGTAGAGTAGTTCTAAAATTGTTGAAACCAAACCATGTTTGACTTATAGGAACCTCAACAAGTACTCCCAAAGTGTTTTAAAAACACTAAGCCGCGGCTTTATAACTCAAGAGAAACCCTAGAAATCGGAGTTGCAGGTTCGGGTTTTGAAACCCAACCTCCCAACCTTGCACCAAAACTGACTTTAAGGAATGGGGAATGAAACCCCTTGGCAAGAGGGACAAAATAGGCCAAGTCACGCATGAAATAATGGAGAAACGAGCATTTACTAAGGGGATATCCAGAACTACCATGTGAGGTGGAACGAGCCTTCTAGCTTAATCCAGAGCTCCAAATCAATGCCAAAATGTAAAGTGTACTCCCAGAAACAGTTTAGGGTTGAAAACAGAGAGATTTGATCCCTCAAACTTCACGAAAATGAAAATGAAAAATTTTAAGAATTAGGGCAACAGTAGCTCAACGTTGGGAAGAAGAAGACCTCGCTGAGCCAACTCGTGAGTTTGACTTAGCCGATCCTGACCGAGCTAGGTTGGCCACTATGTCAACTCAGACACATGTCAAGGGGTAGGGCGAGCCACCGCATAAATGGGATGGCGTCGTTTTGGTCCGAAGTTTAAAATAAGGAACCCTGTTTGGTTACGCGTTGATCAGTCCCTTGATGCCCCTGTTTGGAAGAGAATAGCCTATCCACGGATAAGCCTCCTATATGCTGTTTGGTCCATAGAAAATGAGAAAAATAAAAAGCGCCGCAGCCCTTGGGGTTTGAACAGCCAACCTCCGCACGCCCAAGACCCTAAACCCCCACCCTTAACCCACTTGGACAGGCAAGCCCGTGGGCATATTTATCACAATATATATATATATATATTATATTTAAGTAATAATATATAAAAATAAAAGGGGCGCAGCCCCCCCTAGGAATCGAACCCTCAACCACTTGCAACCCAAGAACCCTAAAACCTTTCCATTTTTTCATTGAGACAGGCATGCCCGTGCTACATATCTCGAGAACAATATATATATATATATATATATATATTATAATAATATTGAATTAATTAAATTGATTAAATAATGGTAAAATGTCCCGATGTTCAAATTAAACGTGTGAATAATGTATTTTAACTATTTTGGACATTCAGAAACCAATGGTGAGGTCCATTTTGTGAGACAGGACCCGAAAAATAAAGACACTTAAAAGTGTAAGATGACCAAATTACCCCTAGTGACCCTAGAGCCAAATGGAAGTCCGAGAAGGTCTAAATTGACTTTTCTCGACGTTCTGGACTCAATGGTGAAGTCCATATTATGAAATGAAGTACGGAAGAACATGACACGTCAACATGTGAAGTAATAAAATCAAACTTAAAAATAATGGAGCTACTAGAAGAGTATAAATTGAAATGAAATTTAATTCCAAACACATTAAATTGTGTCGTAGGTTAAGACCCAAGTAATCATCATGGATGAGCTAATTTGGGAAGGAAAAGTAATCAGAAGAAAGATAAATACTGCTAAGAAATTTCAGATCCTCTCTTGGAAGCCAATTATGTACAAAACCCCCATTGTTCCAAAGGGGCTACTTATGAAAGAAGAGGCCGCAAGGAAACTTGCTGAAGCAACATTAAAAGAAGAACAAGAAGAAGAACAGGAAAATACTTAAACACTTAATGACATGCTTTGAAGGTAATGTCTATTTATCAATAAGTACATAAAGTAAATAGACATGTAATACAACTATAAATCATTATAACGTAGTTCAATTCTAAAAGAATAAAACCTATTATAAAATTAGGCTTACAAAGTCTAAGAATAGGTAGAATCACAAGTTGATTTAAGTACGTGTGAAATTTATGAAATTTTTCATAAATTATTTTAGGATCATCAAGGGAAAAGGGAAGGCACACCAGTAGCGCCGACCCTGAAGTTTGTGGTGAGTAATCCTGTATTTGAAGTGGAGATTTAACTCCATGTGTTTGAAGAGGTTTTAAGTTCAAATATCCGAAGCATTTGAATATCAGATTCAGTATTACATGATTCCAGTTTTAAAATATTTCTGTTCTTATAAACCCTATTATGACATGCTCAGTGAATGGTTCCTACTACATTTTTCCTTAAAAATATATTTTAGCATGTCTTAGTTTAAAATGATAAATCTCTTTAAATATTCTGAATTTGCATATTCTAAGTATTTGAAGACTCTATTGAAGAAGTTATGTGTTACATGTTTTAAGATACAACTACAGGGAGGCCATGTTTTAATACTTTTAAATAGCATCTATTTGTAAGTATTTTATACCTTATGTTGCCACTGGTAATGAAAGATAAGTTGTGCATAAGAGCTACATGCGATGTTGAGTTTCTTCAGAATTCAACTATGACACGAAAAATATCAGGTAGCAAGATCTAATCCACCAAGCATGAGATATCTCCATTGTAGTAAAAAACTAGAGTCCGGTTCGAAACAGATTCTACTAATGAAAGTGATAAGATGATATGTGTGAAAATGGAAGCAAGTTTTACCCTTATTTTACTGTGCATATCTACACATTTTGAAGTTCATTTAAAGAAGTACATGTTTAGCTTGAATAATTTAAATGTTTCAAAACTATCTGTTTTAAAGAATGCATATATTCTGTATTCGAAATATACGAGTAATTAGTAGTGATTGTTTTATAAAATCTCTTATACTAACCACTACTAATTGAAAACCCAAGACAAATGCTAGAATTACTCACAGGCTTAGATTAGCTTACCTGAATTTTTATCCGACCCCCTTTTAGGTGACTGACAGTAGTCTTGACTTGATGATGATGATGATGATTAGAGCTTTGCCCATTTTGAGGAAGGGCGTAAGCAGCCATTTACAGGACTAGCAGTCTTTTGGAAAGCACTATAAATTTTAGAAGTCACATTTTGTATTAGAAGTTAGTAAAACTGGTATGTATTAAGCCCACGGGGCAGTTGGACATGTACTAATTATAAAGTCTTTTAAGTTTTTATTCTGCTCTTAATGTATAATCATGTGTATCATTCTGAAGAGTTGCAGTATCGGGCGGATGTGCGTAAAATTAAAATAAGAAAAGAAAAGAAAAAGTTTTTCACGCTTCCGCAAACACAGGCCGTACCGCCGTGATATCGTCGCTTATGTGAGCTTCGCCTTAAGGGCCCCGAGCCTGAGGGTGGCGGTCGCGATCTGAGATCCGCATGGGATGGATTTTGGGTCGTGACATATACATATATATATATATATATATATATATACACACATGTGTGTATACGTGAATACAACCACTTGTATGTACGAAAATATATGTACATACATGTACACATAAAACAATAAATATACACAAAGAATAAATATGTGTTATATATATATATATATATAAATATATAAGTATTTAAATGAATGTATAAAAGCACACACACACACATACATATATATATATATATGTATATGCAGGCTAAGTTAGTATAGGTGAATATGTGTAGGTGTGTAACTGTATATATGTGTGTGGAGCAGTCTATATGTGTGTGTATTTAGGTGTGTGTGTAAACACTACAGAAGAAGACGCTATTAGCGACGCGCAACTGCGTCGCTAAAGCTATTTAGCGACGTACGTATGGGTATCATTACAGGCGTCGTAAAAGGTCGTGTCGCTAATACTATTAGCGACGCACAAACATCTATGTGTCACTAAAGGTAACTATTAGCGACGAACAAATTATGTCGCTAATAAATGGAAATGGGCATCACGAATACTATGCATGGGCAGATTGTGCGTCGCTAAAGGTTACCATTAGCGATGCACAACATGCGTCGCCAAGTGTACATTTATCCAACCTTTAGCGACGCTTGTTGGGCATCGCTAATAGTCGATTGCCAATCTTTAGCGACGAATGTGAAGTGTTGCTATAAATTGATTTCTTAGCTTTTAGTGACGCCTTTTATGCGTCGCTAAAAGTTTTTTTTTTTTTTTACCTGTTTCTATTTGTTTTATTTGTTGTTTTATTCCTGTTTAAACCTGTATCAATCATCTTGATATACAGTAAAATCTAAACATTCTTAAATGAATATATTAAAAAAGAAAAATACATTCATATATATATATATATATATTATACTAATTAATTACTTACATTTACAAAAGTACAATTTAACAATAAATACAAAAATAAAAAATTGTCTCAAGAAATGCAACTACCGATGTCTATGAAAAGAAAAAAAAAATAGATAAAAATAATAAGTCCCGATGCAAGACATGATGACTACGATTATAAAAATGTGGTTATGAACACTACGGAAATAAATGAATCAATATTAATAATAATACTGTTATAAGGAAAATAACATAAAATATATATATGTACACTAATGCAACTATACGATATAATATACAAGTATATATATATATATCCATAGACATGTGTATGGCTGCCTATATATATATATATATATATATATATATATATATAGGATAAAGAGTAAAATAAGAGGAAGTGGGATTAGAAGAAATGAAATGGAAGCAATTAGAAACTAGAGAAAGAGAATTAGTGCGGTAAACAGCCATACAACTGTTCTCTATGTAGTGAAGGAAGGTCGACAGCCATGTGAGGAAGGGAAATAATAAGCATGAGGTGTACTGCATGCAAAAATTGCAGTTAACAGGTGGCAGTGCCATCGACTGCATGGGTGGCTGATAAGAAATAAAAAGAGAGAGAGAGAGAGAGAGAGAGAGAGAGAGAGAGATAGAAGCAGTTGAGAAAGAGAAACTCTGAAAACAATCGACAAAAACAGGTAAATTTTTAGGTCGATTTCTGTTTAATTTGTTTTGAATTTAAAGCATGCAATTATGGAGTCTTAGTCTACATATTAGGAGCTTTAGTTTGTAAAAGAATGCATGAAAATTGTTAAGAAGTGAGTGAGGAATTCAAAGTTACGGGTGAACAAGATTCAACACTGTTAGGTGCGGGTCTGAATCAAAGTTAACCAAACCCAAATTTGTGTATAGGAACCAAAGTTAAACCGTCCCAAAGTCCTAAAAATGCTAGACTGCGACCTAACAACCCAAAGAATGAACCCTAAAAATAAAGTTACAGGTTTTGGTCGTGCAACCCAGTTCTTGATTGACACGCCTAAACTCACTTTTGAAGATAGGAACGTGAACCCCATGAGAAATAAGCCAACCCAGAAGACCCTTCATGAAATTTGACCCAAAAATGAGTCAGTAATGTCCAGTTACAGGTCTGAGTATCGAATTCCAAAACATGACCCTAAGCTCAAACTAGAACCCTAGACCAATGCTATACTGTTCCTTGATGATGTAGAAATGGTTTGGATTCAATAACAGAAAGTTTTAGTGGTGTAAAATCCACGAAATTGGAAGCTAGGTTTGCAAAAATTAGGGCAACACAAGGGTGAGTTGGGAGAAGACGATGAACAGTGTCGGGTCATGGGTTGGACCTCGGGTCGGGTCTTGACCCGATGTTTTAATAAGGGTTCGGTTCACCCAAAAACTACGTCATTTTAATTAAGGTTGTTTAAATTTAAAATTGAGGGCTGACGTCATCATGACATCAGCATTACGTGTCGAACCAATCAAACCGGATTGGTTCAGTTAAAACCAGACCGGTTCATTTAAAACGGAATTGAATCGATTGGTTCAGACCGAAAGTTCGTGTAATTGTATTTTGACCCCAAGAATTATGGAAAATTCTACTGTGGCCCACCCTAAATAAAATTTATATTAAATTAATAATATTTAAATGTAAAATATTTCAAAAATGCCCTTAGGTCGAATATGAGGCAAACGAAGTCCAAATAAAGTAAACAACTAGTGTATTTTATTTATTTTAGACGTTTTGGACCCAATAGCGGGGTCCGTTTCATGAGAAGGGACTCCGAAAAAATAAGACACGTTAAAGTGTAAATTATCAAATTACCCTTAATGTGCCCGAAGCCCAATTAAAAGCCACGAAGGTCTAAATTGACTTTCTTCGACATTCCGGACTCAATGGTGAGGTCCGTATTATGAAATGAAGTATGGACATATATGGCACACAAATATGTAAAGTATAAAATCAAACTTTAAAATTTGATAAAGCTACAGAAGAGTATATGTTAAGAGAATAGCGCTTAGGCTAAAAGCTAGGATTTAATACGATCTAAGCATAAAATAGGGACATCAATGGGAGATATTTGAGGTATATTGAAGTTAATAGATTGTTATTAATTGTTCTTAGGAGCTACAAAGGGGAAAGGAAAGGCGTCGTAGTAAACGCCCATCTTAAAGTATAAGGTGAGTAACCCTGCATTTAAAGTGGAGATTTAACTCCGTGGATTTGAAGATGTTTTAAACTTTATGATATCTGAAGCCTTGAATGTTAAATTCCATATTTCATGATTCCTGTTTTAAAATATTCCGTTCTTATAAATCTTATTGTGACATGCTCAATGAATGGTTTCTATTACTGTCTTCTTTAAAGTATTTAACATGTCGATATATTCTGAAGTTCTTGTTCTGAAGTCATGAACATTATATTTTAAATACTTATGAAAAGTATTTATTTGAAGAAGCCATGTGATAACGCTTTATAAGATAAATGATACTTAAGTACCACATGTGCCGTTGAAATCCTTTGGGATTCAACTACAACACAAAGAAATGCCAGGTAGCAGGATCTGATCCCCCTGGTATGGGATATCTCCATTGTAGCATTGCCGTAAAATGGGAGTTTGGTTCGAAACAGGTTCCATCTAATCAAAGAGAAAAGATAACAAATGCTTTTGGAAATGGAAGCAGGTTTTACCCCCATTTTCATTATGCATGTTTAAATATGTTTTAATGTAACACCCCGACACAACGAAGCATTATAAAAACACTGAAATATTAATTAGTGAACAAGACTTTAGATAACGGAGTCGAGTTCGAACCCAGGACGAATGTACATCCCTTCATTGCAATCACCAACCTGTTTCTGCTGGTTCTGTTGTAATTATATATATAGTTAATGCAAGTATATACATATATAGAAATACGGTTGGCTTATATATGGACCAGTACATCTATATATATATGTATACGGGTGTAAACTGAAGATTAAAACAAAGAATTAAATATAAAGGGAAAAGGGAAATGAAAATAGAAGGGACAAAGTAGAAATGAGCAGAAGCCATACAGCTGTTCTCCATCAAATAAAAAGATAATAGCGGCCATATGATAGAGAAGTAACAACCATGAGGTGTCCTTCACGCAAAACGGCAGCCATGACAGGTGGCAATGCCACCGCCTCAAGGTCGGTGGAGAAGAAGGAAATAAAAGGGAAATTAGGGAAGAAAGAGAGTGAGTATTGCGTAGAAGAAAGGAGAGAAACGGAGGCAAGAAAATTTTAGTAACAGGCAACAGTAAACAGGTAAAATTTCAATTGAATTACGTTTAGTTACATTTTAAATTTAAAGCATGCAAGTATAGGATCTTAAACTATACAATATAAGCTTTAATTTACAAGAAGAATGAGCAAAAATTATGAAGAATCGACTGAGAAATTAGAGAATTCAGGTTGAACACAAATTCAAAAACTCTTAGGACAGGTCTGATTTAATGCAAACAAAAGGTAGATTTGTGTATAGGAACCAAAATTAGACCGTCCCAAAGTCCTAAAAATGCTAGACCGCGACCTAACAACCCAAAGAATGAACCCTAAAAATTGAGTTACAGGTTTCGGTCGTGCAACCCAGTTCTTGATTGAGACGCTTAAACTCACTTTTGAAGATAGGAACGTGAACCCCATGAGAAATAAGCCAACCCAGAAGAAACCTCATGAAATTTGACCCAAAAATCAGTCAGTAATGTCCAGTTGCAGGTCTGAGTATCGAATTCCAAAACACGACCCTATGTAATATCCCGACCCGGGATACCGGGTCATATGGCACGCATTACGAGACAATGAAAAAGTTGTGTAAAGGTTTTTACACTAAAGAGAAAATTTAATTAATTAAATAATTAATTAATGTAAAATATCGAATATATTTAATTGTTAAAAATTAAATATAAATAAACACACATATACACACATTATGGTGTATTGTGTGTGTATATTATGAAATGTGTAAAAATATGTATACAAGGGAGGATATATATATGTATAAATTACATACATATATGAACAAAGTGTGAATGGGTGTGTGTGTGTCGGCTGGTGTGTGTGTGTGTGTGTGTTGTCTTATATGTGTATATGTATATATATGTATATATTATATGTATAAATATCTTAAAACAAATTAATGCAAAGTAGGAAAGAGAAAAAGAAAAATTGATGAGATGGGAAGGCTGTGTAGGGCTACAATCAGAAAGAAGAGAGAGAGAACAGTAGAGAGAGAAAATGAGGAGAGAGAGAGGTCGGTTATCCTTGCCTTAAAAGCCAAAACATGCAAAGCATGTTGTTCTCTCACGAAAGAAATCAGAGAAGGAGGAACTGAGGAAGTAGAAGAAGAGAATAAGAGCAAGAAAGAAAGAGAAAAAAAAACAGTGGTGAAAGGTGAACCCACCTAAACCTTTGAAATTCTCTCTCTAGAAGTTATGATTTAATATGAACTGTTTAGGGTTATTTTCATACGTATGATGTATTATATGTGTTTAAAACTTGATCAAGCATGAAAATTTGCTATGAAAACCACTAAAAATACCTAACCCACAAAAAATCTCCATTGAAGACCATGCTATAACAGGTTTGAAACGAGGGGAGCCAAACTCTTTTTGGTGTATATGGACTTCAAGAAGAAGTCATGAGGGTTATAAAAACGTGTGACCGCGACCAAATATTACAAACAATGGCCCTCAAATAATGAGTTGCAGGTTACGGGTGTAAGACCCAATCCTTTTAACTTTGTGTTAACTTGATATTTAAGAACGAGATATGAATCCCCATGAAGAGGGGATCATAACAAACAAAACCTCATAATTTTTGGTTCAGAAATAAGCACGAACGAACAACTTACAGTTTGGATTATTCCATCCTAAACCGAACGTATGATGAGGTTTTAAAGCCTAAAACGAATGCCAAACCCTTAACCAATGTTCTAGTAATGGATTAGGGTAGAAACAATGAGAAACAATTGAGTAGAACGTCACGAAATAGAAAGAAAAGGGAAACTGCAACTAGGGTTTTCAGTCGGTCGAAGTGGGGAAGAAGAAGACGGGTCAACTCGGCCTTTGATTGAGACTGAGTCGACTCGGACAGGTGGTAGCCTCTGGGCTTGCCACCGATTAATTGGAACGACGCCGTTTTGAGTGTCGGTTTAAATTAAATGAGATCTAGGGCTGACGTCAGCCACATGTAATAAACCGGATAGACCGGTTGGGTTACCACTAAACCAGACCGGTTCACTTATATTTGGACCAAACCCTCTGGTTTTCTGTTTTAATTAAAATGAAATAAACCAATACTTTTGGTTATTACGGATTGACCCCTAGGCTTCAGAAAAATTATACTGAGCCCTAACTGAGGAAAAATTTATGCATTTAGTGTAACACCCCGACTTTGTGTAATTAATAGTTAGTTATTAATTATTAATTAATACTGGCTCATAGAATGATCTAGGGAATTAATCATAATCCCGGCGGTCTTGATAGACCGATAAAATAATTAAATAAGTCTGGAGGAAAAGGGTAAAATACCCGAACCCAATTACTGATTAATTCGGCAAAATAACACCGCTTTAACACTAACGAAATCCGAATTAGCCAACCCGAAAAATCCCGAATGTTTAATAAATGACACGGAACCTCTGACACTGAAGATAACTGAAATATGAAACTCCCGGAACAACCCGTGTCGAAAAAGGAGTTACGGAATGAAAGTTATGAAGGAAATACTGAAACTGAATTTCTGTGCAACCAAACGTGGCCTTAACCGAAAATATGGGAAAAATGGCCAAATGGGAGGCCAAGGGGATTGAACCCTTGACCTTTGAGTGAAAAGAAACCTCATCCAAAAAATAACCAACTAGACTACTATTATCTTTGTGTCCATATATACAACAGAAATGTATATGATACTGAATTATCCTAATCTGCCACCAAAACTGGCCAATGGCCATCCATGCAACACCACACCCTTGCATCACCCCTATGCTCCCTAGCTCATCATCACCCTACTTCAGCCATGATGACCTCTCCTCCAACCAAAATACATGCAGAATTATCATGAGGTTGGGAGATGTATTGGATTACAAGTCTCCATATGTGTATTGGAGGAGGGAGAAATCAGAAAGGGGTGCATGAGATCTGCTAAAGAGAGTGAGTGGGAGAGGGCTGCCATGGGAAGGCTGCATGTGTATCCATGGTGTGTGTACCTCCATGGGGATGCACCAAAGGACAAAGGAGGAACTGAGGGGCACTACGGGATCTGAACAAACACCACCACCAAGCCTGAACTGAGCCATTGAGGAGGAAGCCACTGTCTAAAAAGGTAAACACTAAAGTTACCAAATTTTCTGTTTTGATTTATTGGCACTGTTCTGATAATTTTTAGACCATAAAAACTGTATATAGATGTTACTGTGAGGCTTGGGAGGGTTATAGAACCACTGAGAGGGTCGAATAGGCATTAAAAACCTAGAGCCGTGACCCAACCGCCATGGATGGAGCTCCCTGTAGCAGGTCTGAAATGACCTCAACCGAACTGAGTTTTGATGGTCTAGAACTGATCTAGACACTGAGAGGGTTTCAAATATCACCAACCGCGACCCCAACACTTGGGTATAAGCCCTCAAAACCGAAGCTATTGCTTTCGGCCATGGAACCCAAACTCGAAAATAGGCTCTTAAACTGAAATTTATAAATGGGGAATTGAAGCCCCTATACTAAGGGTCACAACAAGCCAAGAATTGTGCAATTTGGTTGAGAAACAAGGCCACACGGCCGAACTGAAATTCTGCGCAATAATCGGTTCTACCGAGCTTAATCCTTGGATTCGAAGCTCAAGATCGATGCTACGTTGTTGCTCTAGCCTCTAAGAACAATTTGGGACCAAAACATGTTGAAAACCGTGCTTGAAATAGCACGAAATTGAGAAAAACCGAACCTGCAAATTAGGGCAACAGTGGGGCATTCGATGGGGAAGACGGAGTCGACTCGGCCGAGTTGGCCGAGTCATACTGAGTTGTCCCAGACACGTGTCGGCCAACGACCGTGCCACCGTTTTAATGGAACGGCACCGTTTGGCTAAACTGATGTGTTTTAAAAAAAAATTGAATTCGGACCGTTTGGCAACTGAGTTAATAAATCAGAAATTGGGAAATTGATTTGGGGCCTATCCGAACCGAGAATAAGAAAGAAATTGGGAATATGAGGGATATCATATCCCGGTTTTCTGAAAGTAACTGAACCGGTTGGTTTTCTGAGTTTTGGACCGGTTCAATTTCTGAACCCCTGAACCCTACGGTTTGAACCCCTAAATTATGAAATTATGTTTTGACCCCAAATACTTTCTGAAATTACGGATTTGTCCCCAACTGTTTTAAAGAATTATACAGTGGCCCAAATTTCTGAGAAACTGTTCAATTAAGCCCCTGAAAATTTAATTAAATAATAAATTTATTATTTTATTATTTTATTAAATAGGTAAAATTACGATTTTACCCCTAGACATTAAATATGTCAAACGGAGTCCAAATAAATTAAATAAATAGTGTATTTTCACTATTTCAAATATTCTGGACTCAATGGTACAGTCCAAATTAGGAATTATGTACCCAAAAATACAGACCTGTAAGTGACAAATGACTGTACTACCCTTGAGGGTACCCAGGCCCAAATAAAAATAAAAGACAGTCTATTCTGATTATGTCGGACGCTCTGGACCCAATGGTGAGGTCCATTTTATGAACTGACGTGCCGAAAAGTACGACACATGAAATTACCAAATTACCCCTGATACTGTACAAAGCCCAAATAAAGTCCGATTGGGACGAAACTGATACCGATAGAAGCCCAGATACTGGCGAAACTGTAAACATTATTAAATGATGATTCGGAGTCAGAATCTTACAAAACGTAAAATGACCAAAATACCCCTGAGCACAGTAAGTGCAAAGTAGAGGTCAAATAAAGGTCAAACTGATCTGATAAATTATCATAGGGATAATTATGAACACTGAAGGGCTAAATAAGACTCCGAGACAATCAATGCATAAAACGAGAAATGACCGATGTGTCCCGATGACCTAAAGCAGATACCAAACGAAGTCCAAAGGACTTAGAAAATTATATCTAAGATATGTGGACTATTCTGGGGACCACTGATAGGGTCCGGGACAAGAATGGATAAATTACCATTTTACCCCTAAGGTTAAATAAGCACTTAACTGATAGCGATTCAAGTCTAAAAGACTTAGAACTTCATATGTAACACCCCGGCCCTGATTAAGTAATGATTAGTTACTAATCATTTATCTGAACCAAACATAAAGAATAATTAAGAAGCTAACCTAATTAGGAGTTGACTGAAAGAAACCGCGTCGAAAATTAAGCTACAGATTGAAAGTTAGGAAGAAAACAGTGAAACTGCATTAATGCGCAGCCAAACAGGGCCTAAGCCCGAAATATGGGAAAAAGACCAAAAATGTGGCCAAGAGGATTTGATCCCTTGACCAAACTAGGCCAAATTTAGTTTACCAAAAATTTACCAACTAAGCTAAGAGCACCTTTGTGCATATATAAGCAAAGATATATATTTAATTAGTAATCAGATTTGGCCTCTCCCCAAAGTGACCAATAGCCATGCATGCAACACATCAGCATGCATCACCCTATGCTATAGCCATCATGCCTATTCCACCATGATTACATCTCCTCCCAACCAAATTGCATGCAAACCCATCATGCACTTGGGGGAGATGAAACATCAAGAAAAGAAATCTGATTATTGATATACAATCTCCATGAGACCAGATCTGTATTGAGGGTAGTCTACTGTTTTAGAGAGAGTGTGGGTTAGAGAGAAAGGGAGAGAATCTAGAGAGAGAAAGTGAGACCTTGTGTGTGCATTGGTGATCCATTGAAGAAGCAATAGAAGGGAGCTAAGGTCTGGGGGAGCACGGAGGGATCAAAGCAACCTGTTGGAGTTTCTGTTTGAACCTAAACCAGTGAGGAGACCACTGTTTGAAGGTAAGTCATCCAAAAACCTTGAACTTCTCTTTGGAAATTTCGGCTACTGTTTTGATGTTTTTAGGATTGTTAACGCATGTATCATGTTTAAACCATAAAATCTGGATTGAATGCTCACATTTGAACCATCAGAACTGCCCCAAACCATGGAAACAGTGAAATCCGCCATTAGAGGACCTTGACTGAATGGGTCTAGTTCAACCTGCTCCAAACTTGTTTTAGTTACTTGGGACGTAAAATAGACCTTCCTAGGATCACAAAAACCCTAGACCGCGACCTCAATACCTAAGTTTTGACCCTCGAATGCTCGGTTGCAGGTACGGGTTCAAAGTTGTAACTCATGAAAACCTATATTAAAATGGGATTTTAGGGTAGGAACTGAAACCCCATAACCTGTAGCTCACAACGCAAGAAACCCCAAGCGATTTGGACCAAAAATGAACCATCACGAGTCAGTTGCAGGTTTCGGGGTATCACCTTGAAACAGAGCCATTAGAGCTCGATTCGATGCTCTAAATTGATGTTAGATTGTTAATATGACCACTAGAAATCGATTAAGATGGAAAGCAGTGAAAATGGATGCATAAAACTCTACGAAATCGAAGAAGAAAATTCTGAAATTCTAGGGCAACAGTAGCCCTAGACTGTTGGGGACGATAAACAGTACGGGTCGGGCCATGGACCGGGTCTTCGGGTCGGGCCCCGACCCGACCGAAAAAGGATAACCCGTTAAAACCAAACTGCGTCGTTTTGTTACTGTTAAATTTAAATTTTGAATTGTAGGGCTGACGTCAGCCTGACGTCAGCACATTACCCTGAACCGGTCAAGACCGGATTGGACCGGTCCGGTTTACTTACTTAAGGGCTGAACCCTTTGGTTCAGTTCAAACTTTTGGAAAATTGCAAACCAACCCCCAACAGTTCCGAATATTACACTGTGGCCCAGATTCTGATATTTTATTTCATTTATACCCCTGATAATTTAATAAATAATAAATTAAATTATTTAATTAATTTATTAATTAAATAAAAATGACCAAATTACCCCTAGGTCATAAATAAGTCAAACGGAGTCCGAATAAAGTAAACGAATAGTGGTTTTTGACTATTTTGGACGTTCCGGACTCGATGGTGTGATCCGTTTTACGAGACGAGGCTTCAAAAATTACGATACGTTAAAGTACAAATTACCAAATTGCCCCTAATATAGTCGATGCCCAAATAAGACAAGTTATTAGTGTAATCTTATTTTCTTGGGCCTTCTGAGATCAACAGTGAGGTCCGATTCACGAGACAGGACTCCGAAAAATATGACACGCGAAATGACCAAACTACCCCTATGGTACCCGAAGCCCAAATGAAACTAAAAGATAGTCTATTTTGACTATGTCGGACATTCCAAACCCAACGGTGAAGTCCATAACACCAAAATAGGTACTGAAAATTTAGTCACGTATAAAATAAAACTCATCAAGTCACCACGAGTTGACTAGTAAGACCAATCCTAGGAAGTTAGGATACGTCAGGCCTAAAATTAAATGAAAGAGCATGAATAGGTAACGATTTAAGGTAAATGTGAAGTTAACAAGTTCTTTATAATTTTCTTAGGAAATACAAAGGAAAGGGGAAAGCCCACCAGTAGTGCAAACCCGGGGAATCAAGGTGAGTAACCTCACATTTGAAGTGGAGATTTAATTCCACGGATTTGAATGATGTTTTAAATATCAAATTCTGTCTTTACACAATTCCGTTTTAAATATTCTGTTATGACATGCTTCCTGAATAATTTACTACTGTCCCTTGAGATATACTTCTGCATGTCTAAAATTTCGATTTCAAATGTTATTATATATCCTGAATTTACATGTTTCACGTATTTCAATACCCTATCATGAGATTATGAACTGTATGTTTTGAATGCTTTTAAATGCATCCACACGAAGGAATTATGGGTTAAATGCTTTTAAATGCAAGATAAATTGTGCATAAGCACCACGGATTTCTATTGGGTTTCTTAGGAACCCAACTACGATACGAATAAATGCCAGGTAGCAGGATCTAATCCCCCAGGCATATGAGATATCTCCACGAAAAGTAAAATGGGAATCTGGTTCGAAACGGATTCTGTTAATGAAAGTGATAAGGTGTGTGTTGAAAATGGAAGCAGGCTTTTTCCTCATTTTCACCATGCATATTTACATGATTTGAAATTCATATACTTTATTCCGAAAGTACAAGTTAGCTTGAATACTGTAATGTTTCAAAGCCATTGTTTAAAGAATGCATGTACTCTATGTGCCAAGTATACGAGCAATTGGTAGTGAGTATTTTACAAAATTCTCACGTGCGAAACCACTACCAATTGAAACCCATGACAGATGTTAGAATTACTCACTGGGCTTTTCGAAGCTCACCCCATTCCCTAACATTTTTCAGGTGATGACGATGGGTGGACCCTTGCCCAATTTGGGGAGAAATGATAGGCAGCTCCATTAGGATTCTGGAGATATTTTTGGGAAGTATTAGGGCCTATGGTTGGTCGAATTTTGATGTCGTACTTTTGGGACAATTATGTATTTAAGCCCAAGAGGCAACCACATATGTATTTAAGCCCTTGAGGCATTCGAATATGTATCATGTATAAGACTTTAATTTTTAGTATGCTCTGATGTGAATATTCATGTGTACCGCTATGAAGAGCGACAGTACCGGACGGCTGTGCGAAAGTTTTTAAAAGATTTTTAAAAAAAAAAAGAAAAAAAAAGAAAAGGGTTTTCACGCTTCCGCAAATCAAGGCCGCACCGCTATTCGATACCGTCGCCCATGTTTTGCCTTGCCCTCAGGCTCCCGGGCCTGAAGGCGGCGGTTGCGATCCGAGATCCGCACAGGGTGGGTTTCGGGTCGTGACATCATATATAGGATATATCGGATATTCCGAGGACCCCGACTGGGTCCGGGACAAGAATGGCAAAATTTCCATTTTGCCCCTATGGTTAAAATAAGAACCTAACTGATACTGATTGGAGTCTAAAAGACGTATAACTTTATATTTAAGATATAAAGACCATTCTGAGGACCTTGACAGGGTCTGGGGCAAAAGTGACAAATGACCGTTTTGCCCCTAAGACGGAATAAGTAACTGACTGATAACGATTGAAGTCTAATCACTTAGGTTATAATCCTGATGACTGCTAAGCCCAATTTAAGAATAAAATAGCCCCGGATGAAACCCGATGAGAGGGCGATAGGCTACTAGGTTATCTTAGGTAATCCGATAGACACCTAAGATGACGAATAAGACCTGAATGGATAAATTCTGATCTGTCTGTAATTGATGATGATTGTTCAGGATATACATGGTGATGCCTGACGTACTTGGAGGTTATCAGATTGTTTATGCAAGGAGATAACCGTAACAATCGTGAGTAACCTTGACTCCTGACTTGGTGTATAAGTACACTGCCTAGTTACTGTATTTTAAAAATACTGTACTGTACTGTTCTGTCCGATTCACTGATTTCATGCTTTTACTTAATGCATGATTTTTACTCTGTCTGGTTTCTCTGCTCTGTACTGAAAGAAACCGCTGTTTTTTTAACTGGTTCTGAAAAGAACAACTGATTCTTGGTACCATCTCAGTCTTGAGCACTATATGAGCATACTGCACTGTTTAATCTGTGCATACTGTACTATTTATTCTGTTATACTGTTCTGCTCTGCTCATCACTGATCTGTTCTGTTACTCTGATGTTTTAACTGATCTGTTCTGTTACTCTGATGTTTTAACTGATCTGTTCTGTTACTCTGATGTTTTAACTGATCTGTTCTGTTACTCTGATGTTTTAACTGATCTGTTCTGTTACTCTGATGTTTTAACTGATCTGTTCTGTCACTCTGATGTTTTAACTGTACTCCTGTTTTTAAATACCGTTTCAAATGAACGTGTTTAACTAACTGTTATGTCTGATCTGTTCTGATCTGTTCTGTTGATTTGCCTGACCTGTTCTGTCTGATCTGTCCTGACCTGTTCTGTTGATCTGTCTGACCCGTTCTGTTTGATCTGTCTGACCTGTTCTGTCTGATCTGTCCTGACCTGTTCTGTTGATCTGTCTGACCCGTTCTGTTTGATCTGTCTGACCCGTTCTGTCTGATCTGTCCTGACCTGTTCTGTTGATCTGTCTGACCCGTTCTGTTTGATCTGTCTGACCTGTTCTGTCTGATCTGTCCTGACCTGTTCTGTTGATCTGTCTGACCCGTTCTGTTTGATCTGTCTGACCTGTTCTGTTTGATCTGTCCTGACCTGTTCTGTTTGATCTGTCTGACCTGTTCTGTTAGATCTGTTTTGTCCTGACCTGTTCTGTTTGATCTGTCTGATCTGTTCCGTCCTTATTTGTTATGTCTGATCTGTTCCGTCCTGATCCGTCCTGATTTGTTATGTCTGATCTGTTCCGTCCTGATCCGTCCTGATTGATATTGTACCAGTTTGTTCCGTCCTGTTCAATTCCGATATGTCTTGTTCTCATAGACGTATTGTTCCGTTTTGTTCTGACATGTTCAGTTTCGATATGTCTTAATCTGATTGATGTATTGTTTCGTTTTGTTCCGTCATGTTCAGTTCCGATATGACTTGTCCTAATTGATATTGTTTCATTTTGTTCCGTCATGTTCAGTTCTGATATGACTCGTCCTGATTGATATTGATTCGTTTCGTTCCGTTGATGATATACTTGTATCCTTGATTGATATACTGTTTCCACCCAGTTCTGTCTTGTTTCGTTCCGTTGATGATATACCTGTATCTCTGGTTGACATATTGTTTCCGCTCCGTTCTGTTATGTTCCGTTTTGTTTTATTCTGATTTGTCAAGTTTTATTCCGTTCTGTTCGGTTATGATTTGCTATGACTTATTCCGTTCTGTTCGGTTATGACTTGTTATGTTCTGTTCCGTTCCGTTCTATTATGCTTTATTGTGATCCGTTCTGACCTGTTCTATTTCGACCCGTTTTATTCTGACCCGTTCCATTCTGACCTGCTCTGTTCTGAATTGTTGTGCTTTGCTTCATCCTGTTCTGATTTGTTATGTCCTGCTCTGCTCGGTTCTGCTCCGTTCTAACCTGTTGTGTTCTGTTCTGTACGGTTATACTTGATATAGTCTGTCATGTTCTGTCTGTCCTGATCTGTTGTTTTATTTTGTTCAGTCCTGCTTTATTCTACTGAAACTGTATTTAAAGTAGATTTATAAAGCTGCTATTTCAGAAACAACTGAACTACCCTTGTGCTTTGTAAACAAGAAATGGATTTGAAACCCTTGACAGGGAACCTGTGTTACTCATTGGGCTTTTCGAAGCTCACCCCATTCCCTAACATTTTTTCAGGAATGATATCAATTGGATCTGATGGCACTGATCTGTGGAGACTGGATTACTGAGGATTGAATCTGTTTAATCAGGTGAGTGATGTAATACGACTGACTTGACTGATATGTACTGAATATAGATATGGCTCATGGATTTAAACGGTACTCTAGAGATTATAGTTCTGCTCTGTTGTTATATGTCGAATTATAGATATGCTCTGAGGTTGAGTTGTTAGTTGTTGGATTTTAGACTTGCTCTGTGTGATACATATCCTACGGTGGATACATGAGTTGCATTCCCGTGATAAAAAGAAAAAAAAAAAAAAGTTTTAAATTCCGCTGCATCTGACCCTACAGTCGGAGTGCAATTCACTGGAAAGTTCAGAAATTGCCTTCGGTTGGTCGCGTGGCAGCTAACTGGCATCACGTCCTCGACATCCGCGTAGGGTGGGGTTTGGGATGTGACATTTAGACCCCTGGAAAAATAATTAAATAATTAATTTAATTATTTAATAAATAAGGTAAAATTTCTATTTTGCCCTTGTGGCATAAATAGAGCAAACGAAGTCCAAATTAAACATATGAATAGTGTAATTTTACTATTTTGGACATTCTGAGATCAATGGTAGGGTCCGTTTTACGAGACGGGGCCCGAAAAAAATAAATACACGTAAGGGGTAAATGACCAAAATACCCCTGACCCAAACTTTACAAGTTATTAGTGTATTCTTACTATCTTGGACCTTCTGAGTCCAATGGTGAGGTCCACAACACGAAATGGAGTCCCGAAAAATAAAGACACGTAAAGGGGTAAAAAGACCAAAATACCCCTGGTACCCTAAAGCCGAAATGAGATCAGAGAAGGTCTAAATTGACTTTCCTTGACATCCCGGACTCAAAAATGGAGTCCAAATTACGAAACGAATTACAGAAAAATATGACACGTAAAATGGTAAATGACCATTTTGCCCTTTTACATATAACAGTCCGAATTAAATGATAGGAAAGCCTAAACCGACTTTCTTCGACACTCCAGACTCAATGGTAGAGTCTATTCGACCTAAAGAAATGTCTAAAATAAAAAGACATAAAATTTGATGAATAGCATCTGTTAGATGACTATGAACTAAAATGATGCCAAAGTACTAATACTAAGGCAAGTACGAGAAGCGAAATGCGAAAAGACACGACACGTAAACATGTCAAATAAATAACTTTAAAATAAAGTTAATGGAACTCCCAGAAGAGTATAAATTGAAATAAATTCAATTTCTAACACTTTAAATTATGTCATAGGTTACAAGTACGAGTTAAATTAAGTACCTATGAAATTGTGAAATCGTTTAGGATCTAATACGGCTTAAGCATAAGTTAAGGAATATCGAGATGATATTACAATGTATATGAAGTTGATGAGGTGTTTATGAATTGTTCTTAGGAACTACAAGGAAAGTGGGAAAGCGCATTTTAGCACTAACCCTAAAGAATTAAGGTGAGTAACCCTGTGTTTCAATTGGAGATTTAACTCCATGGATTTGAAAAAGTTTTAAGTTCAAAGATGTGAAGTATTTGAAGTTTCAAATTCAGTATTTACATGATTCAGCTTTTAATAGTACTGTTTTATAACTCTATATGACATGCTCAGTGATTGGTATTGATCATAGTTTTCTTAAAACATATTTCAGCATGTCTAAAGTTTTAAATGCCAAATTATGTTAAATATCCTGAATTTGATTATTACAAGTATTTGAAGCCCTATTGTAGAATTATACATTTCATGTTTTAAATAATCATGAAGTATCTATTGAAGAAGTTATGTGATAAATGTTTTATACATTTCATGTTTTAAATATGCATGAAAATATCGATTGAAGAAGTTATGTGATAAATGTTTTATACATTTCATGTTTTAAATATTCATGAAAGTATCTATTGAAGAAGTTACGTGATAAATGTTTTACAAGATAAACGGTACTAAGTACCACCCTATGTGACGTTGAAATCCTTCGGGATTCAACAGTAAATGCCCGATAGCAGGATCTAATCCCCCAGGCAAATGAGATCGACAGTATTGGCAGTAAAATGGGAGTCTGGTTCGAAACAGATTCCACCTAATTAAAGAGAAAAGATGACAAGTGATTTTGGAAATGAAAGCAGGTTTTACCCTCATTTTCAAATACATATTGATATGATTTAAGTTATATACTTATCTGATGAAGTACGAGTTTTGCTTGGATACCTTAAATGTTTCCAAGTTATTTGAAATGCATATGTTTGAGTTATATACTCTATTTATCGAAGTACGAGTTTTGCTTGGATACCTTAAATGTTTCCAAGTTATTTGAAATGCATTTGTTTTGAGTTATATACTCTATTTATCGAAGTACGAGCTTAGCTTGAATACTTTAAATGTTTCAAAGCTATTTACTATTTGAAATGCATATGTTTGAGTTATATACTCTATTTGACAAGTATAAGTATAGCTTGAATACTTTAAATGTTTTAAAGCTATTTATTTGAAATGCATATGTTCCGAGTTATACACTCCATTTGACAAGTATAAGTATAACTTGAATACTTAAAATGTTTCCAAGCTATTTATTTTAAGAATGCATGTACTTTGTATTCTAAATTGTATAAGCAATTGGCAGTGAATGTTTTACCACTCTTATGTACTAAAAACCATTGCTAATTGAAAACCCCATGACAAACACTGGAATTGCTCACAAGCTTAGATTAGCTTACCCGGACTTTGTTCGGACCCCCCTTTTAGGTGATGCAGCAGACAGGGTCTTAAGGACAACGATGATGAGTCTAGCTATTTTTGGAAGGATATGTTTAAGTAGTTTCTCTTGAAGAACCTATGAACATTAGTAGTACGTTTTGTATTAATAGACAAAGTAAGAATATGTAATAAGCCCTCAGGGCAACTGAATATGTATTGTATCAATGTATGAAGTCTTTAAGTTTTAGTTATACTCTGAATGTGTAACCATGTATGTTAAGTATGGAAACAGCAGTATCGGACGGATGTGCAAAATTTTAAAAATGAGAAAAGAAAAGAAAAAGTTTTTCACGCTTCCGCAACCATGTGTAGCACATCTATTCGATATCGCTGCAGATGCGGGCCTTCGGGTCTCGGGGCGGCGATCGCGATCCGATAATCTGCAGAGGGTGGGTTTCGGGTCGTGACACCCTAAGCTCAAACTAGAACCCTAAACCAATGCTATACTGTTCCTTGATGATGTAGAAATGGTTTGGATTCAATAACAGGAAGCTTCAGTGGTATAAAACCCATGAAATTGGAAGTTAGGTTTGCAGAAATTAGGGCAACACAAGGGTGAGTTGGGAGAAGACGATGAACAGTGTCGGGTCATGGCTCGGACCTCGGGTCGGGTCTTGACCCGATGTTTTAATAAGGGTTCGGGTCACCCAAAAACTACGTCATTTTAATTAAGGTTGTTCAAATTTAAAATTGAGGGCTGACGTCATCATGATGTCAGCATTACGTGTCGAACTGATCAAACCGGATTAGTTCAGTTAAAACCAGACCTGGTTCATTTAAAACGGAACTGAACCGACTGGTTCAGACCGAAAGTTCGTGTAATTGTATTTTGACCCCAAGAATTATGGAAAATTCTACTGTGGCCCACCCTAAATAAAATTTATATTAAATTAATAATATTTAAATGTAAAATATTTCAAAAATGCCCCTAGGTCGAATATGAAGCAAACAAAGTCCAAATAAAGTAAACAAATAGTGTATTTTAACTATTTTAGACGTTTTGGACCCAATAGTGGGGTCCGTTTCATGAGAAGGGACTCCAAAAAAATAAGACACATTAAAGTGTAAATTACCAAATTACCCTTAATGTGCCCAAAGCCCAATTAAAAGCCAAGAAGGTCTAAATTGACTGTCTTCGACGTTCCAGACTCAATGGTAAGGTCCGTAGTATGAAATGAAGTACAGAAATATATGGCACACAAATATGTAAAGTATAAAATCAAACTTTAAAATTTGATGAAGCTACAGAAGAGTATATGTTAAGAGAATAACGCTTAGGCTAAAAGCTAGGATTTAATACGATCTAAGCATAAAATAGGGACATCAATAGGAGATATTTAAGGTACATTGAAGTTAATAGATTGTTATTAATTGTTCTTAGGAGCTACATAGGGGAAAGGAAAGGCGTCGTAGTAAACGCCCATCTTGAAGTATAAGGTGAGTAACCCTGCATTTAAAGTGGAGATTTAACTCCGTGGATTTGAAGATGTTTTAAACTTTATGATATCTGAAGCATTGAATGTTAAATTCCATATTTCATGATTCTTGTTTTAAAATATTCCGTTCTTATAAATCTTATTGTGACATGCTCAATGAATGGTTTCTATTACTGTCTTCTTTAAAGTATTTAACATGTCAATATATTCTGAAGTTCTTGTTTTGAAGTCATGAACATTATATTTTAAATACTCATGAAAATTATTTATTTGAAGAAGCCATGTGATAACATTTTATAAGAGAAATGGTACTTAAGTACCACATGTGACGTTGAAATCCTTTGGGATTCAACTACAACACGAAAAAATGCTAGGTCGCAGGATCTGACCCCCCTGGTATGGGATATCTCCATTGTAGCATTGCAGTAAAATGGGAGTCTGGTTCGAAACAGGTTCCATCTAATCAAAGAGAAAAGATAACAAATGCTTTTGGAAATGGAAGCGGGTTTTACCCCCATTTTCATTATGCATGTTTATATATGTTTTAATGTAACACCCCGACCCAACGAAGCATCATAAGAACACTCAAATATTAATTAGTGAACAAGACTTTAGATAACGGAGTTGAGTTCGAACCCAGGACGACTGTACATCCCTTCTTGCAATCACCAACCTGTTTCTGCTGGTTCCGTTGTAATTATATATATAGTTAATGCAAGTATATACATTATAGAAATACGGTTGGCTTATATATGGACCAGTACATCTATATATATATATATGTATACGGGTGTAAACTGAAGATTAAAACAAAGAATTAAATATAAAGGGAAAAAGGAAATGAAAATAGTAGGGACAAAGTAGAAAAGAGCAGAAGCCATACAATTGTTCTCCATGAAATAAAAAGATGATAGCAGCCATGTGATAGAGAAGTAACAACCGTGAGGTGTCCTTCATGCAAAACGGCAGCCATGACAGGTGGCAATGCCACCGCCTCAAGGTCGGTGGAGAAGAAGGAAATAAAAGGGAAATTAGGGAAGAAAGAGAGTGAGTATTGCGTAGAAGAAAGGAGAGAAACGGAGGCAAGAAAATTTTAGTAACAGGCAACAGTAAACAGGTAAAATTTCAATTGAATTACGTTTAGTTACATTTTAAATTTAAAGCATGCAAGTATAGGATCTTAAACTATACAGTATAAGCTTTAATTTACATGAAGAATGAACGAAAATTATGAAGAATCGACTGAGAAATTAGAGAATTCAAGTTGAACACAAATTCAAAAACTCTTAAGACAGGTCTGATTTAATGCAAACAAAAGGTAGATTTGTGTATAGGAACCAAAATTAGACCGTCCCAAAGTCCTAAAAATGCTAGACCGCAACCTAACAACCCAAAGAATGAACCCTAAAAATTGAGTTGCAGGTTTCGGTCGTGCAACCCAGTTCTTGATTGAGATGCCTAAACTCACTTTTGAAGATAGGAACGTGAACCCCATGAGAAATAAGCCAACCCAGAAGAAACCTCATGAAATTTGACCCAAAAATGAGTCAGTAATGTCCAATTGGAGGTCTAAGTATCGAATTCCAAAAACACGACCCTCAGCTCAAACTAGAACCCTAAAGCAATGCTAAACTATTCCTTGATGATGTAGAAATGGTTTGGATTCAATAACAAGAAGTTTCAGTGGTGTAAAATCCACGAAATTGAAAGTTAGGTTTGTAGAAATCAGGGCAACACAAGGGTGAGTTGGGAGAAGACGATGAACAGTGTCGGGTCATGAGTCGGACCTCGGGTTAGGTCATGACCTGATATTTTAATAAGGGTTATGGTCACCCAAAAACTATGTCATTTTTAACTAAGGTTATATTTAAATTAAAATTGAGGGATGACGTCTGCATTACGTGTTAAACCGGATTAAACCGGCTGGTTCGGTTAAAATGGAACCGGACCGACTGGTTCAGACCGGAAGTTTGTGTAATTTGATTTTGACGCCCAAACTTTCTAGGAAATTATACTATGGCGCAATTGAAATTAAATGAATAATATTTAATTAAGAAATATTTCAAAAATACCCTTATGTTACAAATGGGGCAACCGAAGTCCAAATAAAGTAAACAAATAGTGTATGTTAACTATTTTGGACGTTCTGGACCCAATGGTGGGGTTCGTTTCATGAGATGGGATCCTAAAAAATTAAGACGCGTTTAAGTATAAAATGACCAAATTACCCCTGGTGCCCTTAAAGTCAAATGGAAGTCCGAAATGGTCTAAATCGAGTTTCTTCGACGTTCCGGACTCAATTGTGAGGTCCGTATTATGAAATAAAGTACGAAAAAATATGACAAGTAAATATGTAAAGTATAAAATCTAACCCTACAATTTAACGAAGCTACCAGAAGAGTATACGTTAAGAGAATAGTGCTTAAGTTAAAAGCTAGGTTTTAATACAATTTAAACATAAAATAAGAACATCAATAGAAGATAATTGTGGTACATATGAAGTTAATAGATTGTTATTAATTGTTCTTAGGAGTATAAAAGGGAAAGGAAAGGCGTCGCAATAAACGCCCATCTTGAAGTATAAGGTGAGTAACCTTGCATTTGAAGTGGAGATTTAACTCCATGGATTTGAAAATATTTTAAACTTTAAGATATCTGAAGCATTGAATGATTTCTATTACTTTCTTATTTTTAACATGTTTACATATTCTGAAGTCATGAACATTATATTTTAAATACTCATGAAAAGTATTTATTTGAAGAAGCCATGTGATAAATGTTTTGCAAAATAAACGGTGCATAAGCACCACATGTGACGTTGAAATCCTTTGGGATTCAACTACAACACAAAGAAATGCCAGGTAGCAGGACTTGATCCCCCTGGTACGGGATATCTCCATTATAGCATTGTAGTAAAACGGGAGTCTGGTTTGAAATAGGTTCCATCTAATCAAAGAGAAAATATGAGAAATGCTTTTTGAAATGGAAGTAGGTTTTACCCCCTATTTTCATTATGCATGTTTATATGTTTTAAAGTAACACTTTGGGAAATGGAAGCAGGTTTTACCCCCATTTTCCCTATGCATGTTTATCTATTTTGAAGTTACACTTTTGGAAATGGAAGCAGGTTTTTACCTTCATTTTCACTAGGCATGCTTATATCTTTTAAAGTAACGCTTTTGGAAATGGAAGCAGGTTTTTACCGCCATTTTATTATGCATGTTTATATATTTTGACGTGCATATAATCTATTTGAAGAAATGGATGTTTAGCTTGAATACTTTAAATGTTTCAAAGCTATCTATTTAAAGAATGCATATTTTATGTGTTCTAAAAGTATGAGCAATTGGTAGTGAGTATTTTAGAAACTCGCATGTGCTAAACCACGGCCAATTGAAACCCCATGACAAATGCAGGAATTACTCACAAGCTTAGATTAGCGTAACTGGATTTTTTTCCGCCCCCTTTCAAGTGATAGAAAGCAAGTCCTGGTTTTCTATGAAGAAGGTGGTTGATCTATGCTCATTTTGTGGAAGAACATAGGAAGTCAATGCAGGATTAGCTGATTTGGAAAGCACCAAGACTAATAGTTAGTCGTTTTGATTATAGACAGTATGTAAATGTTATGTAATTTAGTTTCGAAGGACAAATGAATATGTATTATGTATAAAACTTTAGAATTTTGTTTATGCTCTGAATGCGTTATCAGGTGTACCGCTTGGAAGAGCAGCAGTATCGGGTGGATGTGCGAAAGATTTAAATAAGAAAAGAAAAGAAAAAGTTTTACGCTTCCGCAAAACACAGGCCGCACCGCTGTCCGATACTGTTACTTATGTTCGCCTCGCCCAAAGGCTCTCGGGCCTGAAGGCAGCGATCGCAATCTGGGATCCGCACAGGGTGGGTTTCGGGTCGTGACATCTGCACTAGTGAAGGTCCTTCAATGGCAGCCTGTGGATGGCTTAGGGTTTTTGGTGTGTTTAGGGTCCAATTTCGTGCCTTATTCAGGTTTATATATATCCTAAACATCATACATGCATGAATAAAGCCTAAACAATTTGTAAACATGCATAAACTTTAGAGAGATAATTATGGTGGGTTTGTAAGTTCACCTCTAAATAGTGAATTTTTCTTCACCTTCTTTCCTCCTTCTGAGTCCAAAATAAATCCCTAGTTTCTGTGTTTTTTGTTTCTTTCTATTTAACCTCAAGTACACGCACATATATAAACCTTATCACCACCCTTCTTTCTCTCTTTATTCTCTCTCACTCTTCCCTCCTTCGTGCAGTCATTCTTGACTGTTTCCACCGCCCTCCTTTGTGCAGTCATGGTGTCGGCAGCCTTGCTACCTTCACCATATGCACACACTGCCATACAAAGCCATACATACAGCCACTTGCAGTCCCCTTTTTACTTCCTTTGTATTTCCATTAAACACACCCATATACATTATACAATGCTATATACATAAATATCTATATATATGCATATATTTATACCTTAATTATACATTAATATATATCCATATATATACATATATACTAATTTCTATAAGTATATACATACACTCATTTTAAGTATACTACGCATCCATGCAATGTACTCGTGCATGAGAATGCAGGTGTGTATGCATTACAAGACTTAGTCCTTGGTTGCTCAAGTGTCGCCCGACACTGACTGTACAAAATAAATCATTCATATTCCATTACCATTTCAGTCCATATGATATCATGATATAAAGTTTAACAGCTCAGGTTACTATTGGGTATTACACTACTTGATCGGGTCTACTTCAGTTTATGTGCCATATCCCAGGTCGGGATATTACACGAAGGGAATCTTCACAGTCTTTCCCTACACTAAGGAACAAAAGGTTACTTTTGCTGCGTTCACATTCAAGGAGGCTGCATATCGCTAGTGGCTCCTGAAAAAAGAGAAATATGAGGCTAAATTCATCTACTTAGCCCGTTTCTCACCACACGTGAACATCATTGAAGATCAGATGGTAAGGGAGTTTAAGAGTGGACTGAGAGATAACATTAGATATGAAAGTGAACCTTTTAAACTTCCAACCTATAATGAAGTAGGGCACTATGCAAAAATATTTGAGAAGGCAGAAGATGAGATTGCAAAGAAGAAGAAGAACAAGGAAAAGATCGAATTCACCACTCAAAAAACCAAAAGGTCTAAGGTTGAAACCAGGAACGTAACTTCCATAAATAAAAAGGGCGAAGCCAGTCAGAAAACTCTAGATTATCCATTGTGTCCTACCTGCCAGAAGCATCACTTTGCCCCATGCAGATGTCTCACTGGAGCTTGCTTTAAGTGTGGACAGATTAGCCATATGATCAAGGACTGCTCAATAGTGACACAAAAGGTTAGCAGCCCTACAGTTGTAGCATCAACAGCGACAAAGAAACCTGAAGGAAACAAGGAACCATTGAGGTACAGACATGTCTTCAACCTTTACTCTAAGGAAGCACAACCCCGTACTGGTCGAATAGGTACCTTATCATACATTTAGTAAATTTTGATTTCCTTATATCTTCATCGTTTAAAGTAGAATTTCACGATCAGTATGACACGACACAAGTTTGCGACATAATTAGGGGCCACGAATAAAATGGAACGACGATGGTGACTGTTTAAGATATAAAAATAAATTCCTTTGGACACAATGTCCTAGATACTAATCATACATAGAAAGAACAAGAACCTTTTCACGAATTAGAAACTTTTGAGTTTTGATGACAAAACTCCTTTAAGGAGGGGAGAATGTAACACCCCGACCCAATGAATTGGGTAATCCCATGTAAGATACCAAGTATGAACTTAATTAATAAATAATTATTAATTAATAATTAAATAGGTATATAAAATATACACCTATAAATACAAAAATGCAATCGATGCATTGCAGATACCACATGCATAGTGTGTATATGAAATACATATGTCATACGCCATACGCATACACATACCCGAACTAAAAATATATGCGAGTATATATGTATAACTGGATATATATATATATACACGTGTGTATACACGAATACAACCGCATGTGTACGTAAATATATGTATATACATGTACACATAAAATAATAAATATAAACAAAGAAATAATATATGTATATATATATATAAATAATTGTATAAAAGTACATATATATATGTATATGTAGGCTAAGTTAGTATTGGTGAATATGTGTAAGTGTGTAAACCATATATGTGCGTGTGTAGCAATTTATGTGTGTGTGTAAAAAAGGTGTGTGTGTTTGAGATTGTGAGTGGAGGTGGTGGGTGGCTATTGTAGGCTACTTGTAGCTTGTAGAATAAGAAAGGGGGGAAGGCTATAATGCAGCTGCCGCCCCAAATAGAAGCAAGTAATTAGAGGAAAGAAAGGTGGAAAGAGAGAGAAGAGAAATAGATGGGCGGTGCAAAGCATTGTGAGATATATATATATATATATATGTATGTATGTATGTATGTATATTAAACCCTAAAGACGGCATAGCAAGGGACAAGTGTGAGAGAGGAAGGAAGGGAGAAACAATTGCGGCTGGGAGTAGAAAAGCTAAAACAAGAAAACAAAAAAAAAAGAGTAAATTCCTCTGTAAGAATTATTATAATAAGTTTCAACTATTATGTGTTAGAATGTACATATATGATCTTTATGACAGTTAAGGACTAAAACTAAGATCGGAAAGCCTGAAATAGTAGAGAAAACAATTGAACCGCCATTATTGGACCTTCAAACTAGGGTCTGAACCAACTGAAACCAATGGGGTTTCTATGGTGTAGGGCTTCAACTAGAACTTATGAGGAATCTAAATCCATAAAAATTACCTTAAATAAACCAAAGACATGAGAGAAAACTATATTTACATGTCACGGTCACAAAATCAAGGTTTGAGAATCAAGCGCCAAACTTGATTTTTGGAATGTAAATGGGATCCCCATCCTCTTAGGATCACAAAAAATCAAAAACCATCGCATTTGGTGAAGAAATGACCATTTACCGAAGAGTTATTCAAATCGACCATGGAGGCTCGACTAAGCTTCTGAGCTCGATTCAATCCCCCAAATGAATGCCAAACCCTTTCTTAGATGCCCAGAAGACAATGAGGATGGAAAACAGTGAAAATAGGTGTAATATCCCGACCCGGGATGTCACGACCCGAAACCCACCCTGTGCGGATCTCGGATCGCGACCGCCGCCTTCAGGCCCGGGAGTCTGAGGGCAAGGCAAAACATGGGCGACGGTATCGAATAGCGGTGCGGCCTTGATTTGCGGAAGCGTGAAAACCCTTTTCTTTTCTTTTTTTTTTCTTTTTAAAAATCTTTTAAAAACTTTCGCACAGCCGTCCGGTACTGTCGCTCTTCATAGCGGTACACATGAATAATCACATCAGAGCATACTAAAAATTAAAGTCTTATACATGATACATATTCGAATGCCTCAAGGGCTTAAGTACATATGTGGTTGCCTCTTGGGCTTAAATACATAATTGTCCCAAAAGTACGACATCAAAATTCGACCAACCATAGGCCCTAATACTTCCCAAAAATATCTCCAGAATCCTAATGGAGCTGCCTATCATTTCTCCCCAAATTGGGCAAGGGTCCACCCATCGTCATCACCTGAAAAATGTTAGGGAATGGGGTGAGCTTCGAAAAGCCCAGTGAGTAATTCTAACATCTGTCATGGGTTTCAATTGGTAGTGGTTTCGCACGTGAGAATTTTGTAAAATACTCACTACCAATTGCTCGTATACTTGGAACATAGAGTACATGCATTCTTTAAACAATGGCTTTGAAACATTACAGTATTCAAGCTAACTTGTACTTTCAGAATAAAGTATGTGAATTTCAAATCATGTAAATATGCATGGTGAAAATGAGGAAAAAGTCTGCTTCCATTTTCAACACACACCTTATCACTTTCATTAACAGAATCCGTTTCGAACCAGATTCCCATTTTACTTTTCGTGGAGATATCTCATATGCCTGGGGGATTAGATCCTGCTACCTGGCATTTATTCGTATCGTAGTTGGGTTCCTAAGAAACCCGATAGAAATCCGTGGTGCTTATGCACAATTTATCTTGCATTTAAAAGCATTTAACCCATAATTCCTTCGTGTGGATGCATTTAAAAGCATTTCAAACATATAGTTCATAATCTCATGATAGGGTATCGAAATACGTGAAACATGTAAATTCAGGATATATAATAACATTTGAAATCGAAATTTTAGACATGCAGAAGTATATCTCAAGGAACAGTAGTAAATTATTCAGGAAGCATGTCATAACAGAATATTTAAAACGGAATTGTGTAAAGACAGAATTTGATATTTAAAACATCATTCAAATCCGTGGAATTAAATCTCCACTTCAAATGTGAGGTTACTCACCTTGATTCCCCGGGTTTGCACTACTGGTGGGCTTTTCCCTTTCCTTTGTATTTCCTAAGAAAATTATAAAGAACTTGTTAACTTCACATTTACCTTAAATCGTTACCTATTCATGCTCTTTCATTTAATTTTAGGCCTGACGTATCCTAACTTCCTAGGATTGGTCTTACTAGTCAACTCGTGGTGACTTGATGAGTTTTATTTTATACGTGACTAAATTTTCAATACCTATTTTGGTGTTATGGACTTCACCGTTGGGTTTGGAATGTCCGACATAGTCAAAATAGACTATCTTTTAGTTTCATTTGGGCTTCGGGTACCTTAGGGGTAGTTTGGTCATTTCGCGCGTCATATTTTTCGGAAGCCTGTCTCATAAATCGGACCCCACTATTAATCTCAGAAGGTCCAAGATAATAAGAATACACTAATAACTTGTCTTATTTGGGCATCGGCTACCTTAGGGGCAATTTAGTAATTTGTACTTTAACGTATCGTAATTTTTGAAGCCTCGTCTCGTAAAACGGACCACACCATTGAGTCCGGAACATCCAAAATAGTCAAAATTCACTATTCATTTACTTTATTCGGACTCCGTTTGACTTATTTATGACCTAGGGGTAATTTGGTCATTTTTATTTAATTAATAAATTAATTAAATAATTTAATTTATTATTTATTAATTTATCAGGGGCATAAATGGAATAAAATTCCAAAATCTGGGGCAGAGTTGAATTTCCAAAACTGTTGGGGTCATTTTGTAAATATTATAAACCTTGGTTTTTTATTTATTTTAAATTTTCCTGTGAACCAGTGGGCTTTGGGTTTGAAACCCTAGACCGGTCGACCAACTCACTGAACCAGCCGGTCCAGTCCACTTCAGGAAAACCGGAATGCCATAGCCCTATTAAACCCCTTATCCCTGATTTGGTTAACTCAAAATCTGATTTTAATTGACAAAACCCGTGACCAAACAAGCCATCTCCAGGTTTTAATTTAAAACGTTTAAATCAAAACGACACAGTTTTGATTAAACGGTGGCACGGTCTCGTCTTGACACGTGTTAGAGTCGATTCAGTGGGTCTAAACGCGTTGGACGAGTCGACTCAGTCGACTCGTCGTCTTCTTCATCGAACAGTGGACTGTTGCCCTAATTTCTGGGTTTCTTTCCTTTCTATTTCGTGTGTTTTGAAACACTGATTCTCTCTGTTCTTAGTCGATACACGTTCCTAAGGGTTTGGCCTACATCTTGGCATTCATTTGGGGTCGTGTAGCTAATCCAAATGCTCGGTCTAAAACATGATAGCCGAACTGGATAATTTGACAATAAACCCTCATCTCGCAACCATTTTCAATGGGGTTGGGTTCTGTGTGATCCTTAGGGCATGGGGGTTCCTTTCCTATTCTCAAAGTCGAGCTTAGAAGTGTCAAACAAGAATTTGGTTTCACGACCGAAACCTGCAACTCGATATTAAGGGCTCGTTTCTTAGGTTTCAAGGTCGTGGGTTAGTGGTTTAGGAACCCTAGTGAGGTCTAATTTAAGGCTAGATAACCCATTTTAGGTTTTGTGCAAGTTGATTCAGACCTGCACAATCCGAGGTCCTTCCATGGCGGTTTTGCTTTCGGGTTGATGGTTTGGCAGTTCTGTTGGTCCCAACGGTTCACGACCAACCCAGTTTTTATTGTTAAGTCTTCCTACATGCATTAACAGTCCCAATAGAATGAAACGATGGCCGAAATTCAAAGAGAAAATGCTTAGAAAAATTTTGAATTCCTTACCTTGTACACTGTGGTCTCCTAGGGTTCGTTTCAGTCAGAAGCCTTCCACTGGAGCAGGTCGGGTCTAGTGGTGCAGCCCTTCAGTTCCCAGTCCTTAGCCCCTTCAATGGATTCCCACAACTCAAGCTTCCTCTCTCTAACTTCCTCTCTCTAACCCACTTTCTCTCTCTATAAGATCAGTGCACTAGGTTCTCTACTGATTTCAGATCTGCACATATGGAGAATGCATATATGGAGATATACATATCTTACATTTCTCTTGCCCTTTTCATCTCCCCAAATGCATGATTATTTTGCATGCAATTTCGTTGGGAGAGGGGTTTCATCATGAGACTATAGGCATGAGGGCTATAGCATGATGTAATGCTGAGGTGTTGCATGTTTGGCTATTGGTCACTTTGGGGAGAGGTCAAATCTGATTGCTATTTATATATATATCTTTGCATATATATGCACAAAGGTGCTCTTAGCTTAGTTGGTAAATTTTTGGTAACAATAATCATGCCCACTTGGTCAAGGGTTCAAGTCCCCCCTTGGCCACACTTTTGGCTATTTTTCCCTATTTTAGGCTTAGGCCCTGTTTGGCTGCGCATTAATGCAGTTTCACTATTTCCTACTTAACTTTTATTCTGTGACTTATCTTTCGACGCCGTTTCTTCTGGTCAACTCCTAATTAGGTTAGCTTCTTAATTATTCTTTATGTTTGGTTCAGATAAATGATTAGTAACTAATCATTACTTAATTAGGGTCGGGGTGTTACACGGGATATGGCACGTAAACGAGAGTAGACCCGGTCAAGTACACGTAAATCGAGATAGGTCGAGTCGAGTAGCGTAATATCAGTTGTAACCAAACATGAGTTCCGAATAAATAGAATAATTTTATTTTATCTAAAAAGAGTTAAATAATAATACCGAGTTTCAACCAAGCATTAATCATAATATCAAGATAAACCGAGACCGATTCAAACCGCGAATAGTAGACCCCAAAATATACTAAACTATTTTAATGAGCAATATACAGTTACGAGTACGATTACCGAAGTAATCAGCAGAAGTTATAATCTCATAGAATTACGCGATTAAGAAAAGCCAAGTACGAGCAGACCGAGCCAATAAAAATAATTCCCGCTTATACCCAAAGCATCGCAATCAATAATATAAAGTAATGGGCACGCAGTTTGAGATAGATAATACGATTCATTAATTTAGTAATATACAATTTAAAAATAAAAGAAGTAAATTTTAAGTGATCCCGAGTACCCAGGAGTACCGTACAATAAACCCGAGTGATACGGAGAATCGTATACGTAGGTCGGTATATGCCTCGATATACGTGCACAGTGCATTTTAAATAAATGCAAGAATATATGTGTATATATATATATATATACGAGACGATATATATATATGTATACAAAAATAATTATGAAAATATATGTACAAGTATAAAAATATATACGGTTATGTATGTACGGTATTATGTAAATAGGTGTATTAATATAATTGGATATGTATTATATATCTATATATATAATAAAATATGAATTTATTATATATATATAAGCATGAAAAGAAGCAGCAAAGAAAAGCAAGCCAAAAGAAAGAATGAAAAAATAATAATAATAAGGAAAGGAAATCAAAAAGTGGAGCCGTGTGATGTTGGTGTATTGTGTGGTGTTATATTATATATATTATATATTATAGTGTATGAAATATTTATATAATATGTATATATTATATGGTCTCTCAAGTGAGACAAGAAACAAGAAAGAAAAGAAAAAGAAAACAAAAGAAAAGGAAAAAATTAAAAAGTCAAATAAAGTGAGTTGTATGCATTATATATATACCAAGTGAAAACAATAAAGCTGGAAAGAGAAAAAGCAGGAAATGAAAAAGTGGAAAAGTCCACAAAATGGGGCTACAGCCGTAGCTGTTGGGAAGAAAGAGTGGGGCAATGCAGGAAAAATTAGGGGTATATATATGTGCAAGTGAGGTGTGCATGGTCGTGAAACGGTGCCACAGGCGTAGGGACAGTGCAGGTGTGTAGGGTGCAGGTCGGTGCAGAAGAGACTATATATATATATATATATAGATGCAGGTTGCGTGTATAGGAAGAGAAAAGAAAAGAAAAGAGAGGGAGATTTGGGACGGTGCAATGTATATATTATAAATGTGGTTGTGTAATGTGTCTTGTATATATATATATATATATATATATATATATATATATAAAGTGAAACAAAAAGAAAGACAAGAAAATTTAAAAGAAAGAAAAGAGAGAAACAGAGGAAGGAGCGGCAGCCGCTGTTGCGGCAAAGCAGTAGTGGCGCTGCGTGGTGCACGGTGCAGCGCTGCGTGGTGCGTGGTGCTGCGCCGCGCCGTGTGGTGTTGTGGTGTGGTGGTGTAGTAGGCGGCAAACCAGTAGCGGTTTGAGGGAGAAATGTCATTGCTGTTGGGAATTTTGTGTAGTACGGCAGCAGCGGTGGGGGTTCAAGAGATCCATGGAAATATATAGTTATATATATGTGAATGCGTATGGTTGTGGCAGTGCAGGAACAAATAAATATATATGTATACTTGTATTGTGACAGTGGCAGCAAATGAGAAATTAGAAAGAAAAGAAATTGAGAGAAGCAGTAGCTGCAGGATCGGATGGATTGGAAGGTTTGGTGAGTGACTGTGGCTGCTGTCTAGGTGCAGTTTGGTGGTATTGTTGTTGAAAGAAAATACGGGAGAGCAGGCTCAGTCATGGTGGATTATCCACTGTCCAGTGCAGTTTGAGGAGTAAAAACTAGAAGAAATTAATCAGAGGTATAGGAGCTGTACAGAGGTAGCAACAGGGTAAGATACTCACTTTTAGTCTTGAAGTTTTTAGAAGTATGAATAATCAGATTTACTTTGGGATTTCATTAAACATAGAAATTATTTTAGAATCTCAAATTGGAATCAAGAAGAAAAAATAATCCAGGAAGGAAACACAGCCGCTAGGCTGAGTTTTGTAATTTTATTTGGGCCAAACCGAGTTGAGTCTGACCCAACTCACCCATTCAGATGGCTGCCCAGTACTATCACTTCATGAGTAAAATTTTAGATTTGAGTTCGGAAGGTGTTTGGTTGAAAAGGAGAAGCTATCCAATAATTGACTTAAAATGAAAACGTACGAAAAAAATAATGTAAACTTATAAGAATTGGAAAAATTTTGGACAGTAAATTGAACTGTAAAGACTTGAAATTTTGGAAATGAAATTTTTATTTTCACTTCATTTTTTTTTTTATTTATAGTTCATTTATCCCTTATTATAAATTATTATTATTGTTATTATTTTGTTGCATGGTGTGTATATGAGTATATGTATGTATGTTGTGTGATACACATGTATGTGTATAATGTACCTAATGCATGCATTTGATTAAGTTTTAATATATATATATATATATATATATATATATTTACATATGTGTGTGTGTGTGTTACACAAGGTGCAACAGGTCTGGTGTGTGTGTTTGTGTGACAGACCGTGTGTGTGTGCAAGTGGGAGTGTGTGTGTGTGATATGTATATAGATATATATAGATACTTGAGCCCCCAAGTCATCTTGCATTTAATGCAAGTCTGATTTGGAATAGATAGAAAGCTGGAGAAGTATGGCAAGAGAGAGAAAAGAACAGCCGGCTGAGGTGACAAGAGAACTGAGTATGATGTATATCTGTGTGTATGCCCGTTGAGTTAGAGAGAGAAAGAAAATCAGAAAGAGAGAGAGAGAGAGAGAGAGAGAGAGAGAGAGAGAGAGAGAGTTCTGAGAAGGGGGAAGAAAGAAATCAGAAGAGGAACTAAAGGGAACAGAGTGGTATTCAAAAGAGATGGGGACACCATTGTGAAGGTAAGCACACACAGACCATTCACTTTCTCTCTCTAGAAATTTCATGTATGCTACTTGTTTTTTTTGAAGCATGACAAATTAGCTATGAACTGTAGGGGCTTGTAGAGTAGAACATAAGAAAATTTTTACAAAAAGAATGAATGAAAATGACCAAGAAATGGGGGAGAAAATGGCAATTACAGGTCACGGGTGGGGGATAGGGTTTGATGTTGCATGTGTTAAAAACTAGGTTGAATGATGGGGAAATGTTGTGGTGAGGTGCAGAAAATTTTAGAGGAAGAAAGGGTTTAAAACGGCTAGAAAATAGGCCAGGAAAACCAAGAAAATAGTCGGCCGGAATCTGGGCTTGCATGGCCGGAAAACTGGGTAGCTGTCTCGGGATGGTGAGGTTTGATGCCTAAAACGTTCCCAATCAACTCCTCGAGGTTCCTAGGATGGTCTAGATATAAAAAATGGCAAGGTTTGGACGTGAAAGACGCGAGAAATGAGGGGGTGTTGGTCGCGGTCTCGGCGCCGACGTCGGAAAAGACGCCGGGATGTCCACCGGAAGATCGGGGAAGACGGCTGGGTGATGGGCTGACTTGGGCCTGTTTTTAACTTATTGGGCCTGTTTAGTTTTAAAAAGAATTTGGGCCATTTTAAATTAGTGGGGTTAGGTTCAGTTTTAAAGAAAAATTTGAAAGGGGCTTTGGGCCTGGTTTGGTTTAGGCCCAACAACTTAAAGGTTCAAAACAAAAAAATAAAAAGGGGGGGTGGGTATTACACAGAGGCGTCACTGCAGAGACTCGAACCGAGGATGAGGCGGATGGGAAAGGCGCATGTTACCAAGGGGACAGGTAAACCCGTGGTAACAATTGCGCACAGAATCATATATATATATATATATATAAAATGCAACCTTAAATTAATTAAATTAAAGGTCCCAAAATAGCTCGGAACCCAAATGAGACAAGCCATATATGTTTTCTTACTATTTTAGATCTCATAAGACCAACGGTGAGGTCTATGCCACGAGACAAGGTCCCAAAAATTTAAAGACCCTGGGAACTCTTAAAAATTACCAAAATGCCCCTAAGACAAAACGCAGTCAAACGAACCCCGATTTAAATAAACAAATAGTGAAATCTTATTATCTCAAACATTCCAGACTCAACCGTGGAGTCTGAATTACGAGGAGAGGCCTCAGGAAATGGGAACCCGTGAAAGTGCAAAATGACCATTTTGCCATTTTTGGCCCGGATATCCAAATTAAATTTCGCAAAAGCCCAAACCTATTTCCTTCGATGTTTTGGATCCAATTGTAGAATTTAATTTAGCAAAATAGAAATGAATAAAATAAAGACATAAAATTTGATGAATAGCATCATTAAAGTGGCAAACAAACTGAGCTACATTCTTGTGATTTTAGGGACACTAACAGGCGACGAGAGGATAGTCTGACCTCCTACATTCTCCCTGCTAGCCACTACACTACAAGCACGGTTTATTGGGTTGAGACCAACCCGTCAGGTATGGTGTTTTGCTAATGTTAAAAATGAAGTTAAGTTAGGAATATTTTGTGAATGATTGGAATGACTCGTGTGTTTATTTGGAATGTGTTTGCTTGATGATTTGGAGTTGGTTGTTCACATGCTTACGTGTTACCCGCGCTCTTTGATAATTTAGTGAAATGATGAATATGAATCATGACATGTGTTTAAATTGGTTACATGAGATATGCTTGTATGTGGGATCAACTGGTGGTTTGTGTATTATTGTTTCGAGCATGTTATATCGTGGAAACCATGTTTCATTGAGATTGCATTGGCATATTGGCATATGGTGAATCCTTTGAGAACATGGCATGAGTTGAGCACGTGGTGCTTTGCATTATGAGGGTGCAGATCCTGTGGTGAAAAACCCAAAATCGGCCATTGCATTGGTACTCCGAGCCATCGGGAAGAGGCCCATAAATGATACATGGGTATGGCATCGAGTGCATGGGTGCGTCATGCATACTTCATTGCATTGTACTTGGAAAGCATTTAGAGATAAATGTACACTTTGTACATGTCATGCCTTAGCTTTATTTCTTGCATTAGCATTTCATTATACCAGCAGTTGAGCTGACCCATTCGTGAGACATACATTACAGATGAGGATGCCCCAGCTACTTGAGATTTGATGACAGCTTGATAGGATGCAGCATTGGGTGTATTTGACCTATGGGACTTATGTTTTGTAATGTAAGGGCTTAAGCCCGAATGACCCGAGAACACTGTAATGGCAGGATGTATTTCATGTTATTTTGATGTATCGATGGTAATGGATGCATGTTTAGTTAAATCTGTTTAGATTGCTCTTCATTTTATTTTCTTTCGGCATCGTTACTCGCGCCTCGGGTCGCGGAATTTGGGGCGTGACAAGAACCTTGTGAGATTTTAATTATACCCAGAAATTAGGGTTAATTGTGAATTGACCCAAGTGAATAAATAATATTTAATTAAATAATTATTTAAAGGAGAAATTACTAAAATGCCCCTAAGTCGAAAAGTAGTCCAACGGACTTTGAATAAATTAATTGAATAGTGGATTTTTATTATTTTGAGCATTCCAGACTCAACTGTGGAGTCCGATTTGTGAAAAGAGGTCCCAAGAAATAAGAAAGCCTAATGACCAATTTTCCCTTTTAGTATAGAAGTCCGAATTGAATTCCGCGAAAGTCTAAATCAACTTTGTTCGACATTTTGGATTCAATAGTAGAGTCTAATCAAGTAAAAGAAATATCAATAGTAAATAGACATAAAATTTGATGAATAGCATAAGTTAAATATATATATATAGATTGAAATTGAGTTTCCTGAATCATAGGAATACCGAGATACAAGAAGAAGGCGGTTTTGACCTTCTAGATAGATACAGAAAGAGGCAAGTAAAATCCAATTTCTGTATGTGTTACATTCCAAGCCACGTCATAGTTCCTTGTATACATATTGCTTATTGTACTCTATATATACACACTAGTGTTTATTTAGCCACATTGATATTGCCCTATCATGTGGGAGACAGTTATTGATTTTTATATATATCTCGATCATGATTGTACACTTGTGCACAAATTTCTTTATGTACATTTGTACCTAGGGCCGCAAGGGCCAGACAATTTTATTCGAAGCAGTCTAGTAACCGTAATTTAGCTAACTATCGTTACGTCAGATTGCCTAGAACCAGTTATGATTCCACCATACTCTTCGTGGAAGATAGCATGATCCCGATATATTATTAGTGTCGGATTTGTGCTCAGTCACATCTCTATCTGATGTTATTTATGACCTTTGGGTCCAGGTTCCGAGTGGAACATTTACTACGTCGCTATGCGAGGCATGGGACATACAGTTACAGTGTACACAAAGTAGTATTCATACAGCCCGAGCGAATCTGAATACTAGCTCAGGGGGTAGCCGGGCCCCACCAGTGCATCTCAGTTTTAGTTGATACTACCATCCTTTATTGTTGATATTCATAGCTTGATCATGTTATATTGTTATTGAATGATCATGAGATTTCACAGCTTTCAGTACAGTGCTTACATTCCATACTTGATATAGCTCATGACTGTAGCAGTATGATATTGTTGGGATAGCAGTTTCATTTCCTTATCATTTGACTTCGATCATTTGATTGGAGTTATATATTCATTGACTGGCTAGCATTCTTTATACCTTTGTACACATGGCAGAGTAAAGGACTACTTATTGAGTTTTCATAGCTCATCAGATACTACACAACATTTTGTAGGCACAGATATCAAGGACAAACAATAGGGCCTGATAGCTAGAGGTGGAGATTCATTTTTGAAGTTATAGTGTAATACTTAGTACAGACAGTCTTATAGCTCTCCCATGTTATCTACGTCTTGGGGATGAACAGTTGTATTAAAAAATTTTGTATTCCGCATTTTTGTAAACATTATATATATCACACATGCAACTTTTGATATTTTATTCCGCATTTAGTTGTTGCATGTAAGTATCACTGATTGTGTAGCAAGTTGAGACCCTTGGTTCAACCGTAGTGTTAGACCGGGCGTCGCGACACGAGATCCGCATAGGGTGGGGTCTCGGGTCGTGACAATAGGGGATCAAAAAACCCTCAAAATTGGATCTAAAAATCTCAGATTTTTAGGGTTACTGTTCATTGTATGAGGAAGATGATGAACAGTAATGAGCCTCTATCACAACCCGAAACCCACCTGATGAGTGCGCAAAAGTGCACTCTAAATACCCTATTATTGGATTAAAATGCTAAAATGTGACTTATTATTAGAGCATAATATTTAATATTTTTAGTTCCTTCATATTTAGTTTTATGATATATTTTCTGTTTAAGTGAGCTAATTAATATATTTATTGAATTAGGGAAGCATTGAAGGTAAAAGAAGAGCTATGGAGTATATTATGCAATTTTCAGTTTTTAGGCAGATTCGATTCATGAGCTTCAACTGAGATTTGGATGGCGTTATAATTTCATAATGAGAAAGTGGTATTCATGAAGTTTTTAGAGGACATCTTGAAATTTTTAGAAAGGTCTGGTTTGCAAAAATCGGAGTTCGTTTGGGCCTCCAAACGTTATTTCAAAGACAGGCTTGGAAAGCTGCTCCAAACCTGTCCAACCAGCCAATTTCAAGGGGTCATAACTTGAGCTTTCGAAAGTCCAAATCAGGTTATTTTTAAGCCTAAAATTATCTACTCATCCAGGGCTACAACTTCCGTGAAGAGCCTGAGTCAAGATTCAGTCGTTATCTAATAGAAAAAAGGGGCTAAAGTTGGCGGCTGCTGGCTGTGCGCGAGAATAAGAAAAGCAAAGCATAGAAAAGAAAAAAATAGAAAAGAAAAAGAGAAAAGCAATGCGAGTTTAAAAAGGTGAAAAGTAAAAGAAAAGAATAGAAAATGTTGGAAACCAAAGCTGATCAGGAAAAAAATATGCAAGCTGACGTGCGTGGCTGGAATGGTCTTGGCGTGAGGCGCTGGGGCGGTTTCCAACGTGTTGGGCTGCATTCGAGCGTGGGGCCCAGGTGCTTAAAAGAATAGGGCGCAAGGCTGAATATAAAGAGCAAAAAAAATAAAAAAACCTAGAAAGGGAGGAACAAGTCCTGCGGCTGATTGAAGAACAGAACAGGAAAAATCAGAGGGCTGTGCGGCGTAGAGGCGCAGGGAAAAAACAGCACAGCTATTCCATGACTCAGTTTTTCTCCATAAAATTTATGTTGTCCGTCCTACCTGTGGGTAACTAAAGCTCCAAGTAGGGTTAGGGATGAACTTACACCATAGATGATTATTTTTAATTTATTTTTGATTCATGTACGTGATGTTTATTTATTAAAATTCTTTGGTTGTCATTCGCAATTTATTGTTGGGTCTTATTCTCCGAATAATTAAAGGGTCTGTTTATAGATTCAGTCATGCTTTTTCTATTGAATGAATTAATGTTTTGATACTTTTGAAACAATTGATTATTTATATTGATTTAATTCTTTGCTGCAATATTGCTCGCTGGGTATATTATCGTCGTTGGGTTATTTCAATGTGGATAACAATTTATGGGATTTAAAAATGGCGAATAATTTTTCAAAGGGTTATATTTGGTTTAATTTTGGGTTATAATTTTATATATTCTGATTGAGATTTTTGGAATTAAATTCTCAATTAAGTTATCAGTGAATTAAAAATAATTAAAATACCGGATATGTGCAAGGGATTCCCGAAACTCTGCTGTTCGTTAAATTTGAGTACTTTGTCTGTCAATCATTCTATTTAATTTTAATTTGCATTCAAAATCACTTTTTATATTTTTATTTTCTCGTGAAGCATTTAATATTTTTCTTTAGTTTCAAAAATTCTGTCTATTATTCTTTTAATTTTGTCTCCTTGTGGAATCGACACCCCAAAGCTACACTACAACGACCGCGTTATTCTTTGGGCATAATCAAATTTTGGCGCCGCTGCCGGGGAGACAGTAGAAGAATCAGTAGATAGTTTTTTTTTTTCAACAATTTGTAAAGGCGGTAACTTCGTTCCTTTCTTTTTACTTGCTGCATTATTATTTTATTTATTATTATTTTATTATTTTATTTATTTCTTCATTTATTTTTACTTTTCTTTTTAATTGTCATATTGCATGCATAATAGGTATAGGGACGCATTAGGTCGATTTTCTTGTAGGCCTGTGTTAGAGTCAGATTCAGAGTCTAATTTTTCTATTTTTTCTAATTTTTTTTGTTTGATAATTCTTCAAATTCTGAAAATATGAGTGAACATGAGGATCAACCCACTAAGACCCTTCAGGATTTCCTCTACCCTACACGCACAGCCACACCATCATGCATCATGTTTCCACCCAATACTCGTCAAATTGATGTTAAAACTGGGGTACCACAGTTACTCCCTACATTTCATGGTTTGGAAAATGAAAATCTATATGTGCACATTAGGGAGTTTGCAGAGGAAGTTACGACTTTCCATAGTCAAAATGCAACACGACATTGTAAGACTTAAGTTATTTCCTTTCTCTTTGAAGGATAGAGCTAAGAGTTGTGTAATATCCCGACCCGGGATGTGGCGCTTATGCCGAGGTAGACTCAGTCAAGTACACGTAAATCGAGATAGGTTGGGTCGAGTAGCATAATACTAGTTGTAACCGAACATGAGTTCCAAATAAAATAAAATAATTTTAAATTAAGTCCAAGGGTCAAATAATAATACTGAGCTTTAACCAAGCAATGATTATAGTATCAAGAGTAAACCGAGACCGACTTAGACCAAGAATAATACATCCCAAAATATATCGAATTATTTTAAGAAATAATATACAGTGACAGGTACGATTACCGAGGTAATTAGTAGAAATTATAATCTCAGGGGATTACGAGATTAAGAAAAGCCAAGTAAGAATAGACCGAGCCAATGAAAATAATACCCAACATATACCGAAGCATCGCAATAAATAATATACAGTAATGGGCATGTAGTTCGAGACAAATAGCGAGAATTCCAAATAAGAATAAAATACGATATTTAATATACGAGAAGTGATTACAAGCGATCTCGAGCAACCCAGAACAATGCCTCGTAATGCATGCATGCATGCATTTCCATGCATGCTTACATATAGACACACGCATAGTTCATAAAAAATAAGTGTATGTGTATACTATTGGAAATGGATATATATGTATATATATAGATATATATTGGTGTATAAAAAAGGTATAATCTTGTGTATATATATAATGTATAAAGTATGGTATATGCATGTGTATTAAAAAGAAAAGGAAATAAGAGAGGGGCAGCATGCTAAGGGCATGCATGCAAGTAAGATATTATGTGTGTGTGTACGGTTGTGTGTGTAAGTGTGTGTGTTGACAAAATGTGTATATATATACATATATATATATATATATCATCAAAAGCTCCATAAAATTGAATGCAAAGCTGCATTCTTAGAAAAGAGAAATTAAATAGAGCAGAGGGAGGAAGTCAAGGAAAGCTGCAAGAAAGAGAGAAGAGAGAAAGGTCGGTTGCTTTTCCTTTAAAAACCAAAGTATGCCTTGCATGCTTACCACCTAAGAAGCAAACTAAACGAGGAAGAAACTGAGAGGCTAAGAAGAGATTCAGAGCAAGAAGAAGGAGAAAAACAGTGAAAAAGGTGAGAAAATGCCTAAACCGTATTTTTCTCTCTCTAAAATAACTTGCATATACGTAAGTAAATTTGACTATATTATGTATATATGATGTTTAGATCATGATTAGACTCGTTCAAGCATGAAATTTGAGCTTAAAAACTATTAAAAACACGTAACCCACAAACAACCGCCATTGAAGACCTTGCTTGAAATAGGTCTGAACCCATTGTAGCTAAACCAAGATTGGTGTGTCGAGGCTTCAAGAAGAAGTCATGAGGGTCATGAAAACCTAGGACCACGATCAAAAATCAAAAGAAATGGCCCCTATAACACGAGTTGCAGGTACGGGTTTCAAAACCCAACCTCACAAACTTGCTTCTAAACCCATTTTTGCGAATGGGAAATGAAACCCCATGAAGAGGGGATCACAACAGAACAAACCTTGGGTGATTTGGCTAAAAAATGAGCATTTACGATCAGATTACAGGTTTGAATTATCAAGCCTTCAAACGAGCAAACAAAACCAATTTAAAGCTTAAAATGAATGCCAAATTGATTCTTGATACTTTAGGAACAATTTAAGATAGAAACAGTGGAGATTGGTTGTCTAGAAAGTCATGAAATTGAAGAAAATGGAAACCTGCAACTAGGGCAACACTGGGGAAGAAATGAGGAAGAAGATGAATAGTGACGGTTCGGGTTTGGGTCAAATCGGGTTCGGGTCAGAACCCGATCCATCGCATAAAATGGGTAAGTATGACGGTGTCGTTTTGGGGTTATGTTTTAATTTTTTTTAAACGTTAGGGCTAACGTCATCATGACGTCAGCATTGCGTGTTAAACTGACCAAGCCAGTTGGTTTAGAAAGGACCGGACCGGTTCACTTAGAATGAGACTGAACCCACTGGTTCAGACCGGAATTTGGCAAAATTCCACTTTGACCCGAGAAATGTTAGGAAATTCCACTAAGGCCCAAATGGAAAAAATTAAATAAAATATTATTATTACAAAAATACCCCCGATTCAAATATGGGTCAAATGAAATCCAAACGAGGCAAATAAATAGTCAAAATTTATTATCTCAGATATTCTGAGTCCGATGGTGAGGTCCGTTTCACGAGACGGGGTCCCAAAAAAGAATAAAATACCCCAAAAAGTGTAAAATGACCATTTTGCCCTTCTTAGTACAGAAGTCCAAATTGAATTTCGCGAAAGCCTAAATCGACATGCTTCGACGTTCCAGACTCAATGGTAGAGTCTATTTTAGTAAAAGAGAAACCAATAGTAAAAAGACATAAAATTTGATGAATAGCATGAGTTATAAATATATACATAGACTGAGATGAGTTTCCTGAATCATAGGGATACCGAGAGGCAAGAAGAAGGCAGTTTTGACCTTCTAGACAAATACAGTAAAAAGTAAGTAAAATTCGATCCCTGCATGTGTTACATTCCAGGCCATGTCATAGTTTCCTTGTATATATATTGCCTATTGTACTCTTTACACACATACCAGTATTTATTAAGCCACATCGATATTGCCCTATCATGTGGAAGACAGTTATTGATTCTATGTATATCTCGATCATGATTGTACATTTGTGCACAGATTTCTTTATGTACATTTGTACCTAGGGCCATAAGGGTCAGACAGTTTTATTCAAAGCAGTTTAGTAACCGTAGTTTAGCTAACTATTGTTACGTTAGATTGCCTAGAACCAGTTATGATTCCACTATACTCTTCGTGGAAGATAGCATGATCCTGATATATTTTTAGTGCCGGATTTGTGTTCAGTCACATCTCCATCTGATCGATGCTGACCTTCGGGTCTAGGTTCCGAGTGGAACATTTATTATACACAAAGCAGTATTATTCGGCGAGGCCTTAGAGCACCGTATACGAGCTCAGAGCAATACCATTCGGCGAGGCCTTAGAGCACCAAATGTGAGCCTAGGGGGTAGCCGGGCCCCACAAGAGCATCCTAGTTTTGATATCACTATCCTTCATTGTTGATATTCATAGCTTGATCATGTTATATTGCTATTGAATGATCATGGGATTTTACAGCTTTCAGTACAGTGCTTATATTTCATACTTGATATAGCTCATGACTGTAGCAATATGATATTGTTGGCATAGCAGTTTCATTTCCTTATCATTTGACTTCTATCATTTAATATTGAGTTATATATTCATTGACTGGCTTGCATTCTTTATACCTTGTGCACATGGTAGAGTAAAGGACTACTTACTGAGTTTTCATAGCTCATCAGATACTACACAACATTATGCAAGTACAGATATCGAAGACAGACCCTAGAGTCTGATAGCTAGGAGGTGGACATTAGCTTTTGAAGTTGCAGTGTAATACTTAGTGCAGACAGTCTTATAGCTGTCCCATGTTATCCACATCTTGGGGATGAACAGTTGAATTAAGAAATTTTGTATTCTGCATTTTGTAAACATTATATATATCACATGCAACTTTTATTTATTTTCTTCTGCACTTTAATTATTGCATGTTAGTAGCACTGATTGTGTAGCAAGTTGAGACCCTTGGTTCGACAAGCAGTGTCGGATTGGGTGCGCGACACGAGATCTGCATAGGGTGGGGTCTCGGGTCGTGACAAGTTGGCTATACTCACTGAGACCACGGTCGATTGGATCGTGGAATGAGATGACTCGGATCTTCTTTACTAAATATTTTTCCTAACATAAGACCAATGCTTTAAAAAGACAGATTTCCACCTTTGCATGTGTGTGTGTGACGGTTTGTGGATTAGTGTGTGTGTTGGTATGTGTGATAATATATATATATATATATACACACACAAAAACATCCCATAACCATAAATGCAAAGCTGCATTTAGAGAAAAAGAAATCAGAACATTAAGTCAAAGAAGGGGGCTGTAGAAGGGGGAGAAACCGAGAGAGAGAGGGAGAGAGAGAGAGAGAGATTCAAGGTGGTGGAGTTGGTGTGTGATATATATATATATATAGGTGTTGCGTTGGTGGAGAAAATAAAAAAGAAGAGACTGATTTGAGAGGCTAAGTTAGGAGCAGAGAGGCATTGAGAGGTTTAGAGGTTGAAACAGAAGGAGGAAAAAGAAAAGAATTGCGGGAGAAAATAAAAAATTATAGGTGAATAACTCATTTCTGTTTGAAAAACATAGCATGATCCATTTAGTTTAAATTGTAGGGTTGTATTAGGGATAAAATAAGGAATCAAATGCAAAAATAATTGGGAAAAATGGTTGGAAATTGAAAGAGAAAACAATAGTTGCAGGTGTAAGAAAATAATCGGAGTTCTAATATTTTGTGCATGAAACATTGTTTAAATGGTCTAGAAATTTCCCTATAAGGTGCAGAAAATGAATTGAAAAAGAAACAAGTGAAAACAGTCGAGAAATTAGCATGAAAATGGAAATGTTCAGTTAGCTGGAGCTGCGGTTCTTGGCCATTTCGTGAAGATTTCATGAGTCAAATTAAAAATAAAGTTTAGAAATAAGACCTACAAGAGAAAAAGAAGAAAATAGAAATTAAAAATCTTTTAAATCTGACCGGAGTTAGGTCACTGTCGCCGGAGATGGCGACGGAACCCTAGTGTTGCCCTACCAGAAAGTCGGGGGGAGGGGTGATGAACAGTGTTTAAGGCGATGTCATTTTTGAGTTTGGTTGTTTTAATTAAGGTCTGAACCGAGTGTTTGGCTACGAGTTTTGGAAATTAAAATAAGGATTAAATTGGGACCAGGATACCCTTTTTCGATTTTGGGTCCTTGTACAGCATTTGGCTCCAAAACATTTATAAAAAAAAATGCGCAGGGGTGTAGCCCCTACAGATCGAACCCTAGACGTGTTGGACAGAGTCCTAAGCCCAAACCATTTGGAAATAGGCAAGCTTATGTTCCTATTTTAGCCCAATATATAGATATAATGGAAAAGAAATAAAAATAGAAAAAGGAACAAAAGGGGGCGCAGCCCTTGAGGTTCGAACTTATGACCCATTAGGAGGAAGCCTGAGATAGAACTAGTTGGATAGGTAAACCCGTGTTACCTGTTGTGCCACAATAATTATATATTATGCAATTATAATATTTAATTAATTAAATTAAATTAAATATAGCGAAATAGCCCGGAGTCCATATTTGACAAGTTATTAGTGCATTTTAACTGTCTTCGACCACTTGAGGTAAATGTTGAGGTCCGTGTCATGAGACGGGGTCCCAAAAAATAAAAGACCCGTAAAAGTACAAAAATGACCATTTTGTCATTTTTAGCACAGATGTCCAAATTGAGTTCCGCGAAAGTCTAAACAGACTTTCTTCGGCGTTTCGGACGCAATCGTAGAGTTTATTTTCATAAAAGAGGAACTTATGATGTCACGACCCGAAACCCACCCTATGCGGATCTCGTATCGTGAGGCCGACCCAATGGCCGTCCCTACTTTTTCCATTCCTTTACCAATGATGACAGTAAATAATATAACATGACATTAAAGTGCGGAAGCTTTATTACAATTATTATTCAAAGACTAAACTTCAAACTAACAATAAACTGATCCTAAACCACTCTTAGGTGGTGAGTACATGGGAGAGACTTCATTCATTACTATTATGCTCCTCAACTGTCTCTTAAATCTCCTGATCTCCTACTGTGGTTCTGTAACATTCTCACCTGAAAAAAATTTAGTAAGGGGTGAGCTACAAACTCAGTAAGTAGAAGCCTATCCCCAATACGGGTGGGGATGACATAAATGAATACAAGTCAAAGTAACATGATAGCCAGTCATGATAACGATTCCAGTCAACTGTAAATTGCCACAATGGCCAATAAGCGACAAGGTACAATAACAGTCAAGAGTAACCAATGAATGACAACGTACAATAACCGTCAAGAGTAACAGTGTAGCATGAATATAGAATAGGCTCGATGAACACAATCAACATAAATACTGCCATAATGGAACGGTCACAGTCAAGTCCAATGAATCAAACCAATCAACATAGAACAATATCAATTAACATGGATGATGCCTTTACTCTGTTCAGGGTTTGGCAGACCCTCGATCTTTTGGGGCCCGGCATACCCCCATTAACATAAATGCATATAAAATGCCCATTTTTCTTAATGCGTAAAATCGCCATAATTGCCATATGTCCTTTTTGACCCGCAGGTCCCATAAATTGACCCGTAGGTCCTAGTCAATCAGATAGCATCAGATAGGTAGTGTGACTGAGCACAAAACCCGGCACTTAACATAAATTAAGATTCTATAGTATTCTATATGAATGTACAAAACATGGAACATCATAACATAACATACAGTAAATAGACATCAATGAAATGAATCAGTCATGCAACATCAACCAATAGGCATCCACCAGGTAGAACAATATCCATGGTGGGAAACAATGATAGTGAATACATATATGAGTACAAGATTGGCAGTAATGGAAAGATCGTGGCTTGGAAACCACGTATCAAAGATAGGAATCCACTTACCTCATCAACGTCTTAATATCCCGTGACTTTCTCCTTTCCTTTTGACTTGCCTATAAATCAATAAACACGTTTCAGCTTTCATATCATTTACCGAATTTATGCCTCGTTACTCTAAATACCTCCCTTACTAATTTATGTTTTACGATTTCCATTTTAAACTTAATTTACCCAAGGGCAACATGGTCATTTACGTGTCTCTACTTTTTGGGTTCTGTTTTCATAATTTGGACTCCACCGTTGAGTCCAGTAGGTTTGAATTAATAAAAATTTACTATTTACTTAACTAAATCGGAGTCCGTTTGACTCATCTTTAGACGTAGGGCATTTTGGTCATTTTGGCATTCTACGGTTGCTTTATTTTTTCGGGACTCCGTCTCGTAAAATGGACCTCACCATTAAATTCAGTGGGTCCAAAATAGTAAGTTTTCATTATTCATTCTACAAATTTACGCGTCGAAATTAAATTTGAAATTTATTCATTTAAACCATTTATTTACATTAATTAATCTAGCTAATACATATTAGTATTTGAGCCCAAACAGACCACATGTGCCTTGGTGGCACAGTGGCTAAGCTTATCACCCTTTCCCTTTGGTCACAGGTTCAATTCGCTGCCCATACCATTTTTTCATTTTCTGTTAATACATGTTTCATTTTTTTTTTATTTCCCGTTCAAGTTTAAGCCAACCATTGGATAGCTCTCCTTTCTAACCAAACACTATCTAAACTCGAATTAAAAAATTTACCCATGAAGTACAAGTGTTGGGCAGTCATCTGAATGGGTGGGTCGGGTCAGACCCGACCCGGTTTGGCCAAAATAAAATCGGAAAACAGCAGCCGCGCAGCAGCCTTTTCCGGCGTACAGGTTGTCTTCTTCGTCAACGACGACTCGCCGGTGATGGGTTTCTTGAGTTTTTCAGCGGGGTTCATACCTACAGATCATGGACAACTCAAATCTACCGTCGGATTTCAAATCGGAGTGCCGGAGCACTCCCAAAATGGCCGGAACAGTAGCGCACCAGGGGCTGTGCGATTTTCCGGCAGCCCCTTTCCCTTCCATTTTTCTCTTACGGTTTCAATCCCGATTTGATTCTAAAATTTACCTACACCCAAGAGAATCAATTACACATGATCTAAACCAATTGATCGCAACAAATTCACCCCACCCGATCTATTTTTCTCCTCTGTTTTTCCCTATTTCCCCACGTTCAGTTCTGTTCCTTTTTTTTTTTTGTTTTTGTTTTCCTTGATTCAGTTTGAATACAACCAATTTCCATGCTTAATTAAATCTATAATTCGTGCTGATTATGCTTCTATTATGAAATCTAGATTCCATGCTTAAATTTAAACAAAACCGAGTTGGATCCAACTTACCCATCCAGTCGTGCGCCCTTCGTTTCTCTCATCTTCCTTATTTTTCTAGCTTCTGGTTTGTTCTAACTCCTGCTCTTCTACTCTGGATTAATATACTATACTCATATACCAACTGAGAAATGTAAAGCAACCCAAAAATTGAATTATAGAGAGAAGTGTCTTACCCTTGCGCCCCTGCTTCTGTCACCCCCCTGTTGCGCCCAACCATTCCTCTTCTCTCTTCTCTTTCTTTTTTTTTTCTTGCTGGTTCAATTTGCAACGCATGCCTGGCATGCTTTTATCTTTAAAAACCGTCCCTCGCCCTCTTTATTTCTCCCATTGTCTCTCTCTCTCTCTCTCTCTCTCTCTCCCTTGCCGTAACCACTGCCCCTTCATTTGCTGCACTTCAGCCCCATCCGTTTCTTCTTTGTATCCCTTAATTACAATTATACACATGCAATTTTATACACATGTGCTGCCTATCATTTACACCTATATATATATATACATATTACACGTGTATAGATATAACTATATATATTTTAATAATTTTTATTTATCTTGTTTTATTCTATTTTATTTTATTTCCTTTATTTTAAATTTTATTTTATTTTACTTTTATTTTTATTTAAATATATATATATTTTTTATTTCGGTATTCATTCATGGCTTACTCGGCATCATCCATCATTGTCCGTATATTCAAGACCATTTAAATTTCACGACTGTCCATTCATTTCGATATCATGACATAAAGTCCTATCGGCTCGAGTTTACACGGTTCGCTCGATTAAAATTTGGGTCGGGGTATTACATATGATATAAAAACATAAAATTTGATGAATAGCATAATCTAGATAGCGATAAACTGAAACGTGTTTCATGAATTTTAGGAACATAGAAGGGCAAAGAGAAGGCAATGTAAATCCTTCTATAGACAGTAAAAAGTAAGTAAAATCCAATCTCTGCATGTGTTACATTCCAAGCCATGTCATAGTTCTTGTATATACATTGCCTATTGTACTCTATATACACATACCAGTATTTATTTAGCTACATTGATATTGCCCTATCATGTGGGAGACAGTTATTGATTTTTATATATATCTCGATCATGATTGTACACTTGTACATATATTTTTTTATGTACACTTGTACCTAGGGCCGTAAGGGCCAGACAGTTTTATTTGAAGCAGTTTAGTAACCGTAGCCTCAAAAACTATTGTTACGTCAGATTGCCTAGAATTAGTTATGATTCCACTATACTCCTCGTGGAAGATAGCATGATCTTGATATATTATTAGTGCCGGATTTGTGCTCAGTCACATCTCCATCTGATGCTAGTTACGACCTTCAGGTCCAGGTTCCGAGTGGAACATTTACTATATTTGATGCGTTGCTATGCGAGGCATGGGATGTAGGGTCACATTATATACAGAATAGTATTCATACAACCAAATCGAATTGAATATTCATACAGCCTGAATGGGAACTGAATATTCATACAGCTAAGTGGAACTAAATACAAGCTTAGGGGCTAGCCAGGCCCCACAACATTAGTGCATCTCAATTTTAGTTGATATCACTATCCTTTATTGTTGATATTTACAGCTTGATCATGTTATATTATTATTGAATGATCATGAGATTTTTACAGTTTTTAGTACAGTGCTTACTTTTCATACTTGATATAGCTCATGACTGTAGTAGTATGATATTGTTAGCATAGCAGATTCAATTCCTTATCATTTGACTTCCATCATCTGATATTGAGTTATATATTCATTAACTAGCTAGCATTCTTTTATACCCTTGTACGCATAGCAGAATAAAGGGCTACTTACTGAGTTTTCATAGCTCAGAACAGATACTACTTTTTGACTATTTCAGGCACAGATCTCAAGAACAGACTATAGAGCCTGACATCTAGGAGGTGGACATTCATTTTGAAGTTATAGTGTAATACTTAGTACAAACAGTCTTATAACTCTCTCATGTTATCCACGTCTTGGGGATGAACAGCTATATTAAGAAATTTTGTATTCCGTATTTTGAGAACATTTTATATATCACATGCAGCTTTTATTTATTTATTTGTTTAAGTCTTCCGCACGTTAGTTGTTGCATGTTAGTAGCACTGATTGTGTAGCAAGTTGACACCCTTGGTTTGACAAGCAGCGTCGGATCAGGTGCGCGACACTAGATTCGCATAGGGTAGGTCTCGGGTCGTGACAGCTTGGTATCAGAGCATCCTAGGTAACACAGTGGTCTATGGGAGATAGACTAAGGTACTAGTATTACAAATGTCCAAGTAGAGTCAGTAGATAGAAACTAACATGCGATATTAGACTCTTATATATATGAAACTAATCTCTAACCATTACAGAAAATGGTGCACACTCGTACTACCACACCATTAGATGAGGCTAACGCTCACATAGCATGATTAGAGTTACTAGTGGACAGGCTTATTCAGAGTGCGCTCTAGAACTAGACAGGTCCCAGTATTCTAGCTCAACAAAAAAAAAACATAATTGAGAGGACCGTGGTGACATGGGAGATATTAAGACCTTCCAGTATTTAATTTAATACAAAAACTCGCCAAAAGAGCTACCAGTGGCTAGCAGGCGTCTAAACCTCCGGACTGCCTGAGGGTTCTCCTCTTTCCTGTTGTCTTGAAAAAAAAATATAAGGGAGGGGTGAGCTAACAAAGCCCAGTAAGTAATTTCCTAGCTTTAACATGGGCCAGGGTTAGTTCACAAGAATAATAAGGAAAAGATAACAGATAGCCAAGAAAAGATATCATGTATATATATAGCCAGTCACAGAGGAACAACAATAATGACCCGAAGGTCCAAAAGAGGCATATCCCATAATATGATACAAGAGGCAATAACAAGGTCAATCAAAATTGGGATCTAGCCTATCATGATGAATTGCTCCCACATACAAGACCTTAGCCAATCAAAAATATATCATGCTTGCAATAATATGATCATTCACCGGGCATAAAATATGATCAATCAACAAATACCAAAAATAAATCATCATCGAGTTCTAATAACCCAGAAATGCATGAATCACCTAGGGCCCTGCATGCCCCACTAGAACGCACATTCAGATTCGCCTCTTTATCCCAGGCTTATTGAATAGCGCTAGATCTCTTATCTCTTAAGTCCCGAAGGACATATAAGACCCCTAAAGGTTCTTTCCCCCACGCAATCTCTGAATAGATGGGCCATTGTGACTGAGCACAACCCCGGGTACATACCAAATATCATGATCAATAAAATTCCACACGGGATGTACAACCATTCAAAATAATTAATATCACAATCAACAAGTCATGAAGTGTGTGGAATAACAAGATTTCTATTAACATGATATATCACGAGATCAAGACATGGTATTCATGATAGTACAATGATACTCAAATATCAATGATCAAATTCACAATGATGTGAGTAATCAAGTCAAACCCAAAGAACAGGCATAATCGATAACCACAAGTCTATTGGCTTCAAATCAAGTACCTTAGGTAGTGATAGAGTACAAATTTGGCAGCATATGAAACTAAGTGTGACTGGTTGCGAATAACCCATATTAAAGCATCGAAATTACTTACCTCAAAAATAGCTTTCAACAGTTCTATTAATTTAAATCTCCTTCTCCTTCCCTTTGGGGGTTCCTATAAATCAGAAATTTAATTGTTATTAACTTATCTTAATTATTTAGGTCGATGTTAACGTTTGTGATTTATTTTAACTCTCTCGGTATTATTTAATTATATTCTTAGGATTGCTAAATTTATTACATCGGCCTTCAGAGTATTTTATTTGGGTAAACGGACTCTACCGTTGAGGAGTCCGAAACATCCAAGAAAATAAATCTAGGCCTTCACGGCTTCTCATTTGGCCTCGAGTACCCCTAAGGGAAAAATGGTAATTTCATGTTTTATAGGACTTAATTTTTTGGAACCCCGGTTTACATAATGGACCTCACCATTAGGTCCAGAATGTTTGACGTAATCAAAATACACTATTTGTTTAATTAATTTGGGCATCGGGACATTTACCTATTTTCAAATAATTTAAATTAATTATATCAGTATAATATATACATATATTTGGTTTAGCTTCTAACGGGCACGCAATGGGTGGCACAATGGTTGACTCATTGTCACCTCCCCACTTGGTCACAGGTTCGATCCAGCGGAACAGCAAGTTTACCCCTTTTCTTAATTAATTTAATAATGTATATATGATATATATATATATATTCGGTGTAGTTTATGTCGGGCGAGCAATGGGTGGCATAGTGGTTGGTTAAGTGTCACCTCTCCATTGGGTCTTAGGTTCTATTCGACGGAACAGCAGTCGTCCCATTTTTTTTTCAAAGCATTCCCAATCCAAATGGCGGACAGTGAAGCTATTCGAGGATAGGTTATCCTTGTTCCAAATAGGGGCATTAAATCCATGGGCTACACCAGTAACCAAACAGACCAGCGTCAGGTTATTCAAAAACACGGAATCAAAACATCATCGTTCCACTTAATTGCTTAACCGAAATGACATAGCTTTAGGTTTTAAATATAAAATATTACGTGATCGGAACGGTGTCGTGTGGCCAAGCCGTTCTAAATGGCGTCGCTTGGATGACACTGTTCATCTTCGTCCCAAACCCCACGACTGTGTTGCCCTAATTTCCTATTTTCACATTTTTTCAATTTTGTGCATTTTGGGGCTGGTTTATTATTTGTTTTTGGGTAGGGTGGACTACTGAATGTCTAAGAAACATTTTGTCATTCGTTTTAGGGCTCGAATCAAGCCCTAGGAGCCATGGTGGGTTGTGAGGTCTTGGGTTATAACTGCTTCGTAAACTTTCATTTTTTTCACCAAACTTGGTGAGGTTTGGCTCATTGTGACTGTCGTGGCAAGGGGGTTTGATCCTCATTCTAAAATAAGGTTTATGAGCCTATTTCAGAGTTTGGGTTTCAAACCCGAGACCTACAAGTTCAGTTTTAGTGGTTTTCCCTAAGGTGTTTGAGTCGTAGTTTAGGGTTTTTAAAACCTTCATGAAGTCTAGTTTAGGGCTTGACCAACCAAACTTGGTTTCCTAAGGGTTATCTTAGACCTGCTACTTTGGAGGTCTGTCTATGGTAGCTCCTCACTGGTTTAGAGTCTTTCAAGCCCTATTGTCCTTCTCAATGTAATTTTGGTAGTCTTTAGTGCCCATAATAACTCATGCATGCATGTCTAGATACCAAATAGTACTGAAACAAATAGAAAGAATAAAAGGGAAATTTGAGTTGTGGTGGTTTATACCTTCAACTGTGTCTCTCTCTCCTCTCCGAGGCTCAATGTGAGGTCCTTAATATGGGCTCGGTTCTGCTATGTACTCCTCAGTTCCCTCCTTCTTTGTGTATCTCCATGTGAGATACACCCACCATGCACACATGCACACAAGGTGTTCCTTTCTTTCTCTCTCTCTCTCTCTCACAATCACTCATGCACGCACACACTGTTTGGTTTGTCCTCACATACTCTAAGTATGCAGCACACACTTTAGTTTTAGTTTTCAAAATCTAAGACTTATACATATATAAGTGCAGATCTATACATATACACATATGTATACATTTCTAGGGCTTAGGTGTAATAACGTGTGCTGGTGTAGGATCTGAGGTGTATAGGCTGAGCAAATGATGAGGGGTTTGCATGTATGGCCATTGGCCAATTTAGGAGGTGGGCTTGGGGTAATTTGAGTTTATATATATTTTTGTTGTTTAATTAAGCACAAAAGTGCTGGCAGCCAACTTGGTAAAATTTTTAGATGAAATCACTTTCCTCACTTGGTTAAGGGTTCAAATCCCCATGGCCTCACATTCAGCATTTTCCCCTCATTTTGGGCTTATGCCTCGTTTGGCTGGTGCTGATTTCCATTTTGGTTATTTCCTTTATACTTTTTTTTCTATTACTCTTTTTACAAAACGGTTTCTTCCGATCGTTCCCCATTTAGGTTAGCTTTGATGTCAAAGGCCTCATGCCAATTTTTATTTCGTTGTGTTTTTCATGATTAGCTAATTCGAGTTTTAATAATATTAAAATAGGGCTTAAATAGCTAAATCGCTGCATTAGATTCAAAAAGAACTTCATTACATTAATTAAACAATAAAATTAAGTTTGGGGTGTTACACCCTATATGGATTGCAGAATGCGATTAGGGTCGTAAGGCCTTCGATTTAGTCCCAAGTTAAATACATTTTCTCTAACCTTTTGTTACAAGAGAATTTCATAGGTATATTATTTTTGAAATGCAAATACACTAGGCAAAGCATAACTAAACCAGAAGTTATACATTATACATCATTAATCTGACTTTACATTCATGTGGGCCTATTACATACAAATTTATTACTAATGAACTAACTATGGTTCGCTATTCTTGCTCAGTTTAGATTTTCTCTATGATATCACCTACTCTCGTTGATGTTTTCCTAAAGACACATAAGTCTCCATGTTGCTCCTTTAACAGGTTCCCTCTAGGATTAGAGACTTTCCATACATAACTAACATACTCTTCCTTCCTTTGGAGTACCTAAAAGTGAGAGATAAAAATCTTGTGATCTTCATGAAAAGCTCATGAGTAACTTTGGCACCCTGTCATGGAGTTTAGGAAACCCAAAACATTATTTTCCATGGATAGCACTTAAAAATATTTAATTAAGAAGCTGACATTTATAAACATGATTGTAACAGTATTCAAAATAGGAATATCTTTTCATAAAGTCATGCCAGATAGTTTTGGGAATCAAAGCAAATAAGATTCTAAATAGAGTAGTCCAAATCAAAGCAATACATATTAAAATAGTACAAGCAGAAAAGTTTAAAATAGAATAAAACAAATAGATTCTAAACATAGCAAACAAATAGATCAGAAAAGTAGTATCATATAAAATGAAATAGAGTAGTTCATAATCATAAAAGTACAGATTAAAACACTACAAGTAGACAGATCAGAAAAGTAGTATTATATCAAATGATAGTTTGTGATAATTAATGAGAATTCATGCCATCATGACAACCAATTAGATAAGGTAGAACATATACGATACTTGCAATTTAGAGCTCTCGGCTTACAAAGGCTTGCTTGGGAAGTGTTTCTAGTAAGTCATGTAGGTGGCACTCAGAATCCAATTTAGTAAATACAAATATTTTGGCTATTTAGATGTTTCAAAACACATACGAGAGTCAAGTAATAATTAATGCTTTTTGAATAATATATAATCTTTGCAAATAGGATTAGAAATACAAAATTTTGAACAAAAGTGAATTTGAGAATAAAGTAGTTATTTGAAATGCTTTAGATAGAAATGACATCAGTCCAAGGTTCAGGTTTACTCACATGTGATCCAAAGTCCACAGTTACTTGCTTATAGTCAACTCATCTCTATTTCCTTGGTGGCAAGCCTAAGTCATGGATCAACACACATTGATACTTTATTAGCATTCATTCTAGCTTAAAGCATCTCTCTATTTAGAGCTTAGTTCTTTTTTAACTTAATCTTACTATTTAGAATTCCCTTAGGTTTTCTAATTAGGATTCCTAATGCTTCTTAATTCGTCTTAGGACTTACTTTAAACCTTAGGGGCATTTTGGTAATTTTACCCTTTATGTCCCATATAGTTTAGCACTTTATTTAATTAAATTGACTTCACTTTTATGTTTAGAGGGTCCTTAAACCTTAGGGTAGGTCTCTCTTCTACCTTCCAAGTTCGCTTGATTGCTTAATTAAGTCTTAGGGACATACTTGTCATTTTAAAATTTGTTTTGAAGTTCTATTTTACCCAAATAGACACCAACGTAAGGTCTAGAGCGTCGAAAATACTTAATTTAATTTTTTTGGAACTTAATTAGCCTTTTTGTGGCTTATTTTATGTTTAGGGACAATTTTGTATTTTTTACACTTCATGTGGAACTATCTTTGGGTTCCTAGATGCTGAATTATACCTCACCATTAGGTTTAGAGCGTTCAACAATGTCGGGTATGCCCCTTTTCTATTCTTTCCCCACCTATTTGGTAGCCAATTTATCATTAAGGGTAATTAGGAATTACTAATTTTGCGTATCTGTACTTTGGCTACCTTATTTGATGAAACGAACCCCACTGTTGAGTCCAAAATGTCCTAAAAACTTAGGGTAGGTACCCTCGAGGTCATTGGGGTCCATTTGGTAGATTTATTTACTCTTTAGGACTTATTTAAAATTAATTTAGTTCAATCATTCATATATTTCAGGGTCTAGTTTCCTAAATCAGGTTCTGCCATTAAGTCTGGAATGTCCAAGAATGTTGGAAATGCCTCTTCTTGAATTTCAATTGACCTTCATTACAACATGTTTAAGCCTAGGGGTAAAATAATAATTTTAGCGAATCATTGGGTCATTAAAATAATTTTTAATTATTTTTTGGGGGCCTAATCAAAATTTTTCTAAAATTCTAGGGCCAAAGTATCAATACCAAAAGTCTTGGTTTATCAGATTTTGGCCAAACCCAATAGTTTGGCCTTCTTAGTGGTTATCAAACAAAATAATGGAATGGAATAAGGAATGGCTATTCCTATTCCATTATCAGTTCAATTCATTCATTTGTCCATTTCATTCCTTTCTTATTCCATTCCAACATACTAAATGTAGCGTAAATATAACACTGATGAAATAATATATACTCTCTCTGTTTCAATTTGGTAGTCTTTTATTTTATTTTGAGATATCTTATAATAAGAATCTTCTTTAAAAAATTAATGTATAAAATATTATAAAAATTTTAAATTACCCTTTATACCAATTTAATACGAATGTACTACTAAAGGTAAATAAAAATTAATTCTATAAATTTATATTTTTATTTAAAAATAAAAATATTAAATTTTTGTGCTGTTAAGAAGTTGATTTTCTAAGGACTCTTTTGATGGGACAAGGGAGTTATTGTCAGTTATGTAGTCTAAGATTAAGAAACATAAAATACAGGATCGAAGTAAAGACAAAAACAGAGCCTTGACGGAAGCATTCGTCTCCTTTAACTGTACTCGTAGTTGTGGATTCTCTCTTCCCCTAGTTTTATGTCAATTGTTTTAAAGGGCCACCGGTTTTACTTGTAGTTCTAGATAAGTCCATCTTATCTTTCTGCTTTTTCAACCATTTGGCCCTACTCACACTTGGATATTGTTAGAATATAATGAATGACATCATGTAATGTTACACACTTGCATATACATATTTCTTGGATCAAACAATGATATGCCTCAAAAGTTCTCATCAATTTCCAGTTTAGCAGTTTATTTTAAAAATCATTGTAAGATGCCCTGCAGCAATTTTCACAATGTTTAAGTACAATTTTTATAACTTGATCTTCACAACCTTTTAAGTACAATTTTTTTAACTTGAGATGTAAGTTATATTGTTATAATAGCTGCACCCAAAAATTATGAAAGTTATATCATGCTATCTCATAGTGATCTTTTATTTTTTTTAGCAGTAGCAGGATAAGGGAATGGTGATAGGTGGAATTAGTCTTTCAAATTAATCGATTTGAAAAATTAGATACCGAGTTATCAAAAAATAAAACGAATGGTGATCGAATTTATTTTTTGCAGTGATGAGATAAGGATTAAAGAAGTAGATGGGAATGCGGAAGCTTTAGGAGTGGTAGTTGCAGAGCAGTGGAGGTGCTAGCACTAAGGAAGAAGAGAGGTGGTGGTGGTGGTTACAGCTAGTGAGGATGGGCTGATGGTAGGAAAGAACAAGCATGTGTTTTCATTCTGACGTAACTCTAACAATGTTTTTTTAGCGGTGGGAAAACGAAATGGCGATTTGATATGTACGTAGTTATTCCTAAACTATCAATATGACATTTTTTTAAATTAATGGCTGGATTTGAGTGAGTTGTAAATATGTATAAAATGTAATTGAATTAAGTATAATTGCCTTATTAAATATGTTAGCAAAAGCAAAACGTGACAGAAATATTGAGATGTTACTTATTTTAATGGCAATGGCTCATTAATATTACAAAAAAACAATAAAATGAACAAAATTGCAAGGAGATCAAAATTGAGTGGTCTATGAATCTTTGCAAAAAATATAGAAACCAGCAGCTAATTATAAGTTTAGCAGCACTTTGCTGTCATATTAGAGATTAGACAAGCCAGACCCACTACCAAAATTTCTCCTTTTAGGCTTCACTATTGGAGGTGTCCACTCGCTAAATTCGGAGGAAAAAAAGGTACCAACTTTCGCTTCTCTTTTTTCTCTGCCAACTTCTCTACTGGGACTGATAGGGAGCTTGCGACAGACACAGAGCCATTTGGACTGCATGTAAGTGCTTGTTCTCCATGGAGGTATGTGGAGACCTCTGTCTCTAAGAGACTACTTGGCAGCTGAGCAAAGGAGAGGGATTATCTTGCTGAGTTTGTGTTCATCCCCAACAAAGATTGATGGGAGTTTATCTGATAGCTCTTTGTAGACTGGCGTAGGCCTTGCCACTTCAAACTGAGACTTGAAATCTATGTCTAGTATCAGCCTCAATGAATTACCATTCTCATCTTTCATGATAATATCAATGTATTGATAATCACCTGTTGAACCCACAGAAGACTATACATAATAAACAAAGTTTCGAATACGTACATATTTATTTATATACATACACAATATGTATATATGTATACGTGTATCGGTGTGTGTGTGTTTGTGTGTGTGTGTTTGTTAGATCCTTATGCACTTTTGTTCGCGTATTCCAACTAGATGCAAAAACCCAATAACTGAATATTGCACTTATAAATTGCACTTGCACTTGAGTCTTGATCCACGGAAACTATAACTATTTGTTTGTGTTAGGTAGAACAATGGAAAGAGAAAAACAAGTTTGAATAATATTTTTCTGACAAAGGAAAGTTATCAACACCTTGGAATTTACCAACAAGAGAAAATTCTAAAAAAAAAAAAGTTGAAATTATATTAAATGTTTTTGGTGATTTGAAATTATATTATTGCTGAAAAAATTATCAGTAGGACTTGAATAAAACATAGGAAATTATCAAAAAGGACAAATTTGAGTTAGGCTCAATTTTGACTAATTTAGAGTGTTAAGACTACTTTGAAAAAAACGAAATCCAAATCAAAATTTTTTCCCAAAAAAACAAAAAACATCTTCTGACCAAAAATACGTTTTTCAAAACTTAAACCATAGAATGTGTATGAAAGTAGCACGTTTTACGGAAAAATAGTGACTTTGGCTCCAATATCGTTTCGGATCGGACATGGGTAAGTTGATAGTTTTTTTTTTCTTTCTAAGGTTACCAACAACTACCTTTTTTTATTTTTACAGTCAAATGGATTCCAAAATATTGTGATAGCCCATTTTACTTCATTTTCTATATATACAAAAAGAAACCAAAATGGGTGCTCATTGGGTGTGTGTGTATCTATATATATATATGTAGAGAGAGAGCGAGAGAGAGAGAGAGAGAGGCCCGCCTCCTGGACAGGTCAACGTAGTAACCCAAGAGGTTTGACACAGAGAAGCGTTATAGCCATCCCTTTTCAGCCTGGTGACAAGCCACTTTTTCAGGCTAACAGTCTTCTTTGTATCCATTTTGTTTGTCATATGCTTGAAGACGATCTCAAGAATCTCAGTCTCTGCATCCGTTCCACTTCTAAGAATCTCCTACGATCACATATATGTATAAGATTGCAAAGTAAACCAATTGCATAAACAAAAAAGTGAAAATATGAATACAAAGAAATAAATGAACCATATGATCAGTACCTGCAAAATTAAATATTGGGTATGATGAGTGAGAGGGGGGCTCTCTGAAGAAGAAGAAGAGAAAATGGGTGGTGGTGATTCTGATTCGAAAAAATCATGAACCATCTGAAATAACTTCTCCTCTTCCATACTATCCATCTCTCTCTCTCCCCGTTTCCGGATGAAAGTTGAATTGGGTGTGGAATATGGTCTATTGCAGTTCTGATTGCTTCTTACTCTATATGTACATACTATGGCGGTGGAATTGCAGCTTCGTGGGGGCTGATGAGGTCATGATAAGAACATACTTCAATTATAGCAACAGGGTTAAATGGTAAATGTGGCACACAACATTTCCCTTATTTGAAAAGTTATTAAATGTAGAGACGGCGTTTCACATATTTTATTAAAAAAAATCACCTAAAATTTTAGATAAATAACAGTTTTTAAGACAATGCCACTTTATCTTTGATGTTCCTTTTTTTGGTTAGGTGGTTTTTCATTTTTGGTTATTAGTCAAGAATTTGAAGTCAGAGGGTTATCAGGAAAGTTTCTGTGATAGCCATTCCGATGATAAATTCAAATAAGAAATAACGACAATAACTCAAGAGAAGAATTGAACATAAATTGAAAGTATACCTTGTACCCTTATTTATAGGTTGTAGACATCCTAAGTTAGTAAGATTAGCAGTCATAAAAGTTGGGATTCGAAGATATCCGAATATAGTAGTTTCCATGTATGACTTTGTTTCTTTATTCTGAGATCGGTAGTATATGGAAGGCGGTAATAAGTTCTGGACCCATTACCTCCGGACCCTTTACCTCCGGACCCTTTGTGCCTGGTAAGCTTTTGGGGAATAACCCTCTAATGATCTACATCTTGAAGAGCTAATTGAACACGTGTCATGCCACGAACATGGTTATCAAATTTTGGTATATCAGCCACTCCCTCCCCCCTTCTGAGCCTTAGTTCTGTAACATACTCAAAGCTGAAGTTAGGGTTTCTAAGACGTTATACATGTGCCAATCATAAATGCGAGGTTTCATATTTCGAGGAGACAATCATTGATTTGACATTTATTGCGTCAGCCGCCAATTTGAATTACGAGGCCATCATTGCCTCAACTGCTGTGGCAATTTAGAGACAACGCTCTGCACGTGGACACTCGTTGGATCAAAATAAAAAAGGGGGCAACACACTACCGCTCCTCTTTTGACTACTTTAGCATTTCTGAGAGCTCTTTAAACTTTTTAAGAGAGAATTTGGGATATTGAATACTCCATATTTGCAAGAGGGACTTTCGAGCAAGGTGATTTTTGACGAGCCAGAGAAATTATCTTCGATCCAAGCTGTGATCAGGTTCGGTCCCAAGATTATTCCTTACAACCTTATCTTTTCTGATCTTGTTTCTGTTCTTTAACTCTTCTTCTTTTATCTTTTATTTCGGACAATGTCGGCCTCCGATGCCCAATAAGGCACTGGTCATGCATTTGTAGATCCTTAGGAAGGAAATAAACAGGTAAAAGTAAACTTAGTAACTAGTAGCCTTTTCGAAAATGTAGAAAATAGGCATGTTGATAATCCAACCCCAAGCTCTCAAGTTAGGATAGTAGAGGCTTTTATTGAGCCTAGGAACGTTGGTGGGGAAACCTTTGAAAAATCCCATAAAAGGGAGGAGGGCGAAAGTGCCATGACTCAGAGCATGATAGATGCTCTAAAGGCTACCTTCGATTTCTCCGCAAAACTGTCCTATAGGATACCAAGACTCGTAAACCGCCCCTCTAGTGTTCAATAAGGTGAGATTTGTGTTTACTTTGATTGGCTCGAGATAAGGGTTCGATTTTTATTACATCCCGACCCAATTAATGATAATGACGATTATCATAAGTTAATTTGCTTATTAACCATGTGCAATTCTAATTAAGACTGGTAGTCCACAAATGTGGAAGCAAAAGTATAGTGAGAGCAATTAATTCTAAATTGGGGACCAATTTTGAGAATGCAAATTTGTGCCAAGGTCATAACTTGATAACAAGTTATGATTAGAGTTAATCAATGATTAACACGCGAATAGTTATGAAAAATTAGTGCACAAAGTGCACTTAATCAAGACTAGCATGATACGTGAATAAAGTGTGTTTAATCAGGATATTTTCAACAATTATAATAGACTTTTGGAATAATTAAAGTACGATAAAATACACCAAGACAAGACTAGTAATGAATATATAAAGTATGCTAAATCAAGAAGTATTATGAGAATTTCAAGAGACTTTTATGATATTTAAAATACAATTTTGGGAGTTCAAGAAATATACTAAATATGCAATATAATGCATAAAAAGAGAAAAGAGAAGGAAAAATGATCCAAAATGCTTCCACCAAGTTTTAATCCTTGCACAAATCTCTAAAAAGAATACCAACTGGGCTACAAGCACTTTTGTGCTACATAACCCACATGATATGTATATACACAATAATATACATATATCTCTACATGCAAAAAATTGAAGTGTCAATACCTTATTGGACGTATCCTCATCCAATTAAATTTCATGGAAAGACCTAATTATATATATATATATATATATAGACTATATGTATCGTACGTAAGAGGGGAGAACAGACTTGTGGGTGTGTGCATGTGATGTAATGTGCGGCTAGAGAGAGAAACTAGAAAGAGAGAGGAGATCTAGAGAAAGAAGAAGAAGAAGAGGAAGGGGACATGGCTGTATGCATAAGACTGGAGGGAAGAAGCAATTCTTAGAAGAGGATGAAGAGTCACTAAATCCAGAAGGAAGGAAGCTTTATAGTTGGAGGTAAAAACACCAAAAGCTTAATTTCTTTCTCTGAGAAAATCTTATTGTTAGCTTGCTACTTATTGGAGCTAAAATGCATGCATGTATCTAATATTGAAAAAGGAAGAAAATGGGACATTTAAAGCTTGAAAACCCTAAGAAACCACTATGGCTGAACCAAAAAAAATTGGGTTATAAGCAACCATAATGAAAATGTAAAACAAATTGCTTGGCTAAAAAAAGCATCAACATTGGAGTATTTTGAAACTTAAAGCATTGTAAATGGTTAAGGAACTAAAGAGAAAATTGAAATTATAGTCAGGGCATGATAAATCGGTAATGAGAGTTTTTAAATGATATGATCGATTTTAGGAATGGGAAAACACTCCCCACACTCCCAGAAACCTATAGGAAGAAAAACAGGGCAAAACTAGTGGGTAAAACCCTTCGAAATAGGAAAACATACCTTCGTCGAAAAGTCGGGCCCTCGCTGGTGTTGACTATAACCTCCTATTTCGACGATTAAAAGTTTGTAAAATCCATTTTTGAACTTGGATATGAAACCTCTATAGAAAAAAGGGGTCGAACCCCGTCGGAGTTTTCGTCGGAAAGTGATCGGCAATGGTCGTCGGTGTCATAGAAAGTGACTGGAGCCCTCGCCGAAAAATCGAAGAAGGAGACACTGTGCAAGTAGGGTCTCTGGTCGGATCTCAGGTCAGGTCTTGACTGAATTTTAAATAGATTTGGGTTTTAATTGAAACGACGTCATTTTACCTAAAGAATAAATAAGGCTGACGTCATGCTGACGTCAGCATGATGCAATAAACCGGACAGAACCGGTTAGTTCTTAAACCTTTTGGACCTGTTCACATGAAACCTAATGGAACAGGATGGTTTAGGGTTTTAAAGTTTTTGAAATTGTGTTTTGACCCTAGACCTTTCTGTTAATTGTGAAATGACCCCTAATAGTTTCTATTAATTACAAAATAGCTCAAGAAATTAATTAAATAATAATTTTAAATCCTTTTAATTATAAAAAAATTACCAAAATACCCTTCAGTAAAAAATAGGCCAAATGAAGGTCAATTAAAATGAAAGAAGAGTCTAAACTAATGATTTTGGGCATTTCGGACTCAACTGCGGATTCCAATTTGTGAAATTAGATCCTAAGAAATGTAAACGAGCAAACTGAAATAATTTTAAATATGCCCTAATGATTAATTAAGTGACCAATTGAACTGTGATGATTATGAAAACACATACTTTAGCGTTTTGGGACATTCTAGACCCAATGGCGGGATCCATTTTGTGAAACAAAGTTTTGAAAATATAGACACATGAAATGTCATAATCATCATTTTTCCCTTAGTAGTCCAAAAGTCAATTAAATGTCAGAGATGACATATTATGACTTTCTTTGACATTCTGGACTCAACGGTGGAGTCCGTTTTAGCAAACAAAGTACCAAAAAATGTGACACGTGAAAGTATAAAATTATAAAAATGCCCCTAGGCTTAATATAAGTCACAGATATGCAAATTAAAATCCAAAAAAGCCCAAATTAATTATATTCACTATTCCAGACTTGATGGTGACTTCCTTTTGAGAAAAATAAGACTCAATAACAAAGTACAAAATAACCAATACGTCCTTAAGACTTAATAAAGTTACCAGAAGTGCATAGATGAAATTAAAAGGTCTAGGTAAATGTTATAAGGGCTGACTGGACTCACAAATGAAGTCTGAATACGTAAATTGTGTACAGAGTAATATGGGACGTTAAAAGTATAAATTACCATTATGCCCTTGAAGGGCCAGATAGGCTATAAAGTATAAGGAATCCAAAAATTCAGAATTTGATAATCTCTTAATCAATTAGATTAAGTTCAAAAGAACTTAAAACGCTGAATAAAGATGCTTGGAATTTGAATGAATACTAATTCAAGATGCAATGTATTTTCGATTCATGATTATAGGATTACCCAAATGATGAAAAAATAGAATAAGGCTATGGGATAGCTACTATGGTACTAGTATTACAAAGTAATGTTAAGAACCCAATGTAAGTAAACCTAAACCCTACTGTGTGGATTTCTGCTCTACCAATGTGGCTTACTTGGATGACTGCCAATCCTTATTTCTTGAAATTGTGCATCAATAAATTGCTTTGAGTCCACAACCTATTGTTCACTGTGATTTCCATATAGTGGAATTTGTAATCTGTTGAGATTATATTGATTTTGAATATCTATGAGTCCTTGACTCTTTGGTTATATCTTATCTTTGGGATCATTGTGATCTCATTTGTTGTGGGCATTTATAACCCATATATATGTACATACCTTGTGGAATCCTTTGTTTGATAATGCTATCTGTAACTACCTCGGGGTTATGTTGGTTATAATGCCCATTTTGTTATGCTAATGACCTATGGGTTAGTACTTGGGAATGATACCCAACACATAATCCTGATGAAGACATGATTTGATAAGAGCTCTTGGTGTTATTTAGGGTGAACCTAGATGAGTGTTGTTTGGGGGTAGCGAGGCCTCTATTTGTTGATAATATCTATTTGACTCAACTTCTATATGTTTGATTCCACACCCTTTGTTAATTTTGATAACGTTGTCGTTGGATGTGAAATACACCCTCGAGGCTTATCTTTGTATTCGTTTGAACTCCTTTGACTTGGGCAGTTAAACATGTTATGTTTCTCTATTTGACTTAGATTCTCATATCTACCTGACCCAGACCCTTACGTTTATTTAACTTAGATTTGTATATCCATTCGACTCATCATTCCATATGTTGATGTTGCACTATGATTGTTGATCTATTAGGCTCAAATTCTTATCTCTATTTGACTCAGACCCTTATGTCTGTTTGATTGAGATTTGTATATCCATTTGACTCAGTGTTCCATATGTTTGATGTCGTATTATGGTTGTTGATCTATTAGATTTAGATTATTAGGTTTATTGACTCAGACTCTTATATCTATTTGGACTCATATTTGTATATCTGTTTGACTTTGTGTTCCATATGTCTAATCTCACACTATGGTTGTTTATCTATTTGACTTAGACTCTCATATATATTTGACTCAGATTTGTCTATCTACTTGACTCAGCATTCTATATGTTTGATGTTGCACTATGGTTGTTGACTTATGAGCTCAAATTCTTATACCTGCTTGACCTAGACTTTTATATCTATTTGAATTAGATTTGTATAATCATTTGACCCAAATCTATATATCCATTTCACCCAAGATTCTATATGTTTGATCCCACACCATTTGTTGACTTAGTGATGTCACATTTAGATGATAAATACACCCATGAGACTTATATTTGCATTAAATTGAATCCATTGATTTGGCCTAGCTAAATGATATGTGCTGATAGATTTGTGTTTATTGACTTGCTTAGTTATTCTTATCGCATTGTGAACTCTTTGTGAACTATGTTATTTGGGGCTAATGGCCAATCCCTTTGAACATGAAATCTTGTGATTATTCTCTTGTTTTACACTTTGTTCAACTCATGGCAAGGTGAAGGATTTACTTACTGAGCTAAGTTAGCTCGCCCTAGAATTATAACAATTTTTCAGGTAACATAATATGAAAGAAAACACAATGATGGGGACTAGCAGAGCTAGTGATATGCTTGTGGGCAAGTCTGATAGTGTCTAGCTCCGAGCCTTAATTTGTATATATATCCTATAAGGTTAATGTTAATATTAGATATTGTGACATAGTGACACTAGATATAATGTTAGATTTAAATGGTAATTAATGATAATGGAAATTATATTTAGAGATAATCTTATTACTGATTGATAGAGTTTGATTTGTTATCAGATGAGTTGCATATGTGTAGCTTCTGCACTTGCTAAAAGAACAAAAAATTATCACTCTTATGCAATTCATTTGATTTTGTACGGCCTGTTTCAGTGACATTGTCAGTCACTGGCCCCTAAATTCGTATAGGGTGGGTTCTGGGTCGTGATAGTTTCCCTTCCACCTTTTTATTATGGAATTTTTTAGTTGGTTTAAGATTTGCCCAACTAACCTGAATATAAACAATTGGAGGCACTTGCTTGGATTTATAGTTTTGGGCCATCTAAATAGTGTTGGGGAAGATCTCCCTTTGATTAGGAATAACATGGACATGAAATACTTGAAGTTTAAGGGCATGTTCTACATGTCTTTCGATAAGTGGTTCAGACCTTTCTTTTTTGTACCCACTTCCAACAAAACCTAGAAGAAGTGATATTTTTACGTGAAGAGAGGCTGGGAGTTCGAGGACTTTGAGAACCAGGTTTCGACCTTCCCATGCAAGACTGGCATTAAGGGTGAGCCCCCTATTTTATTTTTCCATGACTCACCCCTGACTTTGACTTTTGTGTATTTTGGATCTAATTTATTCTTTGTCCTGTATATTCGTGCAAATAAAAAAGTGTGTAAAAGATCAATCTTCACTTCTAACCTCCAAAAGAAGTACAAATGCTTATACAGAGGAACAATCCGTTCTTACGAGGCCATCCTTACCCCAAAGAATGTGATAAAGGCTGGATTAATGCAGGATTGTACTACGAGCTTGAAGAAGTCCCTAGTCACTAGATGGGTGCCAAGGAAAAAGAAAAAGAAGGTTAGGGAGAGTTCGTCCCTATCGAACCTCCTCCTCCAAAGAAGATGAGAAAACTAATTTTTAACTCCCCCGAGTGAACAGTCTTGGAGGAATTGGGGCACCCCTAGCTCAAGGGGCCCTTTTTTCCCTCAGTACCTACTATACCGAGAAAGAAGAGGGGGAAGGGCAAGTCTGTTGCTACCTCCTTACAGCCTGAGGATTCCGGCACGACTGCCGTGAAGAAGGCTTTCAAAGATTTTTGGGCAACAGGCCCAAGCAAATTCACTAGACTGAAACCCTAGAAGATAGCCAAGGATTTGATGGCTATTCACATGAAAGTGAGTTTACCATTATTTTCGTCATTTTTTTTTCTTTTTGTCATCTTTCTGTATTCTGTATATATTCAGTTCTGACTTAGGTGCTTTGTTATTTTAGGTTGTTTATGGCTTGGCAGCCATTATGGACTGTCCTAAGGATATCGACCAGATTGATACCCTTCAATTTGAACTTGATAAAGCCAACCTTCAGCTAGGAACTATGCAATCTTCAGTGGTAGCCGCTAAAGAGAAACTGAAGGAGGCTGCCAACTCATTCTCCATCATGGAGTCTGGGAAGGATGCCGTAGCTACTGAGCTGGAAGACCTCAAAGAGAGGTTTGCAGAATTCTAGGCTGCTTCTATCAAGAAGATTCAAGAGATCGTTAAAGATGTTAGAGCTCAAATTGAGGTGGATCTGAAGGCTGAAGTTCAGGATCTGGGGGATGAACTGAACGAGCATGGATATTAGACCTTCAAGAAAAAGCTCCGAAAAATGTATAATAACTTGGACTTAACTGGGGTAAACGATATCGTGGTCTCCCAAGTTGTGGTCGATACACTAGATGCTGATGATAAAGAGGAGGAAATAGTTTTAGAACTCCCTCAAGTTGTCCCATTAAAGACTGTTGAGCTAGTAACAGAGTAGACTTAGGACTTTTTGTACTTTTTTTTTTATTTTTTATCTTTTGATCTTGTAACCCTCCTATTTTTTGGGATTTTAATAGATAAACATTTTGTTATTACAGAACTTATGTCCAACTTGATATCTTTGCTTCATTTCTTAATATTGGGATAATTCCTCTAATACCCAAACTAATAGAAAATATAAGCTCTTTTAAAGACTCCAAAACACTTATAAGGTATTTCAGAGGTGTAATTAATAGGATATACAACACTATAACACTTGTAAATAAAATCAGGCATCTGTATACTGATAAAAAAATATATATAGACCTGCAACACTTGTAAATAATACAAGGTATTTTCAGAGGTTTGTGTGGTGAAAAAATAGACTAGACTTATAACACTTGTAGTAGATACAAGCTTTTCAAGGAGCTGTTTATTGGTTAAATGGACCAGACCTATAACATTTGTAAGGGATATAATGTTTTTAAGGGTTTGCACATTCGTAAATGGACCAGACTTGTAACACTTGTAATAGATACAATGTTTTAAGGGACCTGTGCATTGGAAAAATGGACCACACATGTAACATTTATAATAGACGCAAGGTTTTTAGGTGTTTATATATTGGTAAAATGGACTAGGCCTGTAACACTTGTAATGGATACAAGATTTTAAGGGGTCTGTACATTGGTTGAATGGACCAAACCTGTGACACTTGTAATAAATACAAGATTTTTAGGGGGTCTGTACATTGGTTAAATGGATCAGACTTGTAACACTTGTCATAGATACAAGGTTTTTAGGGGTCTGTACATTAGTTGAATAGACCAGACCCATAACACTTGTAATGGACACAAGGCTTTTAGGGATCTGTACATTGGTTGAATGGACCAGGCCTGTGAAACTTGTAATAGATACAACGTTTGTAAGGGTCTATACATTGGTTGAATGGACCAAACCTGTAACACTTGTAATGGACACAAGGGTTTTAGGGATCTGTACATTGGTTGAATGGACCAGGCCTGTGAAACTTGTAATGGATACAAGGTTTTTAAGGGTCTATACATTGGTTGAATGGACCAAACCTGTAACACTTGTAATGGATACAAGGTTTTGAGGGACCTGTACATTAGTTGAATGGACTAAACCTATAAGACTTGTAATAGATACATGATTTTTAGGGGTCTATATATTAGTTGAATGGACTAAACCTATGACATTTGTAATAGGTACAAGGTTTTTAGGGGTTTGTATATTGGTTTAATAGACTAGACCTATGACACTTGTAATAGATACAAGGTTTTAGGGATTTGTGCATTGGTAAACAATTATGGTAAACAGTAGTAGATACATGGTTTTTAGGAGTCTATATATTAGTTGAATGGACTAGACCTGTGACACTTATAATAGGTACAAGGTTTTTAGGGGTCTATACATTGGTTTAATAGACTAGACCTGTGACACTTGTAATAGATACAAGGTTTTTAGGGATTTGTACATTGGTAAATAGTTATGAGGTGAATAAAAAATAGCTTAATTATTAATAATACTTGTGTAAGTGTTCGATATACCAAGGCCTAGGTACAAACTTCCCAATTAAATTTTTCAACCAATAAGCCGTAGGTCTAACGATCTTGGTTACTTTGTAAGGCCCTTCCCAATTAGGGGAGAGCTTCCCCATGGTGAGGTCTTTAGTGTTTGGGAACACTCTTCTCAAGACGAGATCTCCAAGCTGGAAATTAACGGGTTTTAACCCCTGGTCGAAACATTTAACCATTCTTTACTGGTAGGCTCCAGCTTTAATCCAAGCTTGCTCACGCCTATCTTCTAGAAGGTTTAGATTTTCTACGAGTTGTTGGCCATTGGTCTCTTGGTCAAACAGATCTGTTTTAAGGGTTGGTATGAAAATTTCAACAAAAATGATTGCCTTGGTGCCATAGGCTAGTGAGAATGGTGTTTTGGTAGTTGGGATTCTTTTAGTAGTGCGATAGGCCCAAAGCACCCTAGGGAGCTCTTCAACCTATCTTCCTTTGGCTTCCTCTAACTTTTTTTTTATGGCCTCAAGAATAGTACAGTTAGTAACCTCAGCCTACCCATTAGCCTAACAATACCCTAAAGAGGAGAAGTGGTGAGTGATGTGCAAGTCTTTACAAAACTTTCCAAATACCTTTTTGGTAAACTACGTCCCAGTGTCTAAAATAATGACTTGGGGTATACCAAACCTATACACAATGTTCTTCCAAGTGCAGTTTGTTACTTCAATCTCTGTGATGTGGTCAGTGGTTTAACCTCTACCCATTTAGAGAAGTAGTGACTGACGACTAACAAAAATATCTAGTTTTGAGGGGCTTTTGGGAGTGGTCCTACGATGTCCATTTCCTATTGGGCAAAGGGCCAAGGATTCGCAATAGGGATGAGTTCATGCTAAGGTTGGCATTGGTAAGAGGTAAAACATTGGCATTTGTCACACTTTCAAACATATTCCTGAGCTTGTTTTAGCCTATTGGGCCAATAGTAGCCCTAAGTCGTTGCTTGGTGGGTTATGGTTCTTCCGTCGTTATGGTTGCTAGAAATCCCCTTCTGTATTTGTCACGACGTGAAACCCACCCTACGCGGATCCCGAGGACGTGATGCCAGTTGGCCACTTTGTCGATTTTCTCCACCGATAATGCGACTAACCAAAGGTAACTTCTGAACTTTACAATGAATTGTATTCTAAATGTTGGGTCAAAGCAGCGAAAATTAAAACCTTTTTAAATTGAAAATGAAACTCATCCAAACACATCAGATGCACGTCTAGAATCAGTCACCAAATATCTCTAGAGTATCAATATACGTGCCCCAATGCGTCCATTCTATATCAATGAATTCCTTAAAGCAGAAGTCACACCAATACAATTCAGCTGATCAAAACTCATCTCCAATAATCAACAATCAGAATGTCTCCAAGTATAATTTAATCATGGGGATCCAACATACTAGGCTAAGCTCATCACTAATGATGTAATATTATAATACAAATTGTGAACTTAGCCTTACAGAGTACATAGTCAACTTGACTTGGAGTTCATCTCGTCAGTGTAAATCATTTGTGCTTCACTAGTTCTGCTAGTTATCTCACTGCATATCATCCGTCATAAGTTACCTGAAAAATGGTTATAAATAAGAGGTGAGCTAACAAAGCTCAGTAAGTAAATTCCTAGCTTTGCCATATGTCAGGGTTAGTTCACAAGAATAATAGAAGAAAGGAATAACAAATAGCCAATAGCCAAACGAGCAACAGTAAATACATAGCTAGTCACCAAGATGCGCAACAATAATGACCCGAGGCTCCAAAAGAGGCATATCCCATAATATAAAACAAAAGGCAATAACAAGGTCAACAAAGTTGGGATCTAGCCTATCATGATAGATTGCTGCCACAACAAAATGTTAGCCAATCAAATATCTCATGCTTGCAAAAATATACTAATTCACAGGGTATAAAATATGATCATTCAACGAATACCAACAATAAATCATCATCGAGTTCTAATAACCCAGAAATGTGTGAATCACCCGGGGCCCGACATACTCCACTAAAACGCATACTCAGATCCGCCTCGGTTCCTCGGGCTCTTTGAAAAGCGTTAAAGCTCTTTTCTCGTAGGTCCCGAAGGACATATAAGACCCCAAAGGGTCTTCCCCCACACAATCTGTGAGTAGATTGGCCATTGTAACTGAGCACAACCCCGGGTACATACCAAATATTATGATTAATAAAATTCCACACGGGATGTACAATTGTACAAAACAATTGATATCACAATCAACGAGTCATGAAGTGTGTGGAATAACAAGATTTCTATTAACAGGATATATCACAAGATCAGGATATGGTATTCATGATAGTGCAATGATGCTCAAGTATCAATGATCAATTTTACAATGATGTAAGCAAGCAAGTCAAATCCAAAGAACAGGCACAACCGATAATCACAAGTCTATTAGCTTCAAATCAAGTACATTAGGTAGTGATAAAGTAAGAATTTAGCAGCTTATGAAAATAAGTGTGACTGGCTGAGGAAGGATCACATAACAAAGTTCGGATTTACTTACCACAGTTTCTTAGTATCACATTCTCCATTTACAAATACTTTGATAATCTCCAGATACGTCAGACATATCCTTGCATATCCTGAATAATCATCATTAATCACAGAAGTATAAGGATTTATTCAATCATGTCTTATTCATCATCTTAGGAATCTATCTGATGTCCTAATTAGGTCCATTGGCCTATTACCCGCTCACTGGATTTGAACTTATGCTCTTAAGTTCCTTAAGTAGGCTCAGTAGTTGTTAGGATTGTAATCTAAGTCATTTGGACTTCATTCGTTATTAATTAATCACGTATTTGACCTTAGGGGCATAATGATAATTTTGTCATTCTTGCCCCGGACCCTATCGTGGTCCTTAGAATATTTCATATGTCTTATATATAAATTTCAAGGTCTTTTGGACTCTATTTGGTATCTGCTTTTGATCATCAGGACACATCGGTCATTTCTCATTTTATACTTTAACTATTTCAGAGTCTTATTTAGTCTCATAATTATGTTTTATATCAGATTGGCCTTCTTTTCTAATTTATTTGGCCCTTACTTTGCATTTTCTATGCTTAAGGGTATTTTGTTCATTTCATATTTGATGATATTTTGACCCCGAATTATTATTTAATCATTCATACAAGTTTACAATTATTTGGGCCTTCATCAGCATCAATTTCGTCCAATTTGGACTTTATTCGAGCTTCATACTATACTAGGGGCATTTTGGTAATTTTATACTTTCACGCATCACGCTTTTCGGTACTTCATTTGTTAGTATGGACTCCACCGTTGAGTCCAGAGTGTCCGACATAATTAAAATGAACTATATTTTATTTTCAATTAGCCCTGGGTATCATTAGAGGTAATACAGTCATTCATTATTTGCGTGTCTATATTTTTCGGGACTTAATTTCACAAATCGGACTCCATCGTTGAGTCTGGAATGCCCGAAATAGTAAAAATTCACTACTTATTTATTTAATTTGGGCTTCGTTCGACTCATTTAGTGTCCAAGGATAAAATGGTCATTTTACTCTATTTAATAAAATAATTAAATAAATTATTTTTTATTTTTCAGGGGCCCATTTGAATTAAATTCTCAAAAGTTGGGCCAAAACAGATTTCTTCAAAACGTCTGGGGTCAAACTGTAAATAAATAAAGTTCTGGTTTACTTATTTTCATTTAAGCTTTGAACCAGTGGGTTTTCTAGGGTAAACCCTAAACCGGCCTGGGAGCTCAATGAACCAGCTGGTTCAGGCTCTTTCAGAAAAACCGGAATGAAATATTCCTAATAACCTCTTTATTCACAGTTGGGTTAGGCCTAAAACCTGATTTTGATTTATTATGTTTGCATCCAAATAGTCTGATTTTCAACTTAAACTAAACTTGTAAACGACGTCGCCTGATTCACTCAATTTGTGTGCGGTTGGGTCCTGACCCAGATCCAGCCCAATAGAGTCATCTCCCTCACCCGACATTCCAGCACTGTTCCTGTGTCATCTCCGGCGCCGGTGCTGGAGGCTGCAGGTTTCTTTTTCATTTTTCTTGTAATTCTGATGTCGGTTTTTAGTGTTTTTCGTATCAAATTGCTTCTAAACACATCAAGGACTCGTTCAGGACAGTTTTTAAGCTTCAATCTCTCACCTTTCGGCACACCCACTAAGATTTCCAGCCATTGTATTTTTTTTCTTAATATGGTCATTTCTTAACCGTTTTTTTTTATTCCAATTACGTTAGGCTCCTAACAGACTCACCTACATAGATCTAGTCCTAAAATTGGGTTTGATTTAACAGGTAAAAATCTACCATGTTTGACCGAGAGTAACAATTTCAGTTTCTGAGATTTTCTTTCACGTTTTTGGCTCAATCAGTTCTAACATGCATCCATAGTTTATACAGTTTTCATCCATGCAAGTAGTATTGAGTTTACAAGGGTTTAAATTAAAAACCCATTTTTACATAATCGGGTCCTATGGTTTCTCATTGTTTTTAGCCCCAACCCACTGTCATTCTTCAAAATTTTTGTGCATTTCTCCCCCTTCCAGATTTAGGTAACACATGACTCTATTTCATGCAAGATAAATTAATTGTTGGATTCAAAAACAAAATCTTTTAGAGAAAGAATAATTTCTACCTTTTCTATCTCTTTTCAATTTCTCTCCCTAATTCCTCCTCATTGCTCCCATTCTGCCTCTGCATGTCAAGTCCTTCTTCATCTCACTTTCATGCTCTTGTTTCTTACCTTGCATGAAGCATGCATTGAGGTTTCACCTCCCTTTCTCACAAATCTCTCTCTCCCTCTCTCTCTCTAGATCTCTCTCTCAGTTTACATGAACACACCACTGCCGTACACACAAACACATACAGTTCTAATATCTGAGTTTCAATCCCTCGCACGCAATGTATATTTATATATATATATATATATATATATATATAAATGTATTTTATATTTTGGGTTGGCAGCATGAAATACAATTGGTGGAGGTGGTGGTCTAATGAGGGGCTGCCACCTTGTTTTTTTTATGTTCTAAATTTAAGCATTCCATGGTACATAAATATATATCTTATGTATATTAAATCACAAAAGTGCTTGTGGACCAAGTGGTCAACTTTTTGGGAATAAGTTCCTTACTCTTTTTGATCTAGGGATCAATTCCCATGTCCAACTCTTTTTGCCTCTTCTGGCCATTTTTTATCTTATGCCTTGTTTGGCAAAGCAAAATGCATATTTTGGCTTTTTACTTCATATTTTGCTTTTTATTTCCCTTTTTGTGAATCAGTTTCTTTAAGTAGTTTCCTACTCGGGTTGGACTTGATATTCTAAGCTTTGCACCGTATCTATTTTCCTCGTGGTTCCCGAGGCTTGTTAATTTCATAATTATGGCATTTCAAATTTTGCTCCAAACAATTAGATTACCATATTACATTGCTTCTTCGTGTATTTAATCCTTTCACTAGTCCATCGTAATTATCGGGAAGTCCCGATAAATTTTCTTAATCATTATTTATTTTGTTTCTAATTAATAATTAGCGACCTAATTATTAATAAATTAGGTCGGGGTGTTACAATATTTCTTCCAGAACGTAATAGGCCTCTTTGGGAGTTAAGCACCATAGGAGGGGCTGTGTGTATGACATTTGGTAAAGTTTTTCTTTAAGAATTAAATACTGAGTTTCCTTAATTGGAATTCTTCTCATATGATTTTTTTTCTTCTGCTTCCTTTAGGTATTGAATAATGGGAGTCATCCAATTTAGGGATTTTTTTGAAATCTGAAGAGCTTGTACTACTTCAATACTAGGTTTGTATTGGTAGGAGATTTTTACCATTGAATCCCTTTCTAGCTTGAGATGGGAGGCCATATTTTCTAAAGCATCTGCTCTAGAATTCTGATTTCTTTCAACCTTCTGAATAATGAGTCTGTAGGAAAGATTGCTTTAGTGATTCCACCAGCTCTGAATACCTCGTTATTCTGTTATCTTTGGTAGAATATTCTCCCAAAACTTGACTAACTACCAGCTAAGAGTCAGAAAATACGTCAAGGTCCAAAACTTCACATTCTAGGGCTAATTTTATCCCAAAGATAATTGCTTTATCTTCAGCTTCATTGTTAAAGGCATTGAATCCTAAGCTAACTTTTTCGGTTATAATCCCCTCAAGGGACTGAAGTATTATACCTACTCCAAAGCCCTTATCTGTAGATGAACCATCAGTGTAAAGTAGCCATCCTAAAGTGTCTGCAGCCATTTGAGCTTTTGAGTGGTACATTCCGGTGAACTCAGCTATGAAGTCTGCTAACCTCAGCTCTAAGTATGCTACAAAACTAAGGCTCAGGGGGGAGTAACTGATATACCAAAATTTGATAACCATGTTCATATGGTGTGACGCGTGTTCAATTAGCTCTTCAGGATGCAAATCATCAAAGGGTTATTCCCCAAAAGCCTACTAGGTACGGAGGGTCCAGAGGTAATGGGTTCAAAACTTATCACTGCCTTTCACAGGCTATCGACCTTAGAATAAAGAAACAAAGTCTTACATGGAATGTACTATATTCGGATATCTTCGAATCCTAACTTTTATGGCTCCTAATCCCACTTAACTTAGGATGTCTACAGCTTATAAATAAGACCACAAGGTATGTTTTCAATTTATGTTCAATTCTTCTCTTGAATTACTGTCTTTATTTCTCTACTAACTTTATCATCGGAGCGGCTACCACCGAAGTCTTCCCGGTGACCCTCTAACTTCAAGTTCTTCACAGGTAAAAATTGATTAGGAAAAGAAATGGCAAAAAACAGCGAGGGAATAGACACGAAATTGAGAAAAATAAGTTGGCCAGAACTACTATTTTTCTCTGTTTCGTGAAGATTGGGTGAACCAATTTAAAAACTAAGCCTAGATATGAGTTCCTAATAGAAATAGGAAGAGAATCAAATTTAAAAAGGGAGGAAAATTTGATCGAAAATGGTGGCCGTCGCCAGAAAAGGCGACGGAACCCTACCGGAACCCCACCGAAAAACCGAGGGAGACAGTGAACAGTGGGATTGAAACGGTGCCGTATGGTGAGGGTAGGGAATGATACTATGTTGTTTTTAGCTGTTCTATTTTAATATATATATTAAATGTTGCTTGTTTGGTTGCGAGGCATAAGGGGTCTAATTGATACTCACTGTTGGAACAGGATACACTATCTGCAAATTATACCACTGTCTACCGTTTGGCAACCGAATTATAAGAAAAATAAAAGGGGGCTGCTGCCCCCAGGAATTGATGCCCCAATCACGGGTAACAAGGAGGGTTCTATACCTACTAAGCAGACCACTGTGCCACGAGGGCACATGTATCCTAAATCCCACTGAATTAATATAAATAATTAATTAAATAAATTAAGATAATTAATATGAATTATCCCGATATCCAAAATTAGTAAATGATTAGTGTTTTCTTTATGTATCAAATATTCTAAAGCCAATGGAAGGGTCTATTTTATGAGATAGGGTCCCAAAAAATAAAGACACGTAAAAGTGCCAAATTATCATACTGCCCCTAGTGATGCCCAAGCCCAAACCCAAACTGAGAGCCGTAAAAGCCTAAACCTATTCTGTTTGGCATTCCGGACTCAACGATGGAGTCTGGTTTCCCAAATAAGATACTTATGATATGGATATGCATGAGATTGACTGATTATTGGACATTAGACTATATGTGAAGCTAAGATATGTTACTAAATTATAGGGACTTCATAAGGAAAAGGAAATGTGACCAATTATTGAGATAAAACGACACAATATTAGAGGTAAGTAAATCTTGGATCTCTTACATGCGTTATTCTTAGCCATGTTGTCTCTCTACTGCCAAGTTATACTCCACTACACACCAGATGTTTATTGTTTCCACATTATGATACTTGTCCTATCTTGTGGATCTCATTGACTATTATATCTTGTTCACTATGATATACATTTTGTGTCATGCCTTGAAAGGCTTATTGCTATGTTCTTATTCAAATGACCGATATTCCACATATGTACACTTTTCTTGGAACTGTACATGATCATGATATATGTTGCATGCTGGAGTTGTGCTCAGACGCAACGTCCATCTGATGATTGTTCTAACTGTACTTTTCTTTTACACTACCGAGTTATGTTCCTATGCATACCTGATGTTATTGATACCACCATGTGATATTGTTCTATCTTTTGGAAGTGTGAACCGGATGTTATTGATACCCCAATATGATAACTATTCTATCTTATAGGAACTCTTGAGAGTTTGACTGTGACGTCTTTTGTAATTAAACCCCTATCTCTTACATATAGTCTTCCAAGCCATGTTCATTCTATTACTTCCGAACTTGTACTCTTGAACGTACCAGATATTATTGTTTTCCACAATGTGATATTATTCTATCTTGTGGACATTATTGACTGCTACATCATTGTTATCATGTTATACCATGCCTTGAAAGGCCAACTGTTATGTCTTTACTGAATATATGATATTCCATTTTTATACTCTTACAGAATAATAAATGATCATGATATGTTATGAATGCCAGATTTGTGCTCAGTCATAATATCCATCCGATGCTTTCTGATTTACTGGAGACCTACGGGTCAAGTCCGTGAATGGACATATGGCAATTCATTAGAGTTTTCATTGGGAGGTATGTCGGGCCCCAAAAGACTGAGGGAGTGCCAAACCCTGAAACAGTGTAAATACATCTCTTATGTGATTGATATGACTGCGATTATTGAATGATACTATTCCCTCTGATTTATCTTATACTAAGAGACATTCCTTATTGATTTGATTATGATCGATTTATTGTGGTAGTACATTCATCTTGATACATTGTTATTGAGAATTTCATGTTGATGTTACAATCGCTACTCCTTATTGAACATTTTGACCCACTATTTATTGGCCATTATAGCAATTGTTCTCATTGACTATCGCAACATCTCATTTCTTATGATTGGCTATCATATTCATATTCATATTCATATTCATGAATTCATATTCTTTTATGATCACCAATACTAGTGTCGGAGATGAGAATTTACTTACTGAGCTTTTGTAGCTCATTCCATATTACTTACCATTTTTCAGGTAGTGACGCTACAAGACCCCAGTAGGAGTCTGAGAGTGTAGGAGGATATTTTGAGGAAATATACTAGTCTATGATGTAGTTCTCCTATGCATTCACCACACGTGCTGTTATGTTTAGTTTTTAAATTAACACTTGTAGAACCATATGATATATTTACGCTGGTTATAGTAGCATCCTATTCATGATTGGCTATCATGTTGTCATATCCTTATTGTGCTCTTCTACATTGACTTTGACCCATGGTAGAGAGAAGAGAATTTACTTATTGGGCTTCAATAGCTCACCCTAAACTTACAAATCTATTTTAGAAAGGAATGCTGCGTGATAGTAGTAGGAGCTCAAGGAGTATAGGAGAGCATTTGAGAATGCAATAGAAAAGATGTTATAGTTTCTCCCATGTATTCACCATCCATGAGTGCTGTTATGTTTAGTTCTTAAATTGACACTTGTAGAACCATATGATGTATTACAGACTTCCGTTGATTATTGTATTGGAAAAACTTCTTTTGATTATTGTTTTAAATTTTTAGTACATTGCACATTATTACTATGATATAGGAATGAAAAAAGTAGGGACGGCCCCGCGACACGAGGTCCACATAGGGTGGGTTTCGGGTTGTGACAGCTTGGTATCAGAGCATTAAGTTTGAATTATTAAACTCAGTTGATATAAAGGATTTGGTGTTAGAATAAATTAGTAATAAGTGGTTTATGGGAGATAAGACTAATATACTGGTATTACCAATGCCCAAGTAAGGTAAATCCTGGCATGATAGATAGACTCGTACATGAATTCTGACCATTGATCTTTTTTAGTGAATAGTTTTGGGAGATGATCAGGCTACTGTACTAGTAGTCATAGGTATTTTCCTAGTTGTTTACAAATGCCCAATATTATTAAATGTTAGCTCTACATATTGATTTATAGCTCCAACATTTACTACTAGCTGAACATAGAAACAGAACTCCTAAGTTAGATGTTAACTGTTTAATTTCCACCAGGAGAATGATTGATGACAGATGTTATGCAAGAAACAAGTAGAGTAAGTAACATAGATATACGATTATTAGTTTATCTAATACTCGTAGAATTTTAAAGACATTGATGAGTTAAGTGATTACATGATTCATAAACTTCAAAGAACGATAACAGATTTAAATGCCAAGATCTATAATCTTTAGAATGAACTACATACTATTATAAATGTGAATGGTTGTTTGATAAACGAGATAGAATGAATGGTAACTCTTGAAAGAGTCATTATCACTGAATGTTATACATTGGAGAAATCTTTAGTAAAGAATGATATACATAGAGTATGAGAGGTACAGATCATAAGTGTATAGTTATTAGCTGATTTGAGGAAGAAATTGATGATTTAAAAACAATTAAATGATTTGTGACTGCTAGAAGATGAAAGTTGATGATTCTTGAACAACTAAGATAAACAAGTGAATAGTGATTCTTAAGAATAGTACTACGTAAAGGTAAATGATGGAAATGCTTGAGATTTTGACACTGAAAATACTGAAGGAAGTTTTGATGAATGATATAGACAAATAAACGAGACTTGAATGGGAGATAGTAGATATACTTAAGAAACTTGGAAGAAATCATAGCAATATTGAAATTAATAATCCTTTATACTTATTCTATCTTATGGAAGCATGTACTTGATATCTATTAAGTTACAGTTTGATGATTGTTCTATATTGAGGGAGCCGTTAAGAAATAAATTATTATATCTAGACTATAGACTTGATGTTTATGATCAGACGATCATTCTATATTGCGAGAGTTATTGAGAATTGAATTACTATTTATAGTTTATCAACTTGATGTTTACGATTAGATGATTGTTCAATACTGTGAGAATTAGTGAAAGTTGAAATTATGTTCCATAATGAACGACGAAAACGGTTAGTGCTCATTGGAAGATAAAATGTAACATAGAATTGAAAATTTGACGCTTTGAAAAGTAGTGAATTTGACAGTAATATCTAAATGGAATGATAATACCCTAGAAAGGTAATAGAATTAATAGTGACATCTAGACAGAGTAGTAACACCTTGAAAGGCGATATATGTGATGGATAATAGTTCATTAGAATACTTCTACACTCTAAAAGGCAATGGATGCAACAATGAATTGCGAAATGAGAGGTAGTCTGAAGGAAACATAAATGGGTAAGTACAGGGGGAGTTGACATCCTAACTAGATCGGCAACGTACCAGAAATCTGAAAAGTCTTGAGTAAGTTAGAGGTAGACGCTGATAAAGTAAAAGATGAATAGAGTCTTGAAGACATTTATTAAATAAGCGAGACGTTTAGAAATTAACATTATGAAATGTGATGACTTTGACAAAAGACTAATAAAAACAAGAATGGAGTTTTCTAGATTATGAGTGTTCGAGTTTTGCGGACAACACTCATTTTAAGGGGGGGAAGAATCTAATATCCCGACTCGAGATATGGCCTGTAAACTGAGGTAGACCAGGTCGAGTAGTGTAATACCAATTGTAACCCAAGTTATTAAGGCTCTATATCATGATATCATATGGACTGAACGATTTTGGAATGGAACGGTTTCAATTGAACCAACAGTGCCGGGCGATACCCGAGTAACCCAGAACTGAGCATCGTAATACATGTACGTACATAACTTATGCATGTGTACGTATGCATATATATACGTGTCTTTAAAAATGAGTGTATGTGCATATATGTAGAAATATGTATATATGTGTATAAATTGATACGTATATATCTATATCATTAGGTATAAATCAAATATATATATATATACACAAATACATATGGCATATATATATATATGTATATATGTAATTAAGATTAGAAATACATGCAACAAGGAAAGAAAAGAAAAAAAAAAACAGAAAAGAAAAGAAAACAGGAAAAGAAAAGGAAAGGTTTAAGTGTGTGCTGTGTGGGTCAAGTGTGTGTAAATAGTGTGTGTTTTGGGTGGGCTGTCAACAGCCATGTGAGTGTTATATATATATATATATATATATATATATATAAAATACCATATTAAGTCTCAAGGAAAAGTAGTCAAAGAAAGGGGCTAAGGGAGGAAGAGAGAGAGAGAGAATAGAGAGAGAAAGTAAGCGGTTGATATTTTCATATAAATATACGTGTGAGTTTGAGAAAAAAAATAAAGAAGGAGACAAGTAAAGGAGCTGTGAGCAATTTAGGGATTACAAAAGGATTCCTGAGGATTCAAAAAGAGAACTAAGAAGAAGGATGAGGTACGGCCACTCAAAAAAATTCAGAAGAAGGTAAACACTTGGCTTCTGTTTTAAGATTTTAAAAGGATGAATGGAAAATCTGTTTGTAGGGTCTTGTAGAACATGTAAAAGGGATTTTATTGCAAAAAGAATCAATCAAAATGGTTCAAAAACAAGTGAGAAATGTAAAGTTGTAGGTTTTGAGGATATGATCAGTTTTATGGTTTTTGTGCTTAAAACATAGTTTTTATGATAAGGAATTAATCCTCTTGAATGCAGAAATTGATTAGGAAGAGAAATGGGGGAAAACAACGAGGGAATAGGCACAAAATTGAGAAAAATTAGTTGGCTGGAGCTATTATTTTTCTCTGTTTCATGAAGATTGGGTGAACCAATTTTAAAACTAAGCCTAAATATGAGTTCCTTATGGAAATTGGAAGAGAATCACATTTAAAAAGGGAGGAAAATCTGATAAAAAATGGTGGTCATCGCCGGAGAAGGCAACGGAACCCTACTGGAAAATCGAGGGAGACAGTGAACAGTGGGATTGAAACGGTGCTGTATGGTGAGGGTAGGGAATGATACTGTGTTGTTTTTAGCTGTTCTGTTTTAATATATATATTAAATGTGGCCTGTTTGGTTGTGAGGCATAAGGGGTCTAATTGATACTCACTGTTGGAACAAGCTACATTATCCGCAAATTACACCACTGTCCACCGTTTGGCAACTGAATTATAAGAAAAATAAAAGGGGGCTACTGCCCCTAGGAATTGATACCCCGATCATGCACAAGGAGGATTCTATACCCACTGAGCGGACCACTATGCCACAAGGGCACATGTGTCCTAAATCCCACCGAATTAATATAAAATATTAATATAAATAATTAATTAAATAAATTAAATAAATTAAGATAATTAATATGAATTATCCCGATATCCAAAATTAGTAAATGATTAGTGTTTTCTTTATGTATAAGATATTCTAAAGCCAATGGAAGGGTCTATTTTAAGAGATAGGGTCCCAAAAAATAAAGACCCATAAAAGTGCCAAATTACTATATTGCCCCTAGTGATGCCCAAACCCAAACTAAGAGCCGTAAAAGCCTAAACCTTTTTTGTTTGGCATTCCGGACTCAACGATGGAGTCTGGTTTCCCAAATAAGATACTTATGATGTGATATCCCGACCCGGGATACGACACATATATCGAGGCAAGTTGATTGAATAGTATAATATGGGCTATTTAGAGCTCTAAATTATTTTATTGTATGTACAGAATAGTATCAGTAATATGGCCAGTGTCGGGTAACACCCGAGCAACTCAGAACCTTACCTCGAAAAGCGTGCATGCATGCAACCCATGCATGCATACGTACGTACACATGTATAGTTCACGGAATATTTGTGTATCTGTACGTGATTAAAAATACAATTATACGTATTTATATGATTATAAATACATGTATAAAAATATGTAATTGATGTATATATATATATATATAACATGGTTATACATGTATTTATGAATATGTGTAATAAATAAAAAGGAAAAGAAAACAAAAAAGGGAAAATATCAGTGTGTGCATCACTGTGTGTGTGTGTGTGTGTGTTTGGGAAACCCACCAACCGACTTGGTGAGGTGGTGGGTGTGTATATGTAATATATGTATATATGTATATTGGAGGTACGTGGATGGAGAGGATTAAAGGGGCAGTTCTCTGCAGTCCTGCAAGAGAGAGAGAGAGAGAGAGAGAGAGATAAGGTAGAGAGAGAAAGGGGCGGTGGTGTTCATGTATATATATATATATATATACGGGTCTTGTGGGTTGAGAGGAATAGAAACAAATTGAAGGAACTAAGAGGCTTAGAGTGAGAAGAGTATTATCAAGGATTCAGAACAGAAGCAAAAAGGGGTTCAAGGGCATAACAACCGTGAGCAAAAACAAGTAAGTGATATTGTTTCTGTTTTTAAGATTCTAAGCATGAATGTTTGATTTAGAGTTAGGGTCTTAATAAGCATGATATTAGCTTTTAAATGCAAAAAGAATCATGTTAAATGGTGTAGAACCGAGAGAGAAATTCTCAGTTACAGGTTTCATGAATAATCTGTGTTACACGGATTTTATGCTAAAAACTTAGTTTAAAATGCATGGGAATGATCCCATGAAGTGCAGAAATTGAATAGAATGAAAAGAGGGACAAAACAGTCGAGGACCGAGTGTAAAAATGAAAACTGTCACTTGGCCGGAGATTCGGCCGGAGATGTTAAACCCCTATTTCGTGAAGAATTAAAAGGGTAAACGAAAAACTAAAGTTATAAATATATTCTACATAAAAAGGGGAATGAAATGGCATTCAAAATGGGGGAAAAATCATCGGAAATAGGTTGCCGTCACCGGAGATGGTGACGGAACCCTACTGTTTAATCACCGGAGCTTTGGGGGAGACGACCGGAAAGTCGTGGGGGGCTACCGGGTTAAAAGGAACGGGTCTGGGTTTGGATCGGGTCGGGACTCGACCGGATATGAAACGGGACCGAAACTGTGTCGTTTGGCTTTTTAATTTAAATGGGTTTTGGGTTGTTTGGTTGCATGGATAGTAAATTAGAAATTGGGTTTGGGTTTATTCCAACCACGGATAAGGATAGGGACTGGATTATTGAAATCCGGTTCATGAATGAAACTGAACCGTTTGGTTCAGGAGAAGGACTGACCGGTTTAGGGTTTTTAGGTCTGAACCAACTGGTTCAGACCGCAGCTTTTAGAAATTGTGAACCGGCCCCAAATGTTTTGAAAAATTACACTAAGGCCCAAACAGAAAATTAATTAAATATTAATTTTTACAATAATGCCCCTATTTCAAAATTGGGTCAAACGAAGTCCAAACGATATAAATGAATAGTCAAAACCTATTATCTCAGACGTTCTAAGTCCAATGGTGGGGTCTGTTTTACGAGATGAGGCCCCAAAGGATAAAATACCGTAAAAGTGCAAAATGACCATTTTGCCCTTTTTAGTACAAAAGTCCAAATGGAATTCCGCGAAAGCCTAAACCGACTTTCTTCGGCGTTCCGGACTCAATGGTAAAGTCTAAAATAGTATTTGAGATACTTATGATAGAAAGGCATAAAATTTGATGAATAGCATTTATTCTGAAACGTATTCACTGATATATAGGGAACTCGAAAGGCAAGGATATACTTACAGATTTCTGATCTAAAATCACGGTAGAGGTAAGTGGATCACTTTCTCTTCCATGTGGTGTTTCTAAAGCCAAGTTTATTCTTTACTACCAAACTTGTACTCTTGAAAGTACTTCATGTTATTGCTATCCACAATGTGATATTGTTCTATCTTGTGGACATTGATTGACTATCGTACTATTGTTATCATATTGAACCATGCCTTGAAAGGCTTACTGTTATGTTTTACTGTGTATATGATATTCCATTTTCATACTCCTATGGAATCACAAATGATCATGCTATGTTTATAAATGCTAGAATTGTGCTCAGTCACAATATCCATCCGATGCTTCTGTGACGAACTAGTCCGTGAACGGACGTGTGGCAAAAGATGTGAGTTTAACTGAGAGGTATGCCGGGCCTCAAATTACGAAGAGGGACTGCCATCCCCTACTACAGATTATAAGCATCTCCATTGGATTATTGTTATGGATATATTGTTGAATGGTTACTGTACCTTATGGATTACTGTTTCTTATGGACTATCTTACATTGTTCATTGGTTTGATTGTAATCGTTTTATTGTGGCAGTACTTTTATTGTGACAGGTTATTGTTGAGAAACCCTAACACTGCTTATTCATTACTTCTGATTGTATATTGTGCCTCACTAATTATTGGCCATCATGGCAATTCTTCTCATTGGCTATCACAGCATCTCCTTTCTTATGATTGGCTATCATATTTTATTCATGGATTCATGCTCTTTATAATCATCGATACCAGTGTCGGAGATCTGGTTTACTTGCTGAGCTTCATAGCTCATTCCACCCCACTTACCCCCATTTCAGGGGATGACGCTGCGAGACCCCAGTAGGAGTCTGAGAGCGTAGGGGGACATTTTGAAGCACTGTATCGGTCTATGTTAGTTCTCCCATGTATTCACCACCCCCGGGTGCTGGTTACGTATTAGTTCTCATTTTGTATTATGTAGAACTATGTCATGTATTTAATGGACTTCTGCTGTTAAATTTATTTTAAAGACTTCCGCTAGATTACTGTAATTGATAAAGGCTTCCGCTGTTCATTGTTTAAAATTTGTAGTACATTGCATATTAGTATTATGATACTGGAATGGAAAAAGTAGGGACTGGCCTTCGGGTCGGCCCCGCGACACGAGATCTGCATAGAGTGGATTTCGGGTCGTGACATATGATATGGATATGCATGAGATTGACTAATTATAGGACATTAAACTATATGTGAAGCTAAGATATGTTACTGAATTATAGGGACTTCATAAGGAAAAGGAAAGGTGGCCAATTATTGAGATAAAACGACACAGTATTAGAGGTAAGTAAATCTTGGATCTCTTACATGTGTTATTCTCAGCCACGTTGCTTCTCTACTGCCAAGTTGTACTCTATTACACACCAGATGTTTATTGTTTCCACATTATGATACTTGTCTTATCTTATGGATCTCATTGACTATTATATCTTGATCACTATGATATACATTTTATGTCATGCCTTGAAAGGCTTATTGCTATGTTCTTATTGAGATGACCGATATTACACATATTTATAGTTTTCTTGGAACTGTACATGATCATGATATATGTTGCTTGCCGGAGTTATGCTCAGATGCAATGTCCATCTGATGATTGTTCTAACTGTGCTATTCTTTTATACTACCGAGTTATGTTCCTATGCATACCTGATGCTATTAATACCACTATGTGATATTGTTCTATCTTATGGAAGTGTGAACCTGATGTTATTGATACCCCAATATGATAACTGTACTATCTTATGGGAACCCTTGAGAGTTTGACTGTGATGTATTTTGTAATTAAACCCTTATCTCTTACATATAGTCTTCCAAGCCATGTTCATTCTATTACTACCAAACTTGTACTCTTGAATGTACCAGATGTTATTGTTTTTCACAATGTGATATTGTTCTATTTTGTGGACATTATTGACTGCTACATCATTGTTATCATGTCATACCATGCCTTGAAAGGCCTATTTGTCACATCCCCAAACCCCACCCTACATGGATGTCGAGGACGTGATGCCAGTCAGTCGCCACGCGACCAACCGAAGGCAAATTCTAAACTTTTCGGTGAATTCCACTCCGACTGTAGGGTCAAATGCAGCGGAATTTAAAACCCTTTTTTTTTTTTGTCAATGGAATGCAACTCATGTATCCACCATAAGGGTATGTACCACAGAGCAAGTCTAAATCCAAAACAGCTAATAATTCTAAGTTCAGAGCATATCTATAAGCAGGCATATAACAACTGAGCAGATCTAATATCTCTAAAGTACCATTCATTCCCATGAGCCATGTCTATATATCCATTGCATATAAATCAAGTCAGCCGTATCATATCACTCACCTGAATAAACAGATTCAATCCACAATAATCCAGTCACCACAGATTTGTGCCATCAGATCCTCTACTTGAAGCGTCACTTGGCCTATCATGTCATATCATAGGGCCTTCTCATCTACTAGAGATAATTCCTGAAATATGTTAGGGAATGGGGTGAGCTTCGGAAAGCCCAATGAGTAACACAGGTTCCCTGTCATGGGTTTCAAACCCGTTCTTGTTTATAAATCACAAGGATAGTTCAATCACTTTAGAATAGCAGTTTTGTAAATCTACTTTGAATGCAGTTTAAGTAGAGTAAAATGGGACTGAACTAAACGGAACAACAATTCAGGATGGACAGAACAACACATGATGCCAATGTATCAACAAGAGTATAGCCAATCAAATCAAATGATAGAACAGATTAGTACTGAGCGGAACATAACAGAGCATAACAACAAGATGTCAATTAGGCACATAATCAAGCCTACTTATGCCAGACCGCTCATAACAGGAATGGTACCAAGAGTCAGACACAACATAGCAGAACAAAACCAGACAGACCATATAACGGAACAAGACAGACCGAACAAAACAATAGAGTAGGACGGGACAAATCATGCCACGTGTAATGTAGTACAAAATTTTGAATTTAAAAACATGCATGCAGATAGTATAACATTCAAAACTGTATAGTTCATCAAAATACAATATCTAGACAGTAATTTATACACCAAGTTAGAAGTTCCAAGTTACTCACACGGTATAGCATACAAAACTGTGCAATGCATTAAAATACAGTAGCTAGACAGTATAACTTATACAGATCATAATGGAATCGAACGGAACAAAACATTAGTTAAAGCAAGACATATCATCAATGGACAGATCATTAACGGATGGAACATAACGGAATCGGACGGAACAAAACATCAGTCAAAACACAGGCTTATGATCAAAGACAGAGGCATATCGCTAACGGGTAGGACATAACGGTACTAAATCATATATCAATCAAATAGACATATCATCAACGGACGGAACATAACGGAATCGAACGAAACAATATCAATCAAAGACACAGGCTTATGATCAAAGACAGAGGCATATCGCTAACTGGTATAACATAACGGTACTGAACCATATATTAATCAAACAGACATATCATTAACGGACGGAACATAACGGAATCGAACGAAACAAAACATCAGTCAAAGCAAGGCATATCATTAGCGAACAGATCATAACGGAACTAGACCATATATCAATCAAGGCAGACACTTTATCAACAGACGGAACATAACGGAATCAGACGAAACAAAACGCCAGTCAAAGGCATAGGCATATGATCAAGGACAGAGGCATAACATTAGCGGGCAGAATACAACGGTACTAAGCGGAAACCCCATATCCATTGATTTAAGGATGAATTCATATCATGTTTGGTGTGGTACAAAAGGGTATACATTAAGTATATGCTTTTAAACAGTATAACGTACAAAGCAGTACAGTGCATCAAATACGGTATCTAGACAGTAACTTATACACCAAGTCAGGAGTCTAGGTTACTCACAAACTTTACGCTTATCTCCTTGCATAGATAATCTGATAACCTCCAGGTAAGTCGGGCATCTCCATGTATATCCTGAACAGTAATCATCAATCATAGACAGATCAGAATTCATCCATTCAGGTCTTATTCGTCATCTTAGGTGTCTATCGGATTAACTAAGATAGCCTATTAGCCTATCGCCCTTTCACTAGGTCTCACCCGAGGCTATTTCATTCTTTAATTAGGCTTAGCAGTTATCAGGATTATAATTTAAGTCATTTAGACTTCAATCGTTATCAGTTAAGCACTTATTTGACCTTAGGGGCAAAATGATAATTTTGTCATTCTTGTCCCGGACTCTGTCATGGTCCTCAGAATAGTCTACATATCTTATGTGTGAAGTTCTAAGTCTCTTAGACTTAAATCGGTATCAGTTAGATACGTATTTAATCCTAGGGGCAAAATGGTAATTTTGCCATTCTTGTCCCAGACCCTGTCGTGGTCTTCAGAATAGTCTTTATATCTTAAATATAAAGTTCTAGGTCCTTTGGACTCCAATTGTTATCAGTTAGGTTCTTTATTAACTCCAGGGGCAAAATGGTAATTTTTCCATTCTTATTCCGGACCCTATCGTGGTCCTCAAAATATCCCATATATCGTATATATAAGGTTTTAAGTCCTTCGGACTTCATTTGGTATCTGCTTTAGATCATCGGGACACATCAGTCATTTCTCATTTTACGCTCTAACTATTTTGGAGTATTATTTAGCCCTTCGATTTTCATAATTACACTTATGATAATTTATTAGATTAGATTGACCTTTTTCTCGACCTCTAGTTTACACTTACCGTGCTCAGGGGTATTTTGGTCATTTTACGTTTCGTGAGATTTTGACTCCGATTCGTCATCTAATCATGTATACAGTTTCACCTAGTATCTGGGCTCCTATCGGTATCAGTTTCGTCCCAATCGGACTTCATTTAGGTCTCGTATAGCATTAGGGGCATTTTGGTAATTTCACACTTTGTGAGATTCTGACCCCGATTCATCATTTAGTCAAGTATACAGTTTCACAAGTGTTCAGGTTTCTATCGGTATCAGTTTCGTCTCAATCGGATGTCATTTGGGCTTCGTACGGTATCAGGGGTATCATCAAGGGCAATTCGGTCATTTATAATTTATGTGTCTGTATTTTTCGGGACTTCGGTTCATTAAACGGACGGTACCAGTTGAGTCCAGATTGCCCGACATTGTCAAAATAGACTATCTTTTATTCTTATTCGGGTCTGGGTACCATCAGGGGCAGTACAGTCATTTGTCACTTACAGGTCTGTATTTTTAGGGACTTAATTTCCTAAATCAGACTCTACCATTGAGTCCGGAATGCTTGAAATAGTGAAAATACACTATTTATTTAATTTATTTGGACTCCGTTTGACATATTTAATGTCTAGGGGTAAAATTGTAATTTTACCTATTTAATAAAATATTTAAAATAATTATTTTATTATTTAATTAATTTTTTTAGGGGCTTAAATGAACAGTTTCTCAAAAATCTGGGCCACTGTACAATATTTCAAAACAGTTGGGGTGAGACCGTAATATCAGAAAACATTTGGGGGTCAAAACAGAATTTTATAAGTTAAGGGTTCAGACCAAAGGGTTCTAGGGTTCAAGAATTGAACCGGTCCAAAATTCTAACAAACCAACCGGTTCACTGACCCTTGGAAAACAGGAATAACATATTCTAATTAACCCCAATTTGGCCCCTATCCGTATTTAGGTTAACCAGAAAATTTTAATTTTTTATATCCGTATCCAAACAGGCCGAATTCAGTTTTTAAATTAAAACATCCCAACATCAAAATGGTGCAGTTTCATTAATGGGGTGGCACGCTCGCAAGTCGACACGTGTCTGAGTCGACTCAGCCTAACTCGAACGGGTTGGCGAGTCAACTCCATCTTCCCCATCGTCTTTCCCCTGTTTGCCCTAGTTGCAGGGAATTTCTTTTCCATTTTCGTAGAGTTCCCAACACCGATTCTCTCTGCCATCCATCCCAAAACATTTCTGGGAATCAAGCCAACAATTTGGCCTTCGTTTTGAGCTTCGAATTTAGCTCAATTGCTTGGTTCAGGTGGGAATAGCCGAACCTGTAACTGGCTAGTAAGCCCTCAATTCACCATCAAATCTTGCGTGGTTTGGCCCAAATTGATCCTCGTGACATGGAGATTTAATCCCCATTCTAAAAATCCAGTTTAATCGAGGTTTAGGTAAGGTTGGGTTTTAAACCCGAACTTGCAACTTCGGTTTTAAGGGTCTTAACTTGAGCGTTGGGGTCGTGGTCTAGGGTTTTTAGAACCCTCTTGAGGTCTAGATCATGTCTTGACCAACCAAACTTGGTTTGGTCGAGGTTGTTTCAGAATTGTATCTATAGAGGTCATCCATGGCAGTCTGTGTGTGGCTCACGGTTTTGGGGCCTATCCGACCCTCCCAGTTAACTTATATAGTTCCTAAACCTCACAGTAGTTCGTACATACAGTTTATATGGCCTCAAATGACTGAAAACAGTAAGAAAAAGAAAAGGAAATTTTCTGGGTTTTCATGGCATTTACCTTGGTCGACCACGGCTCCCTCATTCATGGCTCAGTATGGGGTCCTCGATGGTGCCCCAGTTCGGTCATTCCTCTTAGTCCTCCCTTTTCATGGTGCATCTCCATGTGGATCATCATCAAGCATGCACACACACTTGGATACACACACAAGCTCACACACTGTTTCTTTCTCTAACTTAGCCTCACACAGCTTATAGAGAGTCTGATCTCTGAATATACAACACACATAGTTCATACATTTCAAAGATGTGTAGCTTCATATGCAATTACTCACCTATACATAATGTGCTTACACTTGTAGGTCCAAGTATAGAGTAGAGGGTGATGTAGGCTGAGGTGGGCTGATATGGCTAATCATGAAGGATTTGCATGGATTACCATTGGTCAGTTTGGGAGGCAGACTTGGATAATTCAGAGATATATACAATTTTGTTGCATATATAGGCACAAAGGTGATGGCAGCCCACCTGGTAACTTTTTGGGTGAAATTCTTTCCCTCCATAGGTCAAGGGTTCAATTCCCCTTGGCCACTCTTTTGGCCATTTTCCACCATTTTAGGCTAAGGCCTCGTTTGGTAGACGCGGTAATTCAGTTTCAATGTTTCCTACCTAACTTTCATTCCGTAGCTCCTTTTTCGATGCGGTTTTTTTCTGAGAGTTTCGTATGTCAGTTATCTTCAGTGTCACAGGCTCCGTGTCATTTATTATTTATTTCAGATTTCTATAGTTAGCTAATTCGAGTTCCGTCAGTGCTAAAATGATATTATTTCACCTAATTAATTGATAATTAGGTTCGGGCATCACACCCTCTACTCAGACATATTTAATTACTTTGTTGGTCTATCACGACCGCCGAGAGATTATGATTAATTCCCTTAATCATTCTTTAAATCAGAACTAATTAATAATTAGTAAATTAATTATTAATTATACAGGGGTCAGGGTGTTACACTATTGTTATGTCTTTAATGAATATATGATATTCCAATGTTATACTCTTATGGAATCACAAATGATCATGATATGTTATGAATGCCAGATTTGTGCTCAGTCATAATATTCATCCGATACTTTCTGATTTACGGGAGACCTACGGGCCAAGTCCGTGAACGGACATATGACAATTGATTAGAGTTTTCATTGGAGGGTATACCGAGCCCCAAAAGACCTGAGGGCGTGCCGAACCCTGAAATAGTGTAAATGCATCTCTTATGTGATTGATATGACTGTGATTATTGAATGATACTATTCCCTCTGATTTATCTTATAATGAGAGACATTCCTTATTGATTTGATTGTGATCGATTTATTGTGGTAGTACATTCATGTTGATACATTGTTATTGAGAATTCCATGTTGATGTTATAATCATTGTTCCTTATTAAACATTGTGACCCACTGTTTATTGGCCATTATGGCAATAGTTCTCATTGGCTATCACAACATCTCATTTCTTATGATTGGCTATCATATTCATATTCATGGATTTATTGAAGTATTCCATTTTATTGACTATTGAGATATTATATCCTTGACTGATTTCGTGAAAGTCTATTATATTCTTGTATAGCTATTGACTATAGTAACACCCTATTGGCTATTGTGATATCCCATTTTATTGATCATTGAGGTGTTCTATTCTACTGGTTATATTGATATTTCATTCATTAACTATTGAGATGTGCTTTTTTATTGGCTATAGTAGCATCCTATTCATGATTGGCTATCATGTTATCACATCCTTATTGTGCTCTTCTACATTGACTCTGACCCATCGTAGAAAGAAGAGAATTTACTTATTGGGCTTTATTAGCTCACCCCAAACTTACAAATCTATTTCAAGAAAGAACACTGCGAGATAGCAGTAGGAGCTCAAGGAGCATAGGAGAGCATTTGAGAATGCAATAGAGCAGATGTTATAGTTTTTCCCATGTATTCACCACCCACGAGTGCTATTATGTTTGGTTCTTAAATTGACACTTGTAGAACCATATGATATATTACAGACTTTCGCTGATTATTGTATTGGAAAGACTTGTGCTAATTATTGTTTTAAATTTTTAGTACATTGCATATTATTACTATGATACAGGAATGGAAAAAGTAAGGACGGCCTTAGGGTCAGCCCCACGTCACGAGATCCGCATAGGGTGGGTTTCGTGTCGTGACACACATGCATTCGTAAGATGTGTGTGCATTTAATCTTTTGTTATCTAGTTCTCATAGTGTAATGACCTGCAATTTTGAGATAATATAAATAAATAAAAATTGAAATGAGTAATAAATTATAATAATAGATAATTGATAAATAATGTATAATAATACTTTAAAATAGTTTTGGAGTTAATTCAAGTTGAAATGAATACATTAAATTGTTACAAGGGTAAAACAGACAATTGTCGGGATTAAGGAACCATGAAATTACAATAAGTGAGAGATAACCCCCTTAAATGTAAATAAGTGTATTTAAGTGTGATTATATGTCTTGGGTGTAAAATGGCCAAAGAAAAAAGGTTGAATAAAGGTAGGCCACTAAAAAGGGAGAAAATTGGGATATTTAGCAAGGGGGATCTTTTGGGAGGGGGCGGGGAGAGTTTAAACACCCCTACACACATAACCAACACACCCATAAATTCAACATTCTCCAACCCTCTCTCATTCGCACGGCAAAGGGGAGAAACCTATCACTACTCGGGACCCCAATACCCAAGGGTGACTTCCGTTTCACGAGTTTATTAAGTTAATTCAAGTGTTTCACATTATTACAATTAAGTAATTCCATTAATCAACCTAACTTTAAGAGCTCATAACTCAAAGGCCACTTGTAAAGTGTATTTGAAACTATATTTAGATAATACGATACTTTAAAAGGTTCATTTCAGCCACAAGAAACACCAAATTTTCCTTTAAAACGAATTAGAGATGACTTCCCAAAGTTGGACCTCAGTTTAAATAACTTTTCAAAAACATTAGATTTGACCTTCCTTCACTTAAAAGCTCATAATTAATATTCTATAAGGATTTTGAGTTTGAAACCAATTTTAAATGAAACTAGACTAAAAAAAGGTCAGTTTGGACTCAAATTTCACCTTACTAGGACTTAGTATGAATTTATTATGATTTTTTTAAGTTAGGCATTTTCAATTGGAAAAAGAATCCGGTTAACCTGAAAATAGCTACCCAACTGACCAGTTTCAAGTAGTGGAAGGGGCAGAACTACCTGGCTGACCAGAAAGAGCTACTCAGTTGACTAGTAGTATCTAATAGCTAAGGCAGAGCCTTCTGGTTGACTAGAAAAACCTATCAGTCGACCGGATGGAACCTGAGCAATGATCTTCCTTCTATTTTTGGAACTTTTCTTGGGCCATTTGTTATGTTTTCAATTCCCATCCAATGTAAACACATATATCTTATCTTATCCTAAACAATGATTTTATACATAAAAAAGAGCTTAAATCCCCTTCCAATGGGCTCATAGGCATTCCCTATTAAACTTCATCTACACAAGGCATTGGCAAACTAATTTAGGATATAACTAATGCATCTATAGTTTATATGCCATTACATGGTATCCAAATTTATATTCACAAGCAAGAGTGTAAGGTACATATCCACTATGTGTTATTTATGCAATTCTTTAAAGAAAATGTTTAAAATAAGGAGTTAGAGGAGGTGAATATGCCACAAGTTTTATGGCTTTCCATGAATGCCCCAAAATGATCTTCATATGAAGACATCTTCACGTGTCCGGCTCTGTGCCATTACCTAAAATTGAGTAGGGGTCAATATGACCACCCCAGTAGGAACCTCTAAAGATAGAGAGAAATACATGGTGATACCTATATGCGTGTACCCGTGTAGTGTCACACAAGTGGTCACTAAGTATGCACTCATAATATGGGTAATAATTCAATAATCACCAACGTTTCATACATCAATACATGTGATTATCTAAAAGGAAAAGCATCATCCAATTGTATCAATACATGAACAAAATTGTTGAGGTTTTATACTTCACTCCACTTATTCAAATTCAAAAAGTTCTCAATTCCCAAGACCACTCACCTAGCGGCTCCTGGTAAATCTGTGTGCTTTACGGGCTACTAAATCGATGGAGACAAATGACCACATGTGTTGGTTTACGGCTCGTAAGACAATGGGAGACACCATCCCTATCACAATTGAACCCTAGGTAAACTGCAATCTCACTATGCTCAAGACCACACAAACGACGTGACTAATCTCTAGCCCAAATATCCATTTCCTCAAATTTCCTATTCTCATAGTTTTAAAACCTTTTTCATTAATATTCGCATTTATAGTTCATGTTTAATTCAACAATATACTCAATTACCAACACATATTCAACATCAATACTTTAATGTAAATAGTCATAGAGGTAATTCCACAAACACGTGGTAAATAAGATAGAATTTCACACATAATATACATGGAATCCATATTATAAAAACACCATTCACATCAATTTTTATTTAATCGGAGTGATATCAATAGCATGACAAGATAAAAATGAGTCAATTCATGGAAAGAAAACATCAAATAATGAGATCGACAAGTCACATGCAACACATGGCCAATTTTGCCAAAAATAAGCAATTGTGTGTCATAGAATGAGAATATGAGATATATAATCTACCTAAACACATGCTTTTCACCTAGGGTTAGAAGCTCTTACCTTAATCTTTGAAGATTTTTCCAAACCCTAACTTTTTCATCTTCGTTCTTGATGTTTTGTTCAAGATTTTAGCTCCAAATTTCTTGTAGAGACCTCCTAGATGACATTCTTACACTAGGTATCTTGATCCCTCGTTAAATCCCCAAAAAAATCTAAGAAGAAAATTGGAGGAAGGGAGAAAAATGGAGAGACTTCGCGTCTCTCCTTGTGGCTGCCGAAAGAGAATGAGAGAGTGAGTGAGGTTTTGGCCTTTTAAAGGCAAAAAATCTAATTTTGGGTCAAATGACCTTTTCCCCCTCATTTAAAATACCTCATTTCTTATTTCCATATCCATTTTGGTCATTTTCTCATGCATATAAAATATCCCATGACCAAATTAGGGTATATAAATATATTTTTAAGTCCCAGTATAAATTCTTCAATTACAATGTTCGTGAAATTTCAGTATTATGGCAAAATGATCTTTTTCTAATTTTGAGAACCAATTACTCTAAAGGATTTGTTCATGAATGAGATAGGTCAGATCTCAATTTAGAACCCTTTTAAAGAAAATTTCTTGTTCTTTGTCATCACATGCAATATAGTTCTGACTTTGTTTCAAAGATGTTTCATTGGCTATTGGAACACCAATCTGAGGTTAACATTGATTTTTGCAATGACCACATTATTTAAGACTTTCTATTGGGACCCTAGCACTTTATGTAGGATGCGCACACGAAGATGGTATCACTGACCTCATTTTTTGGAGCACAACATATATCATACCATGTACAGTTGTACACAACTTAACTACCTTAATGCCAAGTGTTTACTGACTCCTTCTTCTCCAGTTGGCTCTTTGTCATGTTTTTTATGTACTAGTTACAAAATAATTTTTCAAAATTACATCTTGAGACATGTCTTGATAATTAAATTAATTTTTAAAAAATTTATAATAAGTGGTGTATAATAATCTTTTAGTCATTGGTTAAAGAAAAATATGTATCCTCTAATCACTTACCCAAAAATATTTTTTGCCTCTATCAGGTGGGCCTTATTCAATCTTATCAAGTAAGAGAGATAAAGAGAAAGTACAAAAAGTCAATTGTGTTTGTCTGTTGTCTTTTTTATTTGTAAAATTAAAACATAACTTTCAAGATAAATTCACGAATGATGACATGGTTTCTCATTTTATCCAACAATAATGACTTATCAATCTTATCTCGTGTCAGTGTATGCTTGGCTAAGAACAACTCCAATGATGACCTAAATAGAGTTATTAAAGCTAAAATTTGATAAGGTAGCTAAAAAAGTAATGCTCGAGTAATAGTTTTCATTTCTCAAAATTTGACTAAAGTCACATATTATACCAAATATAGTTTTTGTTTTAGTAGGCTACTATTCACATCAACGCTTCATATTACAAGATATCAATGATTTAGATTTGATGGTACTTTTTTTTCTTATTTTCAATGGTTAAGAATGATAGTTAGGAAGAAGAACAGTAATTTTGCCCAAAAATAATATTTTACTATTGGAGCAAAAATGTCAAAAAATAATTTTTTGATACTACAACATTGTTAAAATTTAGCTTTAGTAAAACTAAAATGACTTTTATCCTTGAAGTTGATCTAAGCCGAGTGCCGAGGGGATGAGTGATTAACAAGCTATAGATAAATCTTTAGTAGCTAGGTAATGTCAAACTACTGCTTGGAAGGCATAAAAAACATCAATTATGAAAAATTAAAACAATAGTAGTATCAAAAAAGTAAAAAAGACTACCAAACCTAAGTGAAATTTTTTTTTTTACCAAACTCACGTGATGTTTTTTATTTAACCCAATACATGTTATTTTCAACTTATTTCTCGAACACGTGTTGTTTTTGAAATCGCATCTTGAAGATGCGATTTAAATAAAAATTCTTAACAGAATCGCATCTTCAAGATGCGAGTTTAATTAAAATTGTATCTTCAAGATGTGATTTCAAACTAATAAGGATTTGGAAGTCATCCCAAATCCTTGTTCAAACTAACAACGACTCCCAAATCTTTGTTAGTTTGAAATCGCATCTTCAAGATGCGATTATGTTGAAAACTTAGTATTGAATCTTTAAGATGCGATTTAAAAAATAACATGGGTTTTGAAAATACTTTGAAAACAGCTCGGGTCAAGTTAAATCACCCCAAAACAACGTGGCTTAGGTAAAAAAATTGATTTTTTCCTTTAGCTGCCTCCTGGGTTTCCAATACTCCTAACCTTGACCCAATTCTAGGGAAGAATTAAATATAGATCAAAATACTTTACATTTCTTCTAAAATATGACCGTTATAGCCTTGGGACGTTTTGACACCTTTTTTCTTTAATTTTCAATAGACATTAAACCATACGAAAGAAAATAAACACACCATAATTTTATGAATTAAAAGTTAACATTTTTTTATTATCTTTATAGACAATTTAGCTCTTTCAGAATAGATAAAAAGAAACTAGCAAAACTTGCCTCAAGGGCTCAACCAATATCGTAGAAGTGATCTACACAACTCTAAAATTATAGAAACGGATCTATATTTTAGCTTGCAAATTATCAGAGTTACTCGGCTGCAATTGACTAGTCCAAAGGGTTTGAGAAAACATGTTCAATCTCATGATTTCCCATCTGTGAAATATTGCACTCTATCACTCAGCTTATCTAACCTCTCTCTCTGTGTATATATTATTTTAATTATACTTTGTATGATTGTGTTTAGGTTTTCATCATGACATGCTAAGGGTGAAGGTATGGTTGTGACAATGTTTTGTTAAAATTATGTTTCATTATGCAAGCGGGCACACTTGTTTTGGTTTTTGTGTCCTTCCTACATTCTTAAATGTTAAGGCCTTTATTTTTACTTCATTGAGAAATAAAATAAATTCTAGAATAGCTATAAAATTTCAACAACTTAGGCCTTAATTTAGATGTAAATCTACTTTTCATATGTATATGTGTAAATCTCTGAAGCTTGAATTCTTAACAAATCAACACTAATTCGAACTACCCAATTACAGAGTAGAAATGACGTCGAACTGCCCTAGAGTGTGCCCCCGTCGAAGGCACTAACCTTCATTTGCCCAGTTTGCATAGGCCCACTTGTTGAAGAGACGTCAACAAATCGTGGTCATATTTTTTTTGTAAAAATTGCATAAATGGTGCAATAGCAGCTTAAAAAAAACTCCCTACCTGTAGGCGGAAACTTAAAGCGAGAGACCATATCAGGGTCTACCTTCTAACTAGTGATTAAGTGAAGCTTATATGCCCCGTGATGCCAAATTTTGGGATAAGGTTGAGTTGAGCTGAGTTGACTCTGATTTGTTGAATGTGGCATTTGCATTATGATTGAGAATTATTTACCCTTTGTGTTGCAGGTAGTTGGAATTTGTCCTTGGGAAGCTATCTTGGGGAATGAGTTAAACTTGTTGCTTCATATTGTGGTTGGGGGGGGGGGTAGGTAGACAAACAATAGTTCAGCATGAAGATGCAACTAGAATTTTTGATTTTACCTAGTTTTGGTTTGGTTGGACCTATATTCCTGCTAATTTTTGGGATTGATAATTCTCTTTGGATTTTTCCTTCGGCTTTTTGTTGGCACAAACTTCTCATTTTTCTATTTCATTTGGTCTAAACAAGTGAGTTTCTACATTCCCAATTTTTCTTTAGCAGTTTAGAATTATGCTGGTAAAGCTTTTTTGTCATTAATTGACCAATATTAGCTATAAATATGTCATTTTTTGTATTCATCTAATTTTCATTGAAATTCTTATGCTGAATATAACAATAGTTTTTGTGATGCATCCTCAATGTGGAATAAATCTCCAAAAAACTAGAGGATGTTGGTTTTGCTTTGGTTTTGGAAAGTATTGAGGTGGGTATTACTTCTTGACCTGTATGTACTTGTGGTGTTTATAGATTTGATTTATATATTGCTTTGAATATGTAGTTTTGTTCCGATGTTTCCATAAAGCTTAGAAGAGGATGGATAAACCTTCTTCCATAGCTATAGGGAAGGTCTTACAATAGTTTGGCCTATTAAGTGGAGTTGTTTGTCCCAGCATCAGCTCCTCTTTTAGAACTGATAAGTTATAAAAGCTAGCATCATGATCCTAAAATGGAAATTCTTCGCATTTGTTTACTACTTTCCATTTTTATTTTTGATGCTACACATTTTGGCCGAAGTAGATTCCAAGCTTGGCTCCCTGTAGAATACTCAAAGAAGAAGATCAGAGGACTACCGGATTGGCTCCGGCGGTAGTTGCTTCGATGCATAAGTTAATAAACTAAATTGAAAAGACTGTAATGTAAGCCAAGTAATGAGCATAGGAAATAAAGCGTACCTTTAGGGTTTAATTTATAAGTGGTGGCTTTCCTAAGTTGATTAGGATTTGGAGCCATGAAAGTAAGAATTTGATCATCGGAGTAAGGCAGTTACCTTGTTTGTGATATCCCGACCCGAGATACGACACGTATACCGAGGTAAATTGACTGAATAGTGTAATGTGAGCTGTTTGAGCTCTATATCATGGTATTTCACGGAACCAAACGATTGAGGGATGTGACTGGTTTGCTTAGTATACCTAGTGCCGGGCAACACCCGAGCACCTTAAGACCCAACATCATAATGCGTGCATGCACGCATTCCCACGCACTAACATATTTCTCAGACACGTAGTACATCTAAAATCAGTGTATGCATGTGTCATTATAAATGAATTTATATGCACATGTATGGATATATTTTCATGTATAAAGATATGTATTGTATATGTGTATATATGTATGAATACATGAGGCATGATGTATAGTATGTGTCACATCCCGAACCCCACCCTACGCGGATGTTGAGGACGTGATGCCAGTCAGCCGCCACGCGACCAACCGAAGGCAATTTCTGAACTTTCTAGTGAATTGCACTCCGACTGTAGGGTCAGATGCAGCGGAATTTAAAACTTTTTTTTTTTTTTTTTTGTCAAGGGAATGCAACTCATGTATTCACTGTAAGGTTATGTACCATAGAGCCAGTCTAAAATCCAACTAGCTAACAATTCTAACCTCAGAGCATATCTATAATCCGACATATAACAACAGAGCAGAACTATAATCTCTAGAGTACCGTTTAAATCCATGAGCCATGTCTATATCTAGTACATATCAGTCAAGTCAGTCGTATTACATCACTCACCTGATTAAACAGATTCAATCCTCAGTAATCCAGTCTCCACAGATCAGTGCCATCAGATCCAACAGATATTATTCCTGAAAAATGTTAGGGAATGGGGTGAGCTTCGAAAAGCCCAATGAGTAACACAGGTTCCCTGTCATGGGTTTCAAACCATTGTTGTTTGCAAAGCACAAGGGTAGTTCAGTTGTTTCTAAAATAGCAGTTTTATGAATCTACTTTAAATGCAGTTTTAGTAGAATAAAGCAGAACTGAACAAAATAAAACAATAGATCGGGACAGACAGAACATAACAGACCATATCAAGTATAACCGTACAGAACAGAACACAACAGGTCAGGACGAAGCAGAATCGAGCAGAGCAGGACATAACGAATCAGAACAGGACGAAACAAAGCACAACAAATCAGAACAGAATAGTAAATGATGCCAATATATCAATCAGAGACAAACAGGTCAGAATGGAACGGGTCAGAATAAAACGGGTCGAAATAGAACAGGTTAGAACAGATCATAATAAAACATAATAGAACGGAACGGAACAGAACATAACAAGTCATAACCGAACAGAACGGAATAAGACTTGACAAATCAGAATAAAACAGAACGGAACATAACAGAACGGAGCGGAAACAATATGTCAACCAGAGATACAGGTATATCATCAACAAAACGGAACAAGACATATCGGAATTGAACAGGACGGAACAAACTGGTACAATATCAATCAGGACGGATCAGGACAGAACATATCAAACATAACAAATCAGGACGGATCAGGACGGAACAGATCAAACATAACGAAACAGAACGGATCAGGATGGAACAGATCAGACATAACAAATCAGGACGGATCAGGACGGAACAGATCAGACATAACAAATCAGGACGGAACAGATCAGACATAACAAATCAGGACGGATCAGGACGGAACAGATCAGATATAACAAATCAGGACGGATCAGGACGGAACAGATCAGACAGATCAAACGGAACAGGTCAGGACAAAACAGATCAAACAAAACAGGTCAGACAGATCAAACAGAACATGTCAGGACAGATCAAACAGAACAGGTCAGACAGATCAAACAGAACAGGTCAGACAGATCAAACAGAACAGGTCAGGACAGATCAAACAGAACGGGTCAGGCAAATCAACAGAACAGATCAGAACAGATTAGACATAACAGTTAGTTAAACACGTTCGTTTGAAACGGTATTTAAAAACAGGAGTACAGTCAAAACATCAGAGTGACAGAACAGATCAGTTAAAACATCAGAGTAACAGAACAGGTCAGTTAAAACATCAGAGTAACAGAACAGATCAGTTAAAACATCAGAATAACAGAACAGATCAGTAATGAGCAGAGCAGAACAATATAACAGAATAAACAGTACAGTTTGCACAGATTAAACAGTGCAGTATGCTCATATAGTGCTCAAGACTGAGGTGGTACCAAGAATCAGTTGTTCTTTCAGTAAAAACAGTGATAGGTTTATTTCAGTGCAGAACAGAGGAATCAGACAGAGTAAAAATCATGCATTTGAGTAAGGGCATGAAATCAGTGTATCAGATAAAACAGTGCAGTACAATATTTAAAATACAGTAACTAGACGGTGTACTTATACACCAAGTCAGAAGTTCCAGGTTACTCACAAACTGTTATGGTTATCTCTTTGCACAAACAATCTGATAACCTCCAAGGACGTCAGGCATCACCATGTATATCCTGAACAATCATCATCAATCACAGACAGATCAGAATTTATTCATTCAGGTCTTATTCGTCATCTTAGGTGTCTATCGGATTACCTAAGATAACCTAGTAGCCTATCGCCCTCTCATCGGGTTTCATCCGGGGCTATTTTATTCTTAAATTAGGCTTAGCAGTCATCAGGATTATAACCTAAGTCATTGGACTTCAATCGTTATCAGTCAGTTACTTATTCAGTCTTAGGGGCAAAACGGTCATTTGTCACTTTTGCCCCGGACCCCTATCAAGGTCTTCAGAATGGTCTTTTTATCTTAAATATAAAGTCATACGTCTTTTAGACTCCAATCAGTATCAGTTAGGTTCTTATTTTAACGATAGGGGCAAAATGGTAATTTTGCCATTCTTGTCCCGGACCCAGTCGTGGTCCTCAGAATATCCCATATATTCTATATATGAAGTTCTAAGTCTTTTATACTTAAATTGCTATCAGTTAGGTGCTTATTTAGCCTTAGGGGTAAAATGGTAATTTTGCCATTCTTATCACGGACCTTATCATGGTCCTCAGAATGTCCCAAATATCTTGTACCTAATTTTCTAAGTCCTTTGGACTTCGTTTGGTATCCGCTTTTGGTCATCGGGACACATCGGTCATTTCTCGTTTTACGCATTGACTATCTCGGAGTCTTATTTAGCCCTTCAGTGTTCATAATTATCCCTATAATAATTTACCAGATCAGTTTGACCTTTATTTGACCTCTACTTTGCACTTATTGTGCTCAGGGGTATTTTGGTCATTTTACGTTTTGTAAGATTCTGACTCCGAATCATCGTTTAATCAAGTTTACAGTTTCACCAGTATCTGGGCTTTTATTGGTATTAATTTCGTCCCAATCGGACTTCATTTGGGCTTCGTACAGTATCAGGGGTATTTTGGTAATTTCATGCGTCATATTTTTCGGTACCTCAGTTCATAAAATGGACCTCACCATTGGGTCCAGAGTGTCCGACATAATCAGAATAGACTGTCTTTTATTTTTATTTGGGCCTGGGTACCCTCAGGGGTAGTACAGTCATTTGTCACTTACAGGTCTGTATTTTTCGGTACATAATTTCCTAATTTGGACTGTACCATTGAGTCCAGAATATTTGAAATGGTGGAAATACACTATTTATTGGCTTCATTTGGACTCCGTTTGACATATTAAATGTCCAGGGGTAAAATCGTAATTTTACCTATTTAATAAAATAATTAAATAATTAGTTTATTATTTAATTAATTTTCCAGGGGCTTAAATGAATAATTTCTCAATGTTCTGGGCCACAGTACAATTTCCCAAATTAGTGGGGGTTAATCCGTAATTTTTAGAAACATTTGGGGGGTTAAATATAAATTCAGAAAATTAGGGTTCAGACCAGAGGGTTCAGGGGTTCAGAAATTGAACCGGTCCAATAATCTCAGAAGCCAACCGGTTCAGTGACCTTAAGAAAACCGGAATGAGATACTCCAGTTATCCCTAATTTCTTTCTTATTCTCGGTTTGGATAGGCCCCAAATCAATTTCCCAACTTCTAATTTATTAACTCTGTTGCCAAACAGCCGAAGTCAGGTTTTAATTTAAAACCTTCAACACCAAAACGGCGTAGTTTCAATAAAACAGTGGCACGCTCATGCGTTGCCACGTGTATGAGTCGGTTGGGCATGACTCGGCCAACTAGGCCGAGTCGACTCCATCTTCCCCATTTCCTCCAACAGTGTCGCCCTAGTTTCTGCAGATTTTCTTCTTCAATTTCGTAGGTTTTCAAGGGCTTTTTTCAACATGTTTTGATTCCAAAACATTTCTGAGAGTCATTCCAACCTTTTGGCATGAATTTAGAGCTTCAAATCCAAAGATCCAGCTCGGTATAACCGATTATTGTGAGGGATTACAGGTCAGTCGTACAGCCTTATTTCTCAACCAAATCCCATGGGGTTTGTCTCTCTGTGACCCTTGTAACAGGGGCTTCAATTCCCCATTCTTAGATCTCAGTTTAGAGGCCTATTCCAGATTTTGGGTCTCATGGCCGAGACTCATAGGTTCAGTTTTGAGGGCTTTCCCATGTGTTTCCAAGTCGCGGGTCAGTATTTATGGGGTCCTAGAAGTGTCTAGTTCAGTTCTGGACCATCAAAACTCAGTTTTAGAGAGGTCGAATCAGACCCAGTTTCCATGGTCCATTAATGGAGGTTGATACACGGTTTTGTGTTTTCTACCCTATTCGACCCTCCCAATTTATTTAGGACAATACTAAAGTCTCACAGGAGCATATATACATGGTTTGTATGGACCAAAATTATCAGAAACAGTATGAAAATCTAAACAGGAAATTTTTGCAGTTTTGTGTTTACCTCTGGTTCAGGCCATTATTCCTCCCTCTCATGGCTCAGTTCAGTCCTTTGGCACCTTGGTCCTCAGTTCCTTCCTCTTGATGCATCTTCATGGAACACCATCATGTGTAGACCATGGACATACACACCGTTCTCACAATGGTTTCTCACACATAAGCTCACTTGATCTCACATGGTTTCTCTCTCTTAACAGATCAGTTCTCACACCTTATCACCTCCTCTATATCAGTATATCAGATCCCCCAATTTCTGATCTCACCCTCACCATATATCACATATGAAATGGTTATTGATTTGTGAGATATACCATCATTGGCTTGCATGCATTTGGGTTGGGGGAGGGGTCATCATGTGATGTGTAGGCATGATAGCCTAGGGGGCATAGGGTGATGCATGCTGATGTGTTGCATGCTTGATCATTGGTCACTTGGGAGGTAGCCTATTCAGATTTGTATGTATATACATTTCATTGTATATATGGTCACAAAGATACCACTAGCCCAGTTGGTTATTCTTTGGATGAGGTTTCTTTTCACTCAAAGGTCAAGGGTTCAATTCCCTTGGCCTCCCATTTGGCCATTTTTCCCATATTTTCGGTTAAGGCCACGTTTGGTTGCGCAGAAATTCAGTTTCAGTATTTCCTTCATAACTTTCATTCCGTAACTCCTTTTTCGACACGGTTTGTTCCGGGAGTTTCATATTTCAGTTATCTTCAGTGTCAGAGGTTCCGTCTCATTTATTAAACATTCGGGATTTTTCGGGTTAGCTAATTCGGATTTCGTTAGTGTTAAAGCGGTGTTATTTCGCCGAATTAATCAGTAATTGGGTTCGGGTATTTTACCCTTTTCCTCCAGACATATTTAATTATTTTATCGGTCTATCATGACCGCCGGGATTATGATTAATTCCCTAGATCATTCTATAAGCCAGTATTAATTAATAATTAATAACTAATTATTAATTACACAAAGTCGGAGTGTTACAGTATGTATATATATATATATATATTTATATATTTATATAAGTATATATATACATGTATATGTAAGTAAAATATCAAGGAAAGGTAAAGGGGAAAAGGGGCTGCATGTGCACAGTGACCAATGTGTGCATCACTGTGTGTGAGTGTGTCATGGTATTGTGCTGTGCGGCTAAGAGGAAAGCACCAAGGCCACCGACCTTGGTGCAAATGGATTGTATACATATATATATATATATATATAGCAAGCATGGTACGTGGATGGTAAGGGTTCAAGGGGCGGTTCTCTACAGTCAAGACTAACTGTAAGAGAGAGAGAGAAGAGAGAGAAATGAGTCGGTGTGGGTATTATATATATCTACGGGTTTGTGAGTTGAGAGGAAAATAGAAACAACTGAAGGAAACAAGAAGCCGAAACTGGGAGGATTATTATCAAGGATTCAGAAGCAGAAGCTAAGAGGTTCTGAAGGTCACTGTAAGCAGAAATCCAAAAATATAGGTGAGTTTGTCAAGCTTTTGATTTTCTGATTCAAAGCATGAAGTTGAGTTTTATTAATAGGGTCTTGTAGGATATGAAAATTGAAACTCAATGCAAAAAGAATCACTTAAAATGGTTGAGAAATCATTAAGAAATGTTAAGTTGCAGGTTGGAGTGATAATACGGGTTTCACGAATTCTGTGTTTAAAACTTTAGTTTTAGTTTGGGAAAATGATCTTTAATGGTGCAGAAAACATCTAGGATAAAATTTGAGTGAAACCTGTGATGAAACAGTCACAAAATTGAGAGGGAAGGTTCGGCCAAAAAGTCGGTCGGAGCTATGGATCCCTATATTCGTGAAGATGGGGAGGGTCTTGATGAAAACTAAGGTTAGGGTTGAGATCCTTGAGGGAAGAGGGAGAGAACTGCATTGGATTTGATCCAAGATATCACTGGAACTGGGTCACCGTCACCGGAGAAGGTGACGAAACCCTAATGTTCTCTGACCGGGAAAGCGAGGAAGACAACACTGTTGTCTCGGGTGAAGATGGAACCAGGTTTGGGTCGAATCAGGTTGGGACCCGACCGAAAATAAAAGGGGCAAGCTATACTGTGTCGTTTTAAATTTAAATTTTAAATGAAATTGGGTTGTTTGGTTACATGGATAGGAAATGTGGAAATTGGGTTTGGGCTTATCCAAACCATGGATAGGATAAGGAAGGGTTATTGAGTTCCGGTTTTCTGAATTTAACTGAACCTGGTTGGTTTAGTGAAGGGTCAGACTGGTTTAGGGTTTTTAACCGTGAACCTATTGGTTCAGACCGAAAATATTGGAAATTATGAACCGACCCCAGAAGTTTTAGGAAATTCCACTATGGCCCAAACAAAAAAATTAATAAAATATTAATTTTTACAAAAATACCCCTAACTCAAATAAGGGTCAAACGAAGTCCAAACGAGGCAAATGAATAGTCAAAATTTATTATCTCGGACATTCTGAGTCCAATGGTGAGGTCTGTTTCATGAGATGGGGTCTTGAAGGATAAAATACCGTAAAAGTGCAAAATGACCATTTTGCCCTTTTTAGTACAAAAGTCCAAATGGAATTCCGTGAAAGCCTAAATCGACTTTTTTCGGCATTCCGGACTCAATGGTAAAGTCTCAATTAATGTTAGAAATACTTAAGATAAAAAGGCATAAAACTTGTTGAATAGCATTAATTCTGAGACGTATCTACTGATATATAGGAGACTCGACAGGAAAGGGCACACTCACGGGATACTGATTTAAGAACGCACATCTAGAGGTAAGTAAATTCCATTTCTCTTCCATGTGGTGTTTCTAAAGCCAAGTTTATTCTTTACTGCCAAACTTGTACTCTTGAAAGTACCTCACGTTATTGCTATCCATAATATAATATTGTTCTATCTTGTGGACATTGATTGACTGCTATATCATTGTTATCATGTTGAACCATGCCTTAAAAGGCCTACTGTTATGCTTTCATTGTATATATGATATTCCATTTTTATACTCTTATGGAATCACTTATGATCATGAAATGTTTATGTGTATCGGACTTGTGCTCAGTCACAATATCCATCTGATGCTTTCTGATTGACTGGAGACCTACGGGTCAAGTCTGTGAACGGACATATGGCAATTCACTGGAATTCACTGAGGGGTATGCCGGGCCCCAAAAGACCGAAGGTGTGCCGAGCCCTGACACAATAAAAGCATCTCTCTTTTGATTGATATGACTGTGATTGTTGAATGACACTATTTCTTATAACTTATTTTACATTGACAGGACATCCTTCATTTATTTGATTGTGATCGGTTTATTATGGCAGTACATTCATGTTGATACATTTTTATTGAGAGTTTCATGTTAATGCTGTATCCATTACTCCTAATTGTACATTGTGACCTATTGTTCATTGGCCCTCAGGGCAACTATTCTCATTGGCTATCACAGCATCTCTTTTCTTATGATTGGCTATCATAATCTTATTCATGGATTCATTTTTCACCGATACCAGTGTCGAAGATCTATTTTTACTTGCTGAGCTCTCGTAGCTCATTCCACCCTACTAACCCCCATTTCAGGTGATGACGCTGCAAGACCCCAGTAGGAGTCTACGAGCGTAGGAGGACATTTTGAGGAACTGTACCAGTCTATGTTTTAGTTCTCCCATGTATTCACCACCCACAGGTGCTGGTTACGTTTGGTTCTTATTTTGTTTACTGTAGAGCCATATTATGTATTGATAAGACTTCCGCTGACATTGTGTACTGTAAAGACTTCCGCTGAATTACTGTTACTGAAAAGACTTCTGCTGATCACTGTCATTGCTAAGACTTCTGCTGTTATTGTTTTAAGATTTTAGTACTTTGCATATTAGTACTATGATACAGGAATGGCAAAAGTAGGGACATTGTTGGATATTGTATTCAATAGAGATAACCATGTGTGGCAGTTTCCTTGCAGAAGACTATTTCCTTACTGTCTGCTCGGTAGGGCATTAAGGCGGTGATGAGCTCTGAATAGCAGAGAGTGCTTTGAAGGTCTGTACTCAGACCTGTAAGTTATATAAGAATGTAGTTCTACTTTGGAGGTACGTACTTTGCCCTTTAAGTTCTGTAGATATGTTTGGAATAGCTGAGCACGAGTTGATCTGTGGGCACACGTGTCAAGTGATGATTGGTCTGTCATTTGTGGTATATCAATTACTCCCCCCCCCCCCAAAGTCCCAGTTCGATGTCAATGAGCAACTAGGGCTATGTGATTTTGAAAAGCCATGCGCCCTGTCTGTCCGCTTTTAAGATGATTGTTGGCGTGTCATTTATTGCTCAGCTGATGGTTGGGCTTTCAAAGCCATTAGTGTACATAACCGTTGTGGCGGTTCGGCTTGGTGGGCCCACATTTTGAAAACATATAAAAGAGTGGGGAAAGGCTTATCATGCCTTCTTTCTGCACTTGGCTTCACTATATCAGAAGTAATTCTGCCATTGTTGAGCTTGAGCATTCGGTGCCTCGCGAATTTTGAAGAGTGCTTGTTGTTTGAGGCTTCCATTTCCTGTTTAGTTTCAGGTTTGATTTCGGTTTTTAATACTTCTTAATTTCCTCCTTTTCTCCTTTGCTTTTTGAACTTCAATGTACTAGTCCATATTTATTAATGAAATTGTCTTCCTTCAGATCTTTCAGTGTCTTCGTTGTGATTGCCAAGTGGACTCTGTACTGCCCCAAATTTATTGATGTTCTGTATAAATGGGCTTCGACCCTTGTAACTGAAAACCTGTTCAGGAACTAACTGTAATTCCTTGATTGGTCATGGATAATGAGCTAACTTCCGAGCTGCATGACTTGCAATATTCTCCACCCAAATTATAATAATTGAAAGTAGGGAAATAGTAAGTAACTGAGCCTAAGTTCTGAAATCAGGAGCATTTGAATCTGAGCTTGTACTTAGTAATCTTAAATGACAAGCATTGTAGAGACTAACCGTCTACTGAACCAAATGACAGTTGGTTGGGGTGGATATCTGACTGAAAGAATGTTCGTTGCTATGTAGCCGAACAACTGAGCTAACCCTTTTTCCCTTCAGTTTCTGAAATAACCAAGTAGTTTTGGTGTGATGTTCCAGACATGAAGGTCGGTATCCTGAATAGATCAGACTTGAATTCTGTACAATGAGATGGACCAGATTTTAAGGTCTGTACATTAAGATGGACCAAACACAAGGTCTGTTCATTAAGATGGACCAAACGCAAGGCCTGTACATTTAGATGGACCAGACATAAGGTCTGTACATTGAGATGGACCAGACAAGAGGTTTGTACATTTAGATGGATGAGACACAAGGTCTGTACATTCAGATGGACCAGACAAGAGGCTAGGACATTCAAATGGACTAGGCATAAGGTCTGTACATTCAGATGGACCAGAGAAGAAGTTTGTACATTGAGATGGACCAGACATAAGGCCTGTACATTCAGATGGGCCAGACACAAGGTCTGTACATTGAGATGGACCAGACACGGGGTCTGTACATTAAGATGGACCAGACATAAGGTCTGTACATTATGATGGACCAGACTTAAGGTCTATATATTAAGATGGACCAGACACAAGGTCTGTACATTAAGATGGACCAGACACAAGGTCTGTACATTTAGATGAGAACACTTCATGGAATTTTTGAAAGGAAAAATTCTTTATTGATAATAATTCTGTAAGTGTTGTGTATTCTAAGGCCTGGGAACAGGTTTCCTATCCTTGCTTTCTAACCAATAAGTGGTCGGTCTTACTGTTCTTGTGACTCTGTAAGGGCCCTCCCAGTTGGGTGATAACTTTTCCATGGTGGGATCCTTGGTGTTCTAAAACACTTTTCTTAGGATAAGATCTCCAACCTGAAAGCTGGAAGGTTTTGGCCCTAGTTTGGAGTGGCTGACCATCTTGTGCTGATATGCTTCCATCCTGACTCTGGCTTGCTCCTTTTTTTCCTCTAGTAAGTCTAAGTTTTCTGCGAGCTACTGATCATTGGTCTCTTGGTTGAAAGCTTCTATCCTTAGGGTAGGCATGCCGATCTCAACAGGGATCACTGCTTCGGTGCCGTAGGCAAGCGAAAAGGGAGTTTCTAACGTTGGAGTTCTTCTAGTTGTTTTGCAGGCCCAGAGTATTCCAAGGAGTTCTTCAACCCATTTTCCCTTGGCCCCTTCCAATCTCTTCTTAAAAGCATCAAGGATTGTTCGGTTAGTGACCTCTGCTTGCCCATTGGCTTGGGGATGACTAGGAAAGGAGAAATGTTGATTGATATGTAGGTCTTGGCAGAACTTTTTGAAGTTCTTTCTAGCAAACTACGTACTGTTGTTTGAGACGATCACGCGTGGTATGCCGAACCTGCAGACTATATTCTTCCAAGTGAAACTTTTGACTTCCTTCTCTGTAATGTGTGTTAGTGGCTCTGTTTCTGCTCATTTAGAGAAGTAGTCAATAGCTACCTAGAAGATATTTCCTGTTTGGTGTAGCTTTAGGCAATAGGCCTATGATGTCCATCCCCCACTGAGCCAAAGGCCATGGGCTTACGATAGAAATGAGCTCACGGTGGGGTTGGTGTTGGTAAGGAGCGAACCTTCGGCATTTGTCACATTTTCGGGCATACTCTTTTGCCTCCCTCAGCATTCTAGGCCAATAATAGCCTTGTGTTAAAGCTTTGTGTGTTATGGTTCTGCCCCCATTATGATTTCAACACATTCCTTCATGAATTTCTGCTAGGACATACTGAGACTCCTTTGGGGATAGGCATTTCAGTAATGGTTGAGAGTAAGATCTTCAGTAAAGCCTCCCATTCATGACAAGGTACTGAGCTGCTCTGATTCGAACCCTTTTTGCCTTATTTTTGTCCTCTAGGAGGAGTCCTTCTTCCAGGTACTAGAGGATAGGAGTCATCCAGTTCTAAGGTTGCTCAGAAATTTGGGCAACTTGGATCTCCTCTATACTCGGCTTCGGCTGATGGAAGACTTTTAGTGTATAATTTTCTTTTGACTTCAGGTGAGATGCCATGTCATGCCTACCAAAGCATCAACTCTGCAGTTCTGGCTTCTTTCTATTTTTTGAATAGAGAACGCTTGGAAGGAGCGTTTCAGTGAGTTGACTAGTTCTGAATACTGAAGCATCCTGTCATCTTTAACGGCAAATTCTCCCAATACATGGCTTATCACCAATTGGGAATCAGAGAAGACTTCGATGTTCTGAGGCTCATACTCCCGTGCTAACTTCATCCCGAGGACAACGGCTTCGTACTCTGCCTCATTGTTGGAGGCTCTGAACCCTAAGCTAACTACCTTTTCTGTTATGAGCCTATCAGGGAATTGTAGTATCAAGCCGACCCCAGATCCATGGTCTATGGATGATCCGTCAATGTAAAGTTGCCACGCTTCCAAGCTCTCACAGGGCTGTTGTAATACCCCAAAAATCCGATACACCTTAGATGGCACCTCGACCTAAGAAAAATAGGTTAGGTGACATTAATAATTTAAAGTAGTTCAAAATACGGTAAGCCATAACAGGATTTAATACCGTAGTTATAAAAATGACATATGCTTGGGAAATTAATTAAACCAGTCAACCGAGTGCCGTGATAAAGAAATGAGACTCATACGGATCATTCATTATAAAATAAAATAAATAAAATATGAGACACGAATGGGCACTCAAAAATGATAAAATAAATAATTATGATATCGAGTCTTGACTTTAAGCTAAATTTACAAGCTATTCATAAATTGATATTTTATGAAATAAAATATTAATATGGTGAGATATAAAGTATATATATATATATAATAAATATTTATACATATGATATATATAAAAAATATATATTATTATTTTTATATTCAAGAAATGAATGAGCTGTACATCTCTATGTATCATAATATAATATATATATATATGGGTAATGTGGGCATATATCAAATTATAATATATATATAGCAGCTTGTGGAAGAAGCTGCTGGAAGTGGGCAAAATACCAAATATATAATATAAATAAAGAAAGTGTAGAAGCTTCGTAAAGGAGCCGCCACGCCGTTTGACCATGTGACCAAAAGAAAATATATTATATAATATATAGAGATGTATACATATCAGAAGTTTCTTGAAGAAGCTGGAAAAAGCCGGAAGAATTGACACGGGGCAGGAATGAAGAAGGCGCATAAGGCTTCTCATTCAAAAATTCAAGAAGCTACCAATGGAGAATTCTAGAAGAAGCCATCTATCTATATCTCTGTCTATAAAAAAATTAGGGAGGAAACTCTGGAGAATTCCATTAATCTAGAGAGAGATGGAAGCTAGAGGATTCTAGATTTATCTCTACATATATTTGTATATATATATATATATATATATATATATCTCTGTAGGAAAAAATGAAAGAGAGAATTTCAGGGTCTTCCGACGATACATCAGAACATTGTATATATCTATGTGCGTGTGTGTAGCGTGCAGGGGTTGAGTGCAAATTAGTTTTGCGGGCTTGAGGAATTTGATGAAATGGAGCAAGGGACGATGCATCCAGCTGCTGTGAGAAGGCTGAGAAGCGGTGTGTTGCTCAGAGAAGGCATGGAGACAATGATTTGGTCGTTGAATTGGACTTCGAAGCTGAGGTCTCTGTGGCTGAGTGGTCCGTCGGGTTGAGGTCGAGCAGATTAGATTTGTCGATTTGGTTGTATCCGTGTTGGGAGGTGATTGATGTGTGGGCGTATATATGTTGGTGTAGAAAGGGGGAACCGAAGGGCGAAGTGAAGTAGTTCGCCTGCACGGGGTGGATTCTGTTCGGGTTCCTCTGTTTCTGCCACTTCCAATTGAGAACAGGGGTTACTACTGGAGTTGCGATGGGGGCGAGTGTAGCGGCAGAACTGCTGTCCGGCCATGGAGCAAAACCAGTAGGTGGTATATATATGTGTATGCGTGAAATAGTGCATGAGGTATATGTGGGTGTCTGTGTGTATAGCGGTGTAGAGAAGGAAGGTCGATGAGAATATTGGGAGCAGTTCGCTGCACGGAGTGGTGATTTTTGGATGGATGCTGTTTCGAGGGACGGTTAGTGACAGAATTGGCTTCGAAGGCCAAGCAGCAGCAGCAGCGATCTGAAGATGGATAAATTGAAAGAGATCGGAGGTTTTAGGTGAGGACAGATCAGTTTTTGGACTGATTGCAGATTATTGGAAGGGATTTCAACAAGGATGTGTATATATTTAAATATATGTGTGTGTGTTGCAATGACGGTGCTGCGGCAGTTATGAATTTAACCTGTTTTGATGGCACTACAAGAGTTGCTGCAATTCATGTCATTGGAGGCCAAGGTGTGCGGTAGTGCAGTAGTGTTCGGATGGTGCAGATGGGTTGTCTATGGATAGAATTTTGCTGATAGCCGAGAGTTTAATTTGGAAGCTGTGGAGGCAAACTGATTCTCTGGTTTCCCTGCAACGCTTCCCTTTCATGATGAAGAACTTAATATGATGAATTTGGTGATGAGCAAGCTCCTTGAGAAGGAGAATGTTATAAAGTCTGTACTGTAATGGGTCTGTACAGGCCAAGGCTATGCTATGTTATTGCACAAATGCAGCTAGATACATAATGGGAGTTATTGGTTGGGCAAGGCGATTGATTTAATTAATGAAACTTGTGCAAACGTGAAGGACAAGCTTCAGTAGTTGATTGAAATGCCCATTGGCCTTTTGGAAGGAAATTGTAAAGTATTTAGTAGCAGCAGATGTGGACCGGAGCTTGAATGCTAAAGCTTTTCCTTGCTATATGACTTATCTGAAGGATTCCATGGACCAAATTATCAATTATTTTGGAAGCAATGCTGCTGTTAGTCAGACCATAGCTTTGGAACCTACTGCTGCAGTACACATGACAACTAATGAAGTTAAGCAAACTGCCCAGCAACAAGTAAATAAAGTATTAAAGGATCATCTTTGGTTTTCTTGGACTTGGATATTGCAACTCCCAAAATTATGATACCACTGAAGTTCAAGTGGTTGGGATTTGGAATGGAGAAACAAGAGGAACTGCCTACCAAGCTAGCTGGAGGGTTAAAAGAGGATTGCGATGCCGATAGAATGCTGACTGCAATTCTCCAAAGGTTGGATATGTTCACATTTATGGAGCATGATCTTCTGGATGTTGAATCATTTATGATGGCCATTAGAAGGATAATGCCCAGGATATGCATGGACATGGCCAACGATGTATCTGGAGGATATTTGTGGATGGAGATGCACGTAGATTCAGGTGAGTAACTCGGATTCCTGACTTGGTGTATATTTTCTGTACTACCTAAACTCATATACTGTACTGCTTTATATGCTGAATTGTTTTATACACTGTACTGTTTTAATGCATACTCTTTTCACTGCATTACATGTGGCATGATCCTATCTTGCTTCTTAATATCTCTTGTTCTGATTTTGTTTGACTTTGTTGTTCTAACTTGTCTACGCTATTGGAGTCTGATTTGTGTTTATCTTGTTATGTGAGTCTTGGGCCCACGGGATTGAGTATATCAGTAGATGGATAGCTGGCTCTGTGAGACGCCCAGAACTCAGTATCCGCTCAATCCTATCTATTCCGCTTTGATACCGGCCCCAACCGGTAGTGTGCTGTGGGGACGCAGGCCTCCATGTGTGGTGTAGGTGACTGACGGATTATCTTGTGCGGCATCCCACACTGCCTGGGGAAGGTTCAGGCACATTTGTTGATATACCGTTATTTGATTGGTATTCAGTATTGATCCATTCTATTTGGTTCTATGTTGATCTGATTTGTTCTCTTGAGTTACGTTTGTTCTACTTGAGCTGCATTGTTCTCTCTAAGCTGCATTTGAGCATGTGTATATATATATATATATATATATGAACTGGTTTTGAAACCCATGGCAGGAACCAATGTTACTCACTAAGCTTGTTTAAGCTCATTCCATTTATTTAACATTTTTCAGGATACATCTCCATTGAATTAGAAAGCACAAGGACATGTCACTAGTGGACTGAGAGGCATTCCCAAGTGAGGATCTGATGGCAATAATATGTGGAGATTTGGGTTCTAATGGATTGATCCTGCCTATTCAGGTGAGCGTGATGATAGTTAACTTTATTCATATATAATAGATGAGTAGGGACATGGCTCATGGTAATGGTACTCTAGAGGAATTTGATATGCTCTGTGTTACATATCTGTTATAGATGTGCTTTGTGGTTAGAGTTATTAGCTGTTTGGTTATAGACTTGCTCTGTGGTACATACTTATGTGGTATATAGTTGAGTTGCATTCCCGAGATAAAAAGGTTTTAAATTCCACTGTTCTGACCCTACATTTGGAGTGCAATTCATTGTACGGTTCAGAAGATTGCCTTTGGTTAGTCGCATTGTTGGTAGAAAGACCGACAAGGCGGCTAACTGGCATCACATCTTTCGCATCCGCGTAGGGTGGGGTGCGGGATGTGACAGCTGTGCCTTGTCCTGTAACGCTGGAGTGAACTCACCAACGAAATCGGCCAAGGCTTACCCTTTGATGGAGATCCATGGAACATAGGGACTTCAATAGGATGTGCTTGGAAGTAAGGTCGGAGTTTCCGAGCAGATATTATAAGTGCAAGAGCTAGTTTCTCAATCTCAGGGTACTTTTTCTTTATGTCTAGCAGTGCTCTGCTGACATAAAATATGGGTCTCTGGATGCCCCTATCTTGTCTGTCCAGTACAGAACTGACGGCTTTCTTAGATACAGTAAGGAACAAAAGTAATTTTTCCCCTTGGACTGGTTTTGATAAAAGTTCGGGTGATGCCAGGTACTTCTTTAGTTCCTGAAAGGCTTTTTCGCACTCTTTCGTCCACTGCAACATTTTGTTACCTTTTAGAGCTTTGAAGAATAGTAGGCAGGGATCAGTGGATTTGGAGATAAATCTGCTCAGAACTGCTATTCTTTCATTTAGGGCCTGAATGTCTTTTTTGGTTTTTGGTGACTCTAGTCCAACCAAGGCTCCAATCTGAGTGGTGCCTGCTTTTATACCTCTTTGGGAGACAATGTATCCCAAGATTTTCCCTTCGTTACACCAAAGGTGCACTTTGAGGGATTGAGCCTCATCTTGTATTGCCTCATGATATCAAATGTCTGAGCCAGGTGCTGGAGGTGGCTGCTCTTCCGTAGGCTTTTGACTAGCATATCATCAATATATACTTCCATGGTACTGCTAATCAAAGGGCTGAACATCTTATTAACCAGACGCTGGTAGGTGGCCCTAGCATTCTTTAGTTCGAACGGCATCACTCTATAGCAATAGAGACCTCGTTCGGTTATGAATGTTGTCTTTTCCTGGTCTATAGGGTGCATCTGTATTTGATTGTATCCCGAATAGGCATCCATGAAGCTCATAAGCTCGTGCCCTGTAGTATCATCAACTAGCTGGTCTATCCTCAACAAAGGAAAGCTGTCTTTGGGACAAGCTTTATTGAGGTCTGTATAGTCAATGCAGACTCTCCACTTGCCATTTTTCTTCTTAACTAGAATGGTATTGGCTAGCTAATCAGGATAAAATACTTCTCGTATCATCTTGGCATCAAGTAGCCTTTAGACCTCCTCGTTGATAATCCGATGCCGCTCTAGAGCGAGCGACCTTCTCTTTTGTCTCATTGGTGGGTGGTCTGGATCCACCATTAGTTTATGAGTGATGAGGTCTGGATCTATACCTTCCATATCCTTTGTTTCTCAAGCAAATACGGAGAGGTTTTTCTTCAAGAATTCTATTATCTCATTCTGCTCGGCAGGTGTCAGGTCTGGGCCTATCTGTAGGTAGTGCCCTTGGGATTCCGAGCTTACTAGTACTTTAATGGCTTCTCTTGTGGGCTTGGCCCAGTTGTCCCTTCCTCTAGGACTTAGAGGCTCGTCAATTCTGGAAGGGCAGTCTTCTGCCTCGTGATGGTGGGAGAAATCTAGATCCACATGTTCACGACCATGCAGTAATTGCTATTTGGAAGCTTTCTTCTTGAGTGCAAGAACATGGCACTCTCTAGAGGTTGGTTGGCAGCCTCTGATAGAGTGGACAGTCTGATCATGGATGTATTTTAGGCATTGGTGGAGAGTCGAAGTGACTGCTCCCATCTCGTGCAGCCACGGTCTCCCAATTATGACATTGTACAGGGATTTGGCATTCAGGACCATGTATTCAGTTACTGTGGTTTTTGCCCATCCCCCTCTCCTACAGTGGTGGCAAGATCAATCCTTCCCAATGGAGTGTTGAGATTCCCACCAAAACCTGCCATGATTACACCAGTGGGCTTGATGTCACTAGGGTTGAGCTTCATCTGCTTGAAAGGTTCGTAGAACAGAACGTTCGTTGAACTCCCAGTGTCTACGAGGACGTTTCGGATCTCGAAGTTGGCAATTTTGAGGGAGATGACAAGGGCATCACTGTGAGGACACTGTACTCCTGCAAGGTCTTGATCTAAGAACTGGATTTCTGGCACCGGTCTTAATCTTTTCTCCAATTAGAAATCTGTATGATGCTGGGAGTAGCTCTAGCCTCCCGAGCATACCGTTTCCTTGACCTGTTGTAGGGGAATTTGCATGTAGGACGAAGATTACTTGGTTGTTCTACTGTGGAGGCTCATTCCGTCCTTCCCTTTGCTCTTGTCAGGCCTCCTCTACTAGGAACTATCATCTCGGGGGTTCTGCCCTCCGTCTTGCTTGATGAATTCCTACAGTCGTCCCCTCCTTATAAGCTGCTGAATCTAGTGTTTAAGCACCTTACATGTGTTGGTTGTGTGTCTGCGGTCCTTGTGAAAGTCACAATACTTGGTTTGATTCCGGTAGCTGGGGTCACCTTTCAAGGGCTTTGGCCATCTCAAGTTTTCTTGAGATCTGACTTGCCGTAGTATGTTGTTTGGAGAAGTGTTTAGAAGAGTGAAATTGGTGAACTCTCTTAGCCCAGAATTATATGAAGTTCCAGGCGCCACCCTTTTCTTTGGGCTTCTGACCCTCTTCCTTGCCGTATTGGGATCCCTCTTCTGGTCATCTTTCTTCTGGTCGTCCTTTAGGGCTTGATCTTTAGTCTTCCGAGAGGTGTCTTTTGCTTCTTCTAGGCTGATGTATTTCCTTACTCAGTCCATGAGGGCTGCCATATCGGCAGGGGGACTTTTTGTCAAGGAATCCCTAAAGCTTCCCTGTGCAAGACTAGAGGTCAGAGCAGCTACTAAGAAACTGGGGCTGCAATCAGTAATCTCAGAGAGTTCGGCATTGAAGCCTGAAATGTATGCTCTTAGGGGATCCTCTTTGGTTTGTTTAGCGTTTAACAGGAATTCAGGACCCTTTCTTAGCCTTCTGCTAGTCATGAACCTGTTTAGGAATCGCCTACTGAGCTCGTAGAAACTGGTGACTGAGTTCAATGGGAGGTGATGAAACCATTTCAGAGCAGTACCCTTGAGGCTGGTCACAAATGTTCGGCACATAAAGGCATCTGAAGTGCCATGAAGGGCCATGGTGTGCTAGGTAATGGGAAAGGTGGTCCCTTGGATCCCTTGTCCCATCATAAGGAGTGAACTTTAGGACAACAAACTTCTTTGGACTCTCTTCAGTCATGATAGCAGGGGTGAATGGCGTGGCAAACCTTCCGAGCAGCCTTGCTAACTCGTCCTAGCTCTGGAGGGTTTTGAGCACCCCTCACAACAATAGTACGATCCATAGATTCTGCAACTTCTTCAGCTCTTTGTGAGCCCCTACCCAAGATTGGTTGCTGCAAGTCAAGCCTTGCGGCTTTAGGGCCAATAGGGACAAGATGATCCTGGTCCATGGCTGGGAGATTATTTTGATCTTCCTAGACTAGAGGTGCAGACCCTACTTGTGGTTGAGGCTGTTGTGATGCTGGATTCATTCTCGAAGCCACAAGAGATGGACCCCTGGTGGTGTTTCGGTAATGGACTTCTGGGATAAAGTTTGGGATCCCTCTGCCTGCGGCTGCTGATGGTTGGGGATCTCCACGAACGTGAGTAGTAGGAGGAGGCAGTTCCCTTTGATTAGTCGTGTGGCCAGGTGGATTCAAATGATTGGTTTCATGATTCTAAGTAAGCATTGCCAGAGTTCTGGATATGGCTAAGAGTTGTTCTTGCATCAACTGGTTTTGTCGTTTGACTTGATCGAGCTCTTGCTTCATAGGATCAATCGTTCGACCTCTCCCTCGTCCAGCAGGCTGTTGAAGTTGAGGGTTTTGAGTATTTTGAGTATTCTTCCTTAGTGGGAGATTGGGAGCCATAATCGTTTAACAAAAAGGAGAATGAGTTTTGAATCGGTAGAGCACTTGGTAATTGTCATTTCCCAAAAACGGCGCCAAACTAATGCTGCATTTTTTGGCCGAAGTAGATTCCAAGCTTGGCTCCTTGTAGAATACTCAAAGAAGAAGATCAGAGGACCACAGATTGGCTCCAGCGGTAGCCGCTCCGATGCTTAAGTTAATAAAATGAATTGAAAAGACTGTAATGTAAGCCAAATAATGAGCATAGAAAATAAAGCGTATCTTTTGGGTTTAATTTATAGGTGGTAGCATTCTTAAGTTGATTAGGATTTAGAGCCATGAAAGTAGGGATTTGATCATCGAAGTAAGCCAGTTACCTTGTTGGATATTGTATTGAATAGAGATAACCATGTGCGGCAGTTTCCTTGTAGAAGACTGTTTCCTTACTGTCTGCTCGGTAGGGTATTAAGGCGGTGATGAACTCTGAATAGCGAAGAGTGCTTTGAAGGTCTGTACTCAGACTTGTAAGTTATGTAAGAATGTAGTTCTGCTCTAGAGGTACGTGCTCTGCCCTTTAAGTTCTGTAGATATGTTTGGAATAGTCGAGCACGGGTTGATCTGTGGGCACACGTGTCAAGTGATGATTGGTTTGTTATTTTTGTGGTATATCAACTTTCTTGAAAACATTTTAATTTTAAGCTAAAAACCAGAAACAACAAAAAGTTGTTTCTAAAAGTTTTGAAAACAAAAGTACATCCAATGTGGTGTACAATGGTATTGAATGTTATAAATAGAGTAACAATGATGATTATGATAATGATGTAATCATTAATATGAACGACAATAAGAAAGCAATAGGGTACAAAAACAAATTACATTCCCATTTTGAATGATATGCCCATTTTAAGGAGGAATGTCAATGTTGGTTACTTAAAATGATGCATCCTATACACATGCCACTCATTGTTTTATTCAGTTATGTTTACATCTGTTTTTCAAATGTACTTAATGTGTTTTGAACTCTTCAATAACACCTCATAGATTGTTCATAACTTTATACAGATGCATTCTATTGAGAAATTTGCAAATGATCAAATAATCTTGATAATAGTGACACATGAAGTAGCATAATTGTTCCTAATGGAATTAATGTGAGTCAAAGACAATTCCATCAAATGGTTTCTGTAAGGGATCAAATTGCTAATCAGCTTAGAGAAGTGTTAATCATAGTTAATAAGCTAATGATCGAGGGTTATTTATCTGCTACTTTGTCATGAAGTTTTAATGGACATGTTAATAAATGATATTTGAAATGTTAGCATTATTTATAACACAATTTTGTGTGGGACATGAAGTTTGAAAATATATTTTATGGAATTTAGGTTTAACACTACCTAGTTTGTCAAACATGTTTCTTAATTTTTTATTTTTTTTTAAAAAAATTGTATTGTTGTATTAAACCCATTTTCCATTTTTGTTTTCATAAAAATAAACAAAAATCAATTTCCATTCTTAAAAAATTTGAAACATTACCAAACGCCATTGATTTGTAGATTCATTTAGAAAAAGAAAATTGAAAAGTAAATTAATAATGTTTTTAAAAAATTTGATTATTGTACAAGATAGAGAGGAAAAGAAAAATAAGAAAGGAAAATATTTATTAAAATTACATGTCAGTTCAATATTTTTATAAAAAAATTTGATCAATTTTTTTAATTCTTATAATTTGGTTAAAAGGAAGAGAAAATATTAGTTGTTGGACTTTCCAATTTCTAATACGTAATTCATCATTTTTCGTACAAAAGCCTAAGAAAGATTGTTTTGTAAAAGTAGTTATGTATATTTTTAAATTTCGAATTCCTTAAAAATTACTCATCTTAATCAAATAGGTATAAGAAAATTTGTTTCTATCGTTACTTTACTTTCATTATCTTAGGTTATTTTCTTAGGGCATCACCAACGATAACTCAAATACAGACTCAAGATTAAATTTAAATAAAAATTCCTATGCAACAGTTGACTTAAATCAATACCAAATCCATTTTACTCAAAGTTAAACTCAAAACAGTATAATATCATTCACAGACTCAAATCACTATTTAAATGTGTAGGTATCCGATCAATAGCAACACAACTTGAAGTCAGGATCGATAAATGATATTCGATTCAATGTAGTGCGATCATAAGTCAAACTATTCTTTAGTACCTAAACTTAGCACTCGTAAAAAATAAGCCTAAAGTATTGGTCGAGCTAGTCTTAGTTCCCAAACTTAGCAGTATTCCATCAGGATTTGGTCAAACCATCCTAAGGTTCTTAGACCTAATTGACTCTTTTAAGAAAAAGTTCCCTTCGAGGAACTCTTTACTTTACACCTATAGGGGTGGCTTAAGTTTTGGGGGTAAGCCCTCGGGAGACTTTTTAAGTCTGTCATGTGGCTATAGTACTGAAAGGTATTATAGACCTAGGGTTTTGTGGCTTGGAGGTTAAAATACGAGGAACTCCCAAGGTGGTCGTCACATGACTCATGTGTAGGAATACCTAGAGTCCTTCTAGAAAGAGAGATTCCACCTAGATTCCATTATCCTTCTATTACTTTTCACTTCATAACCACCTCATATTTTGGACCATAGCACCCATGTTTGACGTTCGTTATGGGTGACATCATACCCTAACAAACTCACGTGTTAGGAGCACTATAAATAGCCCACTTATATCATTATAAATGGTAGTGAATAGTACCATCACATTCTCCATGTGAATAGTACAATCATTGTCCCTTCAAGTAAACCCCATATCTAGAGAACACACAGAACCATGGTTGAGGTGACTGCATGTACATCACAGTCGATCTAAACCTGTTTTGGGCCCTATTCTCACAGAATCTCTCTCGACTAGATTGCTCATATTTTCCCTTTTTTTGCCACTTCACTATGGTATTCATGACTGTTTGATGAGGAATACTCACTCCCTCTCCTTCTCTCTCTCTCTCTCTCTCTCTCTCTCTCTCTCTCTTTCTAGATTTGATCAATTAGTTACTAGATCGATCCTCTTTGTAAACATTTTGGTGACTCCACTAGGGAGTGAGATCTTCTGAAAATGGCCACTCAACCAAGGAATGACGCTAATCTTAGGACACTACATTAAGGAGGTCGATCCTCTAAAGCCACACCTGCTGTGCACCCTGATGTTTAAAATCCTCAACCCAAGTCCTGATTCCCACCCAAACTCTAACATATTTGGTCAATTCCATAACTGAGCTCAGAAGAAATGAACAAATCATGTTCGAGGTTTTATTCAGCCAAAGAACTCTTCCACATACCCAAGCTTCACAAAATCAAGTTGTTAATCCCTCAACCTCTTCTGCTCTGGCCACGCCTGTGGCGCAAATGGAAACTGCAACACACCAAGCAATGGTAAGAATCTTGGAATCTTTCCCAACCATCCAAAGACTCCAATAGGAACTGACAATAAGGAAACACCCGATGGATCATCCACTATGTTGCCTCAATCAATTCCTGCCTTAATTACCCCTATACCAATAATTCCTAATCCCTCTAACTCACTCGAGAAGATGTTCAGATGGAAATCCAAACCCTCTTATACAATGAAAGAAAAATCTACCATTAACTGGCTTTTCCCCTCCCTACTTACTTGAAGTTTCTTTGCTACCATACTCGGAAGGTTACAACCCTCCTAAATTTTCCAAATTCGATGGAAATAATAAAAGTTCTCACAAGCATGTCCATCAATTCATAGAATCACTTAACCATTTTGGTAACGACCCAAACTTAAGGATCAACGATTTTTCTAAAGCCCTTACTGATCGAGCTAATACTTGGTACCTAGGCCTTCCACCAAACTCTGTTTAGAAATTGGCAAGAAATGGTCTACAAATTCCACACCAGATTCTTCCATATTGAGCAAATAATAACCCGACTAGATCTAGCTAAATTCAATTAGAAACCAACAGAGCCTTTATGTGATTTTGTAAGGAAATTTCGAGACAAGGCTTTAAATTGTTATGAAACAATGACTAAGAAAGAGCTCGTAAAACTCTGCATCGATAGAATGCTATCTAAATATAAAGTACACTTAGTCAATTTGGAGATCGAAACATTCTCCCGACTGGCAAAATCAGTTCGATTGACAGCTAATGCATTAAAAGTTAATGATGTTCCTAAAGTACTCGCAAGAGGATTCTATCGAGGGCCCTCTGCCCTAGTAGTCGAATAAGAGGGGACAACCACTAAAAAGATGCGTGAAAACCTTTCCCCTAAATTCCCATGTGAAATAAATGAGGTTCGCACACTCTTGAAAAATTGGATCGAGGATAAGCAAATTGATCTCCCAACTCCATAGAAGAAACCAACATCTCGAGACAAGTGGAGTCCCAATTACTGTCCATATCATCAAATAACGTCTCACCCTCTAAAGGATTACTAGGCCATGAGAAAGATCTTCCAAGAAAGGCTCAAGGCAAACTAAATTCAGCTAGTCAATTCTGTAGTTAAGGAAGACCCACTCTCTGTAATATCCCGACCCGAGATACGGCACGTGTAACGAGGTAAGTCGGTCAAAAAGTGTAACTCGAATTGTTAAAATGTGTATATCATGGTATTTCATGGAAATGAATGACTGGAAACTGTAAATGATTGAAATGTATAACCAGTGCCGGGCAACACCCGAGCATCCCAGGACATCGTATCGTAATACGTGCACACATGCATTTCCATGCACGACCATATTTTGCATACATGTAGTACGTTTAAAATTAGTGTATGCATGCACTGTTATAAATGGATATATTTGCACGTATATGGATATACTTTCATGTATAAGATATGTATTTTATATGTGTATAATAAATACATATAGTATAATGCATAGTGTGTATATATATGTATACGTATACAAGATACATGTATATATATATATATATCTAAATGGAAATATCAAGGAAAATGAAAAGGCAAAATAGAAGGGGGGCTGCATGTGCACCATGACTTGTGTATACATCACTGTGTGTGTGTGTGTGCTCGAGTGTAGTGGGAAACAACACCGAGGCAACCGACCTTGGTGTAAGAATATCTTGTATATATATATATATGTATACATATATGTATAGGCTGGTACGTGGATGGAGGAGGTTTAAGGGATGGTTCTCTACAGTCAAGACTGACTGCAAGAGAGAGAGAGAATGGAGGAGAGAGAGAAGTCGGTTGCTTTTTCTTTAAAACCAAAACATACAAAGCATGTTTGTTCTCTTACGAAAGAAACCGAAAGAAGAGAAACTAAGACTGAGAGGAACATTGTCAAGGAACTCAGGAGCAGAAATAGAAGAGTTTGGAGGGTCACAGTGAGCAAAAACTGAAAACCCGAGTTAGTGATTTGAGTTCTGTTTTTATGTTTTAGAGCATGAAACTTATATCTATCTATAAGGTCTAAATCAGCATGAGATCTAGGTTATTTTGCAAAAAGAACAATTTTAAAAGATGTTGATGTGAAGGAGAAAAACTTAGTTGCAGGTTGGAGTGATAATACGGGTCTCACGAATTCTGTGTTTAAACCTTTAGTTTTAGTTTGGGAAAATGATCTTTAATGGTGCAGAAAACTGTCTAGGATAAAATTTGAGTGAAACCCGTGACGAAACAGTCACGAAATTGAGAGGGAAGGTTCGGCCGAAAAGTTGGCCGGAGCTATGGATCCCTATATTCGTGAAGATGGGGAAGGTCTTGATGAAAACTAAGGTTAGGGTTGAGATCCCTGAGGGAAGAGGGAGAGAACTGCATTGGATTTGACCCAAGATATCACCGGAACAGGGTCACCGTCACCGGAGGAGGTGACAAAACCCTAATGTTCTCTGACCGGGAAAGCGAGGAAGACAACACTGTTGTCTCGGGTTAAGACGGAACCGGGTTTGGGTCGGATCGGGTCGGGACCCGACCGGAAATAAAGGGGCAAGCTATACTGTGTCGTTTTACAAATTAATTTTAAATGAAATTGGGTTGTTTGGTTACATGGATAGGAAATGTGGAAATTGGGTTTGGGCTTATCCAAACCGTGGATAGGATAGGAGAATTGGTTATTTTAATCCGGTTCTTTGAAATTAACTGAACTGGTTGGTTCAGTAAAGGGTTAGACCGGTTTAGGGTTTTTAACTGTGAACCCACTGGTTCAGACCGGGACTGTTGGAAATTATGAACTGACCCCAGAAGTTTTAGGAAATCTCACTATGGCCCAAACAGAAAAATTAATAAAATATTAAGTTTTACAAAAATACCCCTATTTCAAATATGGGTCAAACGAAGCCCAAACGGTGCAAATGAATAGTCAAAATTTATTATCTCGAACTGTTCTGAGTCCAATGGTGAGGTCCGTTTCATGAGATGGGGTCCTGAAGGATAAAATAACGTAAAAGTGCAAAATGACCATTTTGCCCTTTTTAGTACAAAAGTCCAAATGGGATTCCGCGAAAGCCTAAACCGACTTTTTCGGCGTTCCGGACTCAATGGTAAAGTCTAAATTAGTGTTAGAGGTACTTATGATAGCAAGGCATAAAATTTGTTGAATAGCATTAATTCTAAGACGGATCTACTGATATATAGGGAATTCCAAAAGCAAGGCAAACTCACGGATTTCCTGATATAGGACTGTATTAGAGGTAAGTGGATCACTCTCTCTTACATGTGGTGTTTCCACAAGCCAAGTTTATTCTTTTGCTGCCAAACTTGTACTCTTGAATGTATTGATATCCTTGTGTTCCACAATTCGATATTTTCTATCTTGTAGACATTTGATTGACTGATGTATCATTGTTATCATGTTACACTGTGCCTTGAAAGGCCTACTGTTGTATCCTTATTGAATGAATGATATTTCAATTTTATATTCTATGGAATTACTTATGATCATGATATATTTATGAACACGGGAGTTGTGCTCAGTCACAACACCCATCTGATGCTATCTGCTTGACTGGGACCTACGGGTCAAGTCTGTGAACGGACAAATGGCAATTCACTAGAATTCACTAGGGGGTATGCCGGGCCCCAAAAGATCGAGGGTTTACCGAACCTTGACACAGAATAACAACATCTCTTATGACTGATAGAACTTGATTGTTGAATGACATCATCCCTTATGATTCTTCGAGTCTCGAGGGACTTGTATTATTGATTTGATTGTGATCGGTTCATTGTGGCAGTACTTCATTGTTGTTATATTATCATTGAATTCTTCATATTGTTATTACACCCAATACTTCTGATTGTGTATTGTGATTACTATTCATTGGCTCTCGTGGCAATTGTTTTCATTGGCCCTCGTGGCAATTGTTTTCATTGGCTATCATAGCATCTTATTCTCATGATTGGCTATCATGTCCTCATATGAATTCGTATTCTTTATTGATCATTGATACCAGTGTTGGAGATCTGCATTTACTTACTGAGCTTTGTAGCTCATTCTACCCCACTTACCCCCTATTTCAGGTAATGACGTTGCGAGACCCCAGTAGGAGTCTGAGAGCGTAGGGGGACATTTTAAAGTACTGTACCAGTTTATGTTAGTTCTCTCATGTATTCACCACCCCCGGGTGCTGGTTACGTTTAGTTCTCATTTTGCCTTATGTAGAGCTATGTCTATTTTAGTAAAAGAGATACCAATATTAAGGAGACATAAAATTTGATGAATAACACAGTTCATATAACTATCGACTGAGATGTATTTTATGAATCATAGGAACGCCTAAGAGGAAAGAAGAAGGCGATTTGACCTTCTAGACAGATACAGAAAGAGGTAAGTAATATGTGATCTCTGCATGTGATACTTCCAGCCATGTCAACAATTTTTCATATACTACCTATTGTATTTCATACATGTCAGAAAGTTTATTGAATCCACATTTTGATATTGTTTTATCTCATGGAAAGTATTTATTGATTGCCATATATCTCGATCATGATTTTGTACACTTGTGCATAGATTTCTTTTTGTACACTTATGCATAGATTCTTTTTTGTACACTTGTACCTAGGGTCGTGAGGGCCAAACAGTTATTGTCACATCCCGAAACCCACCCTATACGGATCACGAGGACGTGATGCTAGTTGGCCACCTTGTCGATTTTTCCCAGCGACAATGCGACTAACCAAAGGCGAACTTCTGAACTTATCGATGAATTACATTCCAAACGTAGGGTCAGAGTAGCGAAATTTAAAACTTTTTCAATTCGGGAATGCAACTCATCCAAACATATCAGAGCACGTCTATCATCAGTCACCAAATAATCTCTAGAGTACCAATATCGTTAGCCATGTCCCAATACGTCTATAGCATATCAATAAATTTAATCATATCATAACACTCACTTGAATAGCCTGAGTCAGTCTGTAAGAATCCAAGTCTCCACAAATAGTGCTAATCAAATCCTTGCTTGGGATGTCAACCCGTGTCATCCCATTGTGCCTTCTAATCCATCAGAGATAAATCTTGAAAAATGTTAGGATAATAGGGTGAGCTTTAACAAGCCCAGTGAGTAACAGAGGTTCCCTGCCATGGGTTTCAAAACCAGTTCTTGCTTGTAAGTTACATGGATAGTTTAGTCACTTCAAAAATAACAGTTTTATAAATCCACTTTAAATGTAGTTTAAGTAGAATAAAACATAACCAAACTAAATAGAACAAGCAGATTAGAACAAAACATAACATAACAAATCAGAATAGAACAGTAAATGATGCCAATATATCAATCAGAGACATAGGCATATCATCAATGAAACAGAACAAGACATAATTGAGCGGAACAGAACAGAACAGAACAGAACAGGATGCCAATTAAGCACACAATTAAGTATATTCGAGCTTCCCCAACTGCCCATGAGAGGACACTCGTGGGGCCTCTACCCTCTTGGTACCGCTCTGGCCTACTTATGCCATACTATTGAAAACTGGAGTGGGCCCAAGAGTAAGACATAACATAACAAAATAGAATCGGAATAGACCATATAACATAACAGAATAGACTCGAATAGAACAGAAGAGCAAGACAGAACAAAATCATGTCATGTGTAATGTAGTACAAAGGGTATGCATTTAAGTATATGCATTTAAACAATACAGTATATAAAACAGTACAGTGTAGGAAGATACAGTATCTAGATAGTATAACTTGTACACCAAGTCAGAAGTTCCAAGTTACTCATAAACTGTTCACTTATCTCCATTCACAGATATTCTGATAATCTTCATATACATCAAACACCTCCTTACATATCCTGAATAATCATCATTAATCACAAACAGATCAGAATTCATCCATTCATGTCTTATTCATACTTTTAGGAATCTATCAGATGGCCTAATTAGGTCCATTGGCCTATTACCCACTCATTGGGTTTCAATTTATGCTCTTAAGTTCCTTAAGTAGGCTTAATAGCTGTTAGGATTGTAATCTAAGTCATTTGAACTCTAGTCGTTATCAATTAAGCACTTATTTAAACTTAGGGGCAAAATGGTAATTTTACCATTCTTGTCCCTGACCTTGTCCTGGTCCTCAGGATAGTTCACATATCTTATATATAATTTTTTAAGTCCTTTGGACTTCATTTGGTATCTGCTTTTGATCATCAGGACACATCGATCATTTCTTATTTTATACATTGATTGTTCCGGAGTCTTATTTAGCCCCTCAATTTCCATAATTATGCTTATGAAAATTTATTAGATCAGATTGGCTTTTATTCGACCTCTACTTTGCACTTAGCATGCTCAGGGGCATTTTGGTCATTTTACATTTTCTGAGATTCTGACCCCGATTCATCATTTAATCATGTGTATAGTTTCACGAGTATTTGGGCTTTTATTGGTATCAATTTCGTCCTATTCGGACTTCATTTGGTCTTCGTATAACGTTAGGGGCATTTTGGTAATTTAACATGTTGTATAGCTAAATTTTTTGAGACCTCGGTCCATAAAATGGACCTCACTACTAGGTCCAGAATGTCCAACATAGTTAAACTGGACTATCTTTTATGTTTAATTAGCCCTAGGTATCATTAGGGCTAGTACGGTCATTTATAATTTATGTGTCTATATTTTTTGGGACTTAATTTCACAAATCGGACTCCATCGTTGAGTCCGGAATGCCTGAAATAGTAAAGATACACTATTTATTTGTTTTATTTGGGCTTCATTGACTTATTTAATGTTCAAGGGTAAAATAGTCATTTTATCAAATTAATAAAATAATAAAATAAATTATTTTATTATTTATTTATTTTTCAAGGGCTTATTTGAATTTATCTTTTAAAATCTGGGCTAGAATGCAATTATTCAGAACAATTGGGCTCAAAGTGCAATTTAGAATCATTCTGGTTTAGTGTATTTCATTTGAGCCCTTAAACCTTTAGGTTTGCTAGGTTAAACCCTAGACCGGTTCATATTTCCCCTGAACCGACCAGTCTAAGCTTCCAATTAAACTGGGCTCCAATAACCCTCTTAATTTCCCTTGTTCATGGTTGGGTTAGAACCAACCCAATTTCAATTTCGAATTTCTAATTCCTTATAACCGAAACCAAACAGCCCCAATTTGAATTTAAAATTTAAAACATTTTGCCTAAAATGACGTAGTTCGACTTGCCCCCTTATATCCGGTCAGGTACCGACCCGACCCAAATCCTATCCAACCCATTTCGGTACTGTTCATTGTCTTCCCCATGACGATGAACAGTAACCCTAAAACCAAAAATCTTAAAAACTAAATTCGTGACTTTTTTGCCATGAATTTTCACTGTTCTTGATTCTAAGGTGTTTCTGGAAGCTTAATAAACACTTTAGCATTTGTCTTGTGGATTGGAACGAGCTCAAACGTTCAGTCTGTGGTTGGATAACCGAACTTGCAGCTCATCCATACATTCTCATTTTTGGCCCAAAGCTTGTGAGGTTTGGCTTACAGTGATCATCATGTCATGGGAGTTCAGTTCTCATTCCAAAAACAAGATTTAAAGCCCTGTAAATAGAATTGGATCGAGGACCCGTGACCTATAACTTCAAATTCTAGGGTTTCCTTTGTGTTTCTAGGTCGCGGTTTGGGGATTTTTGAATGCTTATGAGGTTGGTTTGAGGTTCTGAGTGTCAAAAACAAATTCTATAATGGTCATTTCAAACATGCACTATTAGAGGTCTATCAATGGCGGTCTCCAATGGGTTATGCATTTCGAGCTTCCTAGGCTCTCTCAAATTGCTTAAAAACCGTTCCTTAGTGTCAATCTAATACATGCATGTAGTCTAGATACCAATTAAAACTGAAACAGAGAAAGAAAATAAAAGGAAACTTTTAAAGTTTTGGGTGCCTTATACCTTAGATCAGATCACTTCATTCTCCTAGGCTCAATATGGGGTCTTCCGTTGTTGACTTAAGTTCAGTCGTGTACTTCTCAGTCCCCTCCCTCTTTGTGCACCTCCATGTGGAACACACACTTGCATATACACAAACTCCTTCATTCACACATGCAAGGCCTCACACACTCACATGGCCATGGCTCTCACTCATAATTGTTTGGTCACTCTCTCTCTCGGTGGAGGATACAACATACGCACTTGGTGTTTTAAAAAATGCAAGGCTCATGTGTATATAAGTGCACACCTTTACATATACATATGTGCATGCACTTGTAGGCGTAGGTATGATCATGTGGGCTGTTGTAAGAGTTGAGGTGGGATGATGTGAGCTGATGTGGAGAGGTTTAGCTGATGATGAGGGGTTTGCATGCATGGCTATTGGCCAATTTGGGAGGTGAGCTTGTTTAAATTATGCTTATATACAATTATGTTGTATATTTAGGCATAAAGATGCTAGCAGCCCACTTGGTAAATTTTTGGGTGCCATGTGCTTCCTTCACTTGGTCAAGGGTTCAAATCCCTTTGGCCTCACTTTTGCCCCTTTTTCCTATTTTGTGCTTATGCCTTGTTTGCCTGGCACAGTTTTCCGTTTTAGCTATTGCCTTAATATTTTCTTTTCTATTGCTTTTTTTACGAAGTGGTTTCTTCTGGTCGCTTCCTATTTCGGTTAACTTCGATATCAAATGCCTTGCATCGACTTTTATCTCTTTGTGTTCTCCGTAACTTGCTAATTCGAATTCTTGTAGCGTTAAAATCAAGCTAAGATGACTAAATTAAGCCTTCTTCTCTTGACGTATTAAATTATTTTATTGTTTATTGTGACTATCGAGAGATTTCTGATTAATTTCCTTAATTATTGTTTATGTTGTTTCTAATTAATAATTAGCAAACTAATTATTAATTGCTTAAGGTCGGGGTGTTATAGTTATGTTCGAAGCAGTCTCATAACCTCATACACATGGCAGAACAAAGGAGAATTACTTAATGAGCTTAAGTTAGCTCATCCCAAACTTACTAAAACATTTCAGGAAAGGAAGCTACAAAAGGGTAGTAGCAGTAGCAATCTACTAGATACAGTGGACATTTTTGAGATAAATGTAATGTATAATATTCAGTACAGTCCTATAGCTTTCCCATGTCATCCACGTCTTAGGGATGTAATGTATTAGACTTTTTAAAGTCTATATTTTGAGAACAGATATATATATATATATATATATAGACATGCAACTTTTATTTAGAGACTTCCGTTGGTTATGTTATGATATTTATTGCATGTTAGTAGCATTGATTGTGCAGCAAGTTTCAGATGAGACCTGATTTGGCAAAAGGGTCGAATCTTGGTTCGCGATTCGAGATCCACAGAGGGTGGGTTTTGGGTCGTGACAGCTTGGTATCAAAGCATTAGGTTTAAATGATTAGGCTTAACTGGTATCAAAGACTTGGTATCAGAATAGCCTAGATTATAAGTGGTTTATGGGAGATAAGTGTAACAACCTGACCTAGAATATGGCACATAAACTAAGATAGGCCAGGTCGAGTAGTGTAATACTAGTTGTAACCAAACATGAGACCCAAATAAAATAGAATAAATCCATTTATATCCTAAAAGAGTCAAATAATAATACCGAGATTTGACCAAGCAATGAAGATAGTACCAAAAGTAGACCGAGACCAACTCAGACCAAGAACAGTATATTCCAAAATGTATCAAACTATCATAGTACTTAGTATACAGTAAGGAGTACGTATGCCAAGGTAAATAGTAGAAGTCATGATCTCAGGGAATCGCGAGATTAGGACAAGCCAAGTACGAACAGATCGAGCTGATAAATATAATACCAAAATAGACTCGAGCTATCATAGTAAGCTATGTACCGTAATAGCCATGCAGTTTGAGAAAGATAGTACGGTTCACCGATTTAGTAATATACAGTTTAAAAATACGAGAATTGAACTTAAAGCAACCCTGAGTACCCAAGAGTACTGTATGATAAACTCGGACGGTACAGAGAATCGTGCACGTAGGACCGTATATGCCTCGATATACGCGCATAATATACTTTAAATAAAATAAAAAAATATACACATATATATATATACAAGATAATATTTATATATATGTGTATATATAGATATAAGTATAATAATATATATATATATATATTATAGTATGCTTGCAAAATCATGCAAGTGTATGTGTGTGAGTATAATTATATATATAACTTAAAGAACAAATAATATATATGTATAGGTATATATGTAGTACAATATATATATATATATATATATATATATACTGTAAGCAAAGAAAGGAGAAAAGAAAGGATAAAAAGGGAAAAGAAAAGAAAGGGGTTGTAGTGTGTGTGTGTCTCGGCTATGAGTGTGTTTAGTGTGTGTAAATATATTATACTATATAAATATATACACAAATATCCCAAATAAGTTAAGCTAAGTAAAACCAAAAGAAAAGAAATCAGAATAGAGAAAAGAAAAGTCAAACAAAGCTGTAAAAATTGTAGGAAGAAAGAGAAAAAGGGTGGCTGCAAGTGGGTGTGTGAAGTGAAAAATTTAGGTATATATATATATGTGTTTGAGTTTGAGAGAAAAGAAGAAAGAGTAGCAAAGGAAACGATGAGAAAACTCTGAAATTTTCAAGTCTCAATTGCTGGGTTTTTTTATAGAATTGCTGAAAGCTTAGAAAGAATTTCATTGTTAAATTCTATACAGAAAATGATAAATTTAGGAAGAAACCGCAGCCCATTTGGTGAAGAAATGAGTGAGAAAAATCAATTTAAAGTTTGAAGAAAAATTCTAGGTCAATGGGTTTTTGATTGATTTAACTTGTTTTATGAATGGGGAATTGTTGCCCATAGGTGTAGCAACTTATAGGTAAAATTTGGGCTAAAAAGAATGGCTAAAAAGCCATGAAATAGTGAAAAATCAGATCGCCGAAAAGTCACCAAAGCTGGTTGCAACTCCCTTTTCCAAGGCCTTTCGGTGACTGAAACTGAATTCCGAGGGTAGATATGCAAAGCCAATGAGGAGTAGGAAAGGAACCCATTGATCGGGCGTTGAAACCTCGTCGAAAAACAGCTGCCGTCACTAGAGAAGATAACCGGTGCACGGTCGGGACAACTCTGGCTGCGTGCTATGCGTGTTGGAGTTTTTGGGTTTTTAGGCAATGGGTTCGGGTCGGGTCGAGCCGCCCAACCCAATATGGGTTAGACCTCAATACAGGTGTAGCTTGATAAATTTTAAAAAGTTTTTAAAAAAGTGATTTGAGGCTATTTGGATGCAAGTGTAAGAAACTGAAATTAAATTAAAATTGAGAATAGGGATAGCCTATCCAAGGTTTGGGTTAATCCACTGTTTGGCTATTCCAAATTGGAATAGGAATTTCTAAAATTCAGAAATTTACCCAGAATTTATGATAATTATATTTTGACCCCAAGTAATAAAATAATATTTAATTTAAAGGAGAAATAACTAAAATGCCCTTAAGTCAAAAAGAAGTCAAACGGACTTTGATTAAAGTAAATGAATAGTGAATTTTTATTATTTCGAGCATTCCAAACTCAATGATGGAGTTCAATTTATGAAAAGAGGTCTCAAGAAGTAAGAACCCGTAAGAGTACAAAATGATTGTTTTTGCCCTTTTTGGTACAGAAGTCTGAATTGAATTTTGCGAAAGCCTAAACCGACTTTGTTCGACATTCCGGATTCAATAGTAGAGTCTATTATAGTAAAAGAGATAAAAATAGTAAAGAGACATAAAATTTGATGAATAACATTAGTTATATAGGCATATAGACTGAGATGCGTTTTATGAATCATATAAATGCCAAGAGAAAAGGAGAAGGTGGTTTGACCTTCTAGACAGATATAGGAAGAGGTAAGTAATATCTGATCTCTGCATGTGATACTTTCCAAGCCAAGTCAATAGTTCTTTTTTTATATTGCTTATTGTATTCCATACATACCTGAAGTTATTGAGTCCATATTTGATATTGTTCTATCTTGTGAAAAGCGTTTATTGTTTGCCATATATCTCGATTATGATTTTGTACACTTATGCATAGATTCCATATTGTGCACTTGTACCTAGGGCTATGAGGGCCAGCCAGTTACATTCGCAACAGCCTTATAACCATAGCCTTCGAAAAGCTATAGTTATATTATGTAGCCAAGAACTAGTTATGATTCCACCATACTCTTTGTGGAAGATAGCATGATCCTGATATATTATTAGTGCCAAATTTGTGCTCAGTCACAGACTCCATCTGATGCTTATTACGACCTACGGGTCAAGGTTCTAAGAGGAACACCAACTACGTTCCTTTGCGAGGCATGGGAGGTAGAGTCACATTGTATATAGAGCAATATTATTCAGAGACCCGCGTGGAATTGAATACGAGCTCAGGGGGAATGTCGGGCCCCATGAGTGCATCATTTTTGTTGATATCACAGTCATTTATTATTGATTATCATAGCTTGATCATGTTATACCATTATGAATAATCATGAGATTTCACAGTTTTTTATTGAGTGCATATGACTATACTTGAGATAGCTCATGACTGTAGCAGTATGATTATATTACCAGGCAGATTTTTATTACTTTATCATTTGAGTTCCTACCATTTGATAGTCCTTGATGAGTTTCAATATTTCTTGACTGGCTAGCATATTGCATTTATCCTAGTTCTTTGATGGATAATGCTTTCTATATTCACTTATACAGATGGAAAAGCAAAGGAGAATTACTTACTGAGCTTAAGTTAGCTCATCCCAAACTTACTAAAACATTTCAGGAAAGGAAGCTATAGAGGAGCAGTAGCAGTAGTAGTAGCAGTTAGCTAGATAGCAATGGACATATATTTGAGATAAATGTAATGTATAATATTCAGTATAGTCTTGTAGCTCTCCCATGTCATCCACGTCTTGGGGATGTAATGTATTAAACCTTTTAAAGTCTGTATTTTGAGAACCAGATTTTATATGCATGCAACTTTTATTTAGAAATTTTCACTGTTTATGTTATGATATTTATTGCATGTTAGCAGCACTGATTATGTAGCAAGTTTCCGTAATTTTAGTTCAGACGAGACCCAGTTCGGCAACAATGTCTGGTCGGGGTTCGTGATTCAAGATCCGTAAAGGGTGGGTTTCGGGTCGTGACAGCTTGGTATCAGAGTATTAGGTTTAAATGATTAGGCTCAACTGGTATCAAAGACTTGGTATCAGAATAGCCTAGATCATAAGTGGTTCATGAGAGATAAGACTAAGGTACTAGTATTATAAATGTCCAAGTAGAGTCAATCAGTAGATAGATTCTAACATAATTGATAGACTATTATATAAATTTTGACCATTGATCTTTTATAGTGAGTTATTTTGGGAGATGATCAGGCTACTGTACCTGTAGTCGCAGGTATTTTTCTAGTTAGTTATGGCATATCCGCATGCTAGCTTTATGTATTGATTATGCTTTCCACATTCACTACTAGATTGATTTAGAGATTGAACTGCTAGTTGAACATAGAAACAGAACTCCTAAGTTATATGTTAACCGTTCAATTTCCACAAGAAAATGATTGATAAGAGATATTATGCTTGAAACAAGTAAAGTACGTAACATAGATATATGAGTATTAGAATGACATACTATTATCTCGTAGAATTTTAAAGATATTAAAGAGTTAAGTGATTTAATGATTGATAACTTCAAAGGGCAATAGCAGATTTAAATGCAAAGATTTATAATCTTTAGAATGAACTACATATTGTTATATATATGAATGATTACTTGATAAACGAGATAGAATGAATAACAACTCTTGGAAGAGTCATGATCAATGATGTTATACATGAGAGAAATCATTAGAAAGGAATGATATACATAGAATATATGAGGTACAAATCATAGATACATTGTTATTAGTTGATCTGAGAAAGAAATTGATGATTTAAAAACAATTACATGATTTGTGACTGCTAGAAGATGTAAGCAAGTTAAGAGACTAAGAGTTAACTAGTTGTGGGAAAGAAACTATCTGTTATGATAGAAGTTGATGATTATTGAACAACTAAGATGAGGAAGTGAATAGTGATCCTTAAGAATAGTAGTACACGTAAAGGTAAATGATAAGAATTCTTGAGATTATGACACTAGAAATACTGAATGAGGTGTCGATAAATGATATGGGCAGATAAACGAGGCTTGAATAGAAGAAAGTAGCTATACTTAAGAGAATTTGGAGGGAATCATAGTGATAGTGAAATAAATAATCCTAGACGATTATTTTTTCTTATGAAAGCATGTACTCGATATCAAATGGATTACAGTTGGATGATTGTTTTATATTGAGGTAACCGTTGAGAATTGAAATACTATATCTAGACTATGGATTTGATGTTTATAATTAGATGATTATCCTATATTGTGAGAATTAGTGAGAGTTGAATTACGTTCCATAATGAACGAGGAAAATGGTTAGTTCATATTGAAAAATAGAACGTAACATAGAGTTAGAAAAAGAGTGTTAGTTTGAAAAGCAGTGAATTTGACAGTAAAATACAATGGAATGGAAATACCCCGGAAAGGTAGTAGAATTAAGAATAACATCTAGACAGAGTGGTAACACCTTGAAAGGCGATATATGTGACGAGTAACAATTAAGTAGAATACCTATACGCTGAAAGGCAATGGATGTAGCAATGAATTAGGAGATGAAAGATAGTCTGAAGGAAACTTAAATAGGTAAGTACAAGGGGAGTTAATATCCTAAATGGATTGATGACATACCAGAAATGTGAAAAGTTTTGAGTAAGTTATAGATAGACCCTGATAAGGTAAAAGATAAATAGAGTTTTGAAGACATTTACTAAATAAGCGAGACTGTTAGAATTTGGCATTATGAAATGTAATGATCTTGAAAAAAGGCTAATATATGATCATTAAGTGTCAGAAAAGATTTGATAAATCTTAGAAAATGATCCAAGTAGTAGATTTGATATGAACAAAGGATGGTACTATGTCAAGCTAAGTGAAAGTAAGTAATAAACAATCATGAGTAACTTTTAAGGATTAATGTAATCTAAATGATAGCAAAAAGACTGAAGGTGTAGTAAATCATTTAGAGAGAGTCATGAGATGAAAGGATATATGAAATTGTAGAAAATACTACAAGAATACTTACAAGTATAGAAGAAAGTAAAGGTCTGTAAACAGTAAGGAAATATGAACTGTATCGGTTTCAGAAAACTTAAACCATTTTGATAAAGTCTCAGACAAGATGTAACCATGAGATTATATGACTCAGAAAAAACACAAAGTATATAGGAACTCCTACTATTGTTACAAGAAATTTTCTAAAGAAAGGAGTTAGTTAAATAATGATTAAAGAAAAATGTAAGGTCTAATAGAGAACAGAATGTAATGCAAGATATGATATACCCAGGATCGGTGTTAGAATTCATATAGAAATATGAGAAAGTATGAAAGAGAATAGAGTACATGACTAAGTAATAATTACAAAACGAGATTCAAGTGAAATAGTGTATATCCAAAAGACTGATGAAAACGAGATTAGAGTTTTCTAGATTATGAGCGTTTGAGTTTTGCGGACAAAACTCAGTTTAAGGGGGATAAAATATAACACCCTGACCCAAAATATGACACATAAACCATGATAGGCTAGGTCGAGTAGTGTAATACCAGTTGTAACCAAACATGAGACCCGAATAAAATAAAATAAATTCATTTATATCCTAAAAAAGTCAAATAATAATACCGAGATTTGACCGAACAATGAACATAGTACTAAAAGTAGACCGAGACCAATTCAGACCAAGAACAGTATATTCCAAAATGTACCGAACTATCATGGTACTTAGTATACAGTAATGAGTACGCATACCGAGGTAAATAGTAGAAGTCATGATCTCAGGAAATTACGAGATTAGGACAAGCCAAGTACGAACAGACCGAGCTGATAAATATAATATCAAAATAGACCGAGCTATCATAGTAAGCTATGTACCATAATAGGCACGTAGTTCGAGACAAATAGTATGGTTTACTGATTTAGTAATATATAGTTTAAAAATACAAGAAGCGAATTTAAAGCAACCCCGAGTACCTAGGAGTACCGTACAATAAATTCGGACGGTATAGAGAATCGTGCACGTAGGTTCGTATATGCCTCGATATACGTGCACAGTATATTTTAAATAAAATACAAAAATATACATATATATATATATACAAGATAATCTATATATATATATGTGTGTGTGTGTATAGATATAGGTATAATATATATATATATATATATATTATAATATGCATGCAAAATCATGCAAGTGTATATGTGTAAGTATAATTATATATTTAACTTAAAGAACAAATAATATATATGTATAGGTATATATGTAGCATAGTATATATATATATATATATATTTGTAAGCAAAGAAAGGAAAAAAGAAAGAATAAAAAGGGAAAAGAAAAGAAAGGCGCTATAGTGTGTGTGTGTCGGCTGTGAGTGTGTTTAGTGTGTGTAAATATATTATACTATATATATATATATATATATATATACAAATATCCCAAATAAGTTAAGCCAAGTAAAACCAAAAGAAAAGAAATCAGAATAGAGAAAAGAAAAGTCAAAGAAAGGTGTAAAAATTGTAGGAAGAAAGAGAAAAAGGGTGGCTACAAGTGGGTGTGTCAAGTGAAAAATTTAGGTATATATATGAGTGTTTGAGTTTGAGAGAAAAGAAGAAAGAGCGGCAAAGGAAAATGTGAGAAAGTTTCAATTGCTGGGTTTTTTATAGAATTGCTTAAATCTTAGAAAGAATTGAATGGCTAAATTTTATACAGAAAATCATAAATTTAGGAAGAAACCGCGGCACATTTGGTGAAGAAATGAGTGAGAAAAACTAATTTAAAGTTTGAAGAAAAATTCTGGGTCATTGGGTTTTTGATCGATTTAACTTGTTTTATGAATGGGGAATTATTGCCCATAGGTGCAACAACTTGTAGGTAAAATTTGGGCTCAAAACAATGGCTAAAAAGCCACGAAATAGTGAAAAATCAAATCGCCGGAAAGTTACCGAAGCTGGCTGCAACTCCCTTTTTCGAGGCCTTCTGGTGACTGAAACTGAATTCCGATGGTGGATATGGAAATCTCATGAGGAGTAGGAGAGGAACCCATTGATCAGACATCGAAACATCGCCGAAAAATAGCTGTCCGTTGCCAGAGAAGATGACTGGCGCACGGTAGGGACAACGTTGGTGCGTGCTGTGCGTGTTGGAGTTTTTGGGGTTTTGGGCCTTGGGTTCGGGTCGGGTTGACCCGCCCAACCCAACATGGGTTAGACCCAATACAGGTGTAGCTTGAAAAATTTTAAAAAGTTTTAAAAAAGTTGATTTGGGGCTGTTTGGATGCAAGTGTAAGAAATTGAAATTAAATTGAAATTGAGAATAGGGATAGCCTATCTAAGGTTTAGGTTAATGCACTGTTTGGCTATTCCAAATTGGAATAGAAATTTTTGAAATTCAGAAATTTACCCAGAATTTATGATAATTATATTTTGACCCCAAGTAATAAAAAAATATTTAATTTAAAGGAAAAATTACCAAAATGCCCTTAAGTTAAAAAGAGTCAAACAGACTCCGATTAAAGTCAACGAACAATGAATTTTTATTATCTGAAGCATTCTAGACTCAATGGTAGAGTCTAATTTGCAAAAAGAGGTCTCAAGAAGTAAGAAGCCGTAAAAGTGCAGAATAACCATTTTGCCTTTTTTAGTATAGGAATCCGAATTAAATTATCAAAAGCCTAAACTGACTTTGTTTGGCGTTACGGATTCAGTAGTAGAATCTATTCTAGTAAAAGAGATGCAAATAGTAAAAAGACATAAAATTTGATGAATAAGATTAGTTATATAGACATATAGACTGCGATGCGTTTTATGAATCATAGGAATGCCAAGAAAAAAAGAGAAGACGGTTTGACCTTCTAGATAGATACAGAAAGAGGTAAGTAATATCTGATCTCTGCATGTGATACTTTCCAAGCCAAGTCAATAGTTCTTTTTTGTATATTGCTTATTATATTCCATACATACATGAAGTTATTGAGTCTACATATGATATTGTTCTAATCTTGTGAAATGTGTTTATTGTTTACCATCTATCTCGATCATGATTTTGTACACTTGTGCATAGATTCCTTATTGTACACTTGTACCTAGGGCAGTGAGGGCCAGCCAGTTATGTTCGCGGCAGCCTTGTAACCATAGCCTTCGAAAAGCTATAGTTATATTATGTAGCCAAGAACCAGTTATGATTCCACTGTACTCTTCATAGAAGATAGCATGATCCTGATATATTATTAGTGCTGGATTTGTGCTCAGTCACAAACTCCATCTGATGCTTATTACGACCTATGGTTTAAGGTTCTAGGAGGAACACCAACTACATTGCTATGCGAGGCATGAGATATAGAGTCACATTATATACAGAGCAATATTATTTAGAGAGCCCGCATGGAATTGAATGCGAGCTCAGGGGGAATGTCGGGCCCCACAAGTGCATCATTTTTGTTGATATCACAGTCATTTATTATTAATTATCATAACTTTATCATGTTATACTATTATGAATGATCATGAGATTTCACAACTTTTTATTGAGTGCATATGATTATACTTGAGACAGCTCATGACTGTAGCAGTATGATTATATTACCAGGAAGATTTTCATTGTTTTATCATTTGAGTTCCAACCATTTGATATTCCTTGATGAGTTTCCATATTTCTTGACTGGCTAGCATATTGCATGTATCATAGTTCTTTGATGGATAGTGCTTTCTATATTCACTTGTACACATGGTAGAGTAAAAGAGAATTACTTATTGAGCTTAAGTTAGCTCATCCCAAACTTACTAAACATTTTAGGAAAGGAAGCTGTAGAGGAGTAGTAACAGTAGCAGCAGCAGTCAGCTAGGTAGCAGTGGACATATTTTTGAGATAAATGTAATGTATAATATTCAGTACAGTCTTGTAGCTTTCCCATATCATCCACGTCTTAGGGATGTAATGTATTAGACTTTTCAAAGTCTGTATTTTGAGAACCAGATTTTATATACATGCAACTTTTATTTAGAGATTTTTGTTGTTTATGTTATGATATTTATTGCATGCTAGCAGCACTGATTATGTAGAAAGTTTCCGTAGTTTTAGTTCAGACGAGACTCGGTTCGGCAACAGTGTCGGGCTAGGGTTCGCGATTCGAGATCCGTATAGGGTGGGTTTCGGGTCATGACAATAAGACTAGAGTACTAATATTATCAATGTCCAAGTAGAGTCAGTCAGTAAATAGATCCTGACATGATAGATAGACTCTTATACGAATTGTGACCTTTGATCTTTTACATTGAGTAGTTTTGGGAGATGATTTGGCTACTGTACCAGTAGTCGCAAGTCTTTTTCTATTTAGTTATGGCATACCCGCATGCTAGCTTTATGTATTGATTATGCTTTCCGCATTCACTACTAGATTGATTTAGAAATTGTATTGTTAGTTGAACATAGAAACAAAACTCTTAGGTTACATATTAACCATTTCTGTACTATTGGAAGAGTCATTATTGATGAATGCTATACATCGGGGAAATGATTTGCAATGAATGATATAGAGTGTATGAGGTACAGATCATAGATACACAGTTATTAGCTGATCCGAAAAAGGAATTGATGATTTAAAAGCAATTAAATGATTTGTGACTGTTATAAGATGAAAGCAAGTTAAGAGACTAAGGGTTAACTAGTTGTGGGAAAGAAACTATATGTTATGATAGAAGTTAATGATTATTCTATCTTATGGAAACATGTACTTGATATCTATTGGTATACAGTTAGATGATTATCCTATATTGTGAGAATTAGTGAGAGTTGAATTACGTCCTATAATGAACGAGTAAAACGGTTAATTTGCATTGAAAGATAGAAGGTAACATAAAGTTGGAAAATGTGTCAGTTTGAGAAGCAGTGAATTTGACAGTAATACCTATATGGAATGGTAATACCTTTGAAAGGTAGTAGAATTAACAGTAATATCTAGACAGAGTAGTAACACCTTGAAAGGCGATATATGTGATAGGTAACAGTTAATTAGAATACTTATACATTGAAAGGCAATGGATGTAACAATGAATTAGGAGATGAGAGATAGTCTGAAGGAAACTTAAATGGGTAAGTGCATGGGGAGTTGATATCCTAAATAGATTGATAACGTATCAGAAATGTGAAAAGTCTTGAGTAAGTTATAGATAGACCCTAATAAGGTAAAAATGAATAGATTTTTGAAGACATTTACTAAATGAGCGAGACTGTTAGGATTAAACATTATGAAATGTGATGATTTTGAAAAGAGGATGATATATGATGAATAAGTGTTAGAAAAGGTTTGATAAATCTTAGAAACGATATAAGTAGTAGATTTGACATGAACAAAGGATGATACTCTGACAAGTTAATTAAAAGTAAGTGATAAACAATCTTGAGTAACTTTTAGGGATTTAGGTGATCTAAATGATGGCAAAAAGATTGAAAGTGTAGTAAATCGTTTAGAAGGAATCGTGAAATAAAATGATATATGGGATTGTAGAAAATACTATAAGAATGCTTACAAGTATAGAAGGAAGTGAGAATTTATGAAAGATAAAGAGTTATGAATTGTAGCAATTTTAGAAAGCTTAAATCATTTTAATGAAATCTCAGACAAGATGTACCATGTGATTCTATAACCTTGAAAAGATGACGAAGTATATAAGAACTCCTAGTATTGTTACAAGAAATTCTATAAAGAAAGGAGTTGGTTAAATAATAATTAAAGAAAAATGTAATGTCTGATACAGAACGAAACGTAATGCAAGATACAAAATACCCAAGATCAGTGTTAGAATTCATACAGAAATATAAGACAGTATGAAAGAGAATAGAGTATATGACTAAAAGTAGTAAGTATAAAATGTGATTCAAGTGGAACAGTATAAATCCAAAAGACTAATGAAAATGAGAATAGAGCTTTTCTAGATTATGAGCGTTCGAGTTTTGCGGACAAAACTCAGTTTAAGGTGGGTAGAATGTAATACCCCGACCCAAGTAGAATAGAATAATTCCATTTATATCTCAAAGAGTCAAATAATAATATCGAGATTAGACCAAGTCAATGAGCATAGTACCAAAAGTAAACCGAGACCAACTCAGACCAAGAACAATAGACCCCAAAATATCCGAATTATCATGATGCTTAGTATACAGTGATGGGAAAGCATACTGAGGTATATAGTAGAAGCTATGATCTAAAAAAATTACGAGATCGGGAAGAACCCAAGTACGAACAGACCGAGCTGATAAATATAATACCAAATTAGACCCAAGCTATCATAGTAAGCTCTGTATAATAATCGGCACACAATTTGAGATGAATAATGAGATTCACAAATAGAGTAAAATATAATATTTAAATATACGAGAAGTAACTACAAGAAACCCCGAGTACTTAGGACCACCATACGAGAAACGCGGATAGTACGAAGAGTCATGCACATAGACCGGTACATGTATCGAAATATGTGCACAAAAAATATGTAAATAATGTAATTAAATGTGTATATCTGAATATACATACATATGTACAAGAGTACATATATGTATATATATGTATATATACTTAAGTATATATATGTATAACAATATGTACATATATATATATTATATAAAGTGTATATATATATATATGTGTGTGTGTGTGTGTACCAAGATAATAGGTATATATATAAATTGAAATATATATATATATATATATCAATAGGTATGCATGCATAAAGCATGCAAGTGGAGGAAGAAAAGAAAAGAAAAATCAAGAGTGTCGGCCAAGTGCATGTGTTGGTGCGTGTTTAGTGTGTCTGATATATATTATATAATATATACATACTAAATATCCTCATTGAATCAAAATGAAAAAGCAAATAAATCACAAAGGGGAAAAAAAGTCAAGAAAAGGGACTAAGAAGGAAGGAAAGAGAGAGAGGAAAGAGAGAGAAACCGTGAGGAGCGGTTGAATTGTGTGTATATATGTGTTTGAGTTGAGAGAAAAATAGAAAATAAGGGTGACAAAGGGAGAAGCTGTGAGCATATAGAGGGATTCAGAAATTGAAACGAAGAAAGAGAAGGAAGAAATGAAGAGATATTCCGGTTAGAAAAACATATAAAAAGTATGAACGTGGTTCTGTTTTTAATTTTTAACATGAATGATAGATTGGATTGGATGGTTTTAAAGAGCATGAAAAATGGAAAATTTAGGAAGAAACCGCAACCCATTTGGTGAAGAATTGAGTGAGAAAAATCAAATTGAAGGTTGAAGGAAAATTCTTGGTCATTGGATTTTAGATCGATTTAGGTCGTTTTATGAATGGGAAATTATTTCCCATAAGTGCAGCAACTTGTAGGAAACATTCAGGCTCAAAATAGTGGCTAAAAAGCCACGAATGAGAAAAAAATCAGATCGTCGAAATTTTGGGTAGCTCACCGGAGTTGCCTACAACTCTATTTTTGAGGCCTTCCTGTAACACCGTGACCCGAAATATCGGGTAATGTGATACGCATTACGAGGTTATAAACCGTGGTTTAAAATTAACTACGAGCAGACCGAAAGTCGAAGAATACCCAAATAGTTATATCTCTATATGCATTACATTATGTGTGCGTACAATATACAATAATATACATGTGATTATGATATGTATATTATCATAAGGAAATACACACACTAAGTGTGTATTTGTTGTGTATAGTTTAAAGTATGTATATATATATATATACACATGTAAATAAATACGTATATATATATATATATATGCATGTAAGTATGTGTGTGCAGAACTATGAAAAGGTGTGTGTGAGTGTCGACTGCATGTGTGTGTTTGTTCAAGTGTGTGTTAGTATATAATATACAAATATCAACCCAAAATTTAATGTAAAGCTAAATTGAAAAAGTAGAAATTAATGGATTGGAAAGAAAGCTGATGAGAAGTTAAGTTTAGAGGCTGTGAGGTCATAGAGAAAGAGATAGACATTGAAGAGAGAGAGGACGCGATGGATTTGTTTAAAAACAAAGGCATGCACTACATGCTTGAATTCTTACTAGAAAATAAAAAAAAAAAACAGGGAGCAAAGAGGTTGAAGGAAGAAGAAGGAAAGAAATCAGAAGGAGACGGAGAAGTAAAATCACGAAAAATGTGTGAAAATATCAAAAACCATATTTTCTCTCTCTAGAATCTATGCATCTATACAAATTGTTTAGGTTATGTTTATGCATATATGATGTTTAGTATATATTTAAACTAAACCAAGCATGAAAATTTAGTCTCAAATAGTTAAAAACACAAGACCCATGAAAAATCACCATTAATAGACTTTGGGGTAGCAGGTCTGAACCAATGATATCCAAACCAAGTTTGGCTTATTGGACCCTCCTCTAGACCCTCAAAGTGTTTTAAAAACACTAAGTCGTGACCTTATAACTCAAAAAAAACCCTAGAAATGAGAGTTGCAGGTTTCGGGTTTGAACTATTTACAAGTTTGAAAACCGTGGGGTGTGTGTGTGATCAATCAATTTTTTCGAACCAAACCCGATCTCCCAAATGAATGCAAAAACCTTCCTTTGTGTTCTAGGAACAACATGGGATCGAAAACAGAGAGATTTGATGGTCTAAAATTCACGAAATCAAAGATAAAAAAGTTGTAGAAATTAGGGCAACAGTGGCTAAATTGGTGAAGAAGACGATCAGTTAACTCGCAAACTCAATTTGAGTCTGGCGTGTTAACTTAGGACACGTGGTGGCTCGCGGTATAGCCATCGCATTATTAGGACGACGCCATTTTTGGCTTAAGGGTTTAAAACACTAATTTAACATGTTTGGCTACACGTCTTGGGCCCAATTTAATAACTTGTGCGCGATTGGGAATAGCCTATCCATGGATAAGGCCCTTATACGTCGTTTGGGTCAAGAAAAATCAGAAAACAATAAGAGGCCGTAGCCCCTAGGATTCGAACATCCCACCTCACGAACCAAGCCACGCTCTTTACCACTGGGACAGTCGGTGCCCGTGTTATATATTAGGGCAATATATATATATATATATATATATAATGAAAAAGAAAAATACAGAAAAAAATGAAAAGGGGCGCAGCCCCTAGGACTCGAACAGGGAACCAAGGGTAAGAATGGAGGCATACAAACCATTTGGACAGGACAATCCCGTGTCCTTTTAACGCACAAAAAATATATACATATTATACATAAATTACATTAAATTAAATAATGACGAAAGGGTCTGATGTCCAATTTGGACAAGTTATTAGTGTATTCTTACTATTTTGGACCTTCTGAGACCAATCGTGATGTCCATTTTGTGAGACGAGACCGCGAAAAATGAAGACACGTAAAAGGGTAAAATTATCATTTTGCCCTTAGTGCCCCTAAAGCCAAATAGAAACTAGAGAAGGTCTGAATTGACTTTCTTCAACATTCCGAACTCAATGGTAGAGTCTATTTGACCAAAAGAGATACTTATAATAAAGAGATATAAAATTTGATGAATAGCATTAATTCATGTAATTATAGACTGAAACACCTTCCGACATTGTGAACTCAATAGCGGGCTCTGCATTTCGAATAAGGCACGGAAAGACACAACACGTAAACATGTGAAACAATAAGATTAAACTTAAAATTAATGGAGCTACCAGAAAAATATAAATTAAAAAAAAATTAATTCCTAACATGTTAAATTGTGTTTTAGGTTAAAGCTCAAGTAAATTATCATGGATAAAACTCAACAAGACTTCATGGATGAGCTTTTATGGCAAAATAAGGTAATCAACAGAAAGATAAGAATCTCTAAGACATGTCAAATCATCTCAGTTAGGCCATTCATATAGTCCCAATGGGGTGACTCATGCAAGAAGCAGCAGCAAGGAGACCTGCTGAGGCAAAATTAAAAGAAGAAGAGTAAGAACAAGAAAATACCGAAACCCTAAACAACATGCTTCGCAAGTAAATTCTATTTATCAATAAGAATATATGTATAAGGTAAATAGACATGTAATACAACTATAAAGAAAATTGAGTTAGTTCAATTCTTAAGTATAAAACCTATTATAGAGAGTGGGCTTACACGGTCAAAGGATAGGTAGGATCATAAGTTGATTTAAATGCATGTGAAATTTATGAAATTTTCATAAATTATTTTAGGTTGAAAAGGGGAAAGGGAAGGCATAACAATAGAGCCAGCCCAGACATATAAGGTGAGTAACTTTGTATTTGAAGTGGAGATTTAACTCCACGGATTTGAAGAAGTTTTAAGTTCAAAAGATATGAAGTGTTTGAAATCCAAATTCAGTATTTACATGATTTCAGTTTTAAATTGTTCTGTTCTTATAAACCCAATTGTGATATGATCAATGAATGGTTTCTACTACAGTTTTCCTAAAATACATTTCAGCATGTCTGAGTTTAAAATGCCAAAATTATGTAAAGTATTCTGAATTTGCATATTCCGAGTATTTGAAGATTCTAGCATGAAGTCATGAACATCATGTTTTAAATGCTCATAAAAGCATCTATGTGATAAATGTATTTAAATGAAAGATAAGCTGTGCATAAGCACCACAGATTTTGTTGGGTATTTTCGGAACTCACCCATGATACGAATAATTGCCAGGTAGCAGGATCTAATCCCTTAAGCATGAGATATCTCTATGAAAAGTAAAACGAGAGTCTGGTTCGAAACAAATTCTATTAATGGAAGTGATAAGATGTTATGTTGAAAATGGAAGCAGGTTTTACCCTCATTTTCACTATGCGTATCTATTATGTTTGGGTTTTATACTCTAATTGAAGAAATACATGTTTAGCCTGAATACTTTAAATGTTTCAAAGCTTATGTTTTAAAAGAATGCATATATTTTGTGTTCAAAGTATACGAGTAATTGGTAGTGATTGTTTTATAAAATCTCTTATACTAACCACTGCCAATTGAAACCCCATGACTAATGCTGGAATTACTCACAAGCTTAGATTAGCTTACCGAATTTTTATCCGACCCCCCTTTCAGGTGACTAAAAGCAGGTCCTGATTTTGATGATGAGGATTTTGAACTGTGCTCATTTTGAGGAAGGGCATAGGAAGCTTATTTCAGGATTAGCAGTCTTTTGGAGAACACTATGAAATTTTAGCTAATGACTTCATAATAGAAGATAGTACACTGTTATATATTAAGCACCATGGGCCAACTGAATATGATTGTATTTATAAAGTCCTTAAGTTTTTATTATGCTCTGAATGTATAACCATGTGTACCAATGTGAAGAGCGACAATACCGGATGGATGTGCGAAATTTTAAAATAAGAAAAGAAAAGAAAAAGATTTTCACGCTTTCGTAACTACAGGTCGCACCCCTGTCCGATACCGCTGCTTATGTGAGCCTTACCCGACGGCTCTAGGGCCGAAGGGCGGCGGTCGCGATGCGAGATCCGCACGGGGTGGGTTTCGGGTCATGACACTTCTGGTGATGGAAATTGAATTCTGAGGGTAGATATGAAAAGCCTATGAGGAGTAAAAGAGGAACCCATTGATTGGGTGTTGAAACATCGCTAGAAAAAGGTTGTCGTCATCGGAGAAGGCGACCGACGCACACCGGAGAGACGCGCTGGTGCGCTGTATGCATGGAGCTTGGGCAATGGGGTTTGGTCAGGTAAACCCACCCAACCACACAAAATGGGCTATTGAAACGACACAATATGGGCTGTTTTAACATGTTAAATTGGGAGTGTTTAGGTACGGGGATAGTAAATTGAAATTGGAATAGGGATAACTTATCCTTGATTTAATTCCTTATCCATTATTTGGCTATTCCAAATTGGAATAGGACTTTCTGAAATTAGAATTTGACCCAAAATTTATGATAATTACAATTTGACCCAAATTAATAAAATAATATTTAATTAAATAATTATTAAAAGGAGAAATTACCAAAATGCTCCTAAGTCAAAAAAGAGTCAAACAGACTCCGATCAAAGTAAAAAAATAGTGAATTTTTATAATTTCAAGCATTCCGGACTCAACAGTGAAGTCCGATTTGTGAAAAGAGGTCTCGAGAAGTAAGAACAAGTAAAATTGTAAAATAACCATTTTACCCTTTTTAGTACAGAAGTCTGAATTAAAATCCGCGAAAGCCTATACTGACTTTGTTTGATGTTTTGGATTCAATAGTAAAGTCTATTTTAGTAAAAGAGATACCAATAGTAAAGAGACATAAAATTTGATGAATAGCATAATTCATATAACTATAGACTGAGATGCGTTTTATGAATCATAGGAACGCCAAGAGGAAAGGAGAAGGCAGTTTGACCTTCTAAACAAATACAAAAAGAGGTAAGTAATATCTGATCTCTGCATGTGATACTTCCAGCCATGTCAACAATTTTTCATATACTACCGATTGTATTCCATACATGTTAGAAAGTTTATTGAATCCACATTTCGATATTGTTCTATCTTATGGAAAGTATTTATTGATTACCATATATCTCGATCATTATTTTGTACACTTGTGCATAGATTCCTTTTTGTACACTTGTACCTAGGGCCGTGAGGGCCAGACAGTTATGTTCGAAGCAGTCTCGTAACCTTAGCCCTCGAAAGCTATAGTTATGTTACATTACCAAGAATCAATTATGATTCCATTATACTCTTCGTGGATGATATCATGATCCTGATATATTATTAGTACTGGATTTGTGCTCAGTCACAAACTCCATCTGATGCTTAATACGACCCTTGGCTCGAGGTTCCAAGGGAAACACTAGCTACGTTGCCATGTGAGGCCTATGACATAGAGTTACATTATATATAGAGCTTAGTTTATTCAAGTATCCTGGGTTGGAACTGGATAAGAGCTTAGGGGGAATTCTAGGCCTTAGTTAGAGTGCATCCACTTTTGTTGATATCACTATCATTATTGATTATCATAGCTTGATCATATTATTTCATTATGAATAATCATGATATTTCACAGCTTTTTATTGAGTACATATGATTATACTTGAGACAGCTCATGACTATAGTAGGATAATATTGTTAGTAGAGTAGATTTCATTGCTTTATCATTTGAGTTCCTATCATCTGATATTCCTTGATGAGTTTTATATTCTTTACTGGATAGCACATTTGCATTTATCTTTGTTCTTTTATGTATTATGCATTCTATTTTGACCTGTACATATGGTAGAGCAAAAGAGAATTACTTACTGAGCTTAAGTTAGCTCATCCCAAACTTACTAAAACATTTCAGGAAAGGAAGCTACAAAAGGGCAGTAGTAGTAACAGTAGCAGTCTACTAGAAAGTAGTGGACATTTTTAAGATAAATGTAATGTATAATATTCATTATAGTCTTGTAACTCTCCCATGTCATCCATGTCTTGGGGATGTAATGTATTAGACTTTTTAAAGTTTGTATTTTGAGAACAGATATATATATATATATATTGATATACCATAAAAGAACAGGCCAATCAACACTTGACACGTGTAACCGCGATCCGACCTATGCTCAGCTAACATGATTCTCATTCAGCCAATAAGGAAAAACTCAAGCATCCAGATCATCATACAAGGTCGGAAGTGGCCGAACATATATATATATATCCAGAACAAGGTCACAGGGTTCAGACCAACACTACAGAACTCGTCACCACCTTAGCGGATGCCGAGCAGGGAATAAGGAAGCGGTCTTCAACAAGGAAGCAGTCTCCAACAAGGAAACTACCATCTATGGTTATCTCTATGCAAGGTAGCCGCAATCTCCAGTAATCAAATCCCTATATTCATGGCTTCTATGGTTATCTCTATGCAAGGTAACTGCAATCTTCGGTGATCAAATCCCTATATTCATGGCTTCGAATCCTAACCAACTTAGGAAAGCCACGGCTTATAAATTAAACCCTAAAGGTACGCCTTATTCTCTATGCTCATTCTTTGGCTTTCAATACAGTCTTTCAATTCTCTTACTTACTTAAGCATCGGAGCGGCTACCGCCGGAGCCAATCCGGTGGTCCTCTGATCATCTCTCTGAGTGTTCTACAGGTCACGGAGCCCTCACGTGTTGCGAGTCAAAAAGTGCAGCATCAGTTTGGCGCCGTCTGTGGGAAACGACTAATCTCCAAAGTGCTCTACTCATAAAACTCATCTTTTTCCCCACCGGAAAACCATGGCACCAAATCTCCGACCACGACAGAATGCTCAGAATGCGCAAAACACTCAACGTCAGCCGCCTGCTCCCCGCACAAGGGGGCCAGCGGCCAATCCTATGCGACAAGAGATCGAAGCCATAAAACGACACAATGAACTGATGTAGGAACAGCTGCTTACCATCACTAGAACACTGGCGACACTTACACAGAACCAAGCGACGGGTTTTCCTAGCCCGCCGGTCAACTTCGTTGCAGGGACGCAACCTCCTGTTGCTACAGAGAACGCCGAACCTCATGCACAGGCTCCAACTAACCTGCCTAGGCACCCCTCAGGCGTTGCTCGCGCTAGTCGAGATCCACAGCCATCAACAGTTCCTGGCTGGGGAACATCCGCTTTCGTTCCCGACGTGCATTACCGAAGCACTACTCAAGCCCCAACTCCTAGGGTTTCGGAAGCACTGCCGGCACCGCAGGAACCTTATCATGCAGCACCAGTCCCTCTGGTTCGGATTCCTCCTCCGTCCGAAGGGCGTAATCAACCCTACTACCCTGAAGCCGAGGCTATCAGACAGGGTTCACAAGATGTCAGAGTCAAAGACCCGCGGAGGGTAGAGGAAATTGTCGAGTCAATAGACCGGACAGTCACCATGAGGGGACCTCAGAACCCTCCAGAACAAGACGAACTGGCCAGGCTGCTTGGAAGACTGGCCACTCCGTTCACTTACGCTATCATGTCAGAAAAGAGGCCCAGAAAGTTCATGGTGCCCAAGTTCACTCTCTATGACGGATCTGGAGATCACCTTTCTCATTACCAGCATACGATGGCCCTTCACAGAGCTTCGGATGCTTTCATGTGCCGGACGTTCATCACCAGCTTAAAGGGAACTGCTCTGAAGTGGTTCCACAACCTCCCTCCGAACTCCGTTACCAGCTTCTACGAGCTCGGTAGGCAGTTCTTGGACAGGTTTATGACCAGCAGGAGGCTCAGAAGGGGGCCAGAATTCCTACTGAATGTAAAGCAGACCAGGGAGGAATCCCTCCGAGCCTACATTGCACGCTTTAACACTGAACTCACTGAGATCACGGATTGCAGCCCGAAATTCCTTGTAGCAGCCCTTACAGCTGGGCTTGCCCAAGGTGGGTTCAGAGATTCCTTGACAAAGAGCCCTCCAGCCGATATGGCGGCACTAATGGATCGGGCCAAAAAATATATCAACCTGGAAGAGGCCAACCGCTCAGCCCAGAAGGGCAAGGATCAGACCTAGAGGGATAATCCGAAGAAGGAGGATGACAGAAGAGACTCCAACAAAAAGAGGGCTAGGAGCCCAGAGAAGAGAACAGCTCCCAGAGCTGTGTACAACTCCACACCAAGGGAGTTCACCAACTTCACTCCCCTGAACACCACTCCGAACCAGGTACTCCAGCAGATCAGAGATCGGGAGAACCTGAGGTGGCCGGAGCCAATCAAGGGAGATCCCAGCCTGCGGGACCAAAGTAAGTATTGTAATTTCCATAAAGATCATGGACATACAACTAACTCTTGCAGGACCCTCCGATATGAGATAGAGCAGCTCATAAAGAAGGGACGTCTTCGGGAGTTCGTCAAGCAGGACGGACGACAGAACCCCCAAGAGGACAAGCCTCATGAGCGGCCAGATCAGAGGCCCGAACAGAGGCAGGAGCAGAGGGAAGGACGAAACGAGCCTCAGAGGCAGAACAATCACGTCATCTACGTCCTCCATGTTGACTCCCCTATTACAGGAATGTCCAACAGGGCAAGAAAGAGATATGCTCGGGAGGCCAGAACCGCCCCGAACGTCCTGCAGATCTCCAACGTTGAAAAGAGGCTCAAGCTAGGGCCGGAGATCCAGTTCACCGAGCAAGATCTAGCAGGGGTACACTGCCCTCACAGTGATGCCCTCGTTATTACCCTCAGAATCGCCAACTTCGAGACCAGAAGAGTCCTGGTCGACACTGGCAGCTCAGTCAACATTCTGTTCTATGAACCGTTTAAACAGATGGGCATAGACCAGGATAACGTCAAGCCCACCACTGCCATGATGGCAGCTTTTGATGGCAACCTCAGCACCCCACTGGGGAGGGTTGACCTTCCTACCACTGTAGGAGAAGGTGAAGGGCAGAAGACCACCATCACGGAATACATGGTGCTGAACATGAAGTCTCCCTACAACGTCATAATCGGGAGACCCTGGTTGCATCAGATAGGGGCAGTCACTTCGACCCTTCATCAGTGTCTGAAGTACGTCCACAACCAGAGCGTACACTCGGTCCGAGGATGTCAGCCAACCTCCCGAGAGTGTCACGCTATTGCCCTCAAGGAGAAAGCTCCGAAATAGCAATTACAGTACACTCGGGACTGTGCAGATCCGGTCTTCACTCACACTCCCGAGGTGGAAGATTGCCCATCCAGCGTTGAAGAACCCCTGAGTCCAAGGGGACGTGACAGTCGAGCCAAACCTGTTGGCGAGCCCATTAAAATACTGGTCAGTTCAGAAGCAGAGGGGCGTTACTTGTACGTCGGCCCAGATCTTACACACACCGAGCAGGAGAAGATGGTCAGGTTTCTAAAAAACAACCTCTCTATCTTTGCTTGGGAGACCAGGGACATGGAGGGAATAGATCCTAATCTAATAACTCATAAACTGATGGTAGATCCGGATCACCCCCCAGTCAGACAGAAGAGAAGGCCGATCGCTCCTGAACGGCATCGGGTTATAAACGAAGAAGTCCAGAGGCTGCTGGACGCCAGGATGATACGGGAAGTTTTCTATCCCGAGTGGCTAGCCAACACCGTGCTTGTTAAAAAGAAGAACGGCAAGTGGAGAGTCTGTGTTGACTATACAGACCTCAACAAAGCGTGCCCCAAAGACAGCTTTCCACTGCCGAGAATAGACCAACTGGTTGACGCCACTACAGGGCATGAACTTATGAGTTTCATGGATGCATACTCTGGATACAACCAGATCCAGATGTACCCTCCAGATCAAGAGAAGACTGCCTTCATAACCGAAAGAGGACTCTACTGCTACAGAGTGATGCCTTTCGGTTTGAAGAATGCTGGAGCCACTTATCAGCGGTTGGTGAACAAGATGTTCAGCCCACTACTCGGTAGCACCATGGAGGTTTACATCGATGACATGCAGGTAAAGAGCCTTCAGAAAGGCAGTCACCTCCAGCACTTGGCCCAGACCTTCGATATCCTCAGACAACACAAGATGAAGCTCAACCCCTCGAAATGTACCTTCGGAGTTACGAAGGGAAAATTCTCGGGATACATCGTCTCTCAAAGAGGTATCGAAGCAGATCCCACTCAGATCCAAGCCCTGATTGGATTGAAGTCACCAAGAACCAGAAAGGAGATTCAGGCACTGAACGGCAGAATTGCCGCACTGAGCAGATTTATATCCAAGTCCACCGATCGCTGCCTACCTTTCTTCAAAGCTCTGAAGGGCAGTAAGACTTTGCAATGGACAGAAGAATGCGAGCAGTCCTTTCAAGAACTGAAGGAGTATCTAGCCTCTCCAGAGCTCCTGTCAAAACTAGTACAAGGAGAAAAGCTGCTCCTGTACCTTGCAGTCTCCGAGAACGCGGTCAGCTCCGCACTGATTAGACAGGACAGAGGAGTACAGAGGCCTATATTCTACGTCAGTAGGGCATTACTTGACACGGAGAAAAGATACCCAGAAATAGAGAAGCTGGCCTATGCCTTGGTTATATCAGCTCGGAAGCTTTGACCTTATTTCCAGGTCCATCCAATCGAGATCCCAACTGCCTATCCCCTGAAGTCAATACTGAGGAAACCTGAAGTATCGAGAAGATTGGTAAAGTGGTCTGTGGAGCTAGGGGAGTTCGACATAGCATATGTACCCCGGAACTCCATCAAAGGGCAGGCCTTAGCTGACTTCGTAGCCGAGTTCACCCCGGCACTTCAGAACAAAGCACAAGTCACCGAGACTTCGGGAACCTGGCTGCTGTACATTGATGGATCGTCAACCGATCAAGGATCAGGGGTAGGCCTGGTGCTACAGTCCCCTGATGGGCTCACATCAGAAAAAGCAGTCAGCCTGGGATTCAGAGCTTCTAATAATGAAGCCGAATATGAAGCCCTAATCTTAGGGATGAAACTTGCCTTGGAATGCGAGGCTCAGAACCTCGATGTCTTCTCTGACTCCCAACTGGTAGTAAGCCAGGTCTTGGGAGAATTTGCCATCAAAGATGACAGGATGCTTCGGTATTCCGAACTGGTGAGCCACTTGAAGAATTCCTTCCAGACGTTTACCATCCAGAAAATTGAGAGAAGCCAGAATTACAGAGCAGATGCTCTAGCTAACATGGCCTCCCGCCTCAAATCTGAAGCAGACTCCACAGTTAAAATCTCTTTTCAGCCAGGATCCAGCATCGAGGAAGCACAAGTTGCTCAAATTGACGAACAGCCCCAGAACTGGATGACCCCGATCCTCCAGTATCTGAGGTCCGGTCTCCTCCCAGAGGACAAAAATAAAGCCAGGAGAATCCGAATCAGAGCGGCTCGGTACCTGATCCTGAACAACAAGCTTTATAGAAGGTCGTATTCTCAACCTCTGCTAAAATGCTTAGCCCCAGACGAATCACAGTATGTCTTGGCTGAAATACATGAAGGAATCTGCGGGAATCATAATGGGGGCAGAACTATAGCCCACCGAGCTCTATCGCAGGGCTACTACTGGCCCGGCATGTTGAAACAGGCTAAAGAATATGTTCAGAAGTGCGACAAGTGCCAGAGATTTGCCCCGTACCAACATCAGCCTCAGCACGAGCTTATCCCGATTCCTAGTCCTTGGCCCTTTGCTCAATGGGGAATGGACATTGTGGGCCCGTTACCACGAGCACCTCCAAACAGGAAGTACCTCTTGGTGGCCATCGACTACTTCTCTAAATGGGCCGAAGCCGAGCCTTTAACGCATATTACAGAAAAGGAATTCGAAAGCTTCACCTGGAAGAACATTGTCTGCAGGTTTGGCATACCACGTGTAATTATCTCGGACAATGGGACACAATTCACTGGTAAAGGCTTCAAGGCATTCTGCGAAAATCTCAACATCAGGCAGCACTTTGCCTCTCCAGGCCTTCCGCAAGCAAACGGGCAAGCAGAGGTCACCAACCGAACAATCCTTGACGGGTTAAAGAAGAGGTTGGAACAGGCCAAAGGAAAATGGGCAGAAGCACTCCCTGGAGTCCTTTGGGCCTACAGAACAACCAGAAGAACTCCCACCTCTGAAACTCCATTCTCACTAGCCTATGGAACAGAAGCAGTAATTCCGGTTGAGATCGGTATGCCAACTCTGAGGACAGAGGCCTTTGAGCAAGAATCCAATGATCAGCAGCTGATGGAAAACTTGGATTTGCTCGAAGAGAGAAGGGATCAAGCCAGCATCAGGATGGAAGCTTATCAGTAAAGAATGGTCAACAAATTCAAGGTAGGACTCAAGACAGTCAACTTTCAAGTTGGAGACTTCGTCTTAAGAAGAGTCTTTCAAAACACTAAGGATCCCACCATGAGAAAGTTGTCACCAAACTGGGAAGGCCCCTACAAAGTAACAAAGGTCGTTCGACCTACCACTTACTGGCTTGAAGACATGACTGGGAAACCTGTTCCTAGGCCATGGAACGTAGAACACTTGCGGAAGTATTATCAATGAAGATTTCTTTTCTTTTACTTCCATAAACTGTTCATCTATTACTGCACAGGCCTCCAGAGCCTGGTCCATAATGTACGAGTTTTCACTCGGTCCATCTATTAATGCACAGGCCTCTAGAGCCTGGTCCACAATGTATGAGTTTTCACTCGGTCCATCTATTAATGCACAGGCCTCCAGAGCCTGGTCCATAATGTACGATTTTTCACTCGGTCCATCTATTAATGCACAGGCCTCCAGAGCCTGGTCCATAATGTACGAGTTTTCACTCGGTCCATCTATTAATGCACAGGCCTCTAGAGCCTGGTCCATAATGTACGAGTTTTCACTCGGTCCATCTATTAATGCACAGGCCTCCAGAGCCTGGTCCATAATGTACGAGTTTTCACTCGGTCCATCTATTAATGCACAGGCCTCCAGAGCCTGGTCCATAATGTACGAGTTTTCACTCGGTCCATCTATTAATGCACAAGTCTTATGACTTGGTCCATCTGTTAATGCACAAGCCTCCAGAGCCTGGTCCATAATGTACGAGTTTTTACTCGGTCCATTCATAAGTGCACAAGCCTTCAGAGCCTGGATTACTCTTATACACAGGCCTTCCGAGCATGGTCCGTCTTCAATCTACAGATTCTATGATTCAGCCCATCCACAGACAGAAGTTCCGGGCATCTACAAACTAAAATTTCCTAGATTGGAACACCTTAGATCTGATACTTATATTATTTGGTTTATCTATCAAACAAACAACAAGTACTATGGTTCCGACCAGGGGTAAAGTACTTCGATTCAGGCATTTTTCTAAGTTTCTTTGATTTATTCTCAGAACAATCAGAAATGCACAAGAAAGTGTTTAAGCTACAAAAGAGCACATTCACAGAAAACATCAGATCTGAGAAGAAGAAATCTAATTTTATTGATAATTCAGAAGATTTACATCAGTACAAAGACACCACTACAGAAGCTATTACAGAAGCTATTACAGAAGCTACGCTTGGCAACATAACGGCTCTTCTCCTGGGATGATAAAGGGGCACAGGAGCCAAACTTCCATTACTGCCGCTACCGGCTCCACTTGAAAGGAAGGAGCCCTGAACCCCAGTCTGCATCAAGAAATGCCCAAGCCATTTCATCATCACTATCACTGGTCTCACGACCAACGGAGGATGAGGGCTCTGGGTTTCAGGGGGCCTTCAATCTTCTTCTTCACACCGTCTGTTTCACCCCAGCCAGATTGAGACAAGGCACGAAGAAGAGGAGGCACCCCACTTGCGTCTACATCACCGACACTCCAGGCCTCGGTTGAATCAAGGAAGGAACACCACCAATCGGAAGAATCTCGACCGAATGCCAGAGGAAACAAGAAGACTTGTATTTCCTTCAATCCTTCCTTGGAGACTGAAAAAAGGGGAAGGTTAACTCTCGGCCACAGTTTAATCGCTCCTAACTCAGGCAAGGAATCACCCATCATCTCCGGGCAAATGGCAAAACTCCGGCAGCATATGAGGCCTTTCTCACAAGGGGACAATTTGAAATCAAAAAGATGAACGCAACCATATGCCTTCATCCCCATTTATATAGACCCTTGAAGTCCAAAAGACGCCCAACTGAACCGTCACAACGGTGAAAAAGAGAGTGGCCTCGAAATCCTAAACGACGGTTGAATAAATAAATGGCGCATTAAATGCGCCGCTTCGATATACCAAGGGACAGGGTACGGAACCCTCTAAACAGAGACCACAGTCCGGCACTGAAGCGCCCGAATTAACAGAAAGGGGAACAAAGTCTAAATTATATAGACCCCCTATTCAAAATTCAGATCTCTCAGTCTTGACTATTTTTATGACAAGCCAGATCATATCTCAAAACTCAAGCAGCTCGGATATATCCCGATCCAAGTACTCAGCATACCAAGCATCATAACAACAAGTACAGAGCTGCCTAGTTGTCTTCACAAGCTCTTGATTCAGAGCTGCCTACCCTAAGAGATCTACAAGGGTTTAATCCTACTCTATCAGGCTCTATCTATCCGATTATATTTACCTTCTTGTCCTATTATAATAAGGTAGGTAAAATTAATCTACATCTCTTACTCAGTAACCAGTATCGAAGCTCGCAAAAGCAACTATTGACTACTGAACAGTTGATCTAGCATGCAAAAGACCTAGAGCAGCCATACTTACACAGAAGGGAAGAACACAAGAAGAATTTGAAGGAAAAATAATTTTATTGATCGGAAGTATACGTCCATTACATCAAATAGCAAAAACAAAAAGGGGATAAAAACCCATAGGGCCTCAAGACTTCCCAGAAGGGCCTGCGTCCTCATCTAAGTTAAGGGCACGGGCTCCAGCCGTCTTATCCGGATCAGGACGAGATGAGGCAGGTTCAGGGGGAACAATTGATGAAACATCAAAGCCCGGGAACTGAACCTGGAATCTAGTTCGGAAGCTTTCAAAACCAAACAGGATCAGCTCATCACCCATCTGATCAACTTTATCTTTTAATATCATCTCAGTCTCAGCCCAGGGCATGATCAGTCGCCTCCTGAACCTTCTGATCGAAGGAATTCTGGAGATTAACCAACTCCGCCTCAAGCCCCGCAACCTTCCGAGCATTTATGTCCCTCTCAGACTCTACCACGGTAAGGTTGGTGGTTGTTTCCTTCAGATCCTCCTCAATGCTCTGGATTTTGGATCGGGCTGTCCCAAGCTCCACCCTCATCTGTTCCACTTCAGCCCGCAGCTTCTCGGCCTCCTCAAGGCCCATGGGGGTCACCATCAGAGCAGCCAAGCTATGCATACTCTACGTAAAGCAAGACAGACGGGTTAGATTGAACGAACAGACAGGCAGAAAAGTCAAGAAAAAGCTTCAGAAGCTACCTTCATCTGGAGACTCATCATCTCAGTCATCAGCTTGGAGGGGTCATCCCCTCTGTACTGATGCGGGCCATGAGCCCATATTTGATCAAACGCCCTCTTGGCGATCTGATAGTCCGGCTCATTAAACGGCTCGGACGATGCAGCAGGTGCCTTCCCCTTCCTAGCCCTCCTGCTCGGACCAGAAAAAATAGGAGGAGCAGCCGAAACAGGGATGGTAGGTTCAGCCTCCTTTTCGGCCTCGGCAGGAGCCGGCTCAGGAGAGCCAGAAATCAACCTCCTCCTCTTTACTTCAAGGGGGGCATCAGGCTCAGCTCGGGAGGAAGACTCCCCCGCCACTTAGGGGCATTCGGCACAGCCCATCTCGACGTCAACCTCTTCTTAAGCTTTGCATTACGGGCAGCCATCAAGTTTGCTGGAGTAATAATGACGGAATGAGCCCGGTCAGGAGTCGAAAGCAGTGCTCGGTACTGATCCCGCAGTACTTCAGTAAAGTCGGGCCTCTTCCAAACACTCTTATCTGCACACAAGTAAGGAAAGACATGTCAGCTTATCAGTTCGAAAGGCATAACAAGGCTAAAAGAAAGACTAAAAGAATAAGCCTCACCCCTATGACCCGTAACACGAGGGAACGACGAGGCCTCTCCTTTCTGAAAGCCTTCATGCTCCCATCCTCCTCCAACAAAGAAGTACCACTTCTTCCACGTCTTGTTGGAAGTAGGAACAGAGGTCAGGGGTCGAAACCCCTTCTCAAAGGACATATAGAAAAGGCCCTCTGCCTGCTTGAACTTCAGATCCATATTACTACGGATCAAGTCCAGAGACACATCCACCTTGTTCAGGTGTCCCAACACCACAAACCCTAAAAGCTGCCGCCAGCTATTGAGATTCAGGTCGGCAGGACAGAGCTTGAACCAACAAAAGAACTGCCTGACTAAATCCGGTAATGGGAGCCTCAAGCCCATTTCAAACCAGGCAAGGTAAACACAAATCTCCCTGGCTTCAACATTATGGGGACGATCCATGGGGCCTGGCGCTCTGCAGGTTACATTCGTGGGAAATTTAAATTTCACCCTCCATTCATCCAGAAGGCTCCGAGTGACAGCACTCTCACCCTCTTCTCTACGGGAAGACCTACCAGAGGTCTCCCCAGCCCTGTCTCGGGGCTCCTCAAAAGCATCAACTATCCTAACTCCAGGACTAGTGGGAGGATCAACAGACATCTCCCCAATAACTTCGGGAGCAGGATTACCCACATCTTCCACAGAAGACGGTACAGCCATCTCAGGAGGATTTCCCACTCCCTCATTCACAGTTGGGGATTCAGGAAGAGCAGACATTATTCCCAGACTTAAGAAGAAAGGAGCAAGAGAAGAGGAAAAATCAGTCGAACCTGTTCTAACTCAGGGAACCAGTACTCTTCAAGGTCACAGGAACCAACAATGGCGCACGAAATCTCCTAGCGCAGTGAAAATGACGGGGGAAAGGTTAGTCCAAAATCTCATCCTGTATTTATAAGCGCAATATTAGAAGGGACCCACCAATCCCAAGCGCCATAACGGTTCGGAACAATGATGATTTCGAGAAACCCGACTACCAGCCCAGTACAATGATGACCTTGAAAAGACCTAATCTCCGGCTGGGCAATAAAAGCCTTGGAAGGCGAACGGACAAGACACATGACTCTCCGAAAAAGGCTTAGCCCTAGTTGCTTGCTAGCATCAAACTAGGACTTGGGGGGGGAGTAACTGATATACCATAAAAGAACAGGCCAATCAACACTTGACACGTGTAACCGCAATCCGACCTATGCTCAGCCAACATGATTCTCATTTAGCCAATAAGGAAAAACTCAAGCATCCAGATCATCATACAAGGTCGGAAGTGGCCGAACATATATATATATATCTAGAACAAGGTCACAGGGTTCGGACCAACACTACAGAACTCGTCACCACCTTAGCGGATGCCGAGCAGGGAATAAGGAAGCGGTCTTCAACAAGGAAGCAGTCTCCAACAAGGAAACTACCATCTATGGTTATCTCTATGCAAGGTAGCCGCAATCTCCAGTAATCAAATCCCTATATTCATGGCTTCTATGGTTATCTCTATGCAAGGTAACTGCAATCTCCGGTGATCAAATCCCTATATTCATGGCTTCGAATCCTAACCAACTTAGGAAAGCCACGGCTTATAAATTAAACCCTAAAGGTACGCCTTATTCTCTATGCTCATTCTTTGGCTTTCAATACAGTTTTTCAATTCTCTTACTTACTTAAGCATCGGAGCGGCTACCGCCGGAGCCAATCCGGTGGTCCTCTGATCATCTCTCTAAGTGTTCTATAGGTCACGGAGCCCTCACGTGTTGCGAGTCAAAAAGTGCAGCATCATATATATAGACATGCAACTTTTATTTAGAGACTTCATTGTTTATGTTATGATATTTATTGCATGTTAGTAGCACTAATTATGTAGTAAGTTTCAGATGAGACCCGATTCGGTAAAAGGGTAGGATCAGGGTTCGCGATTCGAGATCCGCAGAGGGTGGGTTTCGGGTCGTGACAGCCGACCCTCTGGTCGTCCCTACTTTTTTCATTCATGTATCATAATAATAATGTGTAATGTATAAAAACTTTAAACAGTAAATCAGTAGAAGTCTTAAATACATAGTATGGTTTTACAATGTCAAAATAGAAACCAATATAACATCACCCTTAGGTGGTGAATACAATGGGAAAACTATGTCATGACTACTATGTTCCTTAAAATGTCCCCTTATGCTTTCAGACTCCTACTACGGTCTCGCAGCATCCCTACCAGAAACAAATAAGTAAGTTGAGTGAGCTAAGGAAGCTTAGTAAGTAAATTTCCATCGCTGACACTAGTTAGAGTTAACATAGAAAGAATATGAATCCATGATAACAAGAGTGTGAACATGATACCCAATAATAGGATAAGATGTTGTGATAGCCGATACGGATAAAATGTCACAATGACCAATGAATAGTACAAGTCATAATAATCAATCATGAGTAATGGATATAACATGAACATAGAAATCTCAATAGAAATCAGTCAACATAAATGTACTGTCACAATAAACTGAGAACAATTAATCGTAATCAGTAAGTGAACTCTCAATATAAGATTATTCATAAGGAATGACATAGTCCTATGAATCCAATAAACGAAATTATATCAGTCAAACATAAGTGATGCATTTACTCTGTTCAGGGCTTCGCAGGCCCTCAGTCTTTTGGGGCCCGGTATACCCTCATCGATAAGTGCACATAAAATGCCATAATAACTCAGTGTGTGAATATGCCATCTTTGCCATATATCCATTCACGGACTCGACCCGTAGGTCCTATCAACTCAGAAAGCATCAGATGGATATTGTGACTAAGCATAAATCCAGCATTCATAACATATCATGATTATTCATAATTCCATAAGAAGTGTACATAAATGAAATATCATTCATTCAGTAAAAACATGACAGTCAGCCTTTCCAGGCGTAGTACAAAGAGTATAATATAATCATCAATGGCATAGCAGTCATTCAATATCCACAAGATAGAACAATATCACATTGTGGAAGCAATAAACATTTGGTACGTAAAAGAGTACAATGTTGGCAATAATAGAATAAACATGGCTTGGAATACCACATGTAAGAGATTGAGTTTTACTTACCTTTTAATTGCCCGTTATATCTTAGTATTCACTTACTTTCTCCTTTTTCTTTAAAGTTCCTATAATCAGTAGACACATCTCAGCTCAATACTACATATGGCCTATTGCCCTTTAAATTAGTCAATGTCATGCATATCGATATCATAGGTATTTTATTTAGGTAAACGGACTTTACCATTGAGTCTAGAATGTCCGAAATAATAAAAATTTACTATTTATTTGTTTTAACCAGAATCCCTTTGACTCATATTTGACTCAGGGGCATTTTGGTCATTTGGCACTTTTATGGGTCTCTATTTTTTGAAGTTTCATCTCGTAGAACAGACCCTGCCATTGGGTCCAGAATGTCCAAAATAATACGATTACACTATTCACTTAACTTATTTGGACATCAAAATTTATTTTAATACATATCTTAATTAATTAAATTAATTTATTATAATAATAATAATATATATTATTTAACTTGAAACTTGACCACACGTGCCTTAGTGGCACGGTGGTTCCCTTGGTTGGTATAAGGGCTTCAGTCCACGCACGTCAGGGATCCCAGCCGCAACCTTCCTCCCCTTATTTTTCTCCTAACTGTTCTTAATAAAATCAAACCAAGGCTCCAAATGACGCTGTGCTGGCTAATCATAGGTGCAGTCGGGCAGGTTTTGACCCGACCCGAGATCCAACCCAACCCTTAACAGTACCTCATTCTTCATGATTTTCCAACAGTAGCTCAAGTCACCGTCTCTGGTGTTAATGACCGGACTGCACCATTTTCTCAATTTTTTTCTTCATTCTTTCTAAGTTTTAAAGCTTATTTTCACTTCTAATCATCCTAAAACACATTTTAGGACCTCTATATATCATTTTTAACCCCTAAAACTCATTGAAAACCTTTGTTTCAAAAATTTTCATTTTCTGATAAAATCTTTTTCTCCCTTATTTCTTCACCATTTAACAGACGGTTTCTTCCTAGGTGTTCTATTCTCTTCATAGATTAGCATCATGAAATTATTTACAAGCTTTATCAACATCTACAAAAACCCCAAAAAATTAAAAATTCAGAAATAGGAAAAGTTTCTGAACTCGCCTTACCTCTGTAGTATCCTCTTTTCTCACTTCTGTTTTTCCACCTCTAAGCCTTCGTAGAATCCTCCTTCTCTCTAGCTTTCTTGTTTGTTCTTGGTTTCTCCTTCTTTTCTTCTGATTTTCTTTCAAACTCCTCTCTTCCTTTTATAGGCCAAAATCACCGCCATCTTTTCACCTTTAGCTTCTTCCTCTCTCCTTCCTTTTTCTTTTCCTCTTCCTCCCTTTCCTGACTTTCTTGCTTTGATCTTTTCCTTTTTTGAATTCTTGACCTCCCTCATTTAATGTTGCTTTGACTTTTTTGTACGTTATATATATATATATATATATATATATATATATATATATATATATTATATGTAAACACACATTAACACACTCTACAACACACATACACTTGCCGATTTCCTTTCTGCCTCTCTCTCTCTCTCTCTTTATATATATATATATATATATATATATAGTATTCTACTCATTTACATGGATATATATATATATATATTGTATTGTTGCATATACATATATATATATATATACACTTATATATATATATACGGTTTATTCATACACATACTATTCACGTATATATACTATTATATATACTTGTATGAAATATATTACTATGTACATATAGATACATATGTATACCTATATATACATATATATATATAGACATGTATATATGTATACTTACACATGTACGTATCTATGTACACGTTTCTCCGTATAGTTCGTTTTCTCAAATGGGCGTCTTTCAGGTACTCGGGATTGCCTAAAATCATAAATTGTGTATCCATTATAGTATGTGTATTCAATTACTGTACAGTTAATTAATTCAGTGACCCGTTCAATTTGCCTCGGAATGGTTACTTAATCCTGTGCACTAACTTCTTTATTTTTTATATCATTATGATAACTCGGTTATATTTTGGTATTACATTCATTGGCTTAGTTTGTCTTGAAATTATTATTTGACCCCCCTTTTTTTTGGGTGTTTTTGGAATTAATCCTATTTATTTGGGTTGGCATGTTACATTCTACCCCCCTTAAAATGAGTTTTGTCCTCAAAACTTGGATGTTCATATCTAGGAAGCTTTATTATCTTCTCATGCCAATTTTGTTATCATAGTTCCCTTTTGGACTTATCTCTAGCATTCAGATACTAGATTCTCAAGCAAAAATGTTTTTTTTTTTTTATACAAGGTTTACAGTTCTTTTGTATTCCTCTTTGTTTTAATTCAATAGCGAATTTTGAAAGTCAAGGGTTTGACCTTTTAACTTCCTTGAGACTTTAAACTCATTATGTCACGACCCGAAACCCACCCTGTGCGGATCTCGTATCGCGACAGCCACCCTTCAACCCGGAGACCTTAGGGCAAGGCTCACATAAGCAACAGTATCGGATGGCGGTGCGGTCTTGGTTTGCGGAAGTGTAAAAAAAAAATTTTCTTTTCTTTTCTTATTTAAAACTTTTGCACATTCGTCCAGTACTGTCACTCTTCATAGCGGTACACATGATAATACATTCAAAGCATAAATAAAAGTTCTAAGGTTTTATACATATTACATAGTCAAATGCCTCTAGGACTTAAGTACATATTGTCCAAAGTCTATTACATTATAATCCATCCAACTATAGATTCTAACTACTTCCAAAAGTCTATAATCCTATTTAGCCATTAGTCATTATCCCAAAATGGAGCACGGCTCCCACTCATCGTCAGTACTTGAAAAATGTTAGGGAATAGGGTGAGCTTCGAGAAGCCCAATGAGTAATTCCTGCAATTGTCATGGGTTTTCAATTAGTAGTGTTTTCGCACATGAGAGTTTATAAAATATTCACTACCAATTGCTTGTATACTTTGAACATAGAGCATATGCATTCTTCATACTAGATAGCTTTGAAACATTTAAAGTATTCAAGCTAAAGATATATTTCTTCAAATAGAGTATATGCACTTCAAAACATATAGACATGCATAGGAAAAATAGGGGTAAAAACCTGCTTCCATTTCCAAAAGCGTTACTTCAAAACATATAAACATACATAGGAAAATGAAGGTAAAACTTTCTTCCATTTCCAAAAACATTTGTCATCTTTTCTCTTTAATTAGGTGGAATCTGTTTTGAACCAGACTCCCGTTTTATTGCAATGCTACGATCTTATTTGCCTGGGGGATTAGATCCTGCTACCGGGCATTTCACATTTCAGGTCAATTGAATTTCGAAGAAACCCAAAATCCTGAACTATGCGACATTTCACATGACAGGGCAATTGAGTTCTGAAGAAACCCAAAATCCTGACTATGCGACATTTCACATGATAGGGCAATTAAGTTCCGAAGAAACCCAAAATCATGACTATGTGATTTTTACATTGTTATCTTGTAAAACATTTATCACACGGCTTCTTCAAATAGATACTTTTCATGAGTATTTAAAACATGACGTTCATGATTTCATGATAGGATCTTCAAATACTTGGAATAATCAAATTCAGAATATTTAAGAAAATTGGCATTTTACTCAGGCATGCTAAATATTTTGAAGAAAGGAACTGTATATAAAAATATTTAATGAGCATGTCATAACAGAATATTTTAAACAGGAATCGTATAAAGACTAAATTTGATACTTAAAGTGTCATTCAAGTCCGTGGAATTAAATTTTCACTTCAAATGCAAGATTACTCACCTTATACGTCTGGGTTGGCGCTATTGATGTGCCTTTCCCTTTCCTTTTTAGTTCCTAAGAACAATTCATAATAGTCCATTAACTTCACATTCACTTCAAACATCTCCTACTGATGCATCTTAACTTATGCTTAGATCTTATTGAATCCTAACTTTAATCTTAGGCGTTATACATTTAAGGTATACTCTTCTGGTAGCTCTATTTACTTTAATTTAAATTTAATTACTTCACGTGTTTACGTGTCACGTCTTTTCGTATCTTATTTTCACGTACGAGCCTTAGTTTATTACTTCGGTAATATTCTAAGTCATAGTCACCTGACTGATGCTATTCATCAAATTTTATGTCTTTTTATTTTATACACTTCTTTTGATCGAATAGACTCTACCATTGAGTCCGGGGCATCGAAGAAAGTCAATTTAGGCTCTCACGGAACTCAGTTTGGGGTTTGGTAGTAGTAGGGGCATTTTGGTCATTTAGCTTTTCTACGTGTCTTAATTTTTTCTTACTTTGTTTCACAATTTGAACCTCACCATTGAGTCTGAAACGTTAAAGAAAGTCAATTTAGACCCTCTTTGGTTTCAATTTGGTTTTACGGGTACTAGGGGTAGTTTGGTCATTTTACCCCTTTACGTGTCTTTATTTTTTGGGACTTCGTCTCATGACGTGAACCTTACCATTGGATCTGGAATGCCCAAAATAGTCAGAATACACTATTTGTTTACTTTTTTTGGACTTCGTTTGCCTCGTTTATGGCGTAGGGGCATTTTTGAAATATTTTTCATTTAAATATTATCAATTTAATATTTAATTTATTTTGGTTGGGCCTTAGTAAAATTATTAGAAGTTCTGGGGGTCAAAATCTAATTTTTTTAAGTTTCAATCTGAACCAATTGGTTCAGTTCAAATTTAAGTGAACCGGTCCGGTTTTCATTAAACCAACCGGTTTAGTTGGTTTACACGTAATGCTGACGTCAGCCCTAATGTTTAAAAAAATTATTACTCCACACGATGTCGTCACACTTAAACCTTTGGTGCAACGGGTCGGGCTCTGACCCAAACCCAGATCCAACCCAACCCATTTCGACCCGAACAGTGTCATCTTCCTCATTCAATGAAGACTGCGTAGCCCTAGTTCCCGAAGTTAAAAAGCTTTAATTTCGTGCAATTTTATTCACCCAATCCCTACTATTTTCACTTCAAAATATTTCTGAGGCATCAAGAATTAATTTGGCATTTGTTTTAGGGGTTGCATTGGCCTCACAAGTTCGGGCAGAGGGTTGATAACCCAACCTGTAATTCGTTCATACACACTCGTTTCATCACCATTTTTAATGGAGTTTGGTTTTGTGTGATCCTCATGGAATGAGGATTCAATCCCTATTCTTAAAAACAGGTTTAGGGGTTTATTTTGGAAGTTGAGTTCTAAACCCGTAACCTGAAATCTCAGATTTCTAGGGTTTATGTTGAGTTGTAAGGTCGTGGTCAAGTGTTTTTGGAACACCCATAGGGTCTATTTGAGGTCCCAACCAACGAAATAGGGTTTGGTTTCGATGGATTCAGACCTACTCTCACCAAGCTCAATAATGGAGGTTTGGTGTACAACTAGTGTTTCTGATGTGTTTTAGAGTCCATTATTCATGACTTGTTCACGTCTATTTATTTTAAACATCATATATACAAAATCAAAAGCTAAAACAATCCATACATAGGTAAATTCTAGAGAGAGAAAATGTTGGGTTTTTGGTGTTTTTACCTCAAAGGTGGCCTCCTTCTCCTTCTCCTTCCTCTGATTTCTCCCTTCTTCTTCTCAAAACTCTTTCTCTCCCTCTCTCTGTATGACTGAACGTGGTGTGGTGTGTGTGTAAACAATATGTGTATATGTATATGGGTGTACACTTGATCATTGTGATTTCTGATTTCTCCCACCTACCAAGCTAACTTGTGGCAGCATCTCTAATGAGTATCCTCCCACTCCACTGTTTTGGGTAGGCTATAATTGGGCTGTGTATGAGTGTGTGTGTTTTGTGCATATATATATATATATATATAAAATATTACACACATGCCACACACTTTGAGACACACACCCACGCACCTATGCAGCCGACACTCTACCCACACACTTAGTCACATTTCAACACACATACTAATTTTTTACATATATGTAGATATATATATTTATATATGTGTGTATATACATTAAATTTTCTTATATACATGGATGCATATATACTTGGCCACATGTACATGGACACAATACACCTTTAATGTGTGTATGTGTGTGTCATCATATTATGACAACAAATAATTTCTTACATTAAATTAATTAATTATTTTAAAAATTAATTATTCTTTTACGTGTATAATCCTTTACAATAATTTTCCATAACCTCGTAATATGTGCCTAGATCTTATACTCGTATGAAGGATCGACGGTTAACGTGAAAACGTATAATTTCTATGGAACTGACAAGTTGGTGACTGCAATAAAAGTGATGTACAATCGTCCTGTGTTTTCAGGACTCTTACGAAAAGCCCTCGTGTTGGGGTTGAAACCGACCTCGCTATATAAGGTCTCAATCACCACTTTATAATCAACGATTTAATGATCCCTAATTCAGGTCGGGGTATTACACATTGTCCCTAAAGTTTAGTATTAACATTCCCATGTGTATTTCTTTAGTTCTTAGATCTATGGCTAGGGGTCTATTATTTTCATTACTTACCCTGAGTCATCTTTTAAGTTATTTGACTATTTCTCCTTGTTACCTGTATCTTGAATAGTTCCACGTCTAGTCGTTATCTCATTTGGTACTAAGTTGTGATTACCTTACTGCTCATGGTCTCCCAACTTCCAGTAGCATTGTATGGCACATCATGTGCCAGGTAAAGGTATCTAGTATCTTGATCTTTTCTTTTCTATTCGTTTCTTTGGTAGTGGTCATAGGAAGTCAACGGTGTAACTAGACTACACCACTTCCAACGTTTAGAGTGTTTTGGGCCTCTCATTCAAGTACTTTATGTTTTACATTATTAATTCATATGGAGGCTTAGAATAATGATTAAGGAGGAAAAGATTAGAGTTTCACCTGTCTGAAGCCTAGTAAACAGCTTCTTTCCTCTCTGGTCACTTTCCTCTCAATTTCCCCCCTTTATTTATTTGTTTATTTTTTTATATTTATATATATATATATATATATATATTATTTTATTTAAAATTTTTTCCAATTTTTATTTTTGGTTTTTTTTTATTTTTTTGTTTTTGTTACGAATCTTGTCTTGGATTCACTACATGAATTTGGTTACGAGATTTGCAACATCACTCGTTTAAGTTCCTTTTTGTCTATTGGACTTTATCTAACTATAACAATTATTGTGTTTCCCTTTAGCATTTTCAGCATCATATTTGTAACACCCCGACGCAACGAAAACGGTAAAGCTCTAAGTAATACTTAGAAACCAAAACCTCAAACCAAAACCTCAAATAGCAAGGTCGGTTACATCACTTGCACTCATCCAGTGACCTCATTAAATATTTTCATGTCGATCGTCAAACCTTAATTTCGATCATTAGTTGGGCCTTAACATTACGTAATAAGGAAACTAATATTATGAACCAATGTTGTTATATACTAAAATATATATATATATATATAAAAAAAAACTATATATATATATATATATATGAATACATGTAAACTATACAAAAATAAATAAAATATAAAATCATATATGTATGTAAACTAATGTAATTATAATCTAAGATATACAATTATGCCTATATATCTATACACATGTGTACAGCTGCCTAATACATATATATATATATATGTATACATATATTGGTATAAAGAAAATACAAGAAATAGAAATCAGAAAAGAAAATTGTAAAATTAATGAGGGAAAAAGAGAGAGTTAGTGGAATATACAGCCTTGCAGCTGTTCTCCACCAGAGGGGCATTGGCCGGTAGCAGCAGAAGATGTGGCAACCATGGGAGGTGTGGGAAATGGAGGATTTGAGGTGTCTCCATGCATGGATTAATGCCAACAGGTGGCAATGCCACCGATTGCATGTTGGTTCATAAGGAAATAAAATGGGCAAAGAGAGAGAAAAATGCACAGAAGTTGGTCTCGAAAGAGAGCGAGAGTCTGTAGAGCAGAAACGGAAGAGAGAAAATTTGGAGAAGAAAACCACAGAACAGGTATACATTCCATTTGAATTTTGTTTATTTATGTTTAGAAGCATGCAACTTTAGAAATGTAATCTACATAATATAAGCTTTAACTTGCGAGAAAAACGACCAAAAATCATCCAAAATTAACCGAGAAATTTAGAAATTTAATTAGATAAAATTCTGGTAAAAGTCTGAATTTAGTTGAACCGAACCTAAATTGGTGTGTTGAGGTTTAACCTAGACCTTAATAGGGTTCCTAAACCACTAACCCGCGACCATAAAACCCAAGGAATGACCTCTAAAACTTCGGTTGCAGGTTTTATTATTAAAACTCAATTTCAGTTTTAGAGTTCTAAACTCGTTTTTAAGAATAGAAATCAAACCTCCATACTGTAAGAAACACGTAGCACCAAACCACATTAAAAATGGTCGTAAAATGGAGATTTATTGTCAAGTTGCAGGTTTGAATATCGTTTACCAAAACACAACTAGGAGCTTGAGTTAGATCCCTAGATCAATGCTAAACTGCTCCTTGATACCATATAAATCATTTAGAATCAATAGCAGAGTAAGAAAGTAGTTCAAAACACACGAAATTAAAAGAAAAGATTTGCAGAAAATTAGGGTTACAACGGTGGATCAGGGGGAGATGATGAACAGCATTGGGTCATATGGGTTGGGCCGGATCCAGGTTCGGGTCGGGGCTCGACCCGTAGCACAAAAGGGGTAAGTGGGACGACGTCGTGTGAAGCAGTGATATAATTTTAAGTGTAGGGCTGACGTCATCATTACGTGGCAAGCAACCAAACTGGATTGGTTCAGTTGCAACTGAACCGGTTCAGTTAAAATGAAACTGAACCCTTTGGTTCAGTCTGAAAGTTTGAGAAATTGCATTTCGACCCCAGAACTTCTAGAAATTATACTGTGGCCCAACCAAAAATTACATTAATAGAATAATATTTAAATACAGAAATTATGAAATTGCCCTTGGATCTAAAACCAGTCAAACGAAGTCCAAATAAAGTAAACGAATAGTGCATTTTAACTATTTTGGACACTCTAAACCCAATGGCAGGGGTCCGTTTCACAAGACGGGACTCCAAAAAATTAGGACACGTTAAAGTAAAAATTACCAAATTGCCCCTGACATGTCCAAAGCCAAATTAAAAGCCGAGAACGTCTAAATTGACTTTCTTTGACGTTCCGAATTCAACGGTGAGGTCCGTGTCATGAAATGAAGTATGGAAAAATATGACACGTAAATACTTAAAGTATAAAATTAAACTTTAAAATTTAGGAAAGCTATCAGAAGAGGATACGTTAAGAGGTTAGCACTTAGGTTAAAAGTTGGGATTCTAAACATAAAATAAGAACATCAATAGGAGATATTTGAAGTACTTCTGAACTTAATAGATTATTTATGTATGGTTTAGGAACTTCGAAGGAGAAAGGAAAGGCTGGACAATATTAGCATCAACTTTAAAGATTAAGGTGAGTAACCGTGCATTTGAAGTGGAGATTTAACTCCACGGATTTGAAGATGTTTTAAACTTCAAAATATCTGAAGCATTGAATGTTAAATTCCATATTTCATGATTCCTGTGTTGAAATATTCCGCTCTTATAATTCTCTTGTGACATGTTCAGTGAATAATCTTTGTTACAATTCTCTTTGAAAGTATTTAACATGTTGACCATGTTCTGAAATTGTATTCCAACTATTTGAAGATTCTATCATGAAATCTTGAACATCATATTTTAAATGCTCAAAAAACGCATATCTTAAAGAAGTCATATTTAAATACTCATAAAAAGTATTTCTTGAAGAAGCTAAAGTTTTGCCAGATAAGGGCGAGGCGAACATAAGCAACAGTATCGAACAGCAGTGCGACCTTTGGTTGTGGAAGCGTGAAAAACTTTTTCTTTTCTTTTTAAAATCTGTCGCACATCCGCCCGGTACTGTTGCTCTTCATAGCGGTACATATGATAATAAAATCAGAGCATACTAAAATTTAAAGTTTTATTTACATTACATATCCGGTTGCCTCTCGGCTTAAGTACATACTTTCCAAAATCTATTACATCAAAATTTGACCTCCACGGGTCCTAATATTTTTAACAGTCCTCGATCAAAATGGAGTTGTTGATCAACTACGAGTCCTAGTACATCAACCCTGATCAATGGAGCTGCCAAACGTCAATCCTCAAAAAGGGCAAGACTCCTATTCATCATCAATACCTGAAAAAATGTTAGGGAATGGGGTGAGCTTCGAGAAGCTCAGTGAGTAATTCCTGCATCTGTTATGGGTTTTTAATTGGCAGTGGTTTCGCACATGAGAGTTTATAAAATATACACTACCAATTGTTCGTACATTTGAACATAGAGGATATGCATTCTTCATAACAGATAGCTTTGAAACATTAAAATTATTCAAGCTAAATATGTATTTCAGCAAATAGAGTTTATGCATTTCAAAACAAATAAACATGCACACTGAAAATGGGGGTGAAAACCTGCTTCCAGACCCTAGTTTTACTTCAGGGAGATCTCGTTGCCTGGGGGATTAGATCCTGCTACAGGGCATCTTCTGAATTGAGAACCCGAAGGGTGCTTAATATTTGTGATGCTTATGCATCATTATCTGGCAAAACTTTAGCTTCTTCAAGAAATACTTTTTATGAGCATTTAAATATGAATTCTTCAAGAAAATTGTAAAATTAATGAGGGAAAGAGAGAGACTTAGTGGAATATACAGCCTTGCAGCTGTTATCCACCTGAGGGGCATTGGCCGGTAGCAGCAGAAGATGTGGCAACCATGGGAGGTGTGGGAAATGGAGGATTTGAGGTGTCTCCATGCATGGATTGATGCCAATAAGTGGCAATGCCACCGATTGCATGTTGGTTGATAGGGAAATAAAACGGGCAAAGAGAGAGAAAAATGCACAGAAGTTGGTCTCGAGAGAGAGCGAGAGTCTGTAGAGCAGAAACAGAAGAGAGAAAATTTGGAGAAGAAAACCACTGAACAGTTATACATTCCATTTGAAGTTCGTTTATTTATGTTTAGAAGCATGCAACTTTAGAAATGTAATCTACATAATATAAGCTTTAATTTGCGAGAAAAACGACCAAAAATCATCCAAAATTAACCGAGAAATTGAGAAATTTAATTGGATAAAATTCTGGTAAAAGTCTGAATTTAGTTGAACCGAACCTAAATTGGTGTGTTGAGGTTTAAACTAGACCTCAATAGGGTTCCTAAACCACTAACCCACGACCATAAAACCCAAGGAATGACCTCTAAAACTTCGGTTGCAGGTTTTATTATTAAAACTCAATTTCAGTTTTAGAGTTCTAAACTCGTTTTTAAGAATAGAAATCAAACCTCCATACTGTAAGAAACACGTAGCACCAAACCACGTTAAGAATGGTTGTAAAATGGAGATTTATTGTCAAGTTGCAGGTTTGAATATCGTTTACCAAAACACAACTAGGAGCTTGATCTAGATCCCTAGATCAGTGCTAAACTGCTCCTTGATACCTTATAAATCATTTAGAATCAATAGCAGAGGAAAAAAGTAGTTCAAAACACACGAAATTAAAAGAAAAGATTTGCAGAAAATTAGGGTTACAACGATGGATCGGGGGGAGATGATGAACAGTGTTGCGTCAAATGGGTTGGGCCGAATCCAGATTTGGGTCGAGGCCCGACCCGTCGCACCAAAGAGGTAAGTGGGACGACGTCGTGTGAAGCTGTGATATAATTTTAAATATAGGGCTGACGTCATCATGACATCATCATTACGTGGCAAGCAATCAAACCGGATTGGTTCAGTTGCAACTGAACCGTTTTAGTTAAAATGAAACTGAACCCTTTGGTTCAGTCCGGAAGTTTGAGAAATTGCATTTTGACCCTAGAACTTCTAGAAATCATACTGTAGCCCAACCAAAAATTAAATTAATAATATTTAAATACAGAAATTATGAAATCGCCCCTAGATCAAAAATCAGTCAAACGAAGTCCAAATAAAGTAAATGAATAGTGCATTTTAATTATTTTGGACACTCTAAACCCAACGGTGGGGTCCATTTCACGAGATGGGACTCCAAAAAATTAGGTCACGTTAAAGTAAAAATTACCAAATTGCCCCTAACATGTCTAAAGCCAAATTAAAAGCCGAGAACGTCTAAATTGACTTTCTTTGACTTTCCGGATTCAACGGTGAGGTCCGTGTCATGAAATGAAGTATGGAAAAATATGACACATAAATACTTAAAGTATAAAATTAAACTTTAAAATTTAGGAAAGCATATCAGAAGAGGATACGTTAAGAGGTTAGCGCTTAGGTTAAAAGTTGGGATTCTAAACATAAAATAAGAACATCAATAGGAGATATTTGAAGTACTTTTGAAGTTAATAGATTATTTATGTGTGATATCCCGACCCGGGATACGACACGTATACCGAGGACAAGTTGATTGAATAGTATAATATGGGCTATTTAGAACTCTAAATTATTTTATTGTATCTACAGAATAGTATTAGTGATATGGCCAGTGTCGGGTAACACCCGAGCAACTCAGAACCTTACCTTGAAAAGCGTGCATGCATGCAACCTAGGCATGCATACGTACGTACACATGCATAATTCATAGAATATTAGTGTATGTGTACGTGATTAGAAATACCGTTATACGTATATATATGATTATAATGACATGTATAAAACTATGTATTTCATAAGTATATATATGTATAATGTAATCTATTATGTATATAAATTAAAGATAAAGAGAAAAACAAGAAAGGAAGCTTCCAAACAAATATCAGTGTGTGTGCACATCACTTGTGTGTGTGTGTGCATCACTGTGTGTGTGTGTGTGTTTGGGAAACCCACCAACCGACTTGGTGAGGTGGTGGGTGTGTATAAGTAATACATGTATATATATATATATGTATGTATATGAGGTACGTGGATGGAGGAGATTTAAGGGGTAGTTCTCTGCAGTCAAGGATGACTGCAAGAGAGAGAGAGAGAGTGTGATAAGGTAGAGAGAGAAGAGGCGGTGGGTGTTTTGTATATACATATATATGTACGGGTTGGTGAGTTGAGAGGTTAGAAAAGAAGGGAAAGGTCAGGAACTAAAGGGGAGAAGAACAGAGAAAGATTGAAGCAGAAACAAAGAGGTTTGGGAGGGTCTCAGTGGGCTAAAAACCGAAACCCAAGTAAGAGTTTGAAGTTCTGCTTTTACAATTTAGAGCATGAAGCTTAAATATAATTGTAGGGTCTAAATCAGCATAAAAAATGTAACTTATTGCAAAAAGAATGATAGAAAATGGTTTAGAAATCAAAGAGAAAAACAGAGTTGCAGGTTGATGAATAATCTCGGGTTCCATGAATTTTATGTTTCAAACTTGTTTTAAAGTTTCTAAAAATGATCTAATGAGGTGCAGAAACATGCTAGAAGAATTCTAGGACCAAAACCGTGCCTTAACATTCACGAAATAGAAAATGAATCCTGGCCGGAGAATCGGCCGGAGTTGAATAAATCCCTATTCGTGAAGATGGGGAGGGTTTTAGGGCAAGCCGAGGCTAGGGTCGAGATCCTTGAAGTGAAGGGAATGGAACTGCATTGAAAATAGGTTTAAAAATGATCGGATTTAGGTTGCCGTCACCAGAGATGGTGACGGAACCCTAATGTTCTCTCACCGGAATATCGGGGAAGACGACTGTTAAGTCGTGGGTCTATTCGGGTTAAAAAGGAACGGGTCTGGGTTGGATACGGGTCGGTACCCGACCGGATATGAAACGGGACCGAAACTGTGTCGTTTGGCTTTTTAATTTAAAAGGGTTTTGGGCTGTTTGGTTGCAGCGACAATAAATAGAAATGGGGTTTGGGGGTTATCCAAACCACCGATAAGGATAGGGACTGGATTATTGAAATCCGGTTCTTGAATGAAACTGAACCGTTTGGTTCAGGAGAAGGACTAACCGGTTTAGGGTTTTTAGGTCTGAACCAACTGGTTCAGACCGCAGCTTTTAGAAATTGTGAACCGGCCCCAAATGTTTTGAAAAATTACACTAAGGCCCAAACAGAAAATTAATTAAATATTAATTTTTACAATAATGCCCCTATTTCAAATATGGGTCAAACGAAGTCCAAATGAGACAAATGAATAGTCAAAACTTATTATCTCGGACGTTCTGAGTCCAATGGTGGGGTCCGTTTTACGAGATGAGACCCCGAAGGATAAAATACCGTAAAAATGCAAAATGACCATTTTACCCTTTTTAGTACAAAAGTCCAAATGGAATTCCGCGAAAGCCTAAACCGACTTTCTTCGGCGTTCCGGACTCAATGGTAAAGTCTAAATTAGTATTTGAAATACTTATGATAGAAAGGCATAAAATTTGATGAATAGCATTTATTCTGAAACGTATTCACTGATATATAGGAAACTCGAAAGGCAAGGGTATACTCACGAATTTCTGAGATAGAAACACGATAGAGGTAAGTGGATCACTTTCTCTTCCATGTGGTGTTTCTAAAGCCAAGTTTATTCCTTACTGCCAAATTTGTACTCTTGAAAGTACCTCACGTTATTGTTATCCACAATGCGATATTGTTCTATCTTGTGGACATTGATTGACTATTGTACTATTGTTATCATATTGAACCATGCCTTGAAAGGCTTACTGTTATGCTTTACTGTATATATGATATTCCATTTTCATACTCCTTATGGAATCACAAATGATCATGCTATGTTTATAAATGCTGGAATTGTGGTTAGTCACAATATCCATCCAATGCTTCTGTGACGAACTAGTCCGTGAACGGACGTGTGCCAAAAGATGTGAGTTTAACTGAGAGGTATGCCGGGCCTCGAATTACGCAGAGGGGCTGCCATTCCCTACTACAGATTATAAGCATCTCCATTGGATTATTGTTATGGATATATTGTTGAATGGCTACTGTACCTTATGGATTACTGTTTCTTATGGATTATTTTACGTTGTTCATTGGTTTGATTGTAATCGTTTAATTGTGGCAGTACTCTCATTGTGACAGGTTATTGTTGAGAAACCCTTATCACTGCATATTTATTATTCCTGATTGTATATTGTGCCCCACTATTTATTGGCCATCATGGCAACCGTTCTCATTGGCTATCACAACATCTCCTTCTTATGATTGGCTATCATATTTTATTCATGGATTCATGTTCTTTATAATCATCGATACCAGTGTCGGAGATCTGGTTTACTTGCTGAGCTTCATAGCTCATTCCACCCCACTTACCCCCATTTCAGGTGATGATGCTGCGAGACCCCAATAGGAGTCTGAGAGCGTAGGGGGACATTTTGAAGTACTGTATCAGTCTATGTTAGTTCTCCCATGTATTCACCACCCCCGGGTGCTGGTTACGGTTTAGTTCTCATTTTGTTTTATGTAGAACTATGTCATGTATTTAATAGACTTCCGTTGTTTAATTTATATAAAAGACTTCCACTGGATTACTGTAATTGATAAAGGCTTCCGCTGTTCATTGTTTAAAATTTTTAATACATTGCATATTAGTATTATGATACTGGAACGAAAAAAGTAGGGACGGCCTTCGGGTCGACCCTGCGACACGAGATCTGCATAGGGTGGATTTCGGGTCGTGACAGCTTGGTATTAGAGCTATAGGTTCGATTGTGAGTCATGGGAGGTAGGACTGGAGTTAAGACTACTAGATATGACTGATACTTTATATTTTACAATCATGGACTAATTGCCTTATACATTGACTGGTTATCTCATTAGTTATTTCATTGGTTATCTTATTGGTTATCTTATTGGTTATCATCACGGGTAATCCTTACAGACATGGTAAACACGAGGCAAGGTCCGTTACCTATGGATCGTTTAGAACAACTGGAAAGAATGATGCGGACTATCATTGAAAGTCTACCACAGATTCAGGCTGGTGCTAACCAACCGGCACAGCCAGTACAACAGGAGCAGCCTGTCAACACAGGCGACAATGTAGGAAGTCGTCAAGGAAACGAGCGAGATGCTACGTACTTGTATGAGCGGTTTCAGAAAATGAAACCCCCGACTTTCGACGGTACAGGAGGAGCCACTATAGCTGAGGAGTGGTTATTAGAGATGAACAGGGATCTTCAAAATCCTGATATGCACTGAAGTCCAAAAAGTGGCATACGCCACTTATTTGCTCAAAGGTATGGCACATAAATGGTGGATGATAGAAGAAGATAAAGAGCCAGGCATGAACTGGCAACGATTTACTGATATCTTCAATAAGAAGTACTTCTCCCAAGAAGTACGAAACCGGAGAGTTGCTGAGTTCATGGTACTGCAACAGGGGGCAATGACAGTGGAGCAATACGAGGCCAGATTTACTGAGTTAGCCAGATTTGCCCCTGGTGCTATCAGTACCGAGGACTTAAAGGCTCGCAAATTTGAGGAAGGACTGAAGTGGCCTATCAAAGATAGACTGGTGTCCCATCGACTGACTACTTATGATGATGTCGTGGAAACGGCACGGATCATAGAAAGGAGTGGTGAGGAGTACGCCAAGAGACGAGGGAACCAGAAACAGGGAGGTAACCAGAGTAGGGGGCAAGGGCCTTCTTCCTCTGGACTAGGACCTACATTTATTAGACCAGGGACTGAATCCCAAACCACAGAGCCCATTCAGAGGAGACCAGACCATACTAAAGGAAGCGCTACCCAATGCACTCGCTGCCAGAAGGTCCACAAAGGCCAGTGCCTTAGGGGTAGCAACACTTGTTACTATTGTGGCAAGGAAGGGCATATTGCGAGACTATGTCCCCAGAATGCTCAGGCCACAGCTAGTATTGCCTCAGTTGGACCAACAACACCAGCAACAGCAGCACCTAGACCCCCGACCCAAAGAAATGGACAGGGGAACGTCTAGCAGCAGGCAGGACGAGTTTTCTCTATTTTCCCAGAGGATGTGCAGGCTACAACCTCTGGAGTCGCAGGTATTCCTTTAGTCTACCTATAGCCTGCCCACATTTCACTTGGTACTCAATATTTACATCCCTATATATATTGCTGGATTGAACATAGACATAGAACTCTTACGTGACATATTAATTGCTCAAATTTTCACAAGATGATGATAGAATCTAAGAAAACGATACCCTTAGAGTTACTTGTATTAAATTATGTTTTATGCCGCTTTCTACGTATGTTACTAACTGAATATAGACACTGAACGCTTAGGCCATTTAACTTATTGCTTACTGATTGTCAACAGAACCATCATTGAACCATGTTAAGGTATAGAACTCATGAAATACAGACTAGGAACCGATAGGAAGTCTGTGAGCTCCATGTAACACTGTTGGAATAATATACCCCAGGTATATTAGTAGACTGATTGAATAAAATTGTAAATGCCACGTTTAGGATTCGAGGTACGCTCGAAAATTATAGAAAGAATCTTACAATGATTGATGTGACAGTAAAACTTGATCTGATGTGACAGTAAAACTTGATTCTCAGCAAATATGAAACGACTAACTCAGTTAGGTCATGATGCTAAGAGAACCACGGAAATCACGAAAACCACCGGAGTTAGAACCGTTAAGTTTGCAGACAAACTTATTTTTAAGGAGGTAAGAATGTGATATCCCGACCCGGGATACGACACGTATACCGAGGCAAGTTGATTGAATAGTATAATATGGGCTATTTAGAACTCTAAATTATTTTATTGTATGTACAGAATAGTATCAGTGATATGGCCAGTGTTGGGTAACACCCGAGCAACTCAGAACCTTACCTCGAAAAGCGTGCATGCATGCAACCCATGCATGCATACGTACGTACACATGCATAATTCACAGAATATTAGTGTATGTGTACGTGATTAGAAATACCGTTATACGTATATATATGATTATAATGACATGTATAAAACTATGTATTTCATAAGTATATATATGTATAATGTAAATGTATTATGTATATAAATTAAAGATAAAGAGAAAAACAAGAAAGGAAGCTTCCAAACAAATATCAGTGTGTGTGTACATCACTGTGTGTGTGTGTGTGCATCACTGTGTGTGTGTGTGTGTGTTTGGGAAACCCACCAACCGACTTGGTGAGGTGGTGGGTGTGTATAAGTAATACATGTATATATATATATATGTATGTATATGAGGTACGTGGATGGAGGAGATTTAAGGGGCAGTTCTCTGCAGTCAAGGATGACTGCAAGAGAGAGAGAGTGTGTGATAAGGTAGAGAGAGAAGAGGCGGTGAGTGTTTTGTATATACATATATATGTACGGGTTGGTGAGTTGAGAGGTTAGAAAAGAAGGGAAAGGTCAGGAACTAAAGGGGAGAAGAAGAGAGAAAGATTGAAGCAGAAACAGAGAGGTTTGGGAGGGTCTCAGTGGGCTAAAAACCGACACCCAGGTAAGCGTTTGAAGTTCTGTTTTTACAATTTAGAGCATGAAGCTTAAATATAATTGTAGGGTCTAAATCAGCATAAAAAATGTAACTTATTGCAAAAAGAATGATAGAAAATGGTTTAGAAATCAAAGAGAAAAATAGAGTTGCAGGTTGATGAATAATCTCGGGTTCCATGAATTTTATGTTTCAAACTTGTTTTAAAGTTTCTAAAAATGATCTAATGAGGTGCAGAAACATGCTAGAAGAATTCTAGGACCAAAACCGTGCCTTAACAGTCACGAAATAGAAAATGAATCCTGGCCGGAGAATCGGCCGGAGTTGAATAAATCCCTATTCGTCGAAGATGGGAAGGGTTTTAGGGCAAGCCGAGGCTAGGGTCGAGATCCTTGAAGTGAAGGGAATGGAACTGCATTGAAAATAGGTTTAAAAATGATCGGATTTAGGTTGCCATCACCGGAGATGGTGACGGAACCCTAATGTTCTCTCACCGGAATATCGGGGAAGACGACTGTTAAGTCGTGGGTCTATTCGGGTTAAAAAGGAACGAGTCTGGGTTGGATCCGGGTCGGTACCCGATCGGATATGAAACGGGACCGAAACTGTGTCGTTTGGCTTTTTAATTTAAAAGGGTTTTGGGCTGTTTGGTTGCAGCGACAATAAATAGAAATGGGGTTTGGGGGTTATCCAAACCACGGATAAAGATAGGGACTGGATTATTGAAATCCGGTTCTTGAATGAAACTGAACCGTTTGGTTCAGGAGAAGGACTGACCGGTTTAGGGTTTTTAGGTCTGAACCGACTGGTTCAAACCGCAGCTTTTAGAAATTGTGAACCGGCCCCAAATGTTTTGAAAAATTACACTAAGGCCCAAACAGAAAATTAATTATATATTAATTTTTACAATAATGCCCCTATTTCAAATATGGGTCAAACGAAGTCCAAATGAGACAAATGAATAGTCAAAACTTATTATCTCGGACGTTCTGAGTCCAATGGTGGGGTCCGTTTTACGAGATGAGACCCCGAAGGATAAAATACCGTAAAAGTGCAAAATGACCATTTTGCCCTTTTTAGTACAAAAGTCCAAATGGAATTCCGCGAAAGCCTAAACCGACTTTCTTCGGCGTTCCAGACTCAATGGTAAAGTCTAAATTAGTATTTGAAATACTTATGATAGAAAGGCATAAAATTTGATGGAAAGCATTTATTCTGAAACGTATTCACTGATATATAGGAAACTCGAAAGGCAAGGGTATACTCACGGATTTCTGAGATAGAAGCACGATAGAGGTAAGTGGATCACTTTGTCTTCTATGTGGTGTTTCTAAAGCCAAGTTTATTCCTTACTGCCAAATTTGTACTCTTGAAAGTACCTCACGTTATTGTTATCCACAATGCGATATTGTTCTATCTTGTGGACATTGATTGACTATTGTACTATTGTTATCATATTGAACCATGCCTTGAAAGGCTTACTGTTATGCTTTACTGTATATATGATATTCCATTTTCATACTCCTTATGGAATCACAAATGATCATGCTATGTTTATAAATGCTGGAATTGTGCTTAGTCACAATATCCATCCGATGCTTCTGTGATGAACTAGTCCGTGAACGGACGTGTGGCAAAAGATGTGAGTTTAACTGAGAGGTATGCCGGGCCTCGAATTACGCAGAGGGGCTGCCATTCCCTACTACAGATTATAAGCATCTCCATTGGATTATTGTTATGGATATATTGTTGAATGGCTACTGTACCTTATGGATTACTGTTTCTTATGGATTATTTTACGTTGTTCATTGGTTTGATTGTAATCGTTTAATTGTGGCAGTACTCTCATTGTGACAGGTTATTGTTGAGAAACCCTTATCACTGCATATTTATTATTCCTGATTGTATATTGTGCCCCACTATTTATTGGCCATCATGGAAACCGTTCTCATTGGCTATCATAGCATCTTCTTCTTATGATTGGATATCATATTTTATTCATGGATTCATGTTCTTTATAATCATCGATACCAGTGTCGAAGATCTGGTTTACTTGCTGAGCTTCATAGCTCATTCCACCCCACTTACCCCCATTTCAGGTGATGATGCTGCGAGACCCCAGTAGGAGTCTGAGAGCGTAGGGGGACATTTTGAAGTACTGTATCAGTCTATGTTAGTTCTCCCATGTATTCACCACCCCCGGGTGCTGGTTACGGTTTAGTTCTCATTTTGTTTTATGTAGAACTATGTCATGTATTTAATAGACTTCCGTTGTTTAATTTATATAAAAGACTTCCGCTGGATTACTGTAATTGATAAAGGCTTCCGCTGTTCATTGTTTAAAATTTTTAATACATTGCATATTAGTATTATGATACTGGAACAGAAAAAGTAGGGATGGCCTTCGGGTCGGCCCCGCGACACGAGATCTGCATAAGGTGGATTTCGGGTCGTGACATTATGTATGGTTTAGGAACTTTGAAGGAAAAAGGAAAGGCCAGACAGTATTAGCATCAACTTGAAAGATTAAGGTGAGTAACCTTGCATTTGAAGTGGAGATTTTAACTCCACGATTTAAATGCTGTTTTAAACTTCAAAATATCTGAAGTATTGAATGTTAAATGCTCATAAAAAGCATTTCTTGAAGAAGTCATATTTAAATACTCATAAAAGTATTTCTTGAAGAAGTAAAGTTTTGCCAGATAATGATGCATAAGCATCACCAGTTATTGAGCACCCTTCGGGTTCTCAATTTAGAAGAATGCCCGGTAGCAGGATCTAATCCCCCAGGCAATGAGATATCTCCCTGAAGTAAAACTAGGGTCTGGTTCGAAACTGATCCTCATAATCGAAGCGAAAAGATGACAAATGATTTTCGAAAATGGAAGCAGGTTTTCACCCCCATTTTCACTGTGCATGTTTATTTGTTTTGAAATGCATAACCTCTATTTGAAGAAATACATTTTTAGCTTGAATACTTTAAATCTTTTTTTTTTTTCGTTCCTCTTTTTTCAATTATCGTTTACTTCAAATCTTCAAAATCTGTTCCTTCTACTCTACTGCGGGTCCCATACCCCGCCTTCCTATCACGTCATTTACTTCACCTATCTACTTCATGTAACGCGGGTCCCACACCCCGCTTTCACTTCACATCATATACTTCACATGTCTACTTCCCACAACGCGAGTCCCATACGTCGCCTTCATATCATGTCCTATACATTACGTCGCCTTCTATTTCTAGTTTTCTAAAATCCCTAAGTTGTTTAAGTCAACCTGGGATCAATCGTATTGATTTCTGATAGCTTTCCTAAATTTTAAAGTTTAACTTTATACTTTAAGTATTTACAGTGTCATATTTCTCCATACTTAATTTCATGACACGGACCTCACCATTGAATCTGGAATGTCGAAGAAAGTCAATTTAGACCTTCTCGTCTTTTAATTTGGCTTTGGACATGTTAGGGGCAATTTGGTAATTTTTACTTTAACATGTACTAATTTTTTAGAGTCCCGTCTCGTGAAACAGACCCCGCCATTAGGTTCAGAGTGCCCAAAATAGTTAAAATGCACTATTCGTTTACTTTATTTGGACTTTGTTTGACTGGTTTTAGATCCAAGGGCAATTTCATAATTTCTGTATTTAAATATTATTATATTAATGTAATTTTTGGTTGGGCCACAATATAAAGGGTCGAAATGCAATTTCTCAAACCTTCGGACTGAACCAAAGGGTTCAGTTTCATTTTAACTAAACCGGTTTAGTTGCAACTGAACCAATCCGGTTTGGTTACTTGCCACGTAATGATGACGTCAGCCCTACATTTAAAATTATATCACTTGCTTCACACGACGTCGTCCCACTTACCCCTTTTGTGCGACGGGTCGGGCCCCGACCCGAACTTGGATCCGGCCCAACCCATTTGACCCAACACTGTTCATCATCTCCCCCCCGATCCACCATTGTAACCCTAATTTTCTACAAATCTTTTCTTTTAATTTCGTGTGGTCTGAACTACTTTCTTCCTCTGCTATTCATTCTAAATGATTTATAAGGTATCAAGGAGCAGTTTAGCATTGATCTAGGGATCTAACTCAAGCTCCTAGTTGTGTTTTGGTAAACGATATTCAAACCTGCAACTTGGCAATAAATCTCCATTTTACAACCATTTTTAACGTGGTTTGGTGCTACATGTTTCTTACAGTAGGGAGGTTTGATTTCTATTCTTAAAAACGAGTTTAGAACTCTAAAACTAAAACTGAAGTTTTAATAATAAAACCTGCAACCGAAGTTTTAGAGGTCATTCCTTAGGTTTTATGGTCGCGGGTTAGTGGTTTAGGAACCCTATTGTGGTCTAGTTTAAACCTCAACACACCAATTTAGGTTCGGTTCAACTAAATTCAGACTTTTACTAGAATTTTATCCAATTAAATTTCTAAATTTCTCGGTTAATTTTGGATGATTTTTGGTCATTTTTCTCGCAAATTAAAGCTTATATTATGTAGATTACATTTCTAAAGTTGCATGTTTCTAAACATAAATAAACAAAATTCAAATGGAATGTATACCTGTTCAGTGGTTTTCTTCTCCAAATTTTCTATCTTCCATTTCTGCTCTATAGACTCTCGCTCTCTCTCGAGACCAACTTCTGTGCATTTTTCTCTATCTTTGCCCGTTTTATTTCCCTATCAACCAACATGCAATCGGTGGCATTGCCACTTGTTGGCATCAATCCATGCATGGAGACACCTCAAATCCTCCATTTCCCACACCTCCCATGGTTGCCACATCTTCTGCTGCTACCGGCCAATGCCCCTCAGGTGGAGAACAGCTACAAGGCTGTATATTCCACTAACTCTCTCTTTTTCCCTTATTAATTTTACAATTTTCTTTTCTGATTTCTATTTCTTGTATTTTCTTTATACCAATATATGTATACATATATATATATATATATGTAATAGGCAGCCGTACACATGTATATATATAGGCATAATTGTATATCTTAGATTATAATTACATTACTCCAAAAAATTAGGACACGTTAAAGTACAAATTACCAAATTGCCCCTGACATGTCCAAAGCCAAATTAAAAGCCGAGAAGGTCTAAATTGACTTTCTTCGATGTTCCAGATTCAACGGTGAGGTCTGTGTTATGAAATGAAGTACGAAAAAAAAATGACACGTAAATACTTAAAGTGTAAAATTTAACTTTAAAATTTATGAAAGCTACCAAAAGAGAATACATTAAGGAGCTTAAGATAAAAGTTAGGATTTAATATGTTCTCAACATAAAATAAGGACATCAGTAAGAGATATTTGAGGTACATATGAAGTTAATAGATTATTTATGTATTGTTAGGAACTACAAAGGAGAAAGGAAAGACAGTGCAATATTAGCAGCAACCCAAAAGGACTAAGCTGAGTAACCCTGCATTTGAAGTGGAGATTTAACTCCACAGATTTGAAGATGTTTTAAACTTCCAAATATCTGAAGCATTGAATGTTAAATTCCATATTTCATGATTCCTGTGTTGAAATATTCCACTCTTATAATTCTTTTGTGACATGTTCAGTGAATAATCTTTGTTACAATTCTCTTTGAAAGTATTTAACATGTTGACCATGTTCTGAAATTGTATTCCAACTATTTGAAGGTTCTATCATGAAATCTTGAACATCATATTTTAAATGCTCATAAAACACATTTCTTGAAGAAGTCATATTTAAATACTCATAAAAAGTATTTCTTAAAGAAGCTAAAGTTTTGCCAGATAATGATGCATAAGCATCACAAATTATTGAGTACCCTTCGGGTTCTTAATTCAGAAGAATGCCCGGTAGCAGGATCTAATCCCCCAGGCATCGAGATCTCCCTGAAGTAAAACTAGGGTCTAGTTCGAAACGGATCCTCCTAATCAAAACGAAAAGATGACAAATGGTTTTAAAAAATGGAAGCAGGTTTTCACCCCCATTTTCACTGTGCATGTTTATTTGTTTTGAAATGCATAACCTCTATTTGAAGAAATACATTTTTAGCTTGAATACTTTAAATGTTTCAAAGCTATCTGTTATGAAAAATGCATGTACTCTGTGTTTAAAATGTGTGAACAATTGGTAGTGAGTATTTTAGAAACTCTCACGTGCGAAACCACTGCCAATTGAAAACCCATGACAGATGCAGGAATTACTCATTGAGCTTCTCGAAGCTCACCCCATTCCCTAACATTTTTTTAGGTTTTGATGATGAATAGGAGTCTTGCCCTTTTTGAGGATTGACGTTTGGCAGCTCCATTGGGATCAGGGTTAATGTGCTAGGACCCGTAGTTGATCAACAGCTCCATTTTGATCGAGGACTGTTAGAAATACTAGGACTCGTGGAGGTCAAATTTTGATGTAATAGATTTTGGAAAGTATGTACTTAAGCTGAGAGGCAACCAGATATGTAATGTAAGTAAAACTTGAAATTTTAGTATGCTCTGATTTTATTATCATATGTACCGCTATGAAGAGCGGCAGTACCGGGCGGATGTGCGACAGATTTTAAAAAGAAAAGAAAAAGTTTTTCACGCTTCCGCAACCAAAGGTCGCACTGCTGTTCGATATTGTTGCTTATGTTCGCCTCGCCCAAAGGCTCCCGGGCCTGAAGGCGGCGGTCGCGATCTGAGATCCGTATAGGGTGGGTTTCGGGTCGTGACAATATTCCCTTTTGTTTTCATGAACGTCTTTTGGTTCGTGCCAGAACGATTTACTCGTATTCTCTTTGCATTACAATATTTATCCCATGCACGGGTAACTGATAAGAATATAAAATGTCATATTTTTCTCCTAATGTTTAATCTTTTATACTTATTTGGTGCCTAAATGTACCCATTATTCTTATATTTTGATTTAGGATACAAATGGGGGCGCTAAGTGCAAAACGAAGCTAATTGGGCGATTCTGGATAGTTTTAACATCGCTTCGTAATCTGGGCATCACTCTTTGATCCGAGCTCTGATTGAGATGATTCATGATGATATGGAATACCAAGAAAAATTTATACAACTTTCATGTTTTGAGGTTTGAGAGATTCTAGCTGAATCAAGGTTGAAATCGGGCTTGAAGTTGCTGCACCTGCATTGCGGACGTTCCTTAGCTGCGTGAAATTCTAATGTGCAGGTCCACGCGATTTATTTTTGGAAATTTCTAGATCTGTTGCACGAAAATTCCAGCTGAAAACACAACTTTCCTAGTTATATTAGGACTTTATTTTAATTTTAATATTTTCCTTTTTATAGTTAGATTTGGATATTGTTATTTTAGGATAATATTTAGTATATCTTTAGCAGTTCAAGTAGGCTTCCAAGACTGATTTTTAACATGAAAGGAGAGATCATAAGATTTTTTACACCTCACTCTCCCCTTTTCTCTAATTTCTCCTTTGAGTATTCATGGCCTTGCATAACTAAACTTTTATAGTTGGTCGAAGGAAACGGAAGCCTCGGAATCAATAAAACTGTGAGATCTAATTTTTTTTTATTGTTCAATTTATGGTTTGAGTATTGGATGTTCTTCTGTGCTTATTTCGATGATTGTCTCATTTAATTACTTGGAGGCCTACTAGTTTATTATTCATTGCAATCTACTGCTAGGTTAGATATCAAATCCGTAATTGTTTGATCCCTCTAATTTGTGAAGAAACTAAGAATTAATAATTTGCTACGTCATAAATTACTAGATCTTAGGAAGAATGCTCGACTAAATTAAATGCAACCGCTTGTTAAGGAGGGAAGCTTGGAGAAATTTTAAAGAGAACGATCTAGCTCTTGGTTCCCTATTTGATAGTGATTCTAATTTAGAAGAGGAGGAAGTCATGGATGGAAATCAAACTTTTGAAGAGCTTGCCGCCCCTGATTTGAATCAACAACCCTTATGCATAATGTTTCTTACTTTAGATGCTACTACTACTTTTGACTTAAAATCTAGATTAATACATTTCTTACCCACTTTTCATGGCCTTGCAGGTGAAGATCCTCACAAGAATTTAAAGGAGTCTCATGTAGTATGCACGAGTATGAGACCCATGAGGGTGACAGAAGAACAAATTAAATCAAGAGCCTTTCTATTTTCTTTTAAGGATTCGGCTAAGGAT